>OW804098.1:109504230-110738419 GCA_942159475.1 Sthenelais limicola
ACATTCCTACAACGAGATCTTGTGAATAACTACATTGAAAAATATCAATTTTGCAACTTGTGACTCATTTCCCTATAACACATCACATAGCTTTGACAATACCACCAGCTCGTGGCGCCCTCTCCCGTATCTTCGGTACATCACGTATGTCAATCAAGGGTTGTTATATTTGGAGGAGCTTTACTCTGTCTGTGTAACCAACCAGAGTAGAATCTTTAGAATATTCACACGAGTATATGGGTGAAGTCGCCAGAAAATGTGCAATTGTCCTTCACCAATCCTCTCAAATAACCCAAATCTCTGACAAAAATAAAGTTCAAAATACAGTTCAACCTAACCAAACAGCTTGCTATAATCAATGCAATGCCGAATATACTCGAATTTACCTAGTATTGACCAAATTGTAGCCTAGTTTAGCAGAAATTACTAAATGTGTACAGCTGCCAATTGTACATTTTCTGAAAATCTGACCCATATTCTCGTTGGTGTGCCTTTCTTGTTTTTCTTCTCTAGTTTGCATAATGTCTAGTTCTACCTAAACTACGTAGTTTTAAACTACGTACATATATATATATATAACAATTTGTATTCAATAAACATGTACATCAGATATAATGAAGTATCGAAAAGGAATGGTCCCTCTCAAAGTGTCATTCACAATGAGGTCTTCCTGGTATCCCTTTTAAATAATATGAAGAGATAAATGACAGTGTAATTAATATGACATTTTACAAAATTAACTTTACGGTTAAGATGTTGAGTTTTCGTTTCCATTTAAATAATGTAAAGTGATAGATGACAGTGTAATTAATATGACATATTACAAAATTAACTTTACGGTTAAGATGTTGAGTTTTCGTTTCCATTTACAGATACAGATACTAGATTGAAAAATTCCCTAAACACTACTCATATAATTATTAACTTCCACACACTTTACTAGATCAGATATAAACGTGTATTTATAATATAATGATTATTTTTTAGAAACCCTTCTAGAAACCCTTTTAGAAACATAACTTTCTGTGCATGTAAATTAGACAGTATGCATCTACAATCATTCAGGACAGTCTAAAAAGAGTTCTACCTAAAAAACAAATCTTTATAAATAATTACCTGCCTCTACATCTAAGTACAAATGGTATTGCGTAGATTTAAGACATTTGTTTGGCTATGTTTGACTGTATTTTAAATGTAATGTTTGTCTTAAATTGGGGTCACCAGGGGGTCATTTGAGGGGATTTAGGAAGAAGACGATTTGTACCTTTTCCAACGTCCTGATCCGTGTGGAGCAAAGCCACTTCAAGAGACCTCTAACGTGATTTACCGGAATTAGCAAGTCAATAAACCCATTTGTGGGTGCTAAATAATAACCAGGGTAGCCACAGAGTGGTTTGGGGGTCGATAGTTGGTCCCACATAGGTAAACCCCAACCAATAGGGGGCGGGGTAGTCACCCCAACTTCTCAGACGGTGGCGAGGCCTTGTATCCTGTTTTTCTTTTTGTTTAATTTCCATTTATTGTAATTGTTGATAGGCTGTATAAATATTCTAAATAAAAAGAAATATTCGACCGACTTGTTTACTTGTTTCTAGCTTAGAGTAAAAAGGAAATTGTCCTAAAAACCTGAAAACCTAAAGGAAAAAAAGGTGTTTCTGATTTATATATGCTATATGCTGAAAACTAGGTAACTTTTGTTTTAATTACTTTTTTAGAAACTACCTTCTGGGAACTGAAAATGTCTTTTTCGAATAGGAAGACATTTTGTTTGTTTTTTGGTGAGGTGTTCTGTTGTTTTGTTGGGGGTTTTTTTTGTGGGGGGGGGGCGATTGTGGAGGATTATATATTATATACCGGTACATATAAAAACTTTATTTCCATTTTTGTATACAATCAACAGTAACAATTTAAAGTTATCTATACGGAAATGGGACTTAAATGGCGCTTACATATTCTTGGGAGAGAGGGAGGAGAGAAAGAGGGGGAGAAAGGGATAGGAGAGAGAAAGAAAGAAAGAGAGGGAGAAAGGGGAGAGGGGAGAAAGAAGGGGGAGAGGGAGAGAGAGAGAAGGAGGGGAGAGAGAGGAGAGAAAGAGAGGAAGTGAGAGGGAGAGGAGAGAGAGAGGAAGAAAGTGAGGGAGAGAAGGTGAGAGAGAGGGTGAAAGAGAGCGAGTATTATATGAGGGGTTCCCGGGAGCCTTAGACAAAACTCACGACCATAACCTCAGGATCTAACCGCCTATGGGGAAAAAAATAGATGTGTTTCCGATTTACCCCCCCCCCCCCCCCCCTACCTAGAAAAACCTTACCCTACCTTTAAAAAAAATTACCATACCTGATTTTTTTTTACCATATCTTACTTTTGGGGGGTTTTTTGACATCACATTTCCCATGTTTAAAACAACTATTGTTATGAAATAGAAATTTTTTTCAGTTCCAGAAAGGTGGTTTCCAAAAAAATGAATAAAAAAAAATGTAACCCCCCCCCCCCGCCTACCTAGTTTTCAGCCAGATAAATCGGAAACACACCTATTTTTGTTTGGCCTAAGAGAGAGGGAGAGAGAGGTGATGGGAGGGAACCAGAAAGGAAGGCAGGTTACATAGTGGGAAAATCCAACAGAAGGTCATCAGTCTGGTCAGTCAGTTGGTCAGTCAGTTGGTCAGTCAGTTGGTCAGTCAGTTGGTCAGTCAGTTGGTCAGTCAGTTGGTCAGTCAGCTGGTCAGTCAGCTGGTCAGTCAGTTGGTCAGTCAGCTGGTCAGTCAGCTGGTCAGTCAGCTGGTCAGTCAGTTGGTCAGTCAGCTGGTCAATCAGTTGGTCAGTCAGCTGGTCAATCAGTTGGTCAGTATGTGAAGAAGGTGTCCGTGCCCGTGGCCATATAGACCTGTTTAATCAGCTCACCTCGCGTGGACATTTTGTCACAAGTTGTTTATCCGTGATTTCATCAGCCAGGAATGGCGGTAATTAGATGCTAGTGCCGCCCAGACTGCTCCTTAACCCGCGCTTGATGAATAACACAAATAAAGGCATAAAATCCGTGCCTGGGGCAATGGTCTGTGGTGCTATCCCCACAAGGTACCTTGGGCCTAGGAAAAACAACAGGTGTGTTTTCCCATTGATTGTATACGGGTCAGATTTTCAGAAAATGCAAGATCTACACTTCTACACATCTCTCAAATTCTACTAAATTAGAGTGAAAAATGATAAATACTAGGTATATTTGAGTGTATTCCGTATACTAGCTATTCATTCAATAACTCTGTCTGATTATGTTAAACTGTATTTTGAACCTGATTTCCGCCTTAAATTTGGGTTATTTGAGAGGATTGGTGAAGGCCAATTGTACATTTTCTGAGAATCTTACCCTTACCTGACAACTATAGGTAGTTGGGGTGGTGATAGGTAGATTTTCTCTTTAGGAAACCACCTTCCATGGACCGAGGAAAATGTCTATTTCGAAACAATAGTTGTTTTAAACAAAATAAATATACCTTTAATGATATTCTGGTTAGGAAGACATTTTTTTTAAACGATTTTATTTTCTGATACAAAAACAGGAAAATCTCTGCAGAAAGACTTGTGGTCCTGCTTTTAAGAAAATCAAAAAACGAATAGGCAATATTGATATGTTCGTGCTTAAGGCTTTTCGAGGTAAGGGATGGGAGAATAGGAAACACTCCTTTTTTGTTATTGGGTCAGATTTTCAGAAAATGTACAATTCGCCTTCACCAATCCTCTCAAATAACCCACATTTAAGACGGAAATGAGCTTCAAAATG
This sequence comes from Sthenelais limicola, assembly GCA_942159475.1. Classification (NCBI taxonomy): domain Eukaryota; kingdom Metazoa; phylum Annelida; class Polychaeta; order Phyllodocida; family Sigalionidae; genus Sthenelais; species Sthenelais limicola. The sequence continues at coordinate 109,508,006 of OW804098.1, forward strand.
CTGTTTAACATCACAGAACTGACAATTTAAATCAATGCAATACCAAATATACTTAGATACACCCAAAGTTTATACATTTTTTTGGAGAATTTAGCAGAAACAACTTAATATGTAGAGCTGCCAATTGTACATTTTCTGAAAATGTTACCCTATTGTCTTTGTTATTGTTCTTGCTATTGCCTGTCTTCTTCTCTCCGGCCTTACCAAGAAGGATAAGGCTCAGATTTTCAGAAAATGTACAATTGACCTTTACCAAACATTTCAAATGACCATAATTTGGCGTTTAAATGCAGTTTAAAGCAATGAAAGACTCATTGTTTATCAACACAACGCCAGAGACACTCTGATATACACATCATTCATAATTTCTCAGTCGAATTTAGCAAAAGTTGCCGTATATGTAGAGTTGCTGATTGTACATTTTCTGAAAACCTTACCCATGATGACTTATCAAGTGTCGTACTACCGAATTGTCTACAATCAAGAACTTGTTTTTTTATGTATATAATTATGTATTAGGGTCAGATCGTCAGAAAATGCACAATCGGCAGCTCTACTCATTTAGTAAATTCTGCTAAATCAGACTGAAAAATGGTCACCATTAGGTATGTCTAAGTATATTTGGGGAGTGAGTGGTGGTATATTTGGTATTGCGTTGATTTAACGAATCTCGTCAGCCATGTTGAAATGAATTTTGAACCTCACTTCTGTCCTAAATTCGGGTGATTCGGGAGGATTGTTGAAGACCAACTTTAAATTCTCAGGCGACTTCATCCATATCCTGAACAATGAAATGAATTAAAAGAGACTCCGCGGGCACTGATTTTAATTAAGATTAGTTTCTATTTCAATTAATAGTTTCCAGGAATCCAGGAACGTAGACATTGTATATTTAGCCATAAATTATGTTTTAGACTGGAAATTTATCATAGTGAAACCCGATCTTCCACCAACAAATACATTATGCGCAAGTGGGTGAAATCACCAAGAAATGTACAATTCATCTTCACCAATCCTCTCAAATAATCCAAATCTAAGACAAAAATGAGCTTCAAAATGCAGTTTAACATAACAGAACTGATACTTTAAATCAATGTGATACCAAATATACTCAGATATACCGCGTATTGACAATTGTTCAGTCTAATTTAGCAGAATTTCCTAAATGTGTAGATCTGCCAATTGTACATGTTCTGACGATCTGACCCATATCTAAGCTGCACCAAATAATCTCCAGTTGTTCATTCGAATTTAACCTTCCCCATCTTGATTTTAAAAATCTGTTCGTTTTTTTATTTGCATTTTGAACTTGATTTTTGCTTAAATTTGAGAGGTTTGGTGAAGGCGAATTGCACAGGCGAATTTTCAGGCGACTTACCTTTATCAAAGCCGTATTCCCAGCTATTATGCTAAAGACAATCTTACCAAATTTACTCTTATATTATTATGACTTTTTTTTTTCTTTTATGCATCGATTCTTTTTATTCAAGCGCATAAACATTACAATATTCAAATAGATTGTTGTAAACAAACCAAGGAAACAACCGATCGTACTGAGGGAATTATAGAATATAATATTTCACGGCACCCAATTTTATCATTTGGATAATTGTTATATATAAAACTCTTTTTGACCTTGTAGCAGCCGCTAACTATATTGACTGTGGCAAGCCTATTATTATGACTTATATTAATAAGACTGAATTCATCAATATCCAGCTGCAGTTATCTGTTTATACAGGGATTAGAAGTAGAATCGGTCGAGCTAGTAAATCTAATGAGCCATAAGTGAAGTCCCAATAAGAAAGATTCGAAAGAAAAAAAGCATTTGGGCGGGCCCTCCGAAAATAAAAATAAGGACGTTTTAAAAGCCCTGTACACCCTGCCCAGCCTCTGAAGAACCGAAGCCCCAAATAATGCTAGCCTATATGTGATGTGTTTGAGGAAAATGAGTCATAAGTCGCAAAATTGATATTTTTCAAAGTGTTTTTTTTTCACAAGATCACATCATTGGAATGTTCTACTTTTTGGAGGGTTTATCACTTATAGTAATGTCAATCGATGTATCAAATTTCAGGACAATCTATGTAATATATCCTTTCGTTTTAAAGGTCCTCATGTGGACTACATTTAGTTACTTTACTGTTTATTGACCCCCGGAAATATTGGAAACTTATTTTTTCAAAAAGGAAAATATCAAACTTAAAATCTAGAAATACTTATTAGATTATTAAAATGGATGTTTTTCAAAGGGATTTATTCATAAGATACCTTTGATGCAATATTCCAATATTTGGGGTGCTTAATGCCGGTAGTAACATTAATACATGTACAACATTTCCAGGCAATGTATTAAATATATCTATGCATTTCTAAGGTTATCTCATGAAGTATATTTAGGTACTTTATTAGTAATTGTCCACCCAAAATTATTAATAAAAACTTTTTCCAAAAAAAATATCTTTCTTGAAATATAGAAACACTATTTCGATGTCCTACTGTTTACTACCATTAGAATCACCTTGATCTCATCTTTTCAAATATTATGATGATATCTCAAAATTCATTTTTTGCGACTTATGACTCATTATCCTGAAACACATCACAAATGTGCTAGTATATTTCATCTTTTTTAAGCAGAATTAACTGAATGTGTAAATCTGCCTGATGTACATTTTCAGACGATTTCACCCATATATAAATAGAATATAAATAGAGTGGTGATATGCATGATTATCTCGGAAACGGTCGGATCTATTTTTATATTTTATATTAGATAATTTCCGATGACACTACTACGTCATATATAATATACCTCTTTTCAGGTCACCAGCTCCTCAGTTTGTTTTCTGTTACATTTTTTTTTCTCTGTTACATTTAATAATTATAATACATAAATTATGTAATGTGTTACAGCAAAATTAGTCACCAAGTCGCGAAAAAACGGATTTTGAGATATCGATCATGGTTGAAAAGATAAGATCAAGGGGATTCCAATGATGGTATACAGTAGGACATTTGATAATTTGATGAATATTTTTATTATATTTTTTAAAAAGAAACCAAGTTTTCAATATTTCTGGGTGGATAATTACTAGTGAAGTATATCTAAATATACTGTATAGGATGACCTTAGAAACGCAAGGATATACTGTAAACGTATTAATGTTCGCGCAGTATTTATTTTCGCTATTTTAGCGCACCCACCTTTGTGCGCAAAAATAAGTCCTGCGCAAAAGGTATAATTATTGCATAAAGAATGTGTGAGACTTCCTAGCTGCGCGAATTTAAATCCGCGCGAAAAGGTGCCAAAGCACTTGGTGCGTGAAAATTTATCTGCGCGAAAATAAATACGTTTACAGTATATCTAGACAGACTTGACATGTGGTACATGTATTCTTACGATGTAAAGCACTAGATATCCCAACAAAATATTTGATAATTCTCCTAGAAAGCAATCATGCGAATAAAACAGTTAAAAATATCAATGGTGTGATAATGCATCATTTCTCATTATACAGGTCAGTATAAGAGATGTTAGATAGTGGCTTGCGTGGGTTACCTAGTCATGCACGGTTGTGATGTGTTACAGAAAGATGAACCACAAGTCGCAAAAAATGAATTTTGAGATATCATCATAATATTTGAAAAGATGACATCAAGCGATTCTAATGATTTTTTGATTTTTTTATTTAGTAATTTTATACAGCACATCTTCTGTAATAACGACAGTTGAGTTATCGACAAACAAGTACATTGTACAATGATGTTCTAATAATCAATTGAGGACATTAATATTGAGATATGGGCTCACAGATGATAATTCGATACAGAATAACTGTGGTCTTCCACCCACCGCTGTGTCTAGTAAATAATTATTACACTGCAAACTTACAAGACAAACGTCTCACCATGATACTCAAAATAAGACGTTTTTCTTGCTCCCTCTTTTGGACATACCAATCTACTGTAAACATATTCATTTTCGCACGGATACATTTTTGCACGGATTTAAATTCGCACAGTAAGGAAGCGTCACACCTTGTTTATGCAATAATTATACCTTTTGCTCATGAATTATTTTCACGCACAATTTTAAGGGTTGGTGTGCTAAAATAGCAAAAATAAATACTGAGCAAACATTAATACATTTACAGTATTTGATTTCTCTCAAGGCTTAGAGTAATATTAGCTCAAGGCTACTCCATAAGCCAAAATTAACCCATGATTACAAGGGTCAGATTTTCAGAAAATGCAATCTACAGTTCTACACATCTCTCAAGTTCTGCTATATTAGAGTGAAAAATGATAATCTGAGTGTATTCTGTATTGTATTCATTCAATAAATCTGTCTGATTATGTGGAACTATATTTTGAACCTGATTTTCGTCTTAAATTTGGGTTAGTTGAGAAGATTGGTGAAGGCCAATTGTACATTTTCTGTAGACTTGACCCACAAGGTTTGACCTGTCCATAGTACCAGCTTTACTGTTAATCTAAGTGATACGAGCGAATGGTCAGTTTATAGATTAGCGTGTAGGCTTGACCGGGCTACTTAGCCCTGTATCATCCTCATGATAGATAACATGTTATCAGAGATTATATCATGGTACGTCCTGTACTGTATGGATCAGGTCGACAAAAATTGTACAATCGGCAGCTCTACACATTTAGTGAAATCTGCTAAATTATGCTAAAAAAATGATAAATACTTGGTATATCTGGGTATATTTGGCATTGGGTTGATTAAAACAATCTGTTTGGTTATGTTGAATTGTATTTTTGACATATTTCTGTTTCAAATTTGGGTTATTTGAGAGGATTTGGGAAGGCGAGTTGTACATTTATTTGGCGATTTCCTACAATTATCTTCATGACAAAGCAACTATAGTCTGGTCAGTCTAGGGCAGTTATCTAGTATTGTCTGTGGATATGTTTGGCGTGGAGGGGGGGGGGGGGGGGTCGGGGGGGTCGGGGGGAGCTAATTCTCCCCTAAATTCGTTCAAAAATCGATTATGCTTTACTTTTAAATGAGATGGGAGACCTCGACAATTACAATAGTAGAACATTACAGCCTAGGCTCAGATATGTGAGAGAGTCCCTTCAAACTGAGGGAAAGCCTCTCACTCCAAACCGCGAAATTAGGGAAGTGACCGATTACCGAAGTAGGCGTCTTATCTGATCTGAGGGTTATTCTTATTCTTATCTGATCTGAGGGTTTGGGCCTAGTATGTTATAATTCGATTAGGAACGCAAAATATCATTATAATTCCATTAGGACGCCTTCAAGGATGTTTTCAGACGTCGCCTAAAGTTAAAAACTAATTCATTCTCCTCTTCATTCATCCAAAGAATACTAGTTAAGCTACCGCTCAAGTTAATTAGATAGAAAAATAATAAAATATGATATAATACCCTTTACCGAATTCTACTATATATATATATGCCTTCTCTCACATTTAAGCTACATTTAATTATATAGTTTATATAACAATAACATGTTATTTGAATAGTCCTTATATTTTTGTTTTGTCATCAGCCCCCCCCCCCCCCCCCATGCCCCTCCAAACGTTCTGTTTCATTCATGGTTGAGGTGGGAACCATACCTACATTGTTGCATTACAGTAGCGAGGCATTGCATAAAAAATACAAAACGCCAAACTGTTCTATTACCAAGAACCCTCTACATCTAGGAATCTCCTTAACATCAACAAAACATTAGGAAACCACCTCCGGTTCTCTTCTTGAGGCTCTGGAATAAACAAAACAAAGTTCAAAAGGACCGAAATCGCCATTTTGAAGAGAAAAAAACCCAAGGACATTATTAAACCATTACCAGTGAATTCCAAGCCGGATATAAAGTGCACTAAGCTATACCCAGCATGTCCAGTGTCAAGAAAAAGGTAGGATGACTATCGGTCTCTTTGGAACTTATTCAAACTTAATCATTTCTATTGCATTTGTTCTTACAAATGTTGTTTTTTTGTCATCCCCAAATATAGTTTAGCTTACTGAAGTATGAATCACAGATCTGAAAATTTTCATTTTTTTTTTCAATTTTTTTTAGTAAGATCAAAGAGAATAAATATTCATATTTATTCTCGTTGGTAAGATTTATGCTACTGGGAGGTATGTTCTTATTTGTGGCTGTGGAAATGTATGCTTCAAAACTTCACTTTGGGGTTCTTATTCGGTATACGGTCCATGTGATTAATCTTGTGCTCATATCTGATTTGAATTTTTGAAAAATAGGCACAAACTCATATATGGGTGAATTCGTCAGAATATGTACAATTGATTAACATCAATCGTCTCAGAAACACTAAATTTAAGGCAAAGATAAAGTTATAGTTGAAAATACAGTTTAACACAACCGAAGAGATATTTTGAATCAACGTCTTACCAAATATACTTAGATGTACATAATATTGACCATTTTTCAGGCTGATTTAGCTGGCTTTCCTGGCCTAGGACTAGGCGTTCTAATGGGATTATAACATCATTTGGCGGTCTTAATGGGGACTCTCATCTTTGGGCCTACACTTAAAACACGTAGTAGCCCCACTTTAGGATATTTTGTTTACTGCTCAGTGTAAAAGATCTAAGACAACCAGGGAGCTGTTGCATAAGAAATCTTTACTTAAAATGTTCCTTGCTGGGCCATTTTTCCTTACTTACCATATAATAGGCGAGATTTCTGCTACGAAAATTAGTATTGACTGTATGTGTCGGATTTCCAGAAAATGCACAATCTGCATTTTTACACATCTCTCAAATTCTGCTAAATTAGAGTGAAACATGATAAATACTGAGTATATCTGAGTGGATTCTGTATTGTATTCATTCAATAAAAGATATTCATATATTCATATATTCAATATATTCATTCAATAAATATGTCTGGTTATGTTTAATTCTAATTTGAACCTCATTTTCGTCTTAAATTTGGTTTATTTGAGGGAATTGGTGAAGACGAATTGTACATTTTCTGAAGACTTGATCTTTATAGAGAATTTCTTCCCTAAAGACTCCCAGTTACTAACTGCTGAGCAAGGAAAAGTAGCAAATAAGGAAAATATTAAGGTAGGATTTTTATGCAACGATCCCCCCAAGGACTAAGATTTATTATATATCAAGTGCAGACCAAGTAAGGCCAAAAGAAAATAGGTGTGTTTTCGATGTTATGGTGTGACAAAGATACTGTAACTTTAGATTTGTACATTAGAAAACGATTTCTCACTTAAGAAACGAATTATTTACAAGCCGGGAGTATTACGATGCCCTACTGTAAGAATGTATTAAATAGAATACAGGGCCCCTTTGAATAGCTCAGAACTTTTACTCTTAGCTCAGAACTAGGAGTCGGGGGATGGTAACCTTTAAAGATGTCTTTAGAAAATCACGTTCCAGGAACTGAAAATAATGTCTATTTCGTATCAACAGTTGTTTTAAACAAGAAAAATGTACCATTTAACGGTTCCTGGTTAGGAAAACTTGCTTTCCTGCTTTTGAATTGAATCCAAAAATCTTTTATTTGTCAATAATAAAATAACAGTTACATAGAAAATGAGAAGCTGGTCGACAGACTTCTGGCATAATCCCAGTTCTTCCAGACGTTCCCAATAGGTATGATTTTATTAGCTTTTTTTATCCAAACATAACCAAGAAAAACTAGACGTATTCAGAAACACGCCTATATTTTTGTTTGGCCTAAGTTACCACTCACCTAATTTATATATACACAAACAGGTCCATCGTGCCTGAGGGCCTGTGGTTCCAATATACTTTATTATTCATTAATTAGATTAAGTGCGATAACTCGGCCACAAGCACACCGGAGAGGTGTGGTGGGTGGTACCGCCTCATGGCCGTATCTCTAACACCACACAACACACCAATATCTCTTAAAGTTGCTGTCTCTTAAATTTTTCTGAAATTATTATTGATGTGGTATATTTCTTCAAAACGTATGTTATATGAAAGTGACTGAAATAAGATATCAATGGGTTTGGGTTCGTTCTTGTTGCAACCATAATACTAGATGTCTACATAGAAAATTATCCTATAAGTAAAGGTATCGGCTGGAAGAGCTGGGACTCTCCCAGAGGCCTGTCGACCTGTTTGTCTACATCTCTTGTATCATTTGGACAAAAAATAATTTGTTCTATTCTATTTTATTGTTGTTAAGATCGGAACAACGAAAGTGGACTCTAGTTGATCAGAGCTTAGAGCTGTTTTACTCTAAGATTGGAGATACATCCGGGTCAGATCTTAAGAAAATGTACAATTCGCCTTCACCAATCCTCCAAATAACCCACATTTATGATGCCATGCCACATATACATAATACTACACTGTTCTCAGCAATCCTGACAACATTATAGATGGATAATGGTATTATTAGGGTCAGATTGTCAGAAAGTGTAAAATTCACCTTCACCAATCCTCTCAAATAACCTACATTTAAGACAGAAATGAGCTTCAAAATACAGTTGAACATAACAGAACTGATACTTTAAATCAATGCGATACCAAATATACTCAGATATTCCCGGTATTTCAGCCTAATTTAGCAGAATTTCCTAAATGTGTAGAGCTGCCAATTGTACATTTTCTGACGATTTTTATTTAAAGATTTTATTTGTGTTCAATTTCGGGATGACCCAATATTCTCGTCGTACACAACGATCTCGATCTGGCCCATCTATATAGGATGACTGAGTGGTCACTTTCCTAGCTTACTCATTTCATTTATTTATTTGAAGTAATTAAGCGGTATTGCATCTTTAAGGGGTGCTGGGTGGCAGTAATGATAATGAGCATTACACCAGTGTGCAATGTACATCAGGTGCAGTGGAGGTTAATGGTGCCACCTAGCGGGGTCAGTCGGTACAGCGGCGGCAACAGGAGGAAGCTATAGCGCGTCTCAAAATGTACAATCGGCTGCTCTACACATTTTGTAAATTCCGCTAAATTAAGCTGACAAATGATAAATAATAGGTATATCTGATATTGCTAAGATTCTGGAAATGTGTTCGGTTGTGGGGAAGTAAATTTTGAATTGAGTTTTTGTCTCAAATTGAGATTTTTCGAGGTGGTTTGTGAATGTGAATTGTACAGTTTTCGGTGATTTTCCCCATTTGTGTTTCTGTACCTAAACAAAACAAAACACGAGGGCGAGCAGAGAGGGGTGAACGTACCGAGGTGCATGGGGGGGGGGGGGGGGTGTTGGTGGGGGGGGGGGGGGAGGCTTACCCTGTCAGCATGCTGCAATCGTAGGCACCGTGCATTCCCATATTAAGAAACTCTCAAAGAACTCTCAGCAGAGAGAAGGAGAGAAACTCCCATATCACACAACTACGGAAAGAGAAGGGCACAATGTACCCGGAATAGTAAATAACAATTGATTACGTAATCTTTTCCGCCGTGACTTTTTTTCTTTAGACAATTCCATTTTATTCAATAATTTAGACAGCCTCCTTTTATATAAATACATCGAAATATACATTAATTGGCTCCAAGACTATATACTCTATAGACCCACAGCCTCCCAGATCGGTATGTCAGTGATTGGATATTGTGTTAATGGCTTTCCTGGCCCTGGAGTTGATGTCCTAGTGGGATTCTAATGGCACTTTTGCAGTTTAGGACCAGAAGCTTTCCCTCAGTTCGGAGGGACTTTCTCAACTCTGAGCCTAGAGAGCAGCCTCCTAAATGCCTATATATTCGGGGACGTGCTAGCATGTTAACTTTATGTATGTTCTGAGGTAAACAAATCTTAAATCGCAATTTTGTCATTATGTTATTAACTTGGGAGTCATTGACCTACAATGTCGATCGCTCTGGTTGCCCGACCTGTATCATATTGCTGTAAACAAGCACTGTTTATGAAACAGTTCAGTGTTCATGCAGAAAGTTCATGTATATTTGGGTAAGATTTTCAGAAAATGTACAATTGGCGGCTGTACACATTTTAGTAATTTCTGCTAAATTCTGCCTTTAGAATGATAAATTTGGGGTATATCTGAGTATATTTGGTATCGCATTGATTTAAAGTATCAGTTCTGTTATGTTAAACTGCTTTTTGAAGCTCATTTGTGTCTTATATGTGGGTTATTTGAGAGGATTGGTGAAGGCGAATTGTACATTTTCTGAGGATCTGACCCATTTATGTAAGGGCATCCTCCCAAGGCAGAGCTAGATTCTCCACATCGAGCGGATGTGTATAACGGTAAGGATCATGTGGTCAGTAGGTGTACAATCGCCAGTTCTACACATTTAGTAAATTCTGCTAAATTAGGCTAAAGAAATGATGATAGGTAAATATTGGGGATATCTGAGTAGATATTTGCTATTACGTTGATTTAGGCAAAAATAATAATTAATATGTGTGTTTCCGAGTTATCTGGCTGTTATCTGGCTGAAAAGAAGGTAGGGGGGATGGTAACTTTTTTTATTTTAATCTTTTTTAGGAAACCACCTCCCAGGAACTGAAAAAAAATGTCTATTTCATAACAATAGTTGTTTTAAACATAGCGCTAGGAGATGTGCTTTTGACAGTTCCGGGTCAGGAAAACATGTTTTCCTGCTTTTATAAGCTTTGTTTGTCAAAAAAAAATCCAAAAAAAGTAAGATGCATGTGGTAAAAAGGTAGGGGAAGGTTTTTCTAGGTAGGGGAGTGGGAGGGGGGTGGGGAGTAAATCGTAAACACACCTATTTTTGTTTGCCCAACTCTCGTTGGTTTGCCCAATAGGAAGTGTTTTCGGTTATAATGTTGAACTGCATTTTGAACTGTCTTTGTTTTAAATATGGGCCATTTGAGAGGGATGGTGAACGGAATTGTACATTTTCAAGCGATTTCACAGTTTAAATATGAGTGACACCTATGTACACCTTTCTTGGGGTCTCTCATATAAACCAGATTTGAGACAAAAATGAGGTTCAGTTTACAATTCAATATAACTGAACAGATGTTAAATAAAAACAATACCAATTATACAGTCTAGTCGCAAAGATGAGAGAGCCCCTTCAAACGGAGGGAAAGCCTCTCGCCTCAAACCACAAAGTGCCATTATAATTCCATTAAGACCACAAAATGTCATTATATTCCCATTAAAACGCCCAGTCATGGGCCAGGAAACCGATTATAGTGAAGTAGGCTGACATACCATTCTTATCTAATATGAGGGTTTGGACCTAGAGTATAATACATGTATACATGCAGTTATACTAACTATGTTTCAGCCTAATTTAATAGCAAAATGTGTAGAGTTGTCGATTGTACATTTGTTGACGACCTAGACTTCTAGCGACCTCAGTGGCGGCACCTATGTTGCCGTCAAGGTAACTCCCTTGAGATTTGGTGCAGTCGCACCTACCATTCCCGGTTGGGGCAACATAGGAGAGAGCTTGCCGGTATATTGCATCTAACTTTTAAAAAACCCATGTGACGAACAATTCCAGTCCCCCCATCCACTCCCCCCGACTATAACCCTACTGCTCATACAAGGCCGTTGTCCACAGAGCTGTAGAATAAACGATTTCGGCCACTTTCCACCACTACGCATGGTTTGGCCCTACTCATATCACTAGCAAACTTCAGCCATCCAGCTACAACCAGTTCTATAGCGCAGGGCCTAGAGCACTCGACTCCAGACCTGAAGGTTCAGGGCTCGCACCTCGCCTGGGCCCGTCAGCTTCTTTTTTTTTCATCCTATACTTGGTTGGCCGTGTAGGGCTGTACACGGCCTTGACGGGACGGTGGGCGGGTTTAATGATTTGTGGTGATGGGAAAGGCAGGAGAAACAAAATATCCATATAATGCTTTAACCTGTGCCAACAACCAAAACGGCCTAAACATGTCTATTAAAATCACATTCGCAGAGCGCCGACTAGCAGCCGCCTACTCTTCTGGACCAATATACATGTACATCGTCATGGACATGCATACCATGCTTGTCATGCTTATCAGAACATGCAGTGGCCTAGTGACAATACAATAGTGGGGCTTTATGCGATTGGGCTCGTTTGGGAGCCCCAGCGGGTCCGTCTGATTACTACAAGTATATCATTTCATTATTTATAAGGATTACAGTGAATGCAGACTTTGTATTTTTGTACCTATCACATCACAAATGTTACAACCCTTTCCTTCTTGGATATGATGCCTACACCTATTTGCCCCTATTCTGTATTATCTCTTCCTTAGCATCCCTGAATATTGGTATATCAAATGCTTGGGTGCTCCGATTTTATAGTTTTATAAACAAAAAGAGAGAAGAGATTTGTCATTGTTCGTACAGTCTCAAGAGGTATAACTCTAATGTACAGTTTAGGCTCAGAGCTAGAGAGTCCCTCCAAACAGAGTGAAAGCCTCTCACTCCAAACCGCAAAATGCCATTAGAATCCAACTAGGAGACAATAACGCAGTAGGCGTCCAATCACTCACATACCATTATTATCTGATCTGACCTAATTCGCTGTATTTTTATGCCCAAGGTCAAGTTTCTGTAGCGTTATATAATTGTGACTTTTTCATTCTTGTAATATGAACATAAATAGATAAATGCCATCTACCTTTTTAAGCCATTCCTTCACTGTCGGCAATATCTTTAGGAAAGGGTCAAAGGTTTGACTACTGGTACAATTGTGTTTATCATTAGTATGCAGTATTATCATTATTGTATTTGTGTACATTTTACCTTCAAAACCTCCACTTCCTTTATAACAAGAGCCGAGAGCTGTATATTTTATTAATATTACCGACAGGATCTCTATAATAAAGAAATGACCACCAACTCAACTTGACAACACAAGAGGTATATGGGTCAGATCTTCAGAAAATGTACAATCTGCAGATCTACATAAATTCTGTTAAATCAGACTGAGAAATAGTCAACACTAGGTATATCTGAGTATATTTGATATGGCCTTGATTCAAACAATCTATTTGGTTATGTTGAAGTGTATTTTAACTTTATTTTTGTCCTACATTTGGGTTATTTGAGAGGACTGTTGAAGGGGAATTTTACATTTTCTGGCAATTCCATCCATATGTGTGTATATATTTAAGGGTCAGATCTTCAGAAAATGCACAATCTACAGTTCTACACGTCTCTCGAATTCTGCTAAATGAGAGCGAAAAATGATAAATATTGAAAATATCTGAGTGTATTCTGTATTGTATTCATTCAATAAATCTGTCTGATTATGTTGAACTGTATTTTGAACCTGATTTTCGTCTAAAATTTGGGTTATTTGAGAGGATTGGTGAAAGTGAATTGTACATTTTCTGACGACTTGACCCATTATATATACAAGCGTGAGACAGGCCCCAAGTATAGCTGCTCCACGCTTGACCGGTGTGTGAGGTGAGGGGGTGCGCTAAATCACTTCAACCTGATTGACCCCTCCACCAAGGCTGTACCGTACACACTCGAATAAACACCTACTGCGTCTTATCATTTACAGCTGAACCCCAGTTAACGTAGGTCACAAACTATTATAAATGTGATGTGTTACAGGGAAAATGAAAACGTTCCCACAGGTAGTCACAAGTAGCCCAAAATGGATTTTGAGATATCAGCATATATTTAAAAAGATTAGATCAAGCAGATCTATTCTAATTAATGATGGTAAACATTAGGACAGTTCATACGTAGCCTAGCCTATAATTTAAGTTTGATATTTTTATGTTTGAAAAAAAGTTGGCAATATTTCTGGTTGGATAATTACAAATGGGGTAACTAAATGTATTCCATAGGATGACCTAAGAAACGCAAGGTCATATTCAATAAACTGTAGACATCGTGAAATTGGGTACATGTATTTATGCTAGTACCAGAGCTAGGCATCCCCATCCTCCCTAGGCAGACCCTCTATTCCGCATTGAGTTACTCCATACTAATAGGTAGAAACTGGTTGTGGAGTATAGGACCTGCCTAGGAGGGATGGGCTTCCCAAATAATGAAAAGATTCCAACAAAGAGAGCTTCTGAATAAAACACTTTGCAAAATAGGAATTTTGTGACTTGTGACACATTTTTCTATAACACATCACAAATATTCGATATTCATATTTCGGGGACCTGACAAACTGCTTTCCTGCGGCCATTTTTGCTCGGCCGATTCTAAGCTGTTCTCTTTCTTCTACGTTTTATTCTGTCCCTTTTCCTCTTAGTTAGAAATCAGATTCGACTTCATATTATTGTATAGGTTTACATATGAACTAGGAAAGTAGTGTAAGAGATGAGTATATCAATTATCTACCTATTTGTATTAACTTAATTACCTAATGAAGTTATAAAATGATTAATGTCAGTGAACAAAATCGTTTTCAAATAAAAAAATATAACAGCAGCAGAATATTGATGAACTCAGACCTATTGTCCTTTAAGACATACTATATAGGAGTAAATTGGGTATGGTTAAGTAATAGCTGAGAATACACCTATACATTATTAGTTACATTGAAATAGACAGAAAAATATGTTATTCAGTAATCAACATTACATCATATTAAATGCTCTTCTCAGAAGGTTCTAATGAAAAAAATGCTTACTTTGTTCTACATTGAGATAAGGTATTTAACATCCTTAAACGTCATCCCCAATTCTAATGAGAGCAGTGCATTGCCAGAGTGTTTGCTTGGTGGCATGTATACTACATGGATTAGATCAATGCGATACCAAATATACTCAGATATAGCCTGTAGGCTATTCATCATTTGTTCAGCCTAATTTAGGATAATTTACGAAATGTGTACAGCTGCCAATTGTACATTTTCTGACGATCTGACCCACTTGTATGCCAAAACAAATCGGTGTCACCTACCCCACCCCACCAACCAACCACACACCACTCATTAGAGTACCCGCCTTTATGTAAATCTATACGGTAGTGATGGGTATGGCGTCACCAAATAGGACCTGTGTGTGAGGCACGTGAGTACAGGCAGGAAAGTGTGTGTGTGTGTGGGGGGGGGGGGGGGGCACTTCCAAAAAGTGAGTGAGTGAGTGCGATTGGTTGCTTTACACCCTAAACACATTTAATATGGTTATATCAAGGGCGGGAGAGCTGGGAGGGAGGCAGTTTATGATCATACCCAGGAAATAGAGATAGAGAAGAAGGGAGAGAGAGAGACAGAGAAAAGAGACAGAAAGGCACTTTATGGTCTTACCCAGGACCATACTTCCAAAAAGATTTATCATGAAAGACCATGGAATTCTTAACCGAATATATCATCCGTGAGTCCATATCACTGAAGCAAACCTATTTTACAAAACAGATATTGTATCGGTTACATGACTAGTTGTAATTGTTGATACGCCGTATAAATATTCTAAATATAAAAAAACGCAACAGGTTTTTCTATATTCCTGGGGTATATTGGAAATGTTTCAGGCCCAAACCCTCAGATCAGATAAGAATGCTATGTCTGTGATTGGACGGCTATTTCGCTTATCGGTTTCTCGGCCTAGGACTAAGCGTTCTAATGGGATTGTAATGACAATTTGCGGTCTTAATGGAATTATGATGGCACTTTGTGGTTCGAGGCACCCAACGGAAGACCTATCTAGACATCTGTTTATTTAGAATGTTGGACCACCTTACTGTAAAACATCTTCAGCAATAAAAGAATTCTCGAATTGAATTGAGGCAAGAGGCTTTCCCTCCGTTTGAAGGGACTCTCTCATCTGTGGGCCTAGAATGAATTGGCGTCAAGCTGTCTCCATTGTTGTAAGAAGGATCAGGCTTAGCCCTTGTGATTGTCCTCATAAACAGAGATTAAATCCGAATCCATTTTCCCCACATATTTCATATTTCTTACGCTCTACATGATTTTGTGGAGCATTATTTTGTAATCTTTTCTTTTTCTCAAACTAGAACAAGAGGGGATAAAAGCAAAACTCTATTTTCCTCTATGCCTAGAGAGACAAGAATTAAAAATAAATCTTAAAAGATTAAGCTTTTCTGGGATTTACTCGGTTATATATCCGACTTTAATGTGCCATATCGTAAAAGCAAGCTTGGCACCCATAGATTTCTTTCTTTTCTATGATGTGAAACAGGCCAAGAGTCCTATGGGTCAGATTTTCAGAAAATGTACAATTCACCTTCTCCCATCCTTTTAAATAACTCAAATCGCAGACAAAAATACAGTTCAACCTAACCAAACAGCTTGCTAGAATCAATGCAATGCCGAATATACTCGAATTTACCTAGTATTGACCAAATTGCAGCCTAATTTAGCAGAGTTTACTAAATGTGTACATCTGCCAATTGTACATTTTCTGAAAATCTGACCCATATACTAGAGCTTCAGACAAAAATGAGGACAATTATTTCCATTTTCAACTAGATATTTGTGTGTTACTTTAAAGAAAACCTGAAATATTATTTGACTTCACGTGGAAAGCACACCAGGATATAACCCTCCTGTCAGTATTCTAATTACCAAGGATCTAGATATTTAGTATGTTTAGAATTTACGTCCAGGAGTGAAAAGAGCTTACTTAACCAGACCGGGAGTAGATGTGCTAATCTGAGGTCACTTCCGTCCGCAATCAGCGTCTTAATGAGAACGAGGCAGGAAGTGCGAAATATCTGTGGCTACTAGTTAGTGGTCGCAACCGCATATTAGCGACCAAAAGAGGAATTTGTACAGATTCGCAATTTATGTGTTTCATATTTTGTAGGGATGAAGAATTTATAAATATAGACAAATGATGCAGTTGGGTGTGGTTGTTGAATCATTGAATTATAAATTGTATCAGAATCAGGACCAACACTGGAATTAATATTAAGGCCAAAACGAAAATAGATGTGTTTCTGATGTATCATTATGATGATTATTATTATAATAATATTATTGAAACTTTATTTCTATTTGATTGTACATAATACCTTCTCTTTGCCTTATAAGAACGCCAGAAGATCTTTGGCAATTATTTTTTTCTCTGACACACTCCAGACCCTTACATCAGATAAGTATGGTATGTCAGCCCACTTCGCTAATCGGTTTCCTGGCCTAGAACTCGGCGTTTTAATGTGAATATAATGACATATTGCGGTCTTAATGGAATTATTTATGGCATTTTGCGGTTTGAGGCGAGAGTCTTTTCCTTCGTTTGAAGGGTCTCTCTCAACTTTGGGCCTAGACTAGCTGGACATTCATTTGCCTCCAGTGGTTGATATTCTCAACGAGAGTTCTTCCACTCTCGTTGATATTCTATAGCCAAACAGCGTACTCGGATAATTAATGTCAAGGTTTCGTATTGCTTTAAGTGTCAGTGGTACACGTTTAAAAATACACAAAAGCGTCAAGAATCATTAATTTAATGAGGTTTCTAATTACATTTAGTCATAATGAACAAGATTTCGATTCTCACTCATCAACAAATATGATAAGGTACTTCCTGCTATACTTCCCATTTCCCAGTTCAGTATATTTAAAAAACTAATACAATTAATTTGATATAAAAAAGACGACAGAAATATGAATATGACAAAATACGGACTAGGCTCGGAGCCACCCAGATCAGATAAAAATGGTATGTAAGTGATTGGACGGCCACTTCGCTAATCGGTTTCCAGGTCTAGGATTAAACGTTCTAATAGGTTCATAATACCATTTTGCGATCGATCTTAATGGAATTTTAATGGCACTTTGCGGTTTGAGGTAGGAGGTAGGAGGGCCTATACTGAATCGATTAAAAGGCCAAAATATAATGCAACTTCACCCACATACTGTCCATAATATATTTTAAGTTATACCTAGATTCTATCTAACATGGACTATAACTTACAGAAAGAACAAGTTAAACAAAAAGGGGAGTAACCCCCCTCTCTTGCCTCGCTGTCATCACCCCTCCACACACCCTTCTACTTGCGTATCTCCTCTAACCACACCTTTAATAGGCGGACCCCTCCCCCTGCCCACTACACCCTCCCCTCCCTCCGCCTTATACGTCCATACACTCTGTCCAGCCTCTGAAGAGCTGGGACTTCAAAGAGACTTCAAGGAGGGACACATACCCCAGTACGCGGGTGCCGCGCTCTACAGAGGCTGGACAGAGTGTACATCGTTCCGTGCACCCCAAAACACTCGCGGTGTTTCATTGACAGATTAGTTGCTGTTCATTGCACCCGGCCATTGCACCATGGAATTTACCAACTCTACAACATCTTCTACTTCACCCCCTCGTTGACAAAACGTCGGCACATCATTCTTACCGACCTCTTGAACTTTATGACTGTTTTAATTTACAAGCGCTCAACCCAGACGACATTTGACTTGACAACAAGAAGTAGCGCGTTGGCATGACGACAAGTGGCGCGTTGGATCTTCTTCTGCGACTTCGTCTGCCTGCGCCATTTGCTCCTCTTATTGCTTTGATGCTATCGCTAAAAACACACGCATTCTGGGACCGGGAGGCATTTTGTTTATAATTTACACCCTCGATTGCTGTCAAATGACATCACTTGAGTTATTGTCTGTCTGATTGGAAATTGGATATTTAATTAGCTTTAAAGGCAGGCCCGAGTCGACACAGCAGAAGAGATTTATTAAATCTCTTCGAGGACTTTCCAGGAATCTTATTTGAACTGTCGAGAGAAAACAGTTCTTTCTATAGACCCAGGACTCCTTAAGTGGCCCAGTATTTAAGGCACAGCGACCAGGATTGTTGCTGCAATCGGACACTGACCTTGGATCGGCCGAAGCAGCACTTGAAACTATTAGCTAAACTATCAAAACATACACCTGCATACATATATTGGCTGGATATACATGTGTATACATACACGGAGACGTTGCTCAAGGTATTCTTTCCACCTGTAACCATGCGTTAGGATAGTTATTGTTAATAGGAACGCCACTGGGAGGATTGTACAGCTGTTTCAAAGCCAGAACAGGCCATATATATATTCAGTTAGCTTATACAACCATCATATGGGTCAGATTTTCAGAAAATGTACAATTCGCCTTCACTAATCCTCTCAAATAACCCACATTTGAGACAGAAATAAGCTTCAAATTGCAGTTTAACATAACGGAACTGATACTTTAAATCAATGCGATACCAAATATACCCAAAATTTATCATATTTTTAGCAGAATTTAGCAGAAATTACTAAATATGTAGAGCTGCCAATTGTAGATTTTCTGACGATCTGACCCATATATTTCCTGGTGTTTGGGTCTATTCATACTATACCTGTATGCATTACATATTATATATATAGCTTCTGATGTGGTTCACTTGAGGGGTGAATTTCGTAACATTTTATTTACTCGTGTGAAAACCTGCACGTCTTGCTGGACTGGTTGTTGAAGTTCTGGATCGAGAAGGAACTTTACTTTTTCCCTGGATTGAATGTGGAAGTGTTTCTTTTTCAGCTTTGTTCAAAATCAACAGTTGGAAGTGTAGGAGAGCTCGTGATTCCACCTATTCTACTACTTCTTCCTCCTCCTCCTCTCTTTCCGCATCCTCTAAACTTAAGAGCTGTAAGGATATTACGTTAAGGAGCCGTAAGGATAATACGTTAAGGGATACAGAGGATACCAACACAGGCGATACCATGTGGTACAGCAGCAAAAAGGTACCCCTAATTAATTAATTAAATTCGTCTTTTTTAATTAGATGAGTTCGGATGATACTATAGGTCGTTATACCTCTTTTCAGATCATCGGTTCATCAGCATACTCTATTTACACAGTCTAGGCCCAAAGTTGAGAGAGTCCCTTCAAACGAAGGGAAAGCCTAGCTCTCGCCTCCAACCGCAAAATGCCATTATAATTCCATTAAGACCGCAAAATGCCATTATAGTTCCATTAAGACCGCAAAATGTCATTATAATCCCATTAGAACGCCGAGTCCTAGGCCAGGAAACCGATTAGCGAAGTAGGCGTCTAATCACTGACATACCATTCTTATCTGATCTGAGGGTTTGGACCTGGACTGTTTTATTTAAAAAAATACATGGAAACTTGTCGACTGTTAGCGTTACAAAAGTTCTTCCACTTACAGGCACGCCTGACATTACTACAGTCTAGGCTCAGAGCTGAGATAGTCCCTCCAAACTGAGGGTAAAGCATCTCGCTCCAAACCGCAACATACCATAATAATCAATGACATACCATTTTTAACACACATTCTTACCTGATGCAGTCTAGGCTCAGAACCTCTCAGATGATTGGAAGACTACTGCACTCCGGCCCCGGACTAGGCATCCTAAAGGGATTATAATGACACTTTTGCGGTCCTAATGGGATTATAATGACACTTTGCGGTTTGGAGGTTGAGGCTTTCCCTCAGTTTGAAGGGACTCGCTCATCTTTGAGCCTAGACTGGATCAGAGAGGCTCTGAGCCTAGACTGTATGGACAAATATAGCTCCTGACTTCAGTTGGTAATATCAAGCTCTATCATTTGATATCCTATCCTACCCACATGTATACTCATCTAATAATAGAATGATAATAATAATTATTATTACAGAGCCTTAATTATTCCCTTCTTGACGTCATACACTAAACACATATGCAATAGCGGAGTTACATGTCTCACTGCGCATGTCTGCTACAATGCCTTCTGGGATACAAGTCTGACATACACATATTTGGCAACAGTTTTATATCGAAAATTGCCAAATTGTTTTTACCAATAGCATAATTTGTATTTATGATTTATAAAAAAACAAATGCATGATGGGAAAGATGAAGCCTTGTTGTATGGAAACGTAATTTTCCATGGTAAGCTATGGTAACCATAACTTGTTTCCTATAGTATTTTAATACACTGACATACAACCCCATAGTTTCTTGCGAATCGAGATTCAAAACGGCGGACACATGCAAGATCCCCTATTATTATTTTATTTATTCACTTAAAGACCAATGCATATTTACACAATCAATTGAAAAACGCTGTATCCAACGTGGATTATTTCAAGCGTCGCCTATATAACATTACTGAAGATTCACACAATTCACACAACTTGATGAACATTCAAAAGTAAATCATCTGTCATATAGTTACTTCAAAGAAATACTATATAGTATTATATATAGTTACATAAATAGGTACATAAATACTACTACTTTCCCTACAATTAAAACACTTCATATTACACCAACTACATATAAACATGTAAAGGAACATCTATCATGCCAAACATTCCGGCAAACGCAGGGTAACTAATCTTTCCATATATATTTATTCTCAATTGACCTGAAGCACGTATACCAACGAGTGCCTGTTGCAAATCCGTACTTAAAATTTTCTGCTTAGGTATTTTCCCTGCTTGCTTGCTTATTCCTTCTGTATGGATGAAAGTAAGCATTAGATACAAAGATAGTTATATATAGCATAAACACAATGTAAAAATATATATTAAAAGAAATGGAGTCAGGGCGTCAGAAAATGTACAATCGGGGGCAGCTCCACACATTTGGTCAAATCTGATCAAATTTACTGCAAAAAAATGCTGGGAATTTACTGGGAATATCTTCTTAGTATATTTGGTGTTGCGATGATTTAACACACACGTGGGTCAGATCTTCAGAAAATGCACAATCTACAGTTCTACACATTTCTCAAATTCTGCTAAATTAGAGTGAAAAATGATAAATACTGAGTATATCTGTGAGTGTATTCTGCATTGTATTCATTCAATAAATCTGTCTGGTTATGTTGAACTGTATTTTGATCCTGATTGTCGTCTTAAATTTGGGTTCTTTGAGAGGATTGGTGAAGGTCAATTGTACATTTTTTGCCAATCCGACCCAGATATATTAGTGAGACGTCAGACTGCATACTTGACGCTCTACTATACAATGTTACATAACGAGCTATAACGCCCTCAAACCTAGACCCTCACTCATGTGGCTGCATTTGGCTACACAAGTCTAGGCCCAAAGTTGAGAGAGTCCCTTCAAACGAAGGGGGAAGCCTCTCGCCTCAAACAAAGGAGTCTAATCACTGACATACCATTCTTATCTGAACTGAGGGTTTGGGCCTAGAGTGCACAGAGCATTTCAGAACATTACAGTCTGGGCTCAGAGTTGAGAGAGTCCCTCCAAACTGAGGGAAAGCTAAGCTTCTTGCTCTAAAAATGTCATTATAAGTCCATTAGGACGTCTTCCAGGAGCGCAGTAGGCGTCCAATCACTGACATATTGTTCTTATCTGAGAGGCTAGACTGATCAGTTGATACATTTGGGTGTATTCAGACCAAGAGGCTTCCCCTCAGACTGGAGGGACTCTCTCAACTCTGAGCCTAGACTTCACTTGTTATGGATTAAGCAAATGAATGTAGATAAAAAATGCAAATAACTGCAAATGCAAAAAAAAATGTCTTGAATTGAATTGAATTGAATTGAAGTGGATATGTACATAGGAGTGAAGTACAAATGGCTTTCAGTCTAGGCCCAAAGATGAGAGTCCCTTCAAACGGAGGGAAAGCCTCTAATGTCATTCTAATCCCATTAGAGCGTCTCATCCTAGTCCTAGCGAATTAGGCATCCAATTACTGACATATCATTCTTATCTGATCTGAGGGTTTGGGCCTATAGAGTGTCAATCCTCTCAAAATACCCAAATTTAAGACAAAAATGAGGTTTAAAATGCAATTCAACATGACCTAAGAGATTTCCCGAATGAACGCAATTGGAGAATATACTCAGATATATTAATACCCACAGCTGCACAGGAATACCAGGCCCCAGACCCACCCTAGCTGGGACTGCTTGCATAACCTTACTTGGGTCAGATCTTCAGAAAATGTACAATTCGCTTTCACCAATCCTCTCAAATAGCCCCCATTTAAGACAGAAATGAGCTTCAAAATGCTGTTTAACATAACATAACTGATACTTTAAATCAATGCGATACCAAATATACTCAGATATACCCAAAATGTATCCTTATTTTAGCAGAATGTAGCAGAAATTACTAAATATGTAGAGCTGCCAATTGTACATTTTCTGAAAATCTGACCCACTTAAAGTGTTCCTTGCTACACCATTCGTCCTAGCTGTAGTAAGACATATCTCTGTAGGAATAAGAATTAGACATGTGGGTGAAATCGACAGAAAACGTAGAATTCACTCTAGGTCCAAACCCTTGGATCAGATAAGAATGGTATGTCAGCCTACTTCGCTAATCTGTTTTCTGACTTAGGACTCGGCGTTTTAATGGGAATATAATGGCACTTTGCTGTTTCAGGCGAGAGGCTTCCCCTTTGTTTGAAGGGGCTCTCTCAACTTTGGGCCTAGAGTGAATTTGCCTTCACCAATCCGCTCAAATTCAAGATAGAAATCAGGTTCAAAAGTCTGTTCAACATAACCAAACAGATTGTTTGAATAAAGGCAATGTCAAATATACTCAGATATACCTAGTATTGACCATTTTACAGTCTAATTTAGCAGAATTTACTACATGTGTAGATCTGCAGATTCCCTATTCTTTCAACAACAAATCAGTCTAGGCCCAAAGATTAGAGAGTCCCTTCAAATGGAGGGAAAGTCTTTCGCCTCAAACCGCAACATGACATTATAATTCCATTAACACCGCAAAATGACATTGTATTCCCATAAGAACGCCTAGTCCTAGGCCATGAAACCGATTAGCAAAGTAGGTGTCCAATCACTGACATACCATTCTCATCTGATCTGAGGGTTTGGACCTAGACCGAAATCGTAAGAGTATTCTTGTACATAAAATTAAATGTTCGTTTCTCTTTCTTTCTTTTCTATAGGCCAGTATCTTGATCTATATGTAGATGATTTATCAAATATAGATATCCATATTTCTATGAAAACAAAAAAATAACTAAATCATTGAAGACATAGTGTTGTATCCGAGAATTTCGACATGATTTCAAAATTGGAATCTTCATAAAAAAAAATGCTTTAAGGTGATATAGATTTTGTCTAAAAAGTGTTTAAATCATTTTGATTAAGATGTAAACATATACGAATAATTCAAAATTAACCTAACATTCCTGGGGAGGTAGGGTTCGAACGGGTTAAGCTGAGGCCGTCTATTATGAAAGAGGCCCCAGGACCAGAAGCTGTTATGAAAGAGGCCCCGGACCCAAGTGACCAATCTGTGACTATATAGATGTGGAACGCTAGTTTATGACGTAAGAGCGGCTAATACGGCCACAATGCGTGCCCCTGTCTGGTCTAACTGACCTTCAACCCTCTTGTCTGACGCTACTACTAGTAAGGCCAAAAAATAAATACGTGTGTTTCCATTTATTTAGGTTTATACTAGGTAGGCGTAGGAACTTTTCTGCCCGTAAAAATAGTTGTTTTAAACAAGAGAAAAGAACCTTTTCAGGGTTTTGAGGTTAGGAAGATTTGCTTTAATTTGGCTTTTTATCTCAGGTGGGGTAAGGTTTTTCTAGGTAGGGTGGGTTGGGGGGTCAGAAATACAGCTACTGTGAACGTATTTATTTTCGCGCAGATAAGTTTTCGCGCAGATAAGTTTTCGCGCATTAAAGTGCTTAGTGCTTGGACACCTTTTCGCGCGGATTTAAATTCACATAGCAAGGAAGTCTCTCACCTTGTTTATGCAATAATTATAACTTTCGCACAGGATTTATTTTCGCGCACAAGGGAGGGTGCGCTAAAATAGCGAAAATAAATACTGCGCGACACTAATACGTTTACAGTATTTAATTGGAGGGGGGTGATCTAAAGGTGGATCGTTGATAATTTGATATTTCTAAATTTATTCTCGTGGTGTTTTTGCGATATGCTTTGGTTTGGTAACTTTTATATTTCGCCTTTGCAAATCGTTCATTCATTTTTTTTAAATAATTCCATGCGAAATAAAGTTTCATAGTTTCATATTTAAAATTAATTAATTTCATATATACATAATACTACACTGTTCTCAGCAATCCTGACAACATGATTATAGATGGATAATGGTATTATTAGGGTCATATTTTCAGAAAGTGTACAATTCACCTAGACCAATCCTCTCAAGTAACCCCCATTTAAGACAGAAATGAGCTTCAAAATGTAGTTTAACATAACAGAACTGATACTTTAAATCAATGCCAAATATACTCAGATATACCCAAAATTTATCATTTTCTTTAGCTTTTCTTTAATTTAGCAGAAATTACTAAATATGTAGAGCTGCCAATTGTACACAGCACAATACATGGGTCAGATTTTCCGAAAATGTACAATCAGCAGCTCTACGAATTTGGTAACTTCTGTTAGTTAGACCGAAAAATTATAAATAATGGGTATATCAGAGTATCTTTGGCATAATGTTGATTAAAAATATCCCTTTTATTGTATTAAACTTCATTTTGAACATTATTTTTCACTTCAATTTGGGTAACTTGAAAGGATTGGTGAAGTGAATTGTACATTTTCTGACAATCTGACCCACATAGCTATTATCTGTAAACTTTCTGAATCATTTTGTATGTAGACACCATCTCAAATTTCGAGTGTAGGCCCAAAACCTAGAGTGTCCCTTCAAACGAAGGGAAAACCTCTCGTCTCAAACCGCAAAGTGCCATTATATTTCCATTAAGACCGTAAAATGTCATTATATTCCCATTAAAACGCCCAGTCTTAGGCTAAAAAAACGATTATCGAAGTAGGTTGACATATATGTACATTTTTATCTGTTCTGAGGGTTTGGACCTAGAGTGTTTCATTATTATCACATTATTCCAATACTATTGTACCAGCGCTTGTCGGAAGAAGTATATTTTTACTCTAGTGAACATACATCCTCAATATCCCTTGTTCCCCAGTCTAGGCTCAGAGACTATCAACTCCCTTCAAACTCAGGGAAACTAACCACAAAATCCCATTAGAATCCCATTCAAATGGTGGGTTTACTCGATGGCCGGGAAAGTCATCAACATATGGCTAGATCCTATATTGAAATTGTTCCAGAGCAGACTGAATTTGGCTAGTCATAGCCGTTCAGTCTAGATCCAAAGATGAGAGAGTCCCTTCAAACAGAGGGAAAGCCTCTTGTCTGAAACCGCAAAGTGCCATTATATTTCCATCAGAATGCCTAGTCCTAGGCCAGGAAACCGATTACCGAAGAAGGGGTCTAATCAATCTTAGACTCAATTTGATGAGATTCTGAGATGTTTTTTTTCTCTATAGAATCCCGCTGCGTCGTACGATCACTGGTCTGCCAGGATCTATTGTTTTTGGAGCCCTCCCCTCGCGCTTCCGGTAACACACAATGCATATTCTCCATAAGCGGGTGCCGACATCTAGCATCACGTCTAAAAGCAATAATTCCTGAGGTTTTTTCTGCTCGTTGGTACTGTTGCCTGACGGAAGTTCTCGGGCAAGCCCTCAAACTTCCCTCAGGCAACAGTACCCGCGAGCAGAAAAAACCTCAGGAATTATTTCTATAACATACCCTGATCTGAGGGTTTTGGCCTCAATCGAGAATATGATATCATATATTTATGAAAATTGACGATGGTATACACTCCTAATGGCTTTAAAACTCCAAGTTTAAAAAGGAAAAATTTCCTTTCTTTATACTGTGGTTAATGAAGTAATATTCCATATATTCTTGGAAATATGGTTCTTCAATGAAGAATAAAAAGCACTTATAACAAACCTATATCATGATATATTATTGATTTGTCTGTCCATTGAATTATTATATAGGCCTCAAATAAATAAATAAAAATATTAAATAAAAAAAATCATGTATTTGTGATGAGTGACAGGAAAATCACTGGAAAATGAGTATAAATGTTGCAAAATTTTCAGATTTGTTCTCATCTTTTCAAATATGATGATATACTATCTCAAAATCCATTTTTTGTGACTTGTGACTTGTGACTCATATCTCTGTAATGCATCACATATAATGGTATGTCAAAATCAATTTCTTTTGCGAATTCAAAGGTATGGCGGATTGTATGTATGGGGGTCAGATCTTCAGAAAATGCACAAGCTACAGTTCTGCACATCTCTCAAATTCTGCTAAATTAGAGTGAAAAATGATAAAAGCTGAGTATATCTGAGTGTATTCTGTATTATATTCTTCAAAACATCTTTTTGGTTATGTGGTTATGTGTATTTTGGACCTGATTGTCGTCTTAAATTTGGGTAATTTGAGGAGATTGGTGAATGCCAATTGTACATTTTCTTAAAACTTGACCCATAGGCCTGATCCCAGTGCCAAATTCTAGATCTCTATGTAGGCCTATATTTATCTTCCTGAAGTCAATGGTCAAGTTCAGATACAGGTCCAAGGATTATACCAGATATAGTCCAGCAGGGATGTGGTTGAAATCGCCAGAAAATGTACAATTCACCTTCACTAATCCTCTTAAATAACCCACATTTAAGACAAAAATTAGTTTCAAAATGCAGTTTAACATAACAGAACTGATACTTTAAATCAATGCGATACCAAATATACTCAGATATACCTAATATTGACCTATTACCTAATATTTTTCAGTCTAATTTAGCAGAATTTCCTAAATGTGTACAGCTGCCAATTGTACATTTTCTGAAAATCTGACCCATATAGTCCAGCAGGAGAGGTTGTCCAGTTACTAGCTTAGGTAGAGGTCAAGGATCCTGTAGAGGTCAAGGATAATCCTGGATCCCTGTTTAATCACAATTACCCCTTTATCTATTTGACTTAAATATTACATCTATTATCTTCTAGCTGGACTGCTCCGTGAGCTTTTTTTTGTATTCAGGATGTTTATACAGCAACATCAAAAAGTCAACAAAAGGTATTTAAGAAAAAATACCATTCAACATGTCTGTCTATAGGTCCAAACCCTCAGATCAAGGTATGTCATTGATTAGACCCCTATACTTCGCTATTCGTTTTCCTGACCTAGGACTCGGCGTTCTAATGGGATTATAATGACATTTTGCGGTCTTAATGAAGTTAATGTTATAATGGCAGTTTGCGGTTTGGGGCGGGAGGCTTTCCCTCCGTTTGAAGGCACTCTCTCAACTTTGGGCCTAGACTGGATCCTGGATCCTAGATTGTCATTAATCACAGTGACTCTTTTATCTATTTGACAATAGAAATTTTTGTATCTATTGACTCAAATATTACATCTATCTTCTAGTTTGTGTGCTTCGTAATGCACTTTTTAAAAATTGTTTTGAATATTTGTTTTGGCCACATAGTTTAGCAGTCATTTGAACAAAAAACCCGCATAACTTCTTTTTGTGCGTTGCCAGGATATATAAATCGTTGTACATCACAAAATATTCACATACCAGCGATCAAAGTTTGAATTTAAAGCAACGAAAGCAAATATTATGTCAGATCCTCTTGTTCACTCGTTTTTTGTTATTGCATTTGAAAGGCCAAAGTACATTTAATGATAATAAAATGTACAATTCATCTTCGCCAATCTTCTCAAAAAACCCAAATTTCAGACGGAAATAAAGTTCAAAATACAGTTCAAACTAACCATACAGATCGCTAGAATCAATGCAATGCCGAATATACTCGAATTTACCTAGTATTGACCAAATTGCAGCATAATTTAGCAGAATTTATTCAATGTGTACAGCTGCCAATAGGGGAGTTGCATAGCCGCCATTTTGAATCTTGATTCGCATGGAATTATGGGAGTAATTGTACAGTATAAAATCTATAGAAAACATGTCATCTTCAGCATGGAATATTTATCAATGATCTAATGTCAATATCCATCTGTTTTACATGTTTCCATAGCACAAGCCTCCATCTTGCATCATCCCATCATGCATTTGGTTTTCATAGATCATTTATACAAGCTATGATATTGGTGAAAACATTCTTGCAATATTTTTTTATAAAATTGTTGCTAAATATTTGTATGTCAGATTTGAACTGAATCTATCCCATCATGCACTGCCATGGACATGCGCAGTGAGACATGCAAATCCCCTATTGTACCTTTCCTGAAAATCTGACCCATGTACCAGATTTCAAGAAAGTGTATTAAATACATTTAGGTACTCTACTAGTAACTATCCACCCGAAAATATTTCAAACTTTATTTCAAAAATAAAAATATCAAACTTAAAATACAGAAATACTAATTAGCAACTTGACTTGTCGCCCGAAAGTATTTCAAACTTTATTTCTAAAATAAAAACATCAAACTTTGAATACAGAAATACTTAATGTTTCCTATCATAAGAATCGGCTTGATCGCTTTTTCCAGATCAGATGATATCTTAAAATCCATTTTGTTGCGACTTGTGAGTTATCTTTTTGTAGAGGTTACTATCTCAAAATCCATTTTTGTAGAGGTTACTATCTCAAAATCCATTTTTTGTGACTTGTGACTCATTACGCCATATATTTCTGACATTATTTCAAACATTTATAGTGTTGTATATTTGAACAAATTGTTGGCGATATTTCTGTGGTGACAATCACCATAACGTAGTACAAATATATTCCCTTATCCCTTATTCCCGTATATATACAGGATGCCCTTTGAAATGCATATTCAGTACATACTCTTGATATTTGGTAGATATATTTAGACGACTTATAGGGCCAACCAACCTAAAAACAAAAACATTCCTACGAAGAATTCTTGTGAAAAGGACAGTTGAAATATACCATTCATGCGACTTTTGACTCATTTCTCTGTGAGTGAAATATGCCACATATGGGTCAGATTGTCAGAAAATGTACAATCCACCTTCACCAATCTTTTCAAATAACCCAAATTTAAGTGAAAAGTAACGTTCAAAATGCAGTTTAACACAATGAAAGAGATATTTCTAATCAACACAATGCCAAAGATACTCTAATATACCCATTATTTATAATTATTCTGTCTAATTTGACAGAAGTTACCACATTTTTAGGGCTGCCGATTGTACATTTTCTGAAAATCTGGCCCATATAGACTATGACTGTAGATGGGGTCGCACAGAGTTCACCCAGTTCTATTTTAGGTACTGGAGGTATTCAACTAATGCGACTATACAGGTGTGTATGGGGTGAAATCGGCAGAAAATCTACAATTGGCCTTCACCAAATCATTTTCATAAAATGTTGCGGTCCTAATAGAATTATAAAGGCACTTTGCTTCTTTGCAGCGATTGACTTTCCCTCAGTTTGAAGGGACTCTCTGATCTTTGAGCCTAGACTGATCATAACTTGGATATAGTGTTATGTTTTCAAGCTTATGGCATTTGTGTAATTCATATCCTAAATTAAATACTTTTCAAATCAAATCAGATCTCAAATAACCCGAATTTAATAACCAAAATCCGAAATTTCTAAATCTCTAAATCTCTAAGGTAATCACCGACTAGGGGTTTTAATTTTAAAAATTCCGAAATGATTCTTTGAATCAAGGCAATACCAAATATTTACTCTGCCGATAAGTATATACGAGTCTAGTATTTGTCATTTATCAATCAAAATGTAGAGATATTTGCTGAATGTGATGTGTCCCAGGAAAATGGATCACAAGTCGTCAAAAAAATATTTTGAGATATCATTATATTTGAAAAGAGGGGATCAAGCCGATTCCAATGGTGGTAAACATTACAGACATCTAAGAAGTGTTTCTACAAAACAAAAAAAGAATATATAATTTCATATTTCATATATAATTCATGTTTGGAAAAAAAGTTTGCAATATTTATGGGTGGACCATTAGTAGTCAAGTAACTAAATACTAAATAGTAACTAAATACTCTATAGGATGACCTTAGAAATGCAAGGATGTATTTAAAACACTGTCTTGAAATTTGGTACACGTATTTATATGACTTAAAGCGTTAAGACTCCCAAAGATAAAAACATTCAAACAAAGATATCTAGTGAATCAATCACTTTGAAAAAGTATTTGGCGACTTGTGACTCATTTTCCTGTGACACATGCAGCACACATGTGTAGAGCTATACGTAGGGCGTCAGAAAATGTACATTCGGTATACCGAATGTACATTTTCTGACGCCCTGACCCATATATAGCTACTCCCTCCCCCGCTTTCTCTTCTTGCTCCAACTGTTCCGGGGCAAATAATAATAATAGCATTTATATAAGTAGGTTTATGTAGGTCTATTTATATCTGCATGACGTAGGGACATAGCCGAGGACTTTAACTCGCATACAATCAAGTCAAGAATTTTTTTTAAACAATCGCCTCATTATAGGCCTATGGGTCAGATCTTCAGAAAATGTACACTTGAGGTGATTATTCCCCCTACCTGGTGTAATACTATGGTGTGGTATGGTATAACTTAAATAAATGTAGGCCTACTATTCCCTAGAGAATAATATCTACTCTATAGGCCTATTAACTGAAAATCGTTGGAGCTGTTATAATAGATGTGAACAGAAGCAAAGTTTTGGTGGCAAGTGAATCTTTTAGTATAAAATATAGCATAAATGAATACATTGAAATGTGTCCACAAGCTGTACCAGCCTACAGGTACATTCTATGTCTGGTATGTTGAAATGACATGTGTTGTAAAATGGTCTTGTTCATATAAAGGATGGTCTTGTTCATATATGGTCACTGGTTCACTGGGCCTGAAACCGAACGGGAAAAAGAAGAGCCTGATAAGGGACTCGAACCCTTGACCCTCTGATTAAAAGTCAGATGCTCTACCGACTGAGCTAACCGGGCGCTCTGCACAGTCCCCATGAAAAATGATACATATATTAGTGCAATCAATATCAAGTGGAAAGTATATAATAGCTGAGAGTGTGGTGACAAATGTTAACGTTATTAAAGTGAATTTGGTTCTACCGAGCATCCATATTCATATTCTGGTAGGCGACTAGGTTCACAGCCACTCAGATCCGATACAATTGGTGTTGATTGATTGATTGTATTCTTTATCTTGTTTCCAAAACCGGTTTTCCATTTCTGATTACTCAGGTCTTCCAGGTACAATAAAAACATATTAACAAAACAGAAGTGTCAACAGTAGTTGGAAAATGTAGATCAAAGTACCTGGATTTAGTACACCTAAATAGTTAAGAATTACTTAACCTAGGTTTTTACAAATAGTGGAAGTATTTGTTCATGTTTAAGTTTCTATGTATTTGTCAAATTATGATTATACTGGGCTTTACTGCATCAGTATTTACATGTATGTCAATGATTGGACGCCTACTGCGCTAAAAACTTTCCCGGCCCAGGAGTATGGGTCCTAATGGGATTCTAATGGCACTTTCTCTGTTTTGGAGCGAAAGGCTTTCCCTCAATTTGGAGAGATTTCTCTCAACTCTGAGCCTATACTCTCACCTCGAAGTCTATACAAGGGCCAATGCGAGGGTAGCAGACATGATATTGGATCTATGATTGTGGAGTCATACCTCAGTAACCATGACAACCAATGGAGATTTTTATGAATCAAATTAAAGCTGGACTATCCAGACACACTCTAGGTCCAAACCCTCAGATCAGATAAGAATGGTTTGTCAGCCTACCTCGCTAATCGGTTTCTTGTCCTAGAACTCGGCGTTTTAATGGGAATATGATGACATTTTAATGGAATTATAATGACTCTTTGGGGCTTGAGGCGAGACGCTTTCCCTCCGTTTGAAGGGACTCTCTTATCTTTGGGCCTAGACTGTTTTAGAGTAATCAGAATCGATACACTATAATAAGTACACGGAGCATAAGCCATCTCACCTGTATACCAGAAACATACCTGTTGCTCTACCCTTAGAGAAAAACATCATCTACAAACTGTTATTTTGTCACGCTCCAAATTGATTATAATATAACATTACGTAACATTATTATGACTCGAAACGTACCTACGCAGTCCAGCATTTCTTTGTTATAACGTATCCCAACAGGGGATTTGCATGTGTCACTGCACATGTCCTTTACTGTGCATGCTGGGACGGATTCTGTTGAAATCTGACATACAAATATTTGGCAACATTTTTATCGAAAATTGCATGTTTTCACCAATATCATAGCTTTTATAAATTATCTCTGAAAACCAAATGCATGATGGGAAAGAAGGGGACTTGGATGTATGTAATAACTTTATTTCCAGTCGTACAATTACATAGTTATAATGCAGTTTCCGGAAAAAGGAATAAACTCATGAAAACATGTATAACACATGGATATTGACATTAGAGCATTTATTAATATTATTAATATAAACATGGCCTGTTTTCTATAGATTTAATGCTGTACCATTAGTCCCATAATTGGATGCGAATCACGATTCAAAATGGCGGCTTTGCAAATCCCCTATTATCCAGACATAACACCATCGATTAATTTCCAATCAGGGACCGGGCCTGACGTCAAATTCATTAGTCAATTATGAACTTATGAGCATGTATATTACCATATACGTCATACATTTATTACAATATACGTCATACATTTGTTTTTTCAGTAAAGTATGTAATAATTATTTATCTGGCTGAAAAATAGGTAGGGGGTGGTAACTTTTTAAACAAAAAATATTCTATAGGAAACCATCTTCCAGGAACAGAAAAAAAATGTCCATTTTAATAACTATAGTTGTTTTAAACAAGGAAAATATGCTTTTTGACAGTTCCGGGTTAGGAAAACCTGTTTTCCCGCGTTTATTAGAAAATCATTTAGGTAGGGAAAGGTTTTTCTAGGTGTGTGTGGGGGGAGGGGGGGGAGGGGGGGAGGGGGGGGGGGAGTAAATCGGAAACACACCTATTTCGTTTTGGAAAAGGATTATAAATTTACCACCTTCTGTGAACAGACACAAGCCTTCCAGGTTACCCATAATAATTAGGTGCTTTAACTCATGTAAATCTAATGTATGTAAACATGTTGAGATGTTAAGTCCACCTTTGCCCCCCCCCCCCCCCCTCTCTATTGGTGTATCCCCTCGTTATGCTACATTTTTAGGAACTGGTTGTATATGCTAGGCGTCTACCTAAAACATCGATTACTGTAAACGTATTAACGCTTTTTGGCGCATCCACCTTTCAGCGTGAAAATAAATCCTGCGCGAAAGGTATAATTATTGCATAAACAAGGTGTGAGACTTCCTTGCTGCGCGAATTTAAATCAGCGGGAAAAGGTGTCAAAGTTTTTAGTGCGCAACAATTCATGTGCGCGAAAATAAATACGTTTACAGTATCTGATTATATAAAGGCAATATAAGGACAGGATTTCCGGATTATTAGGTTGCATTGTCATATGCGACCGAATCGTAATAATTTACCAATTCGATCCCGACAGGTTCATTTGGTTCATGTTTGGCATTTTGTACTTCTATAACAATTATTGCCATCGACTCAGGAGTCTGAAACTTGAAAGTGACTGGTATTGGCATGTTCCCGGCGAGGCGAATGTGTCTTCACCTGACGGGAAACTTTGTAACTAGGGGCGTGCGGTTTATACCGATGCCAACTATAACCAACGAGTTAACACTCACACTCTCGTTGCTATAACCCTAAACCTAACCTTACATTTGTCAGGACAGGTAGTAGGTATACCCCATTAGCAGTGCTAACTTAGTTGGAATCCGCTTGATTCCATTTTTCTTTAGAAATTTCGGCGACTTAATATAAGACTCATTTATTCTGTGACAAATAACATTTGGTATAGTTAAAGATAAGCAGATTTCTGTATCCAGCATTGTGTGCCACTATTTGACGCAAATATTCTAGAAAGGCCATAAGAAAAGACAAAAGAAAAGTGACATTATTTGACAAAAGTTTATTTTCTATTTGCAGTACTCGATGGGGTCGACTGACGTCATCCCCACAGAGAAGAATGGGTTCAGTAAGGAGGACAAGGCCTTCGATAGTGTAAGTCATCTATATTTCTGTTTTTCATGATGAAATGTATTAATCGAATGCTTCTTAAATTTCTCTACATGAAATGTATCACAATTGTGGAAATACAACCTTAGGCCAACAGAAAATAGGTGTGTTTCCGATTTATCTGGCTGAAAACTAGGTAGGCCGGGGGGATGGTAACTTTTTTGAATTTTTTTTAGGAAACCATCTTCCAGGAACTGAGAAAAAGTCTATTTAATAACAATAGTTGTTTTAAACATAGGAGATGTGCTTTTTGACAGTTCCGGGTCAGAAAATCCTGTTTTTTTGTCAAAAATAAAAAAAAAAGTGAGATATGGTAAAAAGAAAATCAGGTATGATCAAACATTTTTTTAGGTAGGGGAAGGTTTTTCTAGGTGTGTGTGTGTGTGTGTGGGTGGGTGGGTGGGGGGGGGGGTGTAAATCGGAAACACACCTATTTATTTTTTTGCCTTATTCAAAAAAGAATTTGATAATGCATTGTTCATATCTATCACACGAGATGCGTAGCTACGAGTATGCTATTCTAATGGAGTTTAACCAACGTGTTTGTTCACCGATTATATTATTTGTTTGTTTATTATATGTGGTTTTAATAATCTATAGAATAATAAGCTCAAATTTCCCTCATTTTCAGTATTCAGATATTAAATTGTCTTACCGCCCTACCTCACACACACTCGCACACTATGAGAAAACTATTTTGAAAAAAGGAAGACAATTTAGCAACATTCCCGATCAAAACAAATAGGCGATTATTTTTGTCAATAGTGCAGCCTGTAAAAGTATGAAATAAAATATGGTAAAAATGGCCCCTACTTATGATTTACATACATAACAAACTGTCTGACTTACAGTTTAAGGAGAGAGTGAAGGATGTGGTACAGCCTCACCATGACGACTTCTTCCTTAGAAAATGGCTCAAAGGTAGGTGGCTATATATATATATATTTATTTTATTTTTTTTGTCCAACATCGGATCTCTATTCATTAGAAACATTTACATAAAGTCAAGGATGAGGAAATAAAACATCGATATATTTTCTAGTTGTGCGGCGTCCGCAAGGAATCTTGGAATATATAACTTGTATGCATCTTTTACGATCCTTTTACTCTATTTGTTTTCTCTTGACTATTGAACTACAATGGGAACTCGTCAATCATCAGTTGTTTAGTTTAATCAATCCTTATACAACAAATTATCCAATAATTGTATATTTTCAGCCCGGAGTTTCGACCCCAAGAAGGCTGCGGATATGTTTACAACTGTGAGTAGCCTATTCACATACTATTAAAAGCTAGCTCTGACTTATATTTCTGTTGATTATTATTTCTAAAAGTTCTATTATTATGCATTCTTATATCATTGTCATTATTATCCCCTTGATTACTTCAAGGATAACCCTATATTTTTGGATTTTGTTGCCAGAATTTAAAAGCAAATGACAACATGCTCGTATAATAATGAAATCAAACATTTAAAAAAAAGTAAACAACTTTTATTTTGCAGAGTATGGAATACAGGAAGAAAATGAATGTAGATAAAATATTGGAATCATATCAACCACCCAAGGTGAGTAATTAATGTTTCATACGGTAGAGGCAGGGCCTCAATCATATATTTATGGGTCAGATCTTCAGAAAATGCACTATCGGCAACATAACCCTATATGGGTCAGATTTTCAGAAAATGCACAATTGGCAGATCAACACATCCTGTAACTTCACTAGGTATATAATATCTGAGTATATTAAGAATTGCATAGACTCTATCAATCTGTTTTGTTACGTTGAACTGTATTTTGAACCTGATTTTTGTCTTAAATTTGGGTTATTTGAGAGGATTGGTGAAGGCGAATTGTACATTTTCTGAAAATCTGACCCATGTGTGTTTGTGATTCTGCAGGTGATACAGGAATACCTGACTGGTGGTTTCTGTGGGTTTGACAAGGAAGGCTCACCAGTGCGAGTAGAACTCTTCGGTTATCTCGACATGAAGGGAATAATGTACTCTGCCAAGAAGGAAGACCTGGAGAAAACCAAACTACTCCAGTGTGAGACTACAGTCAGAGACTGGAAAGCACAAAGCAAAAAGGTGAACTCTCAATTCTTTTCATGTGTTTCTTTCTCTCTTTTCTTCCTCCTTCTTTTCCCCCTGTTCTTTTTTCTCTCTCTCTCTCTCTTTCTCTCTCTCTCTCTCTCTCTCTCTCTCTTTCTTCTCTTTTATCTCTTCCCTCTCTCGTCTCCCTCTCTTTTCTCTCTCTCTGTCTCTCTCTCTTCTCGCTCTCTCCCTCCCTCTCCCGCTCTCTCTCTCTCTCTCACTCTCCCTTTCCCTCTCTCTCTCTCTCTCTGTCTCTCTTGCTCTCTCTTTCTTTCTTCTTTCTTCCCTCTCTCATCTCCCTCTCTCTCTCTCTCTCTCTCTCTCTCTCTCTGTCTCTGTGTCTCTTCCCTCTCTCTCTCCCTCTCACTTTCTCTCACTCTCTCTCTCTCTCTCTCTCTCCCTCTCTCTCTTTGTCTCTCAGTCTCTCTCCCTTTGTCTCCCTTAATTATTTAATTTTGACAATTTTCGCTTGGAATGCCATAATTCTCATGGAACCCAATAATAAAATGTATATTTACTGTCCAAGAACAAATGTAGGTGGTCTTGAAAAAGACAAGTTGCAATTCTATCTCTTAGATATCTTATGTGTATAATCCACTTTATTACCCTTCAGTTTGGCAGGAGGGTTGACGGACTGACAGTAATATTCGACATGGACAACGTAGGCACAAAATCCATGT
The DNA here is from genome assembly GCA_942159475.1 of Sthenelais limicola. Lineage (NCBI taxonomy): Eukaryota > Metazoa > Annelida > Polychaeta > Phyllodocida > Sigalionidae > Sthenelais > Sthenelais limicola. The sequence goes on from OW804098.1 coordinate 109,545,578, forward strand.
GGAGACCAGGTAAATATTTCATGAGGATCGCATCACCAGTTGTTGTTATTATATGGAATGCAACAAGTAGTTAGTTTGAGAGAGCTTATCAGTCACATGAGGAGTGGAAATGAGCATATTATGAGTGTTGAAGCCACAATCAATATACACACATTTCCACTCCAAGAGTGACAGTAAACGAGTAAATTTCTGTTCCATTCTTTTCCAAACCATCTAAAGGTCATGAATACATACATGTACATACATACATGTAATGAATTCCAAGACTAATCGGAGGTCATCCTAAGGAGTATATTTATATATATACTAGTGATTGACCATCAAGAAATATTTTTTTCCAACCCATCTAAAGGTCATATGACCAACATTTTGGAGGATTTTGTCCAGTTGTGATTGCTACAGTGCTTCTAAAACGTCCTCATTTGAATTCAGAGGGCCTGCTCTAATCCTTCCCTGCAAAAGCTTAACTTATTATTGCACTTGGGCGCCGTTTTCTCTCCACCAATTTGACTCCAAATTCTTGTATCAACATATAACAGCAGCAGAATATTTATATATTTAGTCCTATAAGTCATGACATGAGTAAATTTGCTAAGATTGTATTTGTCATAGTAGCTGAGAATTCCAACTTGACCTTGACCTTGCAGGCCTCCAGATGTACCTGCACCTGGTGAAGGTACTGGAGGACAACTACCCTGAGATGATGAAGCGCATGTTTGTCGTTAATGGTAGGAACTATTTTATACTTGACATTTAGTCATAAAGGTTTGAGCAGCCCAATATAGCATTTGAATCAACAACTTTAGCAAACTTGTCTTCATGAGGGAGACCCCTGATTATAAGATTATAAGGTAACTTTGAAGGTAATTACAAGAAAAACGTGTTAAATCAACATTTGGGTCACTTGGGAAGGCAGCTTTAACATTTAGGTTTGCCATATGATGCAGGTACACCGTGCATGGGAATGGACATCAGGCTTTAGAACCTGTTGTGGTTGATACCAACAGGAACTTGTGTCACATGAATTAGCAACATAGTCCTAGGTTCTATTATTAGAAATAGATTGATTATTAGAAAAAGGTTGATAGTGTCTGACTTAAGTGATGTACCAGCACTACATATAATCGATTTCTTGTGATCATTATACCCCTAGAAAAGAAGAATATCAAAATATAAAACTTTGTTTTTGATTCTGAATCACCAATAGCTGTCTAAAGGTTAAAAGAAATAAAAAAATAGTTGATTGTTAACTAAAATAACGAGTTTCTTATCGCACCCATATTATTGCACCTGCATAGGCATGTTATAACGATTATGCTCACCCGCTAATATTTAGAGTACATATTGCCTATATTTCAGCTCCCCGAATTTTCCCCATACTGTGGAAGATCTGCCGACCGCTCATCAGTGAAGACATGAAAAAGAAGATCCACGTTTTAGGCTGTGAGTGAATCAGTTTATTACATACTAATCACAGTCCTGTTCCAGAGTGCTGTCTGGTTTTCATAATTGTACACTGTGCTGTTCAGATTGTCATAGTAACACATGACCTAACTGACGCAATTTTGTTGGTTAAAGACGTTATGCTCTTTGCTGCGCTGGCGTGCCAGGTTTGAAAACAAATTGCAGCATTGATGAAGTATTTACTAAATATATGAGGGTATAATAAATAATATATTATGGCACCCTGTACAGTTTGTAATCAGGTCTCGACACTCTGGAGGTAGAGGTCTTGTCATAATTCTCTCAGCTTGTCCTGACCCAATTACAACCTTCCATTGTGCATTTGGTATAATAATCATCATCTATTATCCATATGATTTGTCCATAAAGATATACACATGAAGATTTCAGAATGAAGAAGTTGATAAAAATTGAATTATATTTCTGTTGGTTTGTAACTATTTGATTAAATATTCAATTTTGCAGCTGACTTCAAATCAGTTTTACAAAAGTACATAGATGAGGACAGTCTGCCCGCCTACCTGGGTGGCAAGCTCACAGATCCAGACGGCTCTCCCCGATGTAAAACTATGGTAGGTTACCAAGCCATTGAAGGCCTTTATGGGTCAGATTGTCAGAAGATGTACAATTGCATCTCTCAAATTCTGTTAAATCAGAGTGAAAAATGATAAATACTGAGTATATCTGAGTGTATTCTGTATTGTATTCATTCAATAAACCTGTCTGGTTATGTTGAACTGTATTTTGAACCTGATTTTCGTCTAAATGTTATTTGAGGGGATTGGTACATTTTCTGATAATCTGACCCTTATATACTCAGAGAGAATGAAATCGGGGGCTGCTCTTAATTGAATATTTATTGTACTCGCAATCGACTCCAATGTATATCCAATTACTAGCAACGAGTTACTAGCAACATAGTTTACTAGTAAATATTCAATTACTTTTTTTCACTTAAGTTTCATTTTTCTGTGACAGATCACATTATCATGTTTTTGTACCTAAGGTTTAATTTATGCTTATTTGCCAGATCTGCCAAGGAGGAGAGGTTCCCAAGTCTTGTTTCCTATCAGAGGCGGCTGACCTGAGTTCCATGGAGACAATACAAATATCTAAAGCAGATAAACATAAAATAGAAGTTGATGTCTTTGAGTCTAACTCAATATTAAGGTAAGACTTTCTCCATTTAGATATTGTGGGAGGTCTGAGAGAAAACTTAATTAATCTTTTATTGGTAGTCAAATCAATGATTTTAAAACAGGGAATGCAATCTTGTCAAGTTCTAAAATGTAACTCAGTTAAACTGTTCATGTGTAATTGGCAGTCTATCCTGATGTGGTCCTGTTTTTAAGGAAATCTAAATTCAACCAGCTCTGAGGGAACGCTTCTCGCTGCAAAATGCAATTACAATCCTATTGGGACACCTTATCCAGGGCCAGGAAAGTCATTAGCACTGTAGGCATCCAATCACTGACATACGCTATCTTATCTGATTGGAGAGGCTGTGATATATCATTGATGTTTGTGTTACAGGTGGGAGTTTCTAACCGAGGACTATGACATCTCGTTTGGGCTGTACTACAGGGCGCTAGACGGTACAGACAAGGAGATCATACCCATGTCCAGGGTCAACTGTCATGTCGTACCAGAGGATGGCAGCTATACCTGCACCAAACCTGGCAAATGTGAGTATTTATTACCATTAACATTTCAGTTTAAGCTCAGAAAACATTTATGATAACTGAAAAACTGAAACTGTGCTGGCAACTGTTTTGTTTGCAGGCAGATGCGCCATTACAAATCCTTTAAATTCCTAGAGTTTTCCACATTCATGAGCGCAGGAAAGTTTTGAGTGCCTTACCAATCATTTGAAGTCAGGAATGCATGTTGATATAAAAATTTGGCACCAAAGATCTTATATGGGTTCTCCACCAGTGATATACTACTGGGTCGATTGTAGTTCTTAGAATAGAGCTTACGCTACTAAGTCGGGCCCATCATCCAGTGGTACTCCCCCATTCTTTGAATACTGAACTGCTAAGTCGGACCCCTCATCAGGTGAAACTCCCTCTCATCAACCGTTTTGGCATGTACCACTACGGTCTCCGGGGGCGCACCAACTGAGGTGATCAGACTCAGCCAGGGTTACTTTCTACTTGTTCCTGTGGGGTCCAGGAAGCCCAGGGTCTTTCAGATGGAGTGGGAAGTGAAGCCTCGGCAGCCTACCTCGACTGGGAAGTTCCAAGCTTGATATAGTATTAAGAACTAAATTAAGATTTTAGTTACCCAAAGCTGGACTAATATAAAGTATGTGTAACACTGGAGGTAGTTCATGCTGGAGTGGCCTAGCACCGGCTAGCACTCCTAATCTTTTATTCTTAGCATAATTGTATAGGCTGGTGCACCCACGGCGCCACCTGGTGGATTCTATCATAACCTTCTGTCTATGTGAGGGGAGCGACTGCTGTGCCACCTAGCGGTATAACAGAATGAATAGTTGTGAGACACTTCATAACTAGAGATTCACAGCATATGCATTACCCTTGTCTTCAGTTGACTAATGGTTCTTCTGTCCCTTGTTTGAAGGTTTTATTTGACTTTTCCTTACGTTTTGTACATGTCCCATTTTAGTGGGGGTAGGTATGATTTGAATTGAGCTAGAGTTCAGTTAAACATGTGTTGCTAGGCAAATAAACAATTAGAATGACTATAGCTAAGCAACCAATTGCCCTAGCAACAAACCAACCCTTCTAACAGCGGTATTCTTGTAGTGGGAGAAAGATTAAGTTAAAAATGGCAGCCATTTTGGAAAATATTGGATTTTAGACGGCCATATGGCATTTTTTAGTACCCCTAGACCTATTTTTGTGCCAAATTTGGTGCTTTTATCTGCCGGTCACAAGTTTACGCCTAAGCTCCCTGACTATTTATTCAACTTTCCCTTAAGTTCTGTACCTGTGCTGGCTCGTACATGTATGATTCCCACAATGTGTGTTTTACAGATATTGTAGTATTTGACAACAGCTACAGCTGGACCAGAACCAAAACAATACAATATTCTGTCATGGTGGAGGAGATGTGCCTTGATGATATTGACCACTGAGTATGGGCTATACTTTAGCATGCTACTATATGGGCACCTCATGTTATTGTGTTTACATGTCTAAAGTATACCACTATACTGTATGCGTCACTGTATAGAAATGTGTCAGTTGCACATGTATATGTGATGTTTATTATATTGTACTGTATTAAACTAGGATTTTCCCTCATGAACATTATCTCACTGCAGTAGGTAATTGTGGAGTGGAGGGAGGCAGAGAGGGTGGTTACAGTCCAAAGACTTACTTTTATTATTTTATTATTATTTTATTGTTACTTGTCTGAAAGTGTCTCACCATCATCCACACTACATTGAATTACAATGAATTACACCAATGAATGTGCAACCCAATATGGTATTGTCTTAGTTTCTTCTTCTTCTTCTGTACCGAGTTGTTTTCCCCTTCGCCTAATCATAGATTTAAGTTTATGATTATAGTTATGAATTCGTATTGTCAAATAATTGTAGGGTTTGCTGCTAATCCCATTCGACAAGATTATAAAATCAAATTTCAGTAATGGTTATGCAGCAACCCCTAATATTGTTATCTTTATATATTTCTTTTTTCATTTTATAGGGCCTTGTCCACTAAGCTGATTCTCATGCGATTCTCACAGAATTTAGTGCAAAAGAGTCCTCTGCGGCGCAAAATCGCATGAGAATCGGCTTGGTGGACTAGGCCCTTTACTATTACACACATTGCTCTGAAAACAACTTATCTAGAGTGAGTTACGCATAGTGCGTATTTCAATAGTGAGTTATGTGGGGTCGTCATGGCAACCAGTCCGTTTTTTTACAGCTGAAATTCAAATTTATGACTCGATGCTTTTCTATTTGAATGATTAATAGCATATATAAAAAATATGTTAATTAACTTGTTGGTTTCAGTCCCTACGCAATTCCTGCAATATTCATGCTGCTTCAACCAACTTGTTAGTTAACCTGTATATAATTTATTTATTTGATGTTGCAGATGTAGCTGTGTTTGACAACCAGTATAGTTGGACCAGAGGCAAGAAGCTGTACTACTCTGTGGAGGTTCACGCGGCTGACTCAACCACGAGGGCCGAGGTTGACCAGGTCGCCGGGGGAGACTGGACAACACTGTCTGACCAACTCCAGATTACACGCCTCTGAGAGGTCCACACCAGCCTCAACAATATCAGTCTCTCAATTTATTACACCATTCTAGAGGGTAATATGGAATACCATTGGCTACAGTATTGGGGTTGATATCACAAGCAGTGGGTAATAAAGCCTGTGTATTAACTGCTACACTCGCCATTAATTTCCATGGAATTATCACTACTTTGTCACCTATATTTGCTTAATATGGGGAAAAGTATAGTAAATACAAAACTAGCCTCAGGCGATCTTGATGGTCCATATTACACTTGGGCTTTGCATATTGTTCATTTCCTACGCCCACCCATGCCATGCCATTCCCGCCGTATGGAACTTCGAGATCACCCTCCGACAGTTTTGTTTATTTATTTTCTGTCAAATCGTCTGACTTTCAGTCATTAGATGAGACTACAAATCATACAATAAAGCTTTCTATCCAAAAGCAGTACAAGTCATGCTCTCAAATTTGAGAAATTCTTATCTTATCTTATAATATCCAAGAGAAAGATCGTCCCCTGTCAGCTTCGAATTTGTGTATAAACATATAAAGTACAAAATATTGATAACTTCCGTCCTGTTACATGTGTCAAACAATCAATATATTTCGTAGGATTTTGTTTGTTTTGGTGTAATGGATGATAATGTGGCTTTGATGTTGTAACATACCTTGCCAACCCTGTGGGTCAGATCATCAGAAAATGTACAATTGACAGCTCTACACATTTAGTAAATCGTGCTAAATTAGTCTGGAAAATGATGAATACCGGGTATATTTGAGTATATTTGGTATCGCATTGAATTAAAGTATCCGTTTTGCTATGTTGAACTGCATATTAAAGCTAATTTCAGTCTTTAAAGTGGGTTATTTGAGAGAATTGGTGAAGGTAAATTGTACATTTTCTGAGGATCTGACCCTTGTAAAGTATAGGGTGGTATCATGGATGGAGGATAAATGTTAGGTTCTATATCCTCACAAGAAAAATTTTACATGTTTAAAAAAAAGGCTAAGAATGCATTGTTTAAAAAGTAAAAAAAAAATATCCCACCATATCTTGCTAGAAGCAATTATTTTGGGAGGTTTTTTAAAAAAACTTTGTGGATGAGTTAAAAGCTAATTTATTTCAGGGGAGGTTTTTAAAAAAGACTTTGTGAACTAGTTTAAAACTAATTTATTTCAGGGAAATGTTTACAAAACAAGTGATATTAAGAGTTGATTCAGGACGGGTGGGTTCTGACTAATACAAGTACGTGGATGCTTATGTATAGATACAGTCTGTAGTAGAAAGCCCTAATGACCCCCTAACTTTTAGGGGTCAGGTGATTCCCATTAACACTTTTAGCCTTAAGTGCTGGTTCCATTGGTACAGATACGGATCCGTCATGCGGATACGTGAAACTATCTTGGAGTGAACGCATATGTCCAGAACAGCTCAGAATTTAATAACATCAAAGAAGGAATCCATACGAATGGGGTACGGATACGAACCCAATTGCTACATGGAGCAATCGGTTTTACCAGATTCAGAGCCGAACCTGTTGATGTGTACGGATACGCACACATGGAACCATGACTGTATATCTTAATGTGAGCAAATTTTGCCGTATCCGTATCCGTACCAATGGAACCAGCCCTTCAGTCTTACCCTTGTGGTTAAGCTTATGGCTGTATGCAGTGAACTGCAACGCTCAAGGAATGTGGCTTTCTGGACAGAACTGGGTAGCTTCTGGGCAAAGTCGTCATCATATATATAATCAATAGGGGGATTTGCATGTGCCACTGCGCATGTCTATTACAGTGCATGCTGGGGTAGCTTCTGTTCAGATCTCACATGTATACAAATATTTAACTTGTTTTTTTACGACAATTGCAAACATTTTTTCACCAATGTCATAGCTTGTGTAGAATTCATTATCTATACACGCCAAATGCATGATGGGAAACATAATAATGGGAACGATCATAGCTTGTGCTATGTCCAACACATGGTAATTGACATTGGAGCACTGATAAATATCCCATGCTGTACATGGCATGTTTTTCTATAGCTTTTACACTGACATACAACTCCCATAATTCCATGTGAATCAAGGTTCAAGATGGCCGACATGCAAGTCCCCTATTTGTTTAATGTCTACTATTTGCAAGAGTAAAATGAATTATTGGGAATATGATATTGTATTGTGACCAATATACAAAGTGAAACCTAGGTCCAATTCAGAAAAGTTTGTTTCTTCTGCTTAATTCATCTTTAACTTTTGCAATTTTATTTTGTTGTTAACTGTGATTGTACATATCTTGACGACCTCACTTATAGAAATTAATTATTAATTACAATAATTAATTATTATAACTAAAAATTAATTATTATTATATAGTAGCAAATATATATAGTAGATCATGTATACCTGTCAGAAACAATAACCAACATCAACCCTAGTTGTGGGTGCATTATGTTCTAAATTCCAGCAAACCTTGTATAAAGTGGATTTATGCACTATTAAAGCTGTGTCCTCTGCTAAAGGATGTAATAATAATTATTTTGTTAGTCGGCATTATTGCAAATTATGAGAAATAAGCCAAATAACAGGTGAATGTGAAACGTTTCCCTACTGGTTTAGGAGAAATTGTATTTTAGTTCCGATAGTGTTATGCTACACGACATTGTTTACGTTCTGCTAAATTAGGCTGAAACATGGTCTCGTACCACTGGTAGCAATGTTGATATACATATTAACTTGTTGAATATTAGAGTTATTACTGTTCGATTTAAGCTGCATTCTCAGTTATTATTTAGGTATACAAAATTTTCTATATTTCGTTGTGTTCCTATTTATTAGGAATCTACACTCTATACTTGTCTTGTAGGCAGCGGCATGCCATAGGGTTAACCATAGCGAGCTTTGATGTTTACTGCCTACAGGTCGGGTATAGAGTGTAGCAGGTTTACTGTGAGTGAGGGAAATGTCCAGCCGTCATGAAACCAAAAGAAAGGTCGTTTGCACGTGGCTAATTATGGACAGGGATATGCAGCGGGAAACTTGTATGGGGCGGGGCACATAAGGGTCAGATCATGAGAAAATGTACAATTGGCAGCTCTACACATTTTGGAATTCTGCTAAACTTGGTTGAGAAATGATGAATATTACTAGGTATTTCTGACTATATTTGGTATCGTGTTGATTTAAAATATCCGTTTTGCTATGTTAAACTGCATTTTAAAGCTCATTTAAGTCTTAAATGTGGGTTATTCACAGGATGGGTGAAGGCGAATTGTTCATTTTCTCAAGATCTGACCCATAATAACGAGCCAAGACTAATAGTAGAAGATTGAAGCCTAATTGTACTATCCGTGAGAGATTACTACATATTGTTAACCTGTCTACAATTCTACTTGATAGAATTTTTAACGACACAAAATCAGGTTTCCCATCGCCTAAACCCCAATCGATATCAAGATTTGTTTCATGCCGTCCTATTATCGCTCGCTCTTTTTTATCCGTTGTTGCATCATTTCCTTCTGTGTTTATGGGCGTATTTAAAAAAACAATTGTTGGTCGATATAACAGTGAATGCAGCTTGTATCGTTGATTATGTAAATAAATGCCCATGTTAATATTAGTGTACGTTATTGGTGAAGGTATGAAAAACACTTAAAAAGGGCAGTCGAAATAGTTTTGATTGTTATAAATTGTTGGACAGGTTAATAAAAGAAAATAACAACTGTTTGTTTTTGAGTCATATTTTAAAAAATATATATTGTTGGAAGTGGTAAATATATGTGATGTGTTATAGAAAAATGAAGCACAAGTCGCAACAAATGGATTTTGAGACATCATCATATTTGAAAAGATGATATCAAGCCGATTCCAATAATGGTAAACATTAGGACAGCTAATTTTAACACGTGTTGACATATTTTCAAGTTTTATATTTTTACTTTTGAAAAAGGGTTTGTTATATTTCTGGATGGACAATTACTAGTAAAGTACGCTATAGGATCACCTTAGAAATGCATGGATATATTTAATACATTATCTTGAAATGTGGTACATGTATTCATACGACCTCAATAAATAGCTATCCTAAATATGAAAAACGGTCCAACAAAGTAAAGGGATCTTGTGAATAAATCACTTTGAAAAGTATCTATTTTGCGACTTGTGACTCATCTTCCTGTAACACGTCACAGCTATATGTGATGTGTCATAGAAGGATATGAGTCTGAAGTTGAACAAAGTTGAATATGAGATACTGATATGTAGTGACGTAGAGAAACAATTGCCCACCAGGTGGGGTTACTGGTAGTAGGAACAACCACCAGGTGGCGGCACTGGTACTTTTTAGAAACACTTCTATAGATTTAAATTCAGTAGTCTTCGAATTTGGAAGAACACATATTCGTACAATAAGGAGCGCTACACACCACAAAAAATGAAAACATTCCGTACACAAGACATTCTTGTGGTTTCCTCTTTAAAGAATATATTCTGTTTGCTAGTTTAGACTCATTATTATGGGACACATCACATGTTACAAGCGTTTCATTTCGACCGGGAGGTATATGTAATGTGTTTTAGGAAAATGAGCCACAAATCACAGAAAAATGATTTTGAGACTCCACCATAATCCATTATATCAAAAGATGAGATCCTGCCGATTCTAATGATAGTAAACAGAAGGATATCTAAGAAGTATTTCTTTATTTTAAGTTTGATATTTTTGTTTTTGGAAAAACAAAATTGAAATATTTCTTGGTGAGCCATTACTAGTAAAGTAGATAAATATACTCATTACGATGACCTTAGAAATGCATGAACCTATATCACACCGTCTTGGAATTTAATACATGTATTCAGGCTACGAGAGCCGTTATGCATCCCAAAAATGAAAACATTTCCACAAATATATCCTGTGAATACGACACATTGCAAAATAGCAACTTTGCAACATGTGATTCATTTTCTTACAACACTTCTTATTAAATTTTATAAAGAGGCAGTAGGCACGACCGTTTGGTTATGTAGCTTTTTTTTTTTTTTTTGCTAAACGTTTTTATTCAGTTTCCTGCCTTCTTGGCTCCATACATGCTAAGACATATTATGATAACATTTTTTTTATTCCATTTTTTTGGAAGTAATAAGACTCAGAGTAACAATGAACATGGCAAGATTTTGGGACGAAGCAATACATTGGAGAGTAGATCCTGTGTTGGACTGTCAGTTAGATGGGGTACATTATTTATTCACTCACACGTTGGAGGGGTTATTCTAGGATTTAAACATTTCTAGAGTTTCGTTGATGTCCTCTTTTAGTCTTCTCCAAATGGCACTTTCTTTTTTGTTAACAGCATTAATTATGTAGCTTTTCATGTTAGACTCGAACTTTTCCACACCAGTACTGAATGTGGCTTTGCTGTTGTATAATAAAATAACTTGTTTATATGAAGCTTAACATATTTTTTATTTTCAAAATACGTATTATATTATACAAATTGGTCGGTTTAGATATAGAAACATTTAATATGAAGATGAAAATTAATAAGGATTTTAAAAAAAGACAATAAAAATAAAATGAGGATTTCAACCTGGATTGTTTGTTCACATTATGGCCACCATTTTGGAAACTTTAATCAATGTATGAAGTTAGAACATGTTTTGCATAATTCCCCATTAATTCTCCCCATGAATTAGCTCGTCAATTCGGATGATGTCTTCCCACCACAACTGGTGCAATGAGATGAACTATCACTGCATGAAAATGGCCCCCGACCTCTGAAGGTATTGTGCCAATGTGGCTAGAGTCGTGCCCTATTATAATAAACTATTACTTGAATGATATTAAGGCAAATGAAGGTACTAAATACAATCTCAAAAAGTACAATAGTAATAGAATATATTTAGTTAATAGTCTATAGTTGTAATAGTGAATAAACCATAAAAACCTAGAACACAGGGTTTTATTTCCATCCCAATAAGGAAACATCAACTAAACTACCCGGCCCACCTAGTATAACACGATCATTTCTCATCTTCAAGATTAGTCTATAGTTGTTTCACCATTTAGTCGGTAAAATGATGCTAAATGAAAGAAGGCTGTGTATACAACATTTTACAGTAGGCCTACATTTTCACCTATCGTCATGGTACCATGATTCGCTCGCAGTTTAGTACGATGTCAAAGAACGTTTTTCCACTGCATGAAAGTAGACCGTGTTCGTAGAGCGCATTGTGATTCGCCCAAACAAACTATCAATAGGCCAGAGGAGTCTGTTTGTTTTTTATACGGAATTTTGATCAAACGGAGTAAGTTTAGAGATAAGGATACGTTTACGTTTACGTTTACATATATAACTTTGACTTGCTGAACCTCCCTAGTGTATTGTGGGTCAGATTTTCAGAAAATGTACAATTGACAGCTCTACACATTTAGGAAATTCTGCTATAAATTAGGCTGAAAAATGAAGAATACCGGGTATAGCATTGATTTAAAGTATCAGTTCTGATATGTTAAACTGCATTTTGAAGCTCATTTTTGTCTTAAATGTGGTGAAGGCGAATTGTATATTTTCTGACGATCTGACCCCTGTATCAACAGACAAGCGTAGCGTCGTCCAGTACATCAACTCCTGCTCTATGTTCTACACTGGTCGGGCTGGAGCAGTGAAGGCTGCTGGGTATTTTCCACTGCGCCGTGTCTATCACTACAGACACAGCTGCTGAGCTTCAGACCTCGATACAAACTTGAAATGTAAGACTTCCTGGTGCACAAAACATTGGTAACATTTAAGTAATAAATGAACATGTAGAGGTTTATATATTGAAGTTCCCTCTCGCTCTCTCTCTTCTCTGTCTGTTTGTCTGTCTGTCTGTCTGTCTCTATCTCCCCCGCTCTCTCTCTGCCTTTCTCGCTCTCTGCCTCTCTCTGTCTATCTCCCCCGCTCTCTCTGTCTCCCTCCCTCTCCCTCCCTCTGTCTATCTCCCCCGCTCTCTCTCCTCTCCCTCTGTCTCTCGCCTCTCTCCCCCTCTCCCTCTCTCTCTCTCTCCTCTCTCTCTCCTCTCTCCTGTTCTCCCTCTCTCTCACCTCTCTCTCCCTCTGCCTCCTCCTCTCTCTCTCCTCTCTCTCCCCCCTCTCATTCTCCCCTCTCTCCCTCTCTCACCCCTCTCTCTCTCTCTCGCCTCTCCCTCTCTCCCGTCTCTCCCCTCTCCCTCTCTTTCGCCCTCCCCTCTCCCTACTTCTCTCTCCTTTTCTGTCCCGCTCTCTCTGTCTCCTTCATCTAGTTGTCTAAAAGATATTTTCCCACCAATAAGTGTAAATGTAATTTAGTCTACACCACGAGGCTGAGACCTATAAATGCTATCATATGTTGCAGATGACGGGCGGACAATAAAACACTGAACCAGCAATTTAAGTAACAATAGGGGATTTGCATAGCCGCCATTTTGAATCTTGATTCGCATGGAATTATTGGACTAATGGTACAGTATAAAAGCTATAGAAAACATACCATGTCCAGAATGGAATATTAATCAGTGTTCAGATGTCAATATCCATATGTTATACATGTCTCCATCACACAAGTCCCCATCTTTCCCATCATGCATTTGGTTTTCATAGATCATTTATCAAAGCTATGATATTGGTGAAAGCATTCTTGCAATTTTTCAATAAAATGTTGCCAAATATTCAGATTTCAGTCCTCTTTGAACATTCATGAACATTCATGAACTCCAAGGGCATCAAGACATAACACATTAGAATACTTGAAATTACCAATAGAAAGCAGACATAACTTGCATGCCTGTTTCTAGAGTGTAAATTCAGCGCGAACCTAGGCGAAACATGTAGGGAGAAGCGTACATAGGAGACACAGTCAGCAGGGATACCAAGGAGCATAGGTAAGCAATATTATGTCGGTCATCAAAATATCAAATTAAATTAAATAAATGTATAAATAATTTGGTGCACTGTGCCGTCTTATGCATAAAAATTAAAATATAATACCTGGAATCTTTAGAAATAAATTCATTTAAAAAAAAGGGATATCCCCCTTTTCAGACATGGGGGGTAGGGGGTCTTGATTCTCTACAGTCTAGGCCCAAAATTAAGAGAGACCCTTCAAATGGAGGGAAAGCCTCTCGCCTGAAACCTCATAGTGCCATTCCAATTCCATTAAAACCGCAAAATGTCATTATACACCAAGTCATAGGCCAGGAAACCGATTAGTGACCATTCTTATTTGATCTGAGGGTTTGGACCTTGATTCTCTAATCTTTATGAGTTGTGTCAATGTAACAATTGCAATTGAGAGCAAAGCCTGTAATATTGATTTTTGTAATTCATAAATATTTGATCCAGACTAAATTCAGCAAGTTTTTTAGATGGTTATCAAAAGTGGGATATCTAATTAGGTGTGATGTAAACAAAGGAAGTTTACCACACATGAGGAAAGGGCACACTTGGCTCTTATGAATTTATGTAATATAAGTCGAATCGGACAATCTATGTTAAATAGGGTAAAAGGGAGGGGGGAATAAATAGGCATGTAAGTCCTATCGCTAAGGCCGGCACATCGGTAAACCAGGGGAGGGAGGGGATACACGTTATTGAACTGTTATTTGATTGTACAACTACCAAACCATCAGCTATAGAAATGTTACGTTATAAAATTGTAAGTCCACCAGTATATGATAGGATGGAACGGAATAAGTGCAGTATATGCTTAAAATCGCTCCAATAAATCGTTCCAGTATAGGACGGAACTGAAGTTACTTATTTATGATGATTTCTTAAGCACAAAGGTAATTGTATCCAAAGAAACTGACACTGTCCAGTATAGGGCAAAACATGGTTTTGGAGGATTCAATAAATATACAGCAGTATTTTACTGAAATATTGTTATAATGCTATAAAGGATAATAGGTGTATGTAATAAATTGTGTATGAATAAACCAGTGAATCGTAGTCTAAGGAATATAGAAATGATGTGTAAAAACACTATCAAATCGAGGACTGTTAAATTATAGAATAAGGAACTAATGTATATGTCTTACCACTGAGAGGTACAGATACAAGCTATATTTAGTGATCGAGAAAGAAAGAACAATGTTTAAATTCGATTTCAAGTAGTCGCTATCGACTAATCAACTAACGACAACACGGAATCAAGACCAACAAGAAAGAAGTAATGAACTCTAAAAACATCAAGGAGTTATCGTCGTCCGAAAAGTTAAAAAAACAGTCACATAAGAACTTAGCAGGAGATAACTTATATAAGTATTCTCCAAACCAGGACTGGTCATAATTTGAGACTAATATTCGTCAACACCAACGAAAAGACTATTCACACACCCAATAGTGGGGACAAACTTAATCAAAGACATTATTTTCTTTTCTTCATGATCGTGAACTCACATCTGATATTACATTTATTTGTCAAAATCATTGCTTGTTTATTTAAGGGCTACCTGGAAAATCTCCAACAGAGAGGGAGTAATAGCCCTATTCTTATCGTCACTATGTACATGTATATGCTGATATGGAATAAAAGTTGTATAATAATAATAATGAGGAATAGGGTCAAGTCTTCAGAAAATGTACAATTTGCCTTCACCAATCCCCTCAAATAACCCAAATTTAAGACTAACATCAGGCTCAAAATACAGTTCAACATAACCAGACAGATTTATTGAATGAATACTATACAGAATACACTCAGATATACTCAGTATTTATCATTTTTCATTCTAATTTAGCAGAATTTGAGAGATGTGTAGAACTGTAGATTGTGCATTTTCTGAAAATCTGACCCAATAACACTTGTTCTACTTGTATCTAGAGTGACACTGGGAGGAGCAGTGAAGATGAGTGAAGATGAGTGAAACATGCTGTACAGCTGAGTAACGTTTACTATGTCCGTGTCAGCATGAGGAGGAAGGTGCGCGGGTAAGCAATATATTACATGGGCCAGAACTAGGGAAAGTTGAAAACCATGAAACATTGCTCATTCTTCCTGTTGGTCGACGATTTTGTCCAGACGTTTTTGCTACAGGGCTTCACAAAAGTCCAAATTTATATTTCAGGAACCCACCCTGCGGTTGTTTTACTTATTATCGCTCACTGGTGGCTTGTTTTCCCTCGGCCATTTTGACTTTAAAATTCTTGTATCAACGTATAAGAGCAGCAGAATATTGATGAATCCAGTCCAATAAGGGTCAGATCTTTAGAAAATGTACAATCGGTAGCTCTACACATTTAGTAAGTTCTGCTAAAGTAAACTGAAAATGGTAAATACAATGTATATATCTGAGTATAGTTGTTATGCCTTAATTCAAACAATCTGTTTGGTTATGTTGAACTGAGGTTTTACCTACACTTTTGTCTTAATAATGGCGAGTTCACCTATAAGCCATAATACGACTAAATGTTTTTGTTTGTGGTAATAGGTAAGAATGCAGCTTAACATGGCTTGGAATCATGTACAGCAAGGTTTGGTCTGACCCATGTATAAGATCGACACAAAGAGAGGTGGTTAGTGCTGATGCACCTATTTGCCGCAAACCTCTGGAGACAAAGTGTGATGAGTAAATCTTAACATACCCCTCCCCTTCTATAGGCTGAGACCTCATGTTAGGGCTCCTTAACATAATTATTATTGTTGATATCCTTTATGTTCCAAAATGAAAAATAGGGTAGTTTTTGCATGAAACTTGAATAAAGATCCGGTGTGGAACAAAAAATAACAAAAAAAACCCATTCCCCCATGGAGAAATGGACAGTGAAGAGCAATTATAGAGAAAATCTTTATCTGTTACTGTAGTACCAGATTTGTGTTATTCGACAAACATGTTAGTTGATGGTAGAAGAACGAAAGAAAATTGAGAATACTAAAAAAAAGAATTAAAATATAAAGGGACGCAACTAACTTGCTATTAGAACTGTACGAGCCTCGATGGCAGGTCATGTTGAATACAACCTTTTTCAAAAACAAAAACAAAAACATTCGCCCATTACAGTGACAGTAACGTCCTTGTGTAATCGCCCTTCTCTCTAGTGAACTTGGCTGACTTCTCGCATGATAACCTCCACATGTTGTTAGGCTAGGTCGTGGATAGCTCGGTGAAACCGTCAGAAAATGTACAATTGCTTAACATCAATCCTCTCAAAAACCTTAAATTTAAGACAAAAATTAAGTTCAAAATACAGTTCAGCACAACCGAAGAGATATTTTGAATCAACGTGTAACCAAATATACTCAGATATACCTGATATTGACCATTTTATAGGCTACTTTAGCAGAATTCACTAAATGTGTAGAGCTGCCGATTGTACATTTTCTGAGGACCTGACCCAGGTGAGTTACAGTGAATACACCTCAGGCTTACATACTGGACAAACATGTTTTCATGTAGTCAACTTTGATATGATTTTTATCAAGATTTTTGTTTATCAAGGTTATCAAGGTTTCACCAAAGGTCTTTTTAGAAGGAAACGGTTTTTATAGAAGGAAATACACTGTATAGTGTATAGATAGACTTAATAGAGGGAATATTTATTAAAGGGGAAAAGACTTTATAGAGGGGAACATGTATTATAGGGGGTATTATAGGGGGAAATAATATATCAAAGAGGGAAAGAAGTGGTTCCATAAGAAACAGGGACTAAATAAAATTATTGTGTCAAAGAAAATAATGATTTTTGTAATAATAAAGTGCAAAATGGGAGATATGGTGAGACGAAAAGCGGGGAGAGAAAGAGCTGGAAACTGATTAGATAGCAACTGGTTCAAGTCTTCAGAAAATGTACAATTGGCCCTCATAAATCCCCTAAAATAACACAAATTTAAGACAAAAATCAGGTTCAAAATACAGTTCAACATAACCAGACAGATTTATTGAATGAATACAATACAGAATACATTCAGATATACTCAGTATGTATCATTTTTCATTCTAATTTAGCAGAATTTAAGAGATGTGTAGAATTGCAGATTGTGCATTTTCTGTAAATCTGACCCATCTAGTGTGTATAACCTTTTCAGCCTAATGGGGAGCTTGCATGGCTCACTGCGCATGTTAATTACATTGCATGCTGGGATGGATTGACTTCAAATCTGACACAAATATTTAGCAACATTTTTATCGAAAATTGCAATAATGTTTGCACCAATATCATAGCTTATGTAACTGATCTATACAAGCCAAATGCCTGATAGGAAAGATAGAGACTTGTGTCATAGAAAAATGTATAACACATGGTTATTGAAATTAGAGCACTAATAAATATTCCATACCGAACATGGTATGTTTTCTATAGATTTTACACTGACATACACCTCCAATAACCCCATGCAAGTACACATTCAAGATGGCGGACATGCAAATGCCTTATTCATCGGAATTTACTCATAATGTAGAGCTGCTCATATATATAATTTGTATTATTCATTATATATACAGGTTAACTAACAAGTTGGTTGAAGGAGCGTGAATATTGCACGAGTTATGTAGCAACAAGTGCAATATTCTAAGCGACTGAAACCAACAAGTTAGTAACAGATTTATTGTATATGCTTTTAATCATGTGAAAATTTGGGTTTTATATTTACCAGTAATCTTAGTAAACAAAAAAACCCAGATTGGTTGCCATGACAACCCCACGTAAACCACTAGTGAAATACACAATATGCGAAAATCACTCTAGATACGTTGTTTTCAGAGCAATGCGTGTATCATAAAAGTGAATATACAACTCCACAAACACTACCAGAAGTAAGAGTGGAGGTAAGGGTGGAGTGCCTCCCACCGATGGACATATATATGTTGAGCAGTTGTGAGAGCAATTACCCGACACAACAAGGCCTTGTTTGAGTCGCTCCCAACTCCTCACCAGCCTCCTACTGCTCCTTCTCCTGCTGCAGACTATTAGAGTAGTGGCCTCCCTCCTCCACGGCCTTAGTGGGAGCTACTGGAGGAGCAGGAGCAGGAGCATCTCCAGGGTGAGTTGTGTATAGTATAGAGTAGGAACAGGTCTATGTTACTCTACTATAGTGAGCTACTCTCTGCATAGTGGCTGTACACTAGACTGGCTCACAAGTCCCTTACAAAGACCTTATAGCTGTAGAGTGCTATAAGTTAGCTATAAGATTGTTAGCATAGCATTTGTGATATGTTACAGGAAAAATGAGTCACAAGTCGCAAAATAGTGTTTTCAAAGTGTTTTATTTACAGGATGTATTTGAATGTTTTCATTTTTGGGGTGGTTAACTCTTTTTGTAGAACCAATACATGTGCCAGATTTCAAGAGAGTGTATTAAATATATCTATGCATTTCTCAGGTTATCCTAAATGGTATATTTAGCTACTTTACTATAGTAACTAACTGTCCCTCCAGAAATATTGCAAACTTTCTTTTCAAAACTTAAAAATATCAAACTTAAAAAATTCCCTATTGAATATCATTGGAATCCGCTTGATCTTATCTTTTCAAATATGTTGGTATCTCAAAATCCATTTTTTTGCGACATATGACTCATTTTCACATGTGTGCTGAATAAAAGTTTAATAGTAATAATAATTCAACTATTCAGATAGAAATGCCAAGGTATGAAATATACCAAAATCCATTCATTTATAGAGGAGCCGCAAAATGGAATAAACTAGCCGTCCAAAACAGAAACTTGGCCCAATGACTTTTAAGATTATATATATAATGTCAAAAGTGTTTCATTGTAGATAACCATATAAAACATATCTTAATACTTTTCAAGTAATGCAGAATTAATTAGATATACACAATCTGTCATTAAAATGCATTTAAGCAAATGCATCTCCTCTCAGCTCATCCCAATACATCTAAATTAAAATAAAGCCTGTATTGCTCTGTAATTTGATTTATAGGCGAGGAATGAGGCGAAAAACGGGAACATATATGGCTCTAAAAGAATCCCCATGGAACATGAGAGCAAAGACCACCATAATGTATTATGGAAATAAAAGGATAATAACAACAAATAGTAATAATAATATGCTGACTGTTATTGGCACACGTCTACCAGGAGGCAGTTCATTATCCGGGTCACATCTACACTGCTCAGTCTGTACAGCGCATGCGCAATGTAAGGTGGGTTAGGCGAGTAAGACATGTACAATGAGACTCCTGTAGCAATATGCTAACATTGTATAAACACATATTTGTAACAATTGTTATATTTCAGTGGATTATGTATTTAAGAGGTAGAAGACGGGGGAGCCTGTGGGGGACAAAGGGGAGCAGTGGAAGGAAGGGACTGACATAGTAAGGAGCGAGAAGAGAGAGAAGGGGGGGGGGGAGAGAGAGGTGGAGAGGGAGAGGGAATGTGAGAGAGGTGACAGATAGAGGAGAGTTGACAGAGTGAGGAGAAAGAGAGGGAAAGAGGGGGAGAGAGAGAAGGATAGAGAAAGACAAAGGAGGCAGAGAGAGAGATATATAGGAGAGCCGCACAGGGAGAGGAAGAGCGAAAGGAGAGAGGAAGGCGCCACAAAGAGAGAGAAAGAGAGAGGAGAGTCACAGAGAGAGAGAGGGAAAGGAGGGCCACAGAGAGAGTGAGGGAGAGAGAGAGAGAGAAAGGAGCCAGAGCAAAAGATATGTGATCTGTTTCAGGATAATGAGTCATAAGTCGCAAAATTGATATTTTTCAAAGCGTTTTTTTCACAAGATCACATT
This sequence comes from Sthenelais limicola, assembly GCA_942159475.1. Taxonomy (NCBI): domain Eukaryota; kingdom Metazoa; phylum Annelida; class Polychaeta; order Phyllodocida; family Sigalionidae; genus Sthenelais; species Sthenelais limicola. The sequence continues at coordinate 109,565,971 of OW804098.1, forward strand.
ATTGGAATGTTCTGATTCTTGGAGAGTGTCACTTATAGTTATCTCAATCGATGTATCAAATTTCAGGACAATCTATGTAGTATATCCTTTCATTTTAAAGGTCCTCATATGGACTGCATTTAGTTACTTTACTGTTTATTGACCCCCAGAAATATTGGATTTTTTTTTTCAAAAACGAAAATATCAAACTTTAAATCAAGAAATACTTATTGGACTATTAGACTGTTTACTATCATTGGAATCGGCTTCATCTGATCTTTTCAAATATAATGATATCTCAAAATCTATTTTTTGCGACTTATGACTCATTTTCCTGAAACATATCACATATACCATATATAACCTCATTTACAAGCCTCATACCTATGTTATACATCAATGAACCATCTACAGATCCACATCCCATTACCCATATATATTACAACAGTCCTACAATATGTGGAATCTGTTCAGTGAGTCCCAATGTACACAGTTCTCCTGCATGACCCTGCTCCATCAGTTAGCCCTGATGTACAGCAGCAGGACGGTACTATACAGTACACACCTTCATGTGCTCCCCTAGACAGCCTCCAGCTCCCCTCCAGTAAGTTATATAGCGATGCTAGACCCACTGGAGTACATACACACTACACTCAATAGAGGGCAAGATATACAAAGGACTACAAAGGTAGCTATCCAACCTATATCTCATCTGTACCCCTCTTAGTAGTAATTGTTGTGGAACTTTTCCACCTTAATTTGAACATTGTTGGGCTGATGATCCTGATTGTCCTTGATTGATTAGTATTTTCCTTTTGATCGAGAATGTCACTCCTGTCAGAAGACTCATGTATAGATAGGGTCTCGTCAGTCTGGAGTGTTGTGAAGATTTCAATCATTTTTTAAATAAAAAAGCTAAATGCTATAAAAGAAACTGGGTTAAACAATGTTACAAGTGCTACATGATGAGTGCAAATAACTACAACACTAACCGTGTATACTACTTGTATACGTGAGTGACTGGAGGGGGGGGGGGTGGTACTACTGTCAAATCTACTGGTGTTTGCACCATGTCTCAAACAAAGCAATGTACTCCCTAGCGTAGATATTTAATACTTTATTGGCAAGCGGGACCTGTAGGTCTCTATTCAAGATGTGAATGAAAGCATGTAGTGTTGTGAAGGGTGCAAATGGAAATTGACAGAGAGCAATTCATAGAGAGTAACTTATAAACAAGAATTCACAGAGGGCAAATTATAACAAGAATTCACAGAGGGCAAATTATAACAAGAATTCACAGAGGGCAAATTATAACAACAATTCACAGAGAGCAATTTATAACAACAATTCACAGACGGCAATTTATAACATCACAGAGGGCAATTTATAACAACAATTCATAGAGGGCAATTTATAACATCACAGAGGGCAATTTATAAACAACAATTCACAGACGGCAATTTATAACATCACAGAGGGCAATTTATAACATCAATTCACAGAGGGCAATTTATAACATCACAGAGGGCAATTTATAACATCAATTCACAGAGGGCAATTCATAAGAACAATTCACAGAGGGCAATTTATAACAACAATTCACAGAGGGCAATTTATAACATCACAGAGGGCAATTTATAACAACAATTCACAGACGGCAATTTATAACAACAATTCACAGAGGGCAATTTATAAACAACAATTCACAGACGGCAATTTATAAACAACAATTCACAGACGGCAATTTATAAACAACAATTCACAGACGGCAATTTATAACAACAATTCACAGAGGGCAATTTATAAACAACAATTCACAGAGGGCAATTTATAACAACAATTCACAGCTGGTACAGTTAGGTTGAATCATTGTTTATAACAGATTAGTACAGCTAGGTTGAAGCATTGTGTATAACAGATTGGTACAGCTAGATTGAATCATTGTGTATAACAGATTAGTACAGCTAGGTTGAATCATTGTTTATAACAGATTAGTACAGCTAAGTTGAATCATTGTTTATAACAGATTAGTACAGATAGGTTGAAGCATTGTTTATAACAGATTAGTACAGCTAAGTTGAATCATTGTTTATAACAGATTAGTACAGCTAGGTTGAAGCATTGTGTATAACAGATTGGTACAGCTAGATTGAATCATTGTGTATAACAGATTAGTACAGCTAGATTGAATCATTGTTTATAACAGATTAGTACAGCTAGGTTGAATCATTGTTTATAACAGATTAGTACAGCTAGGTTGAAGCATTGTTTATAACAGATTAGTACAGCTAAGTTGAATCATTGTTTATAACAGATTAGTACAGCTAGGTTGAAGCATTGTGTATAACAGATTGGTACAGCTAGATTGAACCATTGTGTATAACAGATTAGTACAGCTAGGTTGAAACATTGTTTATGAAAGCTTAGTACAGCTAGGTTGAATCATTGTGTATAACAGATTAGTACAGCTAGGTTGAATCATTGTGTATAACAGATTAGTACAGCTAGGTTGAAACATTGTTTATGAAAGCTTAGTACAGCTAGGTTGAATCATTGTGTATAACAGATTAGTACAGCTAGGTTGAATCATTGTTTATGAAAGATTAGTACAGCTAGGTTGAATCATTGTGTATAACAGATTAGTACAGCTAGGTTGAATCATTGTGTATAACAGATTAGTACAGCTAGGTTGAATCATTGTTTATGAAAGCTTAGTACAGCTAGGTTGAATCATTGTGTATAACATATTAGTATAGCTAGGTTGAATCATTGTTTATGAAAGATTACTACAGATAGGTTGAATCACTGTGTATAACAGATTAGTACAGCTAGGTTGAAACATTGTTTATGAAAGCTTAGTACAGCTAGGTTGAATCATTGTGTATAACATATTAGTACAGCTAGGTTGAATCATTGTGTATAACAGATTAGTACAGCTAGGTTGAATCACTGTGTATAACAGATTAGTACAGCTAGGTTGAAACATTGTTTATGAAAGCTTAGTACAGCTAGGTTGAATCATTGTGTATAACAGATTAGTACAGCTAGGTTGAATCATTGTTTATGAAAGCTTAGTACAGCTAAGTTGAATCATTCTATATAATAGAATAGTACAGCTAGGTTGAACCATTGTGTACAACAGATTAGTACAGCTAGGTTGGATCATTCTGTATAACAGATTAGTACAGCTAGGTTGGATCATTCTGTATAACAGATTAGTACAGCTAGGTTGGATTATTGTATATAACAGATAAGTATAGCTAGGTTGAACCATTGTGTACAACAGATTAGTACAGCTAGGTTGGATCATTGTATATAACAGATTGGTACAGCTAGGTTGAACCATTGTGTATAACAGATTAGTACAGCTAGGTTGAACCATTGTGTACAACTGAAAAGTACAGCTAGGTTGAACCATTGTGTATAACAGATTAGTACAGCTAAGTTGAATCATTGTGTATAACAGATTAGTACAGCTAGGTTGGATCATTGTGTATAACAGATTAGTACAGCTAGGTTGGATCATTGTGTATAACAGATATACTAGTATAGCTAGGTTGAAGAATTGTTTATTTGTGTTTAGTACAGCTAAGTTGAACCATTGTGTATAACAGATTAGTACAGCTAGGTTGAATCATTGTTTATGAAAGATTAGTACAGCTAGGTTGAATCATTGTTTATGAAAGATTAGTACAGCTAGGTTGAATGTATAGCCTATAGGGAACATGCATGTGTTGGAGCAGGACAAAGGCTGCAGGGTGTGGTTACATACATGTGTTCTCTACCTGGGCACAGGGCCAGGAGCATGTATGTATTGTAAGTGCTCCTAGGTCACACCCATGAGCTGCTCTATAGTGGCAATATATATATATAATGGCTCATCAGCAGGTGGCCAATCATCTGGCTCTTTATTATTTATACTGGACTTGCAACACAGGGAGTTTATAAATCTTACCACAATTGACAATAGGGGATTTGCATTTGCAACTGCGCATGTCTATTGCAGTGCATGCTGGGATTGATTCAGTTTAAATCTGACACCTCACCTGACAAAGGGCAACTTAGTCCCGAAAGTGTGTGCAAAATAAAATACCTTCAACAACAAATACTTTATTATAACTCATGATTATCATTAAATTTAAGAACGACCATCTTCAATATACAGCGATCCCCTCCCCTCTACGATAAATCTGACATGCAAGTATTAGTTAACGTTTTTATCGAAAAATGAAAGGATCTTTTCCCGGATATCATAGCTTGTGTAAATGATATATGAAAGCCAAATGCATGATGGGAAAGATGAAATCTTGTGTTAATGAAACATGTAAAACACATGGCTATTGACATTAGAGCGCTGCTAAATATTCCCTGCTGAATACGGCATGCATCTAATAGGTGTTTCTATATTTAAAGTCTGATATTTTTACTTTTGATAAAAAGGTTTGCAATATTTCTGGATGGACGAATTAATAGTAAAGTGGCAAAATATACTCTATAGGATGAGCTACAAAATGCATGTATACTTTTAATATACGGTGTTGAAATTGGACACATGTATTCATACAACTAGGAACATACCAAATCATTTATAACATTCCTACACAGAGATCTTGTGAATAATTACTTTGAAAAATATCAATTTTGCGACTTGTGACTCATTTCCCTGAAACACAAGACATTTATACATCCCGGACTATTGTGCCCATCACATGTTGCGTCCAGCAGGTTGGCCCAGGGGGGAATGGCTCACTTATTAACCCACATCATTCCCCCAGCGCCTCAGGTGGCCGCCATTTGTTATTATATTTATGTGAGGTTTGTACGGCGGCTCCCCAGATTTCCATTACCCTTGTTTCTAGCCTGGCCAAGTGTGAGGAGGTTATTGAAGGTTTCAAGAGTTTCGAACCACGCAAATCTAATAATTGTTGTTGTATCATTTTTTAAACAATTTTTAAAAACATTTTTATATGCTATAAATATTTAAAATATTTAACATACAATTAGAAACTATGCATAGTTCTTTGTAGGATAGTTTTCATGCAATGTCACCTAAAACAAACAAACACATTATACGCAAACACATACATAAAGAACAAACACAGGTCATGAAGAAACTTCTTGCTGACCTGTGAATGTGAAATACCCCAACCTGACCCCATCAACCCACCCCTCTACCCTCTTCCTCATATAAATTGTATAAATCAGATAGTTATGTCAGCTCCTACATTATTATTAGTCTAAGCAATAACAATACTAATAGTAGTTATAGTCAGTAGCTAGACACAGTAGTGGGCGGAAAACTGTGGCTATTCCTAATTGAATTAAACCCAAGCCTGGGTCATGATTATGTTGTACGGATACATGCATTTCATATCCTTAATAACCATAGCCTATAATCGATGCACATGTGTGTACCTTGGTACATTACTTTCATCAACTGTTGAATTCTATACATTTTACTCGTACATCTTCTCTATTCTATGTTCTATTATTTCACATCATTTGTGATGGGTTAAGAAAAGTGAGTCACAAGTCGCAAAGTTGATGTGTTTCTAAGTGTTTTATTCACAACATATTGTGAGAATGTTCTCATTTTGGGGATATTTAGCAATATCTTAGGGTTTCCTATTATGACAAGTAAAATCTTACCAAATTTACTCATATTATGACTTATAGGACTGTATTCCTCAATATTCAGCTACTGTTATATGTTTATAGTCTGCTGCTGTTATATGTTTATACAAGAAGTCCAATTGGCCGAGAGAATAGTGAGCAATAATAGTGTAATCATGGCAGGAAAGGATTCCGGTGGGTCCTCCAAAAACAAATGAGGACGCTTTAGAAGCCCGGTAGCAAAATCAACTGGACTAAGAACTCCTCCAAAATTGTGCTCATATGACATTTTTTTGGGTTACAAAACAATGGAACAAAAAGTAGAACATTTTTATTTTTCACCAACGTTCACTGAGAGTGCATGTTCAAAAGGTCTGTTCTTCTTGTCCTCAGGTATTAAACACTATACCCAGGGAGTGACCTCTAACTGACCACCGGCAAGATGGCGATGACCTCAGCGATGGACGAGGTGGACTACGACCGGAGGAACTTCAACACAAAGGAGAACGAGTCGCGACACCCGCTGTGGATGACAGAGAGACATGTCCTGTACCACCTGGCCAAGGACAGGAATGGTGACCTGGACTGTATTAAGGATGCTGAGGGACAACCCATCACTTCTCCTAGGTAAGGCTTATTTTTATTATACCTTTCTAGTGGGTAATATGGTGTAAAATCCTGGCTTAGACTTTGCAAAGTTAGGGATTTATTTTAGGAAGTCTCATTCAGACATACAAGATAAGCCAATCAGCCCAGGCCTTGTCAATCGCTGTAATCTGCTCGCATATAAAAATAAAGGAATTGATTATAGCCGGCCTCTTTTAACTGGTTTGGTACTCGGCTTGAAACATACATCTCTGTTTGTTGTGTTGATTCATTTTCTCGCTCAACTACTGACCCTAAATATTGATTGGAGAATGACCCTGAATTCTTCAATGGAACACCACATGTGATGTGTTACAGCGAAATGATTCGCAAGTCTCTAGCGCTTTAAGTCCTATGAATACATATAATTTTAAGACTTTTTAAGAATGCAAAGTTATCTATGCATTTCTAAGGTCATCCTATATACAGGGTATCGAGTATATTTAGTTACTTTACTAGTAATTTTTCCACCCAGAAATATTGCAAACGTTTTTTTTCAAAATAAAAATATCAAACTGAAAATATAGATACATTCTACGCCCTAATGTTACCATCATTGGAATCGCCTTGGTCTCATCTTTTCAAATATGATGGTATCTCAAAATTAATTTTTGGTGACTTGTTTTTAGTCATACAAATATATAAAAGTACTTATTAGATGTCCTAATGTCTACTATCATTGGAATCAGCTTGATCTCATCTTTTCAAACATGATGATATCTGGGAATCCACTTTTTGCGGCTTCTGACTCATTTTCCTGGAAACATATCACATATATGGGTCAGATTTTCAGAAAATGTACAATTGGCAGCTCTACACATTTAGTAATCTCTGCTAAATAAATGATAAATTTTGGGTATATCTGAGTATATCTGGTATAGCATTGATTAAAAGTATCAGTTCTGTTATGTTAAACTGCATTTTGAAGCTCATGTTTGTCTTAAATGTGGGTTATTTAAGAAGATTGGCGAAGTTGAATTGTACATTTTCTGAAAATCTGACCCATATACGCACGCATGTCTGCTGATATCATAAGTTTATCAATGTTGCCTGCTGCTGCCAGGTTGCCTCAGACACCCAGGCACGACCTGCCAGACGTCCGTGTATAAATACACATGGCCACCGTGCCAACCCCGCACCCAGTGGGATTTCCTGGAATCCAGGAAGTTATCAGTGAGGAGTAGCACATACATCAGCCTCCGTGCACAACATCAGCTCTAGCATGCGTTCTTAGGCCAAGAGAATTGTGTGTTTCTGATTTACCCCCCCCCCCCCCCACACACACACACACCTACCTAGAAAAACCTTCCCCTACCTAAAAAAAATTGTTTGACCATATCGGATTCATTGGATGTTGTTTTGGGGTTGTTGTTTTTTTTACAAAAAAAGCTAACAAAAGGAGGAAAACAGGAATCCTGTTGGAATTTCATTATTATCATTCACGTACATTAACTTATCATTTGGTACATTAGATTAACCATTGTATAGGTAAGAGAAAAAGAAAATAATGTGGATAAGCGAAATCAGTCTCAATAGAATTGGTTGGTGCCTGGGTGAGGGTGAATGACCGGTGTAGTAGTTGGCCCGACCCCACATAGCCACCGCCACAACAAACCTTGCTTCCTCCTGTTTATATATTATAGCCATAAGGGTCAGATTCTCAGAAAATGCACAATCTTCACTTCTACACAACTCTCAACTTCTGCTAAATTAGAGTGAAAAATGATAAATACTGAGTATATCTGAGTGTATTCTGTATTGTATTCATTCAAACAATCTTTCTGGTTATGTTGAACTGCGTTTTGAACCTGTCTTTTTCTTAAATTTGGATTATTTGAGAGGATTGGTGAAGGCCAATTGTATATATTCTTAAAACCTGACCCATATGATTATTGTCTACGCATGTATATAGCCTAATATATAAAATAAGCAAGGATTGGCAAATGAGTCACAATTCGAAAAATTGACATATTTCAAAGTGTTTAATTCACAAGATCTCTTTGTTGTAATGTTTTCTGTCTTGGCCTATCTAATGCTCTAAGTCGTATGAATACATGTACCAGATTATGAGACAGTGTATTGAATTAAATCTTTGTATGTCTAAGCTCATCGTATGGAATATATTTAGCTACTTCACTAGTAATTGTCTATCCAGAGATATTGCAAACTTCCATCTTAGCTTAGCTCATACAATACTAAGTTCTTTGGCATGTCTTTGAAGTAACTGTTTGTTTATTTTCTCTCAAATATTTGTCTTGACTTTTTGTGGGATTTTTTGTGTATAATGATATAAATTCGAATTGTTTTTTCTCCTAGCTTTTAGATACCTTATGACCACTCAAAACCAAAAACATGAATGGGACTTGGTTTCAATCCTGTCCAATGAATATTCAATTATTAGCACCTCGTTTCATTCTATCTATTTATCATTAAGTAGAGAAATGCTAGGTTGGGGTTGCAATGCCACATTGTTGTTGTTGTTGGTACTTTTATTAAACGTATGTTAATCTCGGCGGGTCTAAGCTCCCTAAATTTAGGGAGGATTTCAAGCCCTGCCGGACAAAGTGGTGCCTGCAGCAATAATAAACACACTATTATCTAATCAATTAATCAATTACACATTTCCTATCTAATGATTGAATACATCTTATTTCTAACCATATTGCATATGAACCAAAAATTTTTTTACTGCGAACATGACCCATACCAAGCGTTCATACTACATAAAATTGCACTTAAGCCTACGATTTTGTACATAGCATCGCATCACCTGATGAAGCCCAAACCAGGGTGAAAGCTTGTGCTTCAATAAAACTATGAGAAAATCATAACACAAGGGTTTTATTCCATCCCAAGAAGGAAACCTCGAATAATAAATAATCCGGCCCCCTAGTATACAACGATCATCCCTCACCTTAGAAAAAAACACACTATTATCTGTTATTATACTGTATTGCAGGCGTTTATCGGGTATCTGCGTGTACAGTCTGGTGAGTGGAGACTGTAAGTTCCTGCGGAAGGTGGCCAACCAGTTCTGGCCCAGCAACCTCTACCCTGCCATGCTGACAGAGGCACTCTATCAAAGGTACGAGTAACTCTAACATCAGCAATAATGCATTCAATAATGCATTCAATAATGCATTCAATAACGCCTTCAATAACGCATTCAATAATGCACTAATGCAATTTTATTTTGTATTTATATATAAACACATAACATGCTACTGCAGTAGCAGAATATTGATAAATCAAATCCTTTAAATCATAATACCAGTAAATTCGGTACAATTGTTTTTGGCGGCAATAACTGAAAATGCAGCATTAATGATAAAAATACAAATGAAACAAGAATTCTCTGCCATGATCTTGTATTAGACATTGACCATACCTCTCCTTCCTGCAGGAACCCCCTTACCCTGAACACTCTCCTTCTACTCCATAGAACAACATACTGATGTTCTTTCATAGCATGGCAGTCATTATTCTATAATACAGGGAAGGAGAGACCATCGAGTGGTTGGTCTCCACGTGGCCCATGCGCACTCTCAAGGTCATTGATCACATTCCACTTGAGGATGACCTTGACCCAGAATATCTGACCTTGCCAGTTGAGGGGAATGAGGACACCTGCCTGGTCGACTACTTTATTCTGGGTTTGTTGAAAATGAAGCCAGAAAGTGGCCTGCAGGTGATTGATTTTACTGGCTTTGATAAAGGTGAGTGGAGATTATAGATGTATTTATTTTTGCGCTGATAAATGTTCGCGCATTGGCCTTCTTCTGGCCCTGGTCTGGTATTGACGCTGCTGGTCATATAGTAAGTAAGAGTGATTTCTGTAATTGGAATAATTGGCAGAAATATTTCCCATAAACTACATGAATTGGCGCTAAAGTTTGTATTGGATCTAGATAAGACCAACAGGGTGGGTGTTACATTTATTGCAGAGATCAGAGGTTAGCATATGATTGACTGTTTATTTTTAGTTGCCTCGGTTTTTATCATAAATTTAATTGCGGTGACGATAGCTACTGGGAACCAAAATAATTAATGACTTGTATGACAACTGACTCTAAACATTTAAACATTTGAGTCTAGTTTGCACATGACATGTATACATGATCCATTGTACGATGGAATTGAACTATAACATAACTAAATAACATTGATTTACATTTGTGTATCCTACAATGACTGCTGTTGTTATTTACTACAGATAGGAAGCTGTGCCGGGAGCTGTGCAGACTCCCCCTGCTGTGGATGAAATCTTCAGAGAGAGACGCAGAACATGTCCACGAACTCATGTCAGATGTCTTAGGTAAGATTTATACGGGGTTTCAAGTAAAGATAAAAGAAAGCATAAGGTATAGCTTCGACTCTAACTGTACTTGCTATGCTACAAGGATCACATATCATAATAATATTCAGTTATAAACAACAGGGAGATAAATCGTTTCCATGATCTCATAAGTGATCATGTTGTGTATCTAAAATCTAGTTCTTAGCTGTTCTCTTCCTCCTATGTTTTATTCTTTTCTTTCGTTAGAAAACCGTACACGTTGGAAGACCTGGAAAACTTGTTATTACAGAAACCTGTAACTCATTTTGAGAAGTCTCAAAGAATTCTTTCTTTCATTCATTCATTCATTCATTCATGTGTCTGCAATAAAAGTCCTTTCATTCTCTTGCTTCTCTTCCAGAGGTGTCAAAAGACAAAGTGCAGAGGATCTTAAATCGTATAGACATTGTGTATTGCAATATTGATAAGGAGTACGAACATGGCAGAAAGATAGGTAAGTCTATACATCATTTCTTCTTTTTTAAATAGATTTTACTGAGCGAAAATGTCACACAATGTGATACTTTTCAGTTCGTTCAAGCAAATCACGATACAGAAAATAATCCATTTTTTACCAGCTATTTCTTATAACATCTTTACGTTTATATAAACTATGCAATACATAATCCACAGCTTATTATGAGTTAATATACTATATTTTTGGTATATTTTTGGCCCCGACATTCTAAAATACAGAATAAATGGTCGCGCCTTGGGATTATATCCAAACAGTGCACCAGCAAGTCCTCAATATCAGTCATTAATTCTTTAATATGTGTCTATGGGGCTCTCGTCCACCCTATACTATAGCCCATGCTAATTACGTTGCCGCAAATATACCTTTGATGACGATGTGTAGAAGAAGGAATGATATTACTGCCGATTAATCTGCCACCTCCTGATAGTAACAACAGGTGGATCATGCCATTGACATTAATTGGTCCCTCAGCCCCAGTTGCCCCTTATTTTATTATTTAACCTCTCCCACAACAATATCCTAAGACAGAGAGGCGGTGAGCCATAACTATACATATCAGCTTCTGCGACAAAGCGTCGAGTTCTGTGACGATGCGTTGAGCCTAATTGTCAAACCAACTGGTGTGACACCAACTGGTTGGATTTATTTTTCGTGCCCCCCACCAAAGTGAACATGGGTTGTACTATACTGATGCTACGCAGTAGGTAGAGAGCCACCAGTGAGATAACTCACGTGGATAATGAAGGGTTGCTAGTGTGTGTAGTGAGATGGACCAAACCTCTTATCAACCTGGAACTCAGCCAACTCACTCACTCACTATCTACGCGTCTTGTCCACGTCTGACTATAGCCTACCTTGTAAACACAACCCTCGAGTGATTTATTCAAGTTTTTTGATTCAGAGACAAAGATTACATCGTATGGATGCTATTCTGAGTAAATACAGGGTAACTTACGAGTTGGTGGAAGGAGCATGAATATTCTAAGTGACTGAAACCAACGAGTTAGTTAACTGTTTTATTATTTATGCTTTTAATGATATAAATAGAACACTTTTTAAAGTCTTAAAGTTAAATTTCGGGCCTAAACTTGGTAGAAACACATTGGTTGCCATGCCTACCACACATAACTCACTAGTGAAATACCCACTATGCATAACTCACTCTAGATACGTTGTTTTCAGAGGAATGCGTATATAATAAATAGTAATAGTCGAGTATGATTAAATCCAGTAGAATCAGCAAACAACCCGTAGTGTACTCCAGTTACTAACCTCTATGATAAAGACATATTTATAGATCTGATTTATATCATCAGTTTTCTAAGGTAAAGTGAGGGCACGGTGAATAATCACAGAAAAAGAACAAGAAGAACCTGGCTTTCAACACCCAGACTACAAACAATAAACTAAAATAATTTGTAACTCATTAATATAAACAACTGATAAAATTCCAAGGGAAAGAGAGACAAGAGGTGATTTACCAGTCTATCAGACAATTTCAGAGACATGACTAACATTCTAGACGTTCAGAATAGTCCATGCGACAACCATACCGTACCTTGACGCCTACTGCACGAAGGTATGCTGGTTGGCAGGCTAATTGCGTGGCACCTTCCAGCCTCTGATAGGCCAAAGCTGTTATAATGTGTTACAGAAAAATGGGTCTTAAGTTTAAGATAAAAAGGATTTTTAGTTACCACCATATCTAAATAAATGAGATCAGATGGATTCCAACGATGGTAAACTTGGTAAACGATGGTAAAAGAACTTCTAAATCTGTATATATGTTTGAAAGAATAGGGAAGATAACAATGGACATCGATAGTGAAGTGGTCAAATATATTCCCTTAGAAGTGGATAGATCTTGAAATCTGGCACACATATTCAGACCCTATTATGAGTTCATGTGAATACATTACTGTGAAAAATATCAATATTGTGTTTCAGAAAAAAGGTTAAAACAAACTACTGCATTTAATTATTATACTTCAAGTGCTACTGTAACATTTGTAGAGAATCATCGCCAGTCAATGATTGAGATGATAATCTACTCTACAACAGAAGACTGTATTTTCGCTATTAAGGGGCTGAAAACCTCCAATCAGCAGGAGAGTTCCCCTTTCATGGCATTCATTTGCAATAACAGTTTTTCAAATTCAAATTCAAATACAGCTCCCTTTACACAAGAATATATGTGGTGTGTTTCGGGAAAATGAGTCACAAGTCGATAAAAAGATATTTTCGAAAGTGATTAATTAACAAGATCTCTTTGTTGGAATGTTATGATTTTTCGAGGGTTTAGCGCCTTAAGTAATATTTGATGTATAACATTTTAAGACAGTATACCAAACATATCCTTGAGTTTCGAAGGTGATCCTATGGAGTACATTTATATTTACTGGTAATTGCCCACCCAGAAATATTGCAAACCTTTTTTCAAACATAAATATAGAAACACCTCTTAGATGTTCAAGTGTTTACCATCATTGGAATCGGCTTGATCTCATCTTTTCAATATGATGATATTTCAAAATCCTCTTTTTGCGACTTGTGACTCATTTGTCTGAAACATATATCACATATGCGCAACAACTAGAAGTTGTATCTGCGTCCCATCAGTGCTATGACGTCACTGGACGCACGTGACTTGCTCGCACCTGCGTAATATCAACCAACTGTTTTAAGAAAAGATTGGTGAAAAGACTTTCAGATGGGTAGGGAAAGTACGGAACAACAAGCAGACAATCTTTAGTTTTAGACCGTTGTTAGCTGAGAGTAGGTCTACAGTTTTAACGACTTTAGATCGAAATAAAGTCAAAGAGAAAACATATGTGGGTCAGATCTTCAGGATATGCACAATCTACAGTTCTACACATCTCTCAAATGCTGCTAAATTAGAGTGAAAAATGATAAATACTGAGTATATCTGAGCGTATTCTGTATTGTATTCATTCAATAAATCTGTCTGGTTATGTGGAACTGTATTTTGAACCTAGTTTTCGTCTTAAATTTGGGTTATTAGAGAGGATTCCTGAAGGCCAATTGTACATGTTCTGGAGACTTGACCCATGTACTCGAAATTCATTTGTTTTTATCAAAACATAAGACAAAATTGACGCACATTCAAATGAAAGTAGTTCTTTATTATAATTAAAAAATGATTACTAATATTTAGGCTTTCCCTAAGTTTTGTGAAACATTCTAGAAAACCATAACACAAAATTCACGAGTGTAAACAAATGTGATATTTATTACAGAAAACCTCATCTTAAGTAGCAACAAATCGATTTTGAGATACTATCATATTTGAAAATATGAGATGAATAGAATTACAACTTACCTTTTTTTTTATCTTGTACAGAAAGGTTATTGATATTTCTGGATGGACAATCACTAGTAAATTAGGAAAATATTTACACTCCATAGGATGAACCTGAGAGACCCTACGATAATATTCAACCAACAGTCAAAATCCTTTGAAAAAAATCAACTTTTTCTGTGAAACATCGCATATCTGGTTCGGGTCAACAGAAAACGTACACTAGGCCGCTCTACACATTTAATACGTTGTGCTAAATAAATAAATACTAGGTATATCTGTGTATGGTTGGTATTGCATTTATTCCGCAAACCTGTTTTGAGCTTAGCGTCTGTTCTGAAGTTTGGGTTATTTGAGAGGATTGGTGAAGGGAGAATTGGGGATTTGCATAGCCGCCATTTTGAATCCTGATTCGCATGGAATTATGGGACTAATGGTACAGTCCAAAACCTATAGAAAACATGCCATGTTTAGCATGGAATATGTATCAATGCTCCAATATCAATATCCATTTGTTATACATGTTCCCATGACACAAGTATTCATCTTTCCCATCATGCATTTGGCTTTCATAGATCATTTAGACAAGCTCAGGGAAAGACCATTTATTGGTGAAAAAGTTGTTCCAATTTTCCAAGAATGAAAATGTTGCCAAATATTTGTATGTCAGATTTCAACAGAATCCGGCCCAGCATGCACTGTGAAAGACATGCGCAGTGAGGCATGCAACTCCCCTATTGTACAATTTCTGGCTATATAACCCATGAGTGTTGTGCACTTGTCACCGGGGTGAATGACGTCAGGTGTAAGTGCACAACACTTGTATAGATATAAATACACAATGAGTAGCTCGCTGTCAGTCACCCCACCTGGTGGCGACTCAGACGCAAATACATTGACACCCCAGGAACTGCTACATTTACTTGTTTGTGTTTCTACGGACATTACGTCCTATTTACTTAGATACAATCGAACAAATACATATATAATTTGACCTTTTCGCCGGCTCAGTGCTCAGGGAAAGACCACCGCAATGAGTTGCTATATATGAAATTTAAATTATTACCATTGTTGTATGTCAGCTCATACCTGAATGAAAATGAAATAAAAAAAATAGAGGGCTAAGCCCATGTCCACTGAACCGGAGATCTATACCAGGACATCATTTGTGATGTGTCATCGGAAAATGAGTCACAAGTCGTAAACAATTGATTTTGAGAAACCATCATATTTGGAAGGATGAGATCAAGCCGATTTTAATGATAGTAAACAGTAGGGCATCTAATAAGTATTTCTATATTTTAAGTTTGTATATTCTTAGTTTTGAAAGAAAAAGTTTGCAATATTTCTGGGGGGATAATTTCTAGTAAAGTAGCTGAATATAGGCCTACTCTATAGGGTGACTTTAGAAATGTATGGATATATTTAATACACTTTCTTGAAACTTGAAATATGTATTTATATAACGCTAAGCATCCAAAAATGAGAATATTCCAACAAAGGGTTGGTTACTTTAGTGACTTAAGTCGCATCGATTTATGTACCAAATTCCAAGACAGTGCATAAAATATATCCTTGTGTTTTTAAGGTCATCCTATGGTGTATATTTTACTTACTTTACTGGTAATTGTCCACCAAGAAATATTGCAGCTTTTCTTTCTAAAATAAAAGTATCAAACTTAAGATATAAAAGTAGGCCTACTTATTAGGTTTTCTAATGTTTACCACCTTTAGAATCCCCTTGATCTCATCTTCTCAAATATATAGATATATGAGGATATCTCAAAATACATTTGTCACTCATCTACCTGTAACACATCACAAATAAACAAATCTGAACCCAAATTGTGCTTTTATCCACCAAGAGAAAAACTGCCACCAATGAGCGATAATAAGTGTTTTCATCACTGGTAAGGATTACGGCGGACCCTCCAAAAACAAATGAGGACGTTTCAGAACAAAAACAGCTAGACAAATTCTTCAGAATCTGTGGTCAAATGATTTTTAGGAATGACTGAAACATACAATTTAAATGATTTAACTCTATCTTTTTCCAAGAAGCTTCAAATTGTGCTTTTATTGACAGAGCCGGTGACGATCCAGCTGGACCTCAAGATGATCATTGATGACGTTCCATTCGGGCTGTCACTGCAGCGGATCTCACCCTTCCTCTTCTCCTGTAGCAGGCTCTGGATCAAACACATTCCTGATGTAGAACTGCCCCTCAACAAGCTGGGCAGAACCCTGGACACCAAGGTCAGTTATCATTATTATTATACAACTTTTATTCACAATATATAGGACACAGCTTTCAACACTGCTGATCTTCCAGGTGGCCCTTTCTAATTAAATTAAAAGTTGAAAATTGCAGTGTTCATATATAAGAGTGGATTACAATAATTGATAAATTATTCGCTGACATTTTACCAAAGTGAAAATAAACTTTTCGTTGACATTATACAGTAATGAAATAAATAATTACTGGTATTAAATAGAATTGTCTTTACAGTGCTCTTGTGTTTTCTTATACTTAATTAGTCCACTGAAGTCGGAAAATGTTTGATCGTTTGTTGAGACTTATTATGTCACAGAACAATAACATATTAGGCAAACTGTACTGAAGATCTGTATTGAAGTGTAAAAGCTTGTGAGAATGCGTCTAAGCTAAGCTGAGCTAAAGGTAGGTTAGAAATAATTTGAAACAATATTTTAAGTAAAGCCTTAGCAGAGTAGAAGCTTAAGGTGATTGGCTAATATCTAACATGTTTGCACTTAAGCTGGGATTCCACTGGTTTGCTTGTATGTGCGCTTATAGTACACTTTTTATTCACTTTTCAATGCTCAAATCAAACACATCAGATTTTAGCTCAATGTCCTGAAGGCTCCCAAAGAAGCGCAAGTGTTGAATTCTAACAGCGGTTACAAGGTGCATTAAGTAATTCCACTGGACTGCTCTTGTTTCACTCTATGTTTGGTTCTAATGTGCTCTAGCCAAGAAAAAACAGAGAAAAACCACTGGGTACAGAAAGAGCGGCCCAGTGGAATCGCAGCTTTAGCACATGTCCCTATACGGTTTTGCTCGGCAAAAGCTACACTGAAAACACGTTTCTTAACTGATCTTTAGTGTAAGCACCTAGCATACCCATGGAACCTTACCTTCATACCATTCTGATTCTGTTACTATTAAATATGTCAATTTACCATTATCTTTTATTTTCATCATAGCAAATCACACACCTCGAATTCAACATCCAGCTCAAAGAGAAATCAGTCTTCAGTAGTTTCTGTGAGGGACTTGGCAGTTTGAAGAACCTGTCATCTCTCAGTCTTCCCAACGTTGTTGACGTCCAACTAAATGAAGACCTCATCAAACCTCTGAATGAAACCTTCTGTGGCCTCAAGAGCCTCAAACGCTTGGATCTGAGCTACTGCAATCTTCACGGGTGTCTTGAGAACTTGATTGGGGGCATGCGGCAAAGAATCGCCTTCCTCAGCCTGATGGACTGTCGTCTGAATGCTGATGACGTCTTCTTCCTGATTCACTGGCGCCCTCTGTCCAGTCTGCGGGAACTGAACCTCAGCTCCAACTGCCTCACCATGTATGATCAAGTCATCATCGCCATGCTGGAGAAAATGGGCAGGTTGACCTGTTTCTCAGTGCGCAACTGTCAACTAAGCGTCCATTCTCTGGTTCTCCTGGCCAGAGAGTGTAAAGAATGTAGTTTCCTGAAGGTACTGCATCTCCAGGGTTACACGCCCCTGTCACGTGATGACACACTGGAGTTGTTGAGTATTACTTCACAGATCCGTACGTTACAGAAGGTCAGGGTTTACCCAGATATGTATGCCTTCCCGGGGAGTAATGAGGTGGAGCGGCGGGTGAACAAGTACCACATGTCTCAGTTCTGTTACCGCTACCTGAAAATCAGGGGTAGACCTGATATTCGCTTAGGCTGATTTACACTACTATTATTATTAAGAGAAATTATTTTACCTTTGTAGGAACAGATTTCTATCCCAATCTGTGTGATGGTCAAGAAGGGTATGAGGCCTGAGAACACCTTCCATGTGACAGTTTCTAAGGTGCTGTGCCTGAAACAAAGCAAGTCGCAGTGGCAGGATTTATGTCCTCCTTTGTGAGATGCTGCTGCATGTGCAACTTCACACTAGTGTCAGGTGCTGCCTGCACACTCCACCTAGGTTTCTTTGGCCACAAGTGCCGCAAGTCTCCATTTCAAGTGTGGCAATGTGTATCTTTTTCTATATTCTTGTGACCAGTCACTAGTCACACAAGGTGTTGTGGTGGCCATAGTGCCCTGCTGTGACCCTTGGTAGTTTGTCGGCACGGTCACAATAGAAAGTTGCAGTAAACCACAAGAACTTGATGGAGTTACCCCGGAGAAGCATGTCTGGTGGTGGCCTATGACCATTCTGCAACTTATGTACTCTTCTTCCATGAGTGGTTCCAGGGGACTGGTTTCCATGATGAAAACCTTTCCAGTTTTGACATCTGAGTTGCGGTGAACGACTGATTTTTCAGATTTTTACAAATGTTTCCAGAGTTATCTATATTATTTATGCCCCTGGTTGGGTGATTCTTGTGTGATTGATGTATTTTGTTATGGAGATGTAGAATCGGGTGAATTAAGCAATTTTGTAAAACTTCACAAAATCTAAGGGGGTTGGCCCATTAGGCAAAGGTCCACAGAGGAGAAGAAATCTAGTCCTCCTATTAGCTGTTGGGATGTGTTGGGACACAACAAGTTAGTTTAAAGTCGCAAAAATTACCTTTAAAATGTTTTTTCCACTACAACTTTTGGTGAGAACTATCTCAATTTGGGGGTGTTTGGTGAAATGTCAAGAACATTTATCAAATGAATCTGTTAATTACTAAGGTCATTCTTATATAAAAGTATATTTAACTACATTAATATCAATTTGTCCATCTAGAAATATGGCTAACTTTTTAATTTCCATCCTATCCTAAATGTGTGAAAATGTTGCCCATATTATCCAGATTTTTGTGAAGTTTTAGCAATTTGTAACAAGCCAGATTCAAATTTATATGATATATTATATACCGACGACATGATCTTTGTTTATCATGTATTTATTTTGAGAACAACCATTTCATTTGTTCGTTTCATGCAGCATGAAATCAATTTATAAGTAAAAGGTTGCCATCCAAAAGCTTAATACTATGCCCTGTTCAGTTTTAGAGGTCAATGTGAGCCGGTGTTTAGCAGCAAGCTACATGTAAGAGTAGCTCAAGTCAGAACTAGAACTTGATCAACTTGTTCATCAGAATTAGATCATCAACATGGACCAATAGGCCTATTGTTAAAGCAGTTCAGCTATCAGGCTGATTAGTTGGACTGCCTAGCCACTGACTGCCTGGTTCCCATGACTTTCCTCTAAGCCCTTTTCTAGTCATCGTTCCAGTCACTGATCATAAGAGCTCCTGATCAATAAAGCTACCCAGCCTCATTTTTGAGAATCGCCAATTTCATAATCAACAAATCTACATTGCCATTTCTTATGATCATCAAATCACTAGAGGTGTGTAGTGACAAATGACAACAGAATCTTTTTCTTAGTGATAAATGACAAATGTTTCTTAATGGTAACAAAAATATTGGGAACCCCCATCAGGAGTCCTTTCATAGGAAAAACGCAATGGTTAGTGACTGATCCGGAAGGGCTGGAAGAAATGGGAAACCCAGAATTAACTTTGATAGTATCAATAAACAATTTTCAAAAGGAATCTTTTGGCAAACAGATGGGGGATAAATGTAAGTGATCTCACGAGTGCGTAAAGATCTACGGCCTGGTTTAATCTAGTCTCAATGTTCAGGACATGTTCTATGTGACAACAATTACCATTACACATATCAGAAAATGAAAGTATGTTTTATAAGGTTCTTGCAAGTTTAGTATTCTAGAGTTCTAGAGTGTTGCTTTAGATAGAAACAGTTATTTCCCCACAAATTTTGATTTGAATTTTTGTTAATTGTTCCTACGTTCTGCTATAGATGCTGAAACTTAATTATTCATGTTACATTAAAAGTCTGCGTTCATTAAAGAAGGCTGGGCCTGTAGTCCTGAAGGTCGGATGCTTAAAATGGCGCCCGAAATTTTAAGGTGATGTGCAATGTGTTACAGAAAACTGAGTCATAAGTTGGAAAATTGATATATTTCTAAGTGTTTTATTCACAAGATCTCTTTGAAATATTATCATTGAATACGTTGTTAATGTTTTGTTTCATTTCTAATTTTTAAAAAAAAAAGTTTATTAAGCGTTCTGCATAGTTTGCTTTTGCGTTGAAAAATGCTTAATACTCATTTTCTTGTGAAGATTTTTGATATCCTTATTATTAAACTCAGATCCACCATCTGATCTCATTACTTTAAATTTTTGTCAATTGAATATTTTTTCCAAAGAATTAGAAGTATTGCACTTTTTTTCAAACCTGAAATATAGAAATACTACATCTTTTAGATTTTTTTAATGTTAACCTCGTTGAAACCCCCTTGATCTCATCTGTTTTAACCTAATGGTATCTCAAAATCAATTTTGATTTACTTATGACTCATTTTTCTGTGAGGCACTCACTTTGAAATGTGTCAAATTATAAAAAGAATACCAAAAGGGCAATTATACATATTCTTGACCCATAAGGACTTATTGTAATAGACAATTGTTAACTAGAGTTCAGCTATCGTTATTGATGTTCCTATATATATGATCAAATGTACTGTGATGCGGCCATTTTAATGGCGTCTGTGTTATGTGATATTATGGACCTCTTGCATATCTGTTACAAATAGAATAAACCTACAAGGCAAAAGCATGGTCGAGTGGCCATATATATGATAAATCAGGGAGGTATATACAGAGGGAGTAGAAACGGCACACTGATTCAAGCAGGATATATGCGTGACCACTATACACTGCAAAGGCACCGTTTAGCACAACGTAGTCAATCTAAACGTTGTTGAACATGGTTGCATGTTCAACCCCGTTTACAACACATTGTTGTAGATGCTTTTTGCACTGATGACGATTTTACAATCAAGCCCTGCGCTCCCGTCCACTGGGCTAAACGTTCTGCTACATGCTTTTAACTGTTGAAGACAGTCTTCAAGACATACCATGTTCAATACTGTTCAGTCCAGGTTGCCATTTCCAAATGAAAAATATTTTTCTCTACACAAATCAGGTTGTTTGGTTCGAAGGGAAATGATAAAGAGAAACAGTGTGATATATATATTTAGCAGTATGAAGCTTGTATAAACGGGAAAAATAATGTTACTTACTCAAATTTCGACCTTAATTTTAATAAGTAACATGGGTAAACAGGTTCGTCTTATTTTTCTAATCTCAGTACAAGTTAATCATTCTCTACATATATCTATGATAAAACATTAATTATTAAACTCACTGTCCTAATGACCAAGCATGGGCCCAATCGACCAATATACCTTTCTTCAGACACACTTCATACCTTCCTAACCATTTTGTCTTAGCCTATTTAATTATTGCTTATTAACAATTTTCCAATATAAGACTCACATTGTAACAATTGCTCGAGGGTAATAATAATAAGTAGAATATTTTTTCCAAATGGTTATAGACCTTTGATACAAATGGCAATAAGACCTTTTGTATCAATGTTAATGTGGAAGATGGGAAAGAAATGTTGCGCGAATACCAACTGACACTGTATGTTACACCTGGTATTACCCCTGCCGCCCGTGAAGGGGGAGGGACGGGAGAAGTTGGTGGTGTTACCCCTGCCCAGGGGCGGCAGGGGTAACAGGAGCTAACAGAGGCGGCAGGGGTATGATTAAGGATCAAGATATGATTAATAATTGTATTCGTTATTCTGTTGTTTACTGAGCGTTTCTCCTGATCATTTGGAATCGTAGATCGTATTAATACCTCACAGGTTGTCATTAATAAGAATAAGGCTTTTTTTTTAGAAAAAATAAAATTCGACGAATCTCTACCATGCCATGGAGCTGTGGAGCTATATTGATCAGCCAGCTCGGTATTTTGAACAAACTCAACATAAAGAAAGCATAACAAACTGTTCAATATCAATAACAATAACAGGCGGCCTTGCCCCTAGCCTATAGCTCGGCAAAGGTCTATTAATACATGTAATTAGTTAGAACAGATGCGCCGCCTAGCGTAGGCTATAGGCCTGTAAGTGCGACCAGATTCCATTTTTAAAACTGTTGATGGGACTTTTTACTGCAGTCGGATATCTCACAAAAGACCATCAGGTAAGAAACATTCATTGTATTCACCATTTAGACTATAATATCAGTACAGCAATTACCAGCCTCATTTATAAAACCACTGGTCTGTATTAGCTAGGTCTTTGTTTTAAATCTATGCATTATTACGGAACATTACACAATCCAAAATGGCGACAATGTCCGTTAAAGTAAACATTAGGCTAAGCTACAATGGCTTGGTATGGTGTAGATGTATATTGAATATTAAATTGCACCACAGACCTGGCCGCCTGGCCGTTCTCATCTTTGGATATATATAATACATGTATTTCTACTATGAATTATCCATGAATTCATATTGTATTCATCTGCCGCTCCCTAAATCAAGCTGTGTATGGTGTAATGGGTTGGTATACGGTGGTTAGCGCCCCTGCTAAAACGCACTCGTCAATTCGCACCCCTACTACTACAGAAAGCGCCCCCAATATTCTCAGTTACAGCTCAGTCTCACATACCTAATGTAAAGCCGCCGACCTATGTTTTTTTTATCGATAGCATGGCATAAATGGTCAATGGCATCATTTGGATGCACAGTACAGTTTCCTATTTCGAAAGTATTTAATTTGCCCCAGACCTACTGGCAATGAAAACTGGCTTAGCAGTCTTCCTTACCAAACTACCGCTAAACCTACCTCTAAATAGGGTAATGATGCATACACCCCTGTCTCTGCTGGTTGGGCCTATATATTCCATTTGTATTCGCAATTGAATTGGTGCTCCATAGCACACATAATTAATTGCAAAAAATAATCCTAGACTGAAGAAAGGGGCGTCTATACTCTAGTGGGATTTAAGACTTTCTAACCCCCGCTTCTAGGTTTCACATTAGCTTGTTAAGGTGTCAAAAAGATACCAGCCCCTGCCTCGCCCCCTGCTCCTTGCATGCCTCAATGGTCGAGCGAAAGTGTCAGTATAGGTGTTAAGTACACAATGCCACAGCTATATTAAGCTGTTAAACTTAGATATAAGTTCTTTCTTTACAAAATTATTACTTTATAATAGAGACATATCCTGTAGATGGGTAGAAATGGTATTCATCAGTAAAGGTATTTGCTTGTCCATGTGTTGATAGATGTGTGTAACTTGATTATTTATGCGTTATAATCATGTTTTTATATCATTATATTGCCAATGCCAGGTCAAACAACATATAAGAACAATCAAGCGTCCCAGAAATAGTCATTGATGAATCTTGACCTTACAATCATTTTCATTTTCATTTTATTCATGATAGACTAAGATAAATTAAATTGTATAATTTAATATTGATGATTAACAATTACTCATAGGTTCCATGAAACTGAGAAACTCCGGACAAACAGCCTTTACCTATCTTTTGTGTGAGTGGACAACCACATATTTTGTCAAATATATATGTCGGACTAAACTAAAATTCTAGTGAAAAACACACATGTATGGGGTAAATAGTCTGCATCCTGTTATAGAATTTATTCCAATAGTATCACAACTCATGCTTAAGTGGATATTCTTTATTTCAGTTCTACATTGTTTGGCGGTAGCAGTATGAACGCCACACTAGCAAAAACAAGTCCTGATATCAAAAATGGAATCTGATAGTTTAGGGATGGACGAAACCAAGTATCTATTAGTGTGATGTAAGTGAAGTGTGCATTATTTCAAAACAAATGAATAAGAACAATATTTTGATAAGGTGATTGACATGTGGATCATGCGCCCAATAATACAAGTGATACATGTATATGCATACAATGTCTTTTTAACTGAGGTTTCCTCCATATAAACAGTACAGACATAACTCCACAAATCTTAATTTTTGTTCCAAATTTTAAGATTCATTTCAAATCCTGAGACCACAACCATAACACTTAAATATCCAGTTGCAGTTACTTAATTTGTTCTTTTTGAACAGCACATCAATGGCAGACGTTTTCGATGTTCCAAGCTTATGAGCATAAATGTAAAGATGGACAGACTTCAATGGAAAGAGATGGGCACCACAACCTTGGAGCCTGTGTTTGACTCCCATACTATTAAATTTATGGTAAGTGACCACATTAGTTCTAGCAGCGTCAACACACATACCTTTAGTACATGTAAAGATGGGTTGAGCCTCCTCCCCCTCATTCACACCCCCCCCCCCCTCTCTCACACACCCCGTCCCTCAATACACCCCTTCACTCACACAGCCCATCCCTCAATACACCCAGCTCCTCACTCACCCCACCCCACAATACACCCCCCTCACTCACACCCCACCCCTCAATACATCCCCCCTCACTCACACACCCCATCCCTCAATACACCCCCTTCACTCACTCACCCCATCCCTCAATACACCCCCCTCACTCACACACGCCACCCCTGAATACACCCCCCTCACTCACTCACACACCCCACCCCTTAATACACCCCTCCTCACTCACCCCACCCCTGAATACACCCCCCTTCACTCACACACCCCACCCCTGAATACACTCCCCCTCACTCACACACCCCATCGCTCAATACACCCCTCCTCACTCACCCCACCCCTCAATACACCCCCCTCACTCACATACCCCACCCCTCAATACACCCCTCCTCACTCACCCCACCCCTCAATACACCCCCCCCCCTCACTCACACACCCCACCCCTCAATACACTCCCCCTCACTCACACACCCCACCCCTCAATACACCCCACCCTCACTCACACACCCCATCCCTCAATACATCCCCCTCACTCACACACCCCACTCCTCAATACACCCCCTAACTCACACAGCCCATCCCTCAATACACCCCGCTCCTCACTCACCCCACCCCACAATACACCCCCCTCACTCACACCCCACCCCTCAATACATCCCCCCTCACTCACACACCCCATCCCTCAATACACCCCCTTCACTCACACACGCCACCCCCCAATACATCCCCCTCACTCACACACCCCACTCCTCAATACACCCCCTAACTCACACACCCCATCCCTCAATACACCCCCTTCACTCACACACGCCACCCCCCAATACATCCCCCTCACTCACACACCCCACTCCTCAATACACCCCCTAACTCACACACCCCATCCCTCAATACACCCTCCTCACTCACACACCCCACTCCTCAATACACCCCCTAACTCACACACCCCATCCCTCAATACACCCCCTCACTCACACACCCCACCCCTCAATACACCCCCCCTCCTCACTCACACACCCCACCCCTCAATACACCCCCCTCACTCACACACCCCACCCCTCAATACACCCCACCCCCTCCTCACTCACACACCCCACCCCTCAATACACCCCCCCCCCCCTCCTCACTCACACACCCCACCCCTCAATACACCCACCCTCCTCACTCACACACCCCACTCCTCAATACATCCCCCTCACTCATATACCCCCTTCACTCACCCCACCCTCAATACACCCCCCATCACTCACACATCCCACCCCTCACTTACACACCCCACCCCTCAATGCGCTCCCCCTCACTCACTCACCCCACCCTTCAATAACCTCCCTCTTACTCACACACTCCACCCCTCAATACACCCCTTCACTCACCCCCCCCCCCCTCAATACACCCCTTCACTCACACCCCACCCCTCAATACACCCCCCCTCCTCACTCACACCCCATCCCTCAATACACCCCCCTCACTTACACACCCCATCGCTCAATACACCCCCCCCCCCCTCACTCACACGTCCCAGCCCTTAATACACCCCCCTCACTAACACCCCCCTCTCACTCACACACCCCACTCCTCAATACACCCCTCCTCACTCACCCCACCCCTCAATACACCCCCCCCCCCTCACTCACACACCCCACCCCTCAATACACCCCCCCCCCCCCCCCCCACTCACACACCCATTTCCGGGTATTTAAATTCTGCGCAAAAATATGCTTGAACCCACATATGCAAAGATATGTTGTCTGTTCTATTTCTTTTCTAATATTCATTCTTTTTTTTCAGGAAACCATCAAGCGACACAAGACTACGTGTCTACACTGCCATCACATTTGTTCTAAATAACTTCCTGATGATGCCCCAACAAAAGTCCAATGCCGGACTTGAAGATATTGATAATTTATTTTGTCTTTAGATTTGTTTCAAATCGGTATGTGTAGTAGATAATCGTTATACACTGTTATTTTTATTAACCATTATTAGGCTAAAAGAAAAATAAATATTTTTGACCTGTCATGACAGTTTGCAAACATTAGAACGAAGATTATCCTCCACTCCTCTCATACCCTCAATCCCTCTCAGACCTCCACTCTTCCACTCCTCTCACCCCACCTTGCCCCTCTCCCTCCCCTCATAAGCTCACCCCGTCTTGCCTCTCCCCTCCCCGACTTACTGCCTCTCATACCCTCTGCCCATTTCACCCCTCCTCTCTTCCACTCTGCTCACCCCACCTTGCCCCTCCTTCTCCTCTCATACCCTCACCCCATCTCGCCCCTCTCCTCGGTTACTGTTCTGCAATAGCATTTATGCATGCATTTGAGTTCAAATTCTTTGTATGTGGTGTCAATATTTAACTTTCAGTGTATAAAATCTAGAGATAAATATGTTATTGTTTGTATTTTTAACTCTTGGATATAGAATAGTGAGTTAATATAATTGTAATAATATTGGTGTGTGTACCTCAACGCTAAATATTTGAGAGTGAACCCTTTCAATAATGCTGTTTGCATTTCTTGCTTCATGTAACATCTTTATGTAATAAAGAACTAGTTAAGAAATACTTAATTTGCATTTCTCCTAATTTTTTTGTAAAAGAAGTGGCTCTGCTGAGGACATGTGTTTAGTAGTGAAATATATGTGATTGTTCAATATTAATTTCACCCTCCACGATTTACCCCCTAAACAATTCTAGATCAAAACAATCCTATAAATGGTATTGCAAATTGAATCGTACCTATAATTATCTTCAATTTCAACCGATTTTGTAGCAATTTTCAATCAATTTTTATTCTCCCCTATTTGATTTTCTTCCCGATTATCTAAACGTTTTGTGATACGTTATTGAAGACGGTTTTTAATGCCTAGACGGTAATATAGAAGCTAAACGTTTTTGAACATGGTAACGGAAAAAAACCGTCTTCTAAAAGGGGACAAAAAAACCGTCTTCAAAAACGTTTAGTACGAAGACGGTTTCACTTGCAGTGTATGTGATGTGTTCCAGGGAAATGAGTCATAAGTCGCAAAAATGATATTTTTCAAAGATTAGTTTTTGGAATGTTCTGATTATTGGGGAGTTTATCAATTACAGTTACATCAATCGATGTATCAAATTTCAGGACAATGTATGTAATTTATCCTTTCGTTTTAAAGATCCTCATATGGAGTATATTTAGTTACTTTTACTTTTAGTTACCCGCCAGAAATATTGCAAACTTTTTTTTTTCAAAAATTAAAATGTCAAACTTAAAATCTGGAAATACCTATTAGAGTATAAGACTGTTTACTATCATTGGAATCGGCTTGATCTCATCTTTTCAAATATAATGATATCTCAAAATCTATTTTTTGCGACTTGTGACTCATTTTCCTGAAACAGGTCACATATGGTCTAGCCACTGAATGCCAGGTGACACTGCAGTAGCCCAGATAGCTTTGATTGCCCTTTTCCAGCAACAGCATACTAAAGACACAATTATAGTTTGTGCTAGTAGTAGTAGCAGCATTACTGCCAACTATTTGTTGGACACGCATAATCCGTTACCACTCCCGCTGTATATACCTCTCAGGTTAAATGACTTATTGGTTTCTGTCACTTAGAATATTGCAGTCGCTGCATGTGCAACCATGTGATATTCAGGGTCTTTCAACCAATTTGTTAGACAATAACCTGGACAAGTCACCTTAAAATAACAATTTTGTTCAATTTAAGAGATATCTGCACTGTTTTCACATTTAAGAACTGCCACAATTTGTGGGTTTGGCTGTCTAAAAGGCACAGCCTGCTAAATTGATACGCACAATGCTTTCGATCCAGAAAGTATCCGCACAAGGTATCCTAGGAAGTAAATGGGTTATATTTCGTAATGTTAGAGTGTTTTTATATTTAAATTTCCGACGAACTACCCTCCACCCACCCGTCGCGTTGTCCACCCCACGTCCCACCCGGGCCTCGGCGCTGTTTATTCAGTAAATAAACAGCGCTATCCATTTCGAATCCCATTTGCCGGTTACGTTGATTACGTTGAAGTGACTTCCGGCTCGTACGGAATGGAACAAGGGATCGGAATGGTCAATGGCGTGGATGTAGCTGTGTGGGTTGAGTGTGGAGGTTGAAACGAAAATGGATTGTGGAAGTGTGAGTGCCTGAATCGACAATGTAAGTACGCTAGGTTGTAGGTATAGGCCTAAACTATGTATTCCATGCATCAATAGACATTCTCAGCGGGGAAATTATTGAATGCAGGCAGAGAAGTAACCACATGGAATAAGAGTATATATCGTTGGACACTAGTAGTCTGTGCACCGTGCGAAATTGTAAATAGAGTCATTCTGACTTCTTCCAAGGAAGAAGCGGGGGTGCCGACCGTCCAGGGGTTCATTGAATCTGATGTTTGTCTGTCAAGCTATCTTGGGAATAAAGCGGGGCCTCCACTGGCTGTGGTAAGCTCCGCGGTAAGCCTTGCGATGGTGTTGTGCTGGTTCTGCAGGTGGAGAGGAGTGACAAAGTCCTGCCTACATAGTTCACTGGCCACCTCACCACTCCCATCACAACAACATAGCAAGGCCTACCGCAGAGCTTACTGCAGTGAGTGGAGACCCACCTTAGGAGGGCAGTTACATGAACACACCCTAGATTGGTACAAAAGTCTATTTAACACCAAAGGTTTATGCATTGGGTCCATTGTACTTCCTGGTTTATCTCTATATGTATATTTCTTCCAATGTAAGTGTGATTTAATCAATGTTCGACAGATTTCTTTTTGATAACATTCTTCATCAGAATCAATAGAAATAGTGCATTAAAACATCCTTCCGGGATACAAAAGTTACAACTAAACGAATATTGTGAATATATATCTTTATTGTGATAATATCTGGTACAAAATCAAGACTATTTCGATCTGGTCTTTCTATTAACCTATATGATCATTTCTACTGCAGCCTCCTATAGGCTTGGATTCATGTCTTCCATAAGGTACCTGATCAAGTTGGCCCAAAACCGCATTGGCCTGCACCAGCTCGGCCCAGCCCCAAAACCAAGTCGGCCCACACCCTAGGCCAGCTTGGCCCAGGGCCAGAATCCTCTACTCATTTCACTGACTTAATTAGCACCACCAATTTTAGGGTAAGGTTTAGGGTTTAGCTCATAATTCGTTTTATTTGTTCAATATAGGGGCATATATATATATATAGGTTCTGGGCTGAGTTGGTCTACCCTTTGGGCCGACTTGATACAACTGCCCGGGCCGACTTGGCATTGGGCTGACTTGACAGTGAACCTTTCATAATAGCTCTATATTCACCAGAGTTAGATGAGTATCCCATAGTCACATAATTAATGTGATGTGTCAACGAAAAATGAGTCTTAAGTCGCAAAATCCTAATATTTTTCTTTTTTCCCCCCAGAAGGACTTTCTTAGAATCTTTACATTTTTTGGGGTGTGTACTGTGTATGAATAAATGTGTTAAAATATAGCCATGCATTTCTGAGGTCATCCTAAGGAATGCATTTAATAACTTTACTATAGTGATTTTCAAACACGATAAAAATATAACATTAGTACTTATAACGTAAGTACTAAATGGTAAACAACGTTGGAATCCCCTTGATCTCATCATAAATAGGAATATTAGACTACTAGATGTTTTTTTTGTGATTTCAGACTCATTTGTCTGTGACACATCCTTTATAACCGCATTAAAGGCAAACGCTACTATTCACTGCCCCGCCCCCCTTTACCATATACCAAATCTACGGTCATTTTACGCACTACTCCTTTAGCATTGCAGTCTATGAGGAAAAGGCCCATTTTCTCAAATTTTATAGAATAAAACAAACAATTAATGGCTACTCCTACTGTCCCAAAATTTTCTACACATACAGTTCAGGTTATATACTACAGAAAAAAAGGAAAACAAATATATGTCATCACGTTAGATTTTTTTTTATAGCTGTCTGAAATAGACATGTTTGGGAAACAGAGCTAGCTATGGGTACTCTCAGTTGTACTCAATTAGCATGCAAGTCTATTGGGAAAAGCTACATTTTCCTTTCACGGTTTTGGGAATCAAACAGAAATGGATACTCTGAATGTCCCAGAATGTTCTACACATATAGTGCAGGTAATATTCTACACATATATAGGGAAAAAAATGTATGTCATCACGTTAAAAAAATAATTGTAGCTGTCTGAAATAGACATGTTTAGGAAACAAAGAACACTTTGAAAGCAGCAGATTTTTGGGTTGTCAGCCATGTTTCAAAGCCCCATAATTTAGAAACTAGCACGGTGACCCATTATTTTTTTTTCAGTTTTAAGAACACAAATACTTCAAAAATCACATACTAAAGAATCAGAAAAATGACATTTATTTTCACTGGGGAGGCAAAAAAATTGTTTTTATAAAAATAGTGAAAAATATTGAGTTTTTAATTTAAAATTCACATTATGTATTTGTTGTTTTCAAAATAAAAATAACAATGCACCCTATGGAAAAGAGGCATAGAATTATTGGCCAAATAATACTCTCTCTAAAACTGTTAATTTTACTTAAATTGAGTGAATATAAATAGTAAATATGAACTATGAAGTTGAGGTACTGCAAAATGGGCCCCCCTTTTGGTCGTCATTGGTACTTTTGAGATGCCAAATTTTGAAGCACTGTAATTCAAACATGAGCACGGCGACCCAATGATTTTTTTCCATCCTTATGACCAGAAACACTTCAAGAATCAAATACTAAAGTTTCAGAAAAATGACATTTATTTTCATTTTCCACTAGATAGTAGCGTTTGCCTTTAACTTGATATGCGAAGGTTTTTACATGTGTAGCCGTGAATTCACCGTCGGTATTCTATATGTATGTATTATTGTAATATCATGTGGAAAATAAAGAATTTTATACATTGATTATTATATCTGGTTCTCATTTACTACAATGATTTAGACATTCATTTGTATCACTGTGTTATGGTCGGGAGATTTCAACACAGAACCTTTCGGCACAACAATAAATCAACACTTGCATTCATACATCAAATGGAAGTTGATGTATGTAAGTAGTCTCCGCTAATATTGATAAAAAAAATAAAGATTTTCTACCTTTTGTTCCGTTATTTTCCTACCCATCTGAAGTCATTTAACCAGAAGTTGAATTTTGAATTTTGTTTTTGTCGTTACAGTTGGGAACCTAGCTTTAATGTTGGCATGTGGGTGAAATCTTGGCAATTTGGAATGAAACCAGACTTTAATTATGATGGATCCTTAAAATTCCAATTAATCAATCACAATCAAGTGACTGCCCATAACTAAAATATTATTATAAACCCATTAGGACGCCAACTCCAGGGCTAGGAAAGCCATTAGCGCAGTAGGCGTCCAATCACTGACATACCAGTCTGATCTGACTTGAGAGGCTCTGAGTCTGAGCCTAAAATTGCATAGCAGACAATACAAGTGAGAATATCCCAGAGATAAAACCGCCCTAATTTACCGTAAATTTGATAAGGCAAGAAACCGGCAAGAATGGACCAGCTTGAATCTGCTAGGCCCTCTGTTGGTACAGATCGGAACTAATAAGATATTCCACTGTATACGGATGAAGTCGTCAGAAAATGTACAATAAATCTCAAAAACCCTTACTTTAAGACAAAGATGAAGTTCAAAATACAGTTCAGCACAACCGAAGACATATTTTGAATCAACGTCTTACCAAATATACTCAGATATTCCTAATATTGACCATTTCAGGCTAATTTAGCAGAATGCACTAAATGTGTACAGCTGCCGATTGTACATTTTCTGACGACCTGACCCATATGTATACATGTAGATGCACAGGTTCCCCACCAGGTGGAAGCACCCTCTATCTATGCTTAACGTAAAGGTGCATGCCGTCCTTGGTCTTCATTACTACCCCAATCTTCTTCTCTACCGGTTTCTCTGCATCCACTCCAAATGTGTACCTGGAAAAGAATAGACATCACTCTTTAATTTTTTTTGACTATTTTATTGGCCAGACATTTTAAATCCCACATATTTAAACAAATACGCATGACTCACTCTTGTAGTTATTTTCATCCGTTGCCACCAAACTTTCAAATCGCTTCTGCCATAAATTCCAAGATTAGTATTGTATGAAAAACACTTTACATGCTTAATGATAGACAATAATGATAAATAATAGGTTATTTGCATAGACGCCAATTAAATTCTAGATTCGCATGGAATTAAGGGACTTAAGGTGCGATTCCACCGGATCGCTTGTATATATGTGCTCATGGCTCGCTCTTGCAGCCCTTGTTTATAGGGCGCTTGTCATTCGCTCTTCATCCGCTAATATTTTTAGCGCAATACAAATGCAGAGCGATTCTACTGGTGCACTTGTTTCCTATATGAAATCAATAGCAAATGCGTTTGTGCTCTCTCACTGTGCCCTTGGTCCGCCAGTTTAACAGGCAGAAAGAGCATTGTGTTGCTGCGCTCAAATCAAACAGGCAGATATTAGCGCAACGTCAAAAAGAAGCGCTAACGTCAAATTTTAAGAGCGTATAGAAAGTGCAGTAACCTATTCTATTAGACCACTCTGGTTTCGCTCAAACTTTCCTTGTTAGGCACTCTGGGAAAATAAAAGCGATCCAGTGGAATCGCACCTTAATGGTACAGTATAACATGCCTTGTTCTGAATGTGTTATACATATTCCATAACTTACCTATGTAGTATCCTCGCTAGCGCCGTCTTCTGTTCATGCATAGCAAAGTGTTGGCCTATACAGTTTCTACAAGTCAAATCAGAAATATTTCATTTTCAAAAGGTGTCAATTTCTGTCCGACAAATTGTTTGAAAAATATTTCCTAATTGGTCTAAATAATTTTTCCCAAAAAAATAAATCGAACAAAATAATTTTGAGACAAATTAGACAATAATTTTCCAACAATGCTGCAGCTTTTTTTTTTTTTTTACCCTTTTAAATAATGAGTATGAATGGTTTTATACCAAGTCAAGTATGCTGAAACCGAAAATGCCTGTTACCTGGCAATTTTCAGATATTTCTCCTGACAACTGCCAAGATATTAATCTGGCCCCTATTGGCCCAGACCCAATAAGGATACGATACGATTTAAAGATTAGATATCTACTAAGGCGACCGTTCCACTATCCCATACAAATTACTCAGTTCCAAAGATGGTCGCCTAAGCTGTTAATCTTTTCTTTCTTAAATTTGCTTCCCTAAGGGAGGGTTGTATTACCCGACGGGCAAATGAACGCGATTCTACGCGATTTTTAATGCGCAATCATCTCGCTATAGTTCTGTGATGAGAGTGGACGCTTTTCACGCAATAATTATTGCGCAATGATTGCGTGATGATCACGCTAAGGGTATAACGCAATATTGGTGCAATAATTAGCAAATTCTTATGGCATTTGGGTGGGATATTTCATGCACAATCTTCATCTTATTGTATTGCATTTTTGTAGAATAATATCATTTGGAATTACTCATAGTTAATTCCCCATGGTAATACATCAATTATTCAACATCATTTTCGTCATTTCTTTCCAATTCACCAAGATAGCAGGTTTAGCTACCCAAATTCATATTCGTTAGTGTGTGTGCACTTGTACAACATCTACAGTGCTCTCATAGCACCCATAGCATTTCGGTATACAGTTATATGGGGTGTTTTGATTATTACAATGAATAAAATTACACTAATGAACTATTAAGATATTACTTGTAATGTTTCTAATCAAATAGTTAGGAACATATATAATGTATAAATGCTACATAATATATAGGTGTATTAGCGGCACTTCCATTATAAAAGAAATTGTAATTGCACCCCAGTTACAAGTTGCGCCACCTGTTGACAATGAAATTGATATAATTAGTATTTAGACGCGATTTTGAATGCGCATTTTATGCGCAATTAAGATCACACCCATAATAATAATGTAATCATCAAAATTCTTTTTGAACTAAGTTAGGTATTATTAGCTTAAAAACAAAGAAATGCAAATACTTTTCGGTAATTTAGTCACTTATAATTCTTTAAATAAATCTCCCAGTCAACTATATATGGAAAATTTGTGGAAATTACTGGTGGTCCATAGTACTCATGCTAGCGAGTGTGGGCCGCTTCATTAAATATTCTTAATAGAATCAGAATTCAATTTTGTATAAACATGTAATAAAAATTCTGTTCAGAAAACGATCACTCTATGAAGATACCAGAACACAGGAACCCGTTTTTAATACATTTATATTATATACTGTCAACAAGTCTGACAAATTTAGAGAGCGGGATATGTCAGGTGAACGTCCACGACCAAATAAACAATATTGAAGATAATAATGACTTTGTAGAATGAAAGACTACCAACTTTTCCCGCTTATTAGGGTTATCATTGTATCAGAATATAAGAAGAAAATATGAAGGGAGTATTGACTGATTATGATGTATCTGTTTTCGTTAGTACAGTGTTTGTATTATTTCATGTTAATGTTCCGAATGAATATGGACGGGCGATGAATTATTATTGGAATGATCTAAGCGTTGATTCTCCTTTTATTCAGAGTATTTAATATACACCCCAGTTACCAGTTACACCACCAGCTGACAATGAAATAATGGGTATTTGGACGCGATTTTTAATGCGCATTATATGCGTAATTTTGATCCCACCCATAGTAGTGACTTTTGAACTTCAAAGTTTTATGGTGACATAAAAGTGGCTGGTTCTTCATTATTTAATCTCAACATATAGTAGCCGTTCTCTGTGCAAAAAATCAGGCCTCTTCAAATTCAGGAAACCAGTACAGCCTCAATGTCGCACACACCTTCATTTGACACTTTGCTTTCACACCACAATTCGCACACCCATACAATGGCAGTGTGGGTTCAGTTTGATACCTTTTAAAGCTAAATGCAACCCCCAAATAGTGTATTCCTAGAGCAATTGTACATTTCTATAATGACACACTGGATTTTTTTGCATGAAAATCTTTGCAACTTGATCCAACACAAGTGTAAGACTACCAACAACATAGGAGGAAATAGACGCAATGGATTTCACATAATGATGGCTAATGGCATGTCCATTTCACTGTGATTCAAAGCTATAAGTATCACACTTCACTAGTTTGCAGTCAATCACATACTGATCGCAGGGCTATCACATTCAATTGCGCTCAGTAGCTCTCAGTGCCCGTCGGGTACCAAGGTTTGACCAACATGTATTTACCTGGGACCCGCTGAGAAGGGCAGGAAGGCATAGTTGTCCATTTTCTCTATATTCTCTGGCAAGAATCTGTCTGGACGGTACTCCTGGATGAACAATGAGAAAAGAACTTTTTATTTAGTCGTTATAAAACATAAAATGGCATACTGCTAGTAAAACTATATTGGATCACACCCAAAGAACCGATTGTGTCATTATTACAATAGCAATTAAACTCATTTTTTTTAAACATAGAAAATAAATATAAATTTACTTGGGTCAAGTCTTTAGAAAATGTTCAATTCCCCTCAAATAACCTAAATAAATAATAAGTTTAAGACGAAAATCTGGTTTAAAATACAGTTCAACTTAACCAAACAGATTTAATGAATGAAAACAATACAGAATACACTCAGATATACTCAGTATTTATCATTTTATCTATTTTTTCATTTGTCCATCCAATACTGATGTAACACCTTTGATGATTAACATGTATTATTATATAATTATAATGAATTTTCACCCAATTTAATATAACGATACTCCACTGATAGAGAAGTGTGCAGATGACCTATAAAAACGCAAATTGTCAGTGGCGGTTATTTCTGCATAAATTTTCCTGTTAATCTTAAGTTGAAAATAAACACGTCCAAAAAAAAACTTTCTGAAAGTCTGACCCACTTATTAAATTTATATCCCAATGTTTAACATCGTTAGCACTCCCTTGGTTTTATCTGCTTAAATATGATGGTATATCACGGGCTATTATTTAGGACTTAAGACTCAGAAACATTATTATAATGACTTTGTAACAGTCACAAATGTCAGACATATGGAAATAAAAAACAATAATCGTTTTATTATGATCATAATTATGTTTATAGCTCTATGACTATACATGTCATTGGATCACTTTCTGGGTCAAAGAGGAGTGTATAACGATACATTACGTTTGGTAATTTCATGTCAAGTAGAGGTAAAATTAGTATAAAACACTATAGTGAGTAAAGAAGAATTAATATATTATAGTAATATATGTTTATATGGAATCGCTGGCGAGACACCTTATTTCAAACCAAGCTTTCAAAGCCGTCCATGGGGACGGAAGGGGATAGATTGGGACAGACAGACCTGTCATCACCTTCTTACCATTTTATGTGTATTTTATTGCTTGTGTAGTATATAAGGCTCCTAGTGGCCCGGTAAAATTTTCACTTTTCACCCTCCCTTGGACGATGACTGTGAACCTGTATGGAGAAATAAACCTTGCCTGGACCAAATTCCTTCTTCTCTTGATGTCTGTTTGATTGAGCACGGGCCAAGCCGTCCCAACCAAGGTCACGAAAACCTTTTAACTTAAGTTACCTAGATCGCTATATCCCTCTTCTGCACTGGCTGCTGCACTACCCCCTTATAAGCTGACCATTGGAATGGACTATATTATTGAACCTACCTTAGAGCAACTGTGGGACATGCTGGCCCAGAGTAACTATTCATCCCTCCCTCCTTCCTCCTAGCACACACTTTAACAATATATAAATGAAATATAAAACAATAAAATAAAACATTACTGTTACTGACCATGGGGTCCTGCCACACCGTGGGGTTGTGGTGGAGGTTGTAGATCTGCACTGCTACAATACTGCCTGGAGGCAGGGCTTTACCATCTATCACCAACTCCTTGGTCAGCTGCCGCTCTATGAAAGGCACCGGGGTGTGCAGCCGCATTGACTCCTTTAGACACATCGTCAGGTACTTCAGCTTTGGCAAGTCATCCCTTCATAATGGGAAATAGGGATTTAATATTATATATATACAATATAAGAAACTTTATTTCCATTTGCACATATTAATATTACATTTAACATTATTACATTTAAGTTTAACATGGAAATGGGTAATAGTACCGGACTTACTCGATCTAAATTTCTATGTTTTGAGTTATATGGTACATGAATATCTATCTACACATGTATGATATCTGGGCTAGGTAGTCTTGCAGTTGCCTTTAAAGTCATCAAGCTTAAGCAGACGAATCTCGTCCAATCAATTTTCGTATATTAAAAAATCTTGATATTACTGGTGGCTCTTTCCATTCTCTCTATTTATTACATATATATATGAGCAATTCCACCAAAAGTGCATCACTTGGGTTAAAATACAACAGCTCCTCCAGAGGCTAAAATATTTATCTGAGATTATTTTCGTTGTTATTTTCGGATTCAGGGGAAAAAAGTCGCCTAGGGGGAAGTATACTACAAAGTTTTTTGGGTTTTTTTAATCTTGAGGCCAAGAAAATGCTTATATTTCTGCCAGAATCACCCATAAAACACACAGATTTTCCTATCAGAATCACTGTTTAAAAAATGCAGCCAGTATTTTTTTGGGAAAAACTTATAAATATTCCCAATGTAAAGGGTTTTGGGGCATAATGGGCCAGAGGGACAATGATTACTCTGAAATAATGTGTTTTTATGGATAAAAAATCAATATTTTCAACTTTTCAATTCATTTTTTTATGATATTATGTAAAGTTGATTATGGGGTAGGTCCTGTCGCCGTAACGGGGGTCTACATTTTGTTTTGAACATTATAGACCTAGAAGAACTAAAAATGAAACCCCCCTTACCTTCATTACTTATAACATTGTCTATGATTAGTACATCCATTGTATTCATTGAAAAATCTCCAATTAACTCTTTCCAGCTAAATAGAGGGGTTAGAATACTGAAACAATTATATGGGGTAGCTCTCTGTCGCCGTAACGGGGGTCTAGGTTTAATGAATAAATAAATTAATATTAGCATAAATTATTTTCTATGAGCATTATAATGTGTAAGAAACACAAGGGAAAATAAATAAATACAAAAAAAAATTCTGTCATACCTGAGATGGTAGCAACAAGCAAAAACAGTATGTCGCCGTAACGGGGGTCTAGAGGGTGCCCATGTCGCCGTAACGGGGGTCTAGAGGGGGTGGGGGTCTTGAGGGGGATGAAAACTATTTTTTCTATTTTTTTCTCTACTAATTTTGCCTCTAAATACTTAGACATAACTTATATTCACCTTCATAAACAACCAAAACAAGTATTCAAGCCAATTTAACAGGAACACAAGGGGAAAACACTGTAATCTATATTTTTGAATATATTCTAAATATAATTGGTTATATGTGTATAATGGGCCCGAGGGTCAATGACCTGTGACCTGTGCTGCTGCCATTACTATTACCATTACTGAATGGTTATTTTGCTGTAACTTTCCTTCTAGTTGGAATATTTTCACAAACTAAAGAGCGTTATGACCCTTATATTAAGACCTATTATATATAAACTAATTTAAAACATTATGCTTACAATTTTATTATTTGTTTCGAATTTAAATCCTCATTTATGTAGAAATATGTACCTTTCCCCTTTGCCCTTACCATCAGAATTCAGGTCACAGTCTCTCCCAAGCTGCCCTGACCACAATATTAATTATTAACCTTCCCAATTTCGTCCATATTAGCAGCAATATATCTAGTTTATGTACGAAAAAAAATAAATCAATGGAAGCAATCTTAAAAAATTGTAAATTTTCAGCCCTGGATGGCCAAATGTGGCATTTTTGGTGGAATTGCTCATATGTGATTTTGAGGGTGTGATTGAGGGGTGCTATTTGAATAGTCAATTAGCACCTATGTGCTATTTGAGTCGAACTACTTTGGAGAGTCACTTGCCTGATGTAACCCAAGGTAAAATGTTATTAAAATTGAGTTCTCTTGTTGATTTAGTAAGTAAAAATACCTAATGGCACTCTGTTCGGTAATCGATCTAGATGTCGGGTCAAATCGCACTCCACCCCTTCTGAGTGGCGTGCGATTTGACCCTCCGTTGAGATCGATTACAAACCGAACAGAGTGCCATTGGGTATAAGTATCACATGGTAACAGGCAGTGCCCTCCAGTTATATATCTTGCTACATCCAGTTATATCCAGCTAGTCCTGCTACTATACATACCAGAGAATCTCGTCTGAGTCCCTGCCCTCGAGTTATATATCTGGCTAAATCCAGTTATATCCAGTTATATCTGGCTACACCTGCTGCTATACGTACCAGAGGATCTCGTCTGAGTCCCTGCCCTCCAGTAGCCCATCTATTTCCTCCTGACAGCGTCTCTGTATGTCCGGGTGGGTTGCCATGGAGTACAGCATCCATGATATACTGCTGGCCGTCGTGTCATGGCCTGCCACAGGAAATTCATGCAGTGTTAAGGTATGTTCTCACTGGTTTACCAAAGGCTTACACTAATGTTCAGTCAAGAAACATGTTTTAAAGTGACTAAGATAGTTAAAATGAGTAGTCATGAAATTTTGTGAAACTTCTTCAGTGTTATCATATATGATAGGTATAGAAGTATATGAAGTATTTTGTACCAACATTGTGTTTTTATTCAATAATTACTGAATATGTGTAATGAATGGGTCAGAACCCAAACCTATTTCAAATCCCAGAGGAAATGGTCCAGACACCAGAAGGTGCTGCCCGCATTGCCCCAAGTGGACAGGAAAGAAAATAATTTCCATTGTATTGACAAGCTCCGACCTGGGGGTTATATAACTCCAGATATCAAGCCAACTGGCACTCTGAATTTTTTCACCCAGCCGAAATGAATTTACTCACTATTTTGACCAAATATCTCAGGAACTATGGATTACATAATTTTAGTATCACCATGCAGGGATTAGTTAGGAAGGTTAAGAAGTACCAGATAACCAGAAAATTGAGTAGAAATTCTGTTACTCGTCAATGAAGGCCAGAAGAGTGGCAAGTGTCACTTTAAGTGGTCTGGCCACTGTCAACAATATTGTGTAGATGTATGGATTGACAATGGAATTGGTGATGATGAGGAGGTTTATAGGTTTGAATTGGCAACCAAGATACTGTCAAGTTGCATCAAAACCAAAATAAGACAACCAAAATAAGAGGGGCTAGTATAGAACTAATTTTCATTGACAATGCATTGATGGCCGATCACATCAGTACAAAACATGTTTAATGTACATTGCCAGCTTTGCTGTGCCAAAGTCGTAGCTATGACAAATCGTTGAAAGTTTAGTTGACAAGAATTTATTGACTAGTTAATTGCCAATGATTTTAAGCATTTACCTGAGCAGAAGCGTGGAGACTTCGAGACTTGCTCTAAGATCAAACATGTTTGATTTTAGCCGGTCACCTTAGGCTTCCACTCAGCTGAGGCTATTTTTTTAAAATAGCAACAGATCATAGCAAGGTATCAATGCCACCTGGCTAACCTAACAACCAACGCAACCTTGACCAATGAATAGTTGCGTCACATTTGTTCTGTCAAATCATATCTTATGACGTCACATACTACGAGTGTTTGACTCATCTAAAAAATAGATACCCTTCTGAATTTGATCCTTATCTCACCTGTGAGAATTAATCTTAAACTGAGATATTAAGACCGAACTTGGGGAATTCTATTAAGGATTCAAGGGGGTAAATTGACATTATCAAGGAATGTAAATCCTTTATGATTATGAGAAGATCGATATAACGATGGGAAAAGGGAAATGGGGATTACGGCATGCACATTGATGACTTAAGCTTGATTTTGTACCGAATATACATGTACCTCTAATACTGTTAATTGATGTTATTGTGTATAAAAAGAAGAGATTATATAAATTGTTAAACCTAACTAGTAAAAGTTAGGTCAGGAAATAGCAGTCGTTTGGCAAAGTATAAAATGATAATTCACCACTACAAAGTAATATAAGCGGTTAAAGAACATGGTAAAGCCACCACTGCAGATGTTATGTAAGCTGAACTTTTATATCACTCTAAATGTGTTGTACTATGAATTTACTGAATTGAACAATGATATTGCCTATAATGATTTAATGAGCAATTACTGGAATAAGAGTCCCTGATACAAACTCCAATACATATATTATGAGGAACTTACCGGACACTCAAGTCAAGAACAATGAGAGCAATGAGAGACAATTTAACTTAATTTATTTGAATTGTTTGTTGGGTATGCCTGGAAGACCTGCACGGTCCATGGTGCAGAAGGTATAATACCGTTTCTGACAACTGTTATGTAAATTGAGCTGTTGGAATAAAAATTCTCTATATATATAAAAGAGAATGTACATGTGAAGTAGTCCTGCAATGCTCCAGACTATAGACTCTATATAGCACCAGGACACGCACTGTAATGCCACCTATGTAACACTGACCAGTTCCAGCAGGTGGCGACAAAATCCACAGCCAAGGCACCCTGATGGAAACACCATGCTACTGACTGTAGCCAAGAAACTATCCCATACAGTCTGTCTTCATGACCACAAATTTCAACCTGATTATATTTTTTAAATATTGACAAATTATTTGGCTGATCAGAAAATGTTGACAAATCTTTGTTATGAATGTTGGAATTTGGGATCCAGGGGAGTTTTGACAATTTCTGAAAGTTTTCCAAAATACTTAATTTAGTATAATAACTGAAGACTTGTATCTGGTTATAGAAATTGAGAGAAATATTTTGAGGTTGTTACCTTCAAACAAGAAAGTGTCGACCTCAGCGCGTATGTCCTTATCGTCTAAACCCTTGCCGTCCTCGTCTCTAGCAGTGAGTAGGATGTCTAAGAAGTCTAGGTATCTGCCTTTCTTTAGGTTCAGGGCTGAGTCTCCTTCTTCTTGCTGGCAACAGTAAATGTGACATAATTTATCATATAAGCATTTTGAAACATTATCTAAAGTGGAATCTTAAATCCATTATGTTGAACTCTATTTTAAAACTACTTTGGGTGAATGGAATATTTTATGACTACTTCAGCTAAAATTATGATGAAAATGAAACAATATTTTACAAATTTAGAGAATGTGACATGGTATGTTGAATGAATATCTAATAACCTGCATCTGTTTCATTCCCCGGGTATGAAGATACATAAAGACGTACTTACCAATGTTTTCTTACGCTTGGCTATGATTTCTTCTGACACTGAGTGCACAAAATCACAGTTCTTCTTGAATTTCCTTCCATCACTCGTCAAGTAATATATGAAGTCTACATACAACCAAGGCTTTCTGTAAAGAGAGAGCATAGGTAACAGTTACCTGTTTACGAGATTTCAAGATATTATAAATTATGAGGGAAGAGGTTTTTTCTCATCAGTATTTCATAAAGTAAAATAGCAACAAGAAAAGAATCACAAAGCTTACAGACTCCGTTCCACCCACATATCACCAAGTTCTGACACAGCACGTACATAGGGATGCTCTTCACTGAAAAATATAAACAGCAACATAAATACTAGTGACACAATAGAAATTAATAGTAACTAACAGCCACTTCAATATTTGAAGGGCCTGATTATAATGAACATTTCTTACTGATATAATAAATTGTCCACCTAAAAAGTTGGTGTAAAGGCTCTACTAAAAGATTAAGTTGGTTTTAAAAGGATTTAAGTTTGTTCCACAAGCATATGATGAGAGGGTACTCATATGTTATAGCAGTGAGCTTAGGCAGATAAAAACTAAGTCAGGAGGCCTTGTCGAACGGGGCGACAATA
Source organism: Sthenelais limicola (assembly GCA_942159475.1). Lineage (NCBI taxonomy): Eukaryota > Metazoa > Annelida > Polychaeta > Phyllodocida > Sigalionidae > Sthenelais > Sthenelais limicola. Next base: position 109,609,635 of record OW804098.1, read on the forward strand.
ACGGACCACAGATGACCTCTGGTGTCAGTGAGTAACACAAAACGGGATGAGCAAATAAGCCCCCAATAAAAAGAGAAGGAAGTGCGAGAAACAAAAAGATGAAACAGTTTTTCTTACCCGCGCACTTGGCAGTCATTCTCGTAAGAGAAGGCACACCTGAGTATGACATCTAGGGTGAGGAGACTGACGTGGTTAAACACCTCCACACTGCTGTCAGTATCTGCCACTCCTGACAGCTTGTCCTACAGAGCAACAAATCATAGAGTATTCTTAACAATAAAGCTGTATTCTCAGTTAACTAAAGTTTTTTATTACTTTTTGCTCCATTCCTTTCCAGGCAACGACTCAGATGAAATCCTCTGGTATGTTTAGCAGGATATAACTGGGTATTACTGGATGTAGCTGGATATAACTGAATGTATCCAGATATAACTGGATAGAAATTGAATCTCGTCGAATATATATTGAATTACTAGCACTGAGTTTGATTCAGTATTTATTATATGCAAGTCATTTGATCAAAACTGTGGAAGACTGTGGAATTGTTGCTGCACAACATTACATCCATATTGCCCAGGCACCATACTGGTGGAGAGCCCCTGAGATGGTGAATCCATCATGTCACCCTCCCAGCTCATGGATAATTGTGGAAAACAAGTAGTTAACCAGCAGCATTAAAATGGACTTCATTAAGGTGTCACCTAAAAACATCCTTGAAGGATAACTTATTATCTTTTATCTATTATTATTTTCTGTAATTATTTAAATATTGTATTGGCCTTAAAATGAAATTTCGAAAGTAGGACAAAAAACAAGAAAGTGCATCTTACCATGAAGACCTCTGTAGCCTGGTTGTTGACACTCATATAGGGGCGGAGGATGTCAAAGTGGAAGGCTGGAGTGAGGAGTTTCCTGTTGCGTGCCCACTTCTTGCCCCCGCTGATGAGCAGGCCTTCGCCCAGCCAGGGGATGCCAAACATGTACACCCCCAGTCCCAGTGGCTTGGGCTCTACACAGGGAGATACACATATTAGAATTTTATTTTTTAAACAAAAAATGTTAAAAAAAAATGTTATTATTATGAGATTTTTGTCCTTCTCAGATTCAGACTGTTGGTTTGAATTCATCGTTTGATATTTGTTTTACTATTTTTATCTCAAATTTATTTTCAGAAAAAGTGGAAAATATTATAGGCAGAAGTTTTTTCAATGGCATTTTGTGTTTGAGATTTTTAAATCAGATTGCAATTAAGGAAACAGACAGATAATTGGTTCAAATATAGGATTATGTAAAACGTATTTATCAAAGCATCTGTTGCAAAATAAGTATATTATTGCATTTTATATACTTTTAAAAACTTAGGAAAAAGTTGTACTCAAGTCTAAGGGTCTTAATCCATTGAGTAATTAAAGCAGCACTTATCCTAAGCCTTAGTCATTAAAGATTAGAAGTTACTAAGACAACACATACACCGCCACCTAGTTATGAAGTTAGTGAATCAAACTAAATAAATTATTTCTAAGTTGCAACTTAGAAATATGAAAAAAAGATGATGATTCCAATGAAGAGAAAGGCTTCTAATAACCCCTGGATTAATGGTTGGTTGTTTGTATTGTTCATTCTTCATGGAATTTGTCAAAGCTTAAAACGATCAACCTAAGGAAAATGTCAGGGAAATTGCAAAAGCATGCATAACTGCCTTGAAACTAAAAAGAAAGCTGAAATAATAGTCAAGCATTGGTCGATTAAGAAAATCGAACATAAAGCAATTATTGAACATCATTCATTGAGTAAAAAAAACTCATATAAAAGTGAATAATGTAAATAAGTTAATATCCTCATGAATACATGATTATTTTAATATATTTATTTAAACGGTTGCCTCATTGGGTTAAACCGTATTTCCTACATTGGGTTAAACCGTAAATACTATACCTATATTTATTCATGATAATGTACTTAAATGTTTATGAATCACACATAACTAACTAGTTATATTATGGATAAACTTTGAATGGACGAATTCCTATCTTGTATGGCAAACATCTTAAAATGCTAAATTACAGAAAATTGATTGTTTAAGATACCCTTGTGAGTGTCACAACAGCATTTGCAACTCGTTTCATTCTTGACTCTCAGATCAGACAAGAATGGTATGTCAGCAATTGGATGCCTACCGCTCTAACGGTGTTCCTGGCACTGAAGTAGGCGTCTTAACTAGATCTTAGTGGCATTTTGCTGTTTGGAGCGAGAGGCTTTCCCTCAGTTTGGAGGGACTCTTGAGCCTAGACTGGACTTGTAGAGCTCCAGGCATTTTACCTCGCCACTTCTTCCACCAGGGGGCCCCCCATGCCACCTCCTGTCAGTTCCAGTAGGTGGCGCCAACACACCAAGCACATCACCAGGACATGGAGACACCAGACTATGGACAGTAGGCTGATCATACCATCACTGCTAAGGAGCAAACACATCATTTCTCTACTCTACCTTGTCTTGTCCTACATGAGAATTATGATGTACTCTAGCCATCTTTTATTTTTACCATACGCTTGAGAGCAGTGATAACTGGGGTGCAATAAACATATTTTTTTATGTGCACAATAACAATTTAATTTTTTTAAGCTTTTAGATACTTTATTATACATGCAGAACAACATTATGTAGAGTGAGTTATGCACAGTGCATATGTGGGGTATTGTGGTAACCATGGCAACCAATGCGTTTGTTACCAAGTTTGAAATTCAACTTCATTACCCAAGAATCAGTTAATTAACTCATTGGTTTCAGTTGCTTAAAATATTGCACTCGTTACCACACAACTTGTGTGATATTCCTTCCACTTATTAGTTACCCTGTATCTATGACGATTCAAAACCCAAAACGAAGGTTTATATTTTCAAATCTTTCTATGCTATAGGAGCATATAATAAGGAATGGAACAATTACTAGCACCTCGTTCCATTCTCTCTATATATAAACTTGTGATACACAAGGGAAATAATACCCACTGCAAGCATAATTGCTTGAGGTTGTTCCATTAAGACTAGGGTTTGTTACATTTGGTGCCGTGACCGGCTCAAAACCTGGACGAGAATATTGATTTAAAGCATGGTCAGAGGAGGTTTATCACTGATGTGAAAAGCTTTATTCATTTTTACTGAGAGAATCTTATGAATACCTATTAGTGCTGTCTCTTGCATATGATGGCGGGCACTGGATCAAAGGAGACAAATATTAATTATGTGGACGATTCATGGGTTGAGATGATTTACTCTTTCCAAAGCCAACACTATTTGCTGGCTCCTGATATTAAAAAAACGATTGACCTATACTCACCAAATAGTCTATTTGGTGTGTATAGCAACAGATGAAAAATGAGAAATAATTTTTTTCTCAACAACATAGAGAGAGACAGATGAAGACACACTGAGAGAAGGAGAAAGGTGGAGAGACAGAGAGAAAGAAAGGATTGGTGTAGAGAAGGGAGTGAGAGGGGCAGGCAGTGAGAGGGAGGGAGAAAGTTCTAGTCAAGAGATAAAGAATATGGCAATGGAAGGAGATGTGGGAGGAGGAACCCAAGGAGAACAAGAGGGGGAGAGGAGGTTCAGGTTCTTGAGCTATGTACATCCTTTTAAGAGATAACAGTGAGGGAGACCAGATTCTGAAACAGTAAAGTAGAGTGAGGAAGTTTGGAGAGGGCAAGGGAAAAAAAGTAAGTGAGAGAAAGGACTGAAGGACAGAGACAGAGTGAACAAGGAAGACAAGAGAGAGGGAAAGAGAACGAAAGAAGAGAGACAGAGATTCGACATTGAAAGATTCAGCTGTTTAGAAATCAACAAACGTGTTAGAAATCTTCTCACTAAAGTAGAGAGAGGGGGTTTAGAGAGAGTGATAAAACTGAGTGACAGAAAGGACAGATAGAAAGAACAGAGTGTGGGGCAGAACAAAAGACAAGACAATGTGAAAGAGAATGATAGAAGAGAGAGACAAGAGAGAGACAGAGTTTCAACATTGAAAAATTCAGCTGTTTAGATCAACAAACTTGTTAGTAATCTTCTCAATGGTAAGCTACTACACTTTAATGTACACGATTGTCTTGTTTTTCTCAAGCGTAAATTCTAGGAGTCATTCCTAACTTAAGTTTCCTTGCAATTATAAACTGAGAGCTGCATCTCTGGTGTTGTGGTAGTCTGAGGAAAATACATTTTTGTGTGCTTCTCGGGGTACACTAATTTCATGTAACTGCCCTCTCCAAACCGATGTACTAAAAGCTTTAGACAACTCAGTTTTCCTTGGGTTTGGGGCATTAGATGCACTTGGCTGTTTCTTGAGCAGTGCCCTCCATAGAAAAATACACCCAAATCCATATAATAATATCCTCAATTCTAAAGATTGACGAATACTAAACATGTATAACCATTAAAGGCAAAGATTTTTTTTAAATAAGATTTTGAGAATTTTAATTCTTGAGTATTTTGACAAGGTTTGACCTTTTTGATTTACTTCTACATAATTCAGTTCTAAATAGTGGAATTTTGAGGAAGTTTTAAAAAATACAGATTTCAGTACAAATACTCAGGACTTGTATCCCTGATTATGTGCTTTAATAATCAAAAACATTAGAAACATATCTATATAATTGAATTTATTTATCCGGAGAATGCCCACATATTCATTTTTGCCACTGGGCAGCTAGTCAAGTTTTGGATTTGCCTTGTTATAAATTCACAACCGAGTACTACAATTTGTAAACTATGGAAACAGAATTCAGATTTTCAAAAGAGGAGGTCAACAGGAATTGATGAATAGTTAACATCTTGGGTACCTTTAAAGAAGGTAACAACAAAACCTGGGAGGGCTGGGGAGTGTAGGAATTACATCTTTCTGAATAAATGAATTAACAGCATGGTAAAAACTGGAATGGGGCAGACATTGACAGAATTGAACACACAGATCTCTAGATCTATACAACTACCACAACAGCAGACACCAGATCTTCACAGTGTATGTATCCTCGCTAGACAGGCTGTATAGGTCCACCTCCACGCTCTGCTTCCCAACAATGCAGCCCAACTATTGAGCTCTTGATAGAAAAAACAATATATTTGTAATAAAGTTTGCACTAGAGGTCCGGTCTTGCTTTACTTTAGTGGTCTGGTCGTTTCAAAATAATCTTTTCTGCATTTTTATTCTCCTGTTATCTTTATTTCATTTAAAATGTTATTACAACTTAAACTCATGACATTTTTGTAATTGCAAAATCATGTCTGTTGTTTGGTTACACTATTATTAGTTTCTAAATGTTTGTTGCTGTGGTCAGTGTCACTAGTGTTTTACAGATTGCTGTTTCACTGAAATCTTTAATCTAATTCAATCTTTTGCAAATTTCTGTTAATTTAATGTCTGTTGCGAATCAAATAAACTCCAGACACTCCTTAAACTCCTATATCTTTTTGTTGCTAGTCATATAAACTCAAAAGATGTCTTCAATGGATAAGCCCAAGGTTGTTTGAGTGTGTGACTGTATGTATTTTAATCTTGAATTTGATTTAAAGCTGCATTCTCAGTTATTACAACACATAAAATCTTACCAAATTTACTCATATTATAATTCATAGGACTGAATTTATCAACATTCCACGGCTGTTCTATGATTATATACAAGAATAGCTAAGAATTTGAAGTCAAATCGGCAGAGAAAAAATAATACGAGTAATCATCGCTGGAAAGGATTTGGGTGTGTTCTCCAAATACAAGTGAGGACGTTTCAGAAGCCCTGTAGCAAAATTAACTGAACAAAATCCTCCAAAATTCTGTTCAAATGACATTTAGATGGGTTTAAAAAGAATGGAACAAAAAGTAGAATATGTTCAGTTTTTGACCGATGTTAGCTGAGAGTGTAGCTGTAATCTCCTATAATATTTTGTTTAACCAGATATGGTCCAGAAACTTCTTGACTAAATGGGTCCCAGATTGAGAGACAGGGTGAACATTGTGGAGGTGAACATTGCGAGACCTTGCTAAGCGAGGATACATGTAAGAGAACATCATTATATACCCGATGTGTGGACCACTGGTCTCAATATATCTGGATGATGTACCACCAACACAGGGTACAGGTGGGAGACGAATAGTTGCTGAGCTCCCGGGAACTTTATAATTTGTTGACGCTGGAATGTCAGACCTTCCTCAGTAGGCCCAGGGTACTGAGTAAAACAACCAAAAATAATGAAGAAAGATCAATTGAAAGGCAGTGATTAAATATTGATTGAATATTAATTTTTTTTTTTAGTTTTAGTTTTCTAGTTTTTTTTCAGTTTAGTTTTAGTTTCCCTTTGACATAGAAAAGAAGAAAACATATTTTTCCTCTCTCTGGCACAGAGCAGGCACAAAATATCTTTATATCACCATAAGGTATGAAACTAAGGCAAGTCAAACACACAGACCTAGGCCCAAGACCAGGGCCTGATGAAACTAGATTTAATGCCCAGGGCCCATCAACAAGTAGAGAGGGTTTTCCGATCTGGCGGGAATTTGTGGCACCCAGACTCAGGTATATAAGACCACAAGAAGAGCCAGAAGGTCCTTCAGCGGTCGTACAGGTTAGGTGTTTCACGTTTTGTCTACCTATTATTAATCAATAGCATTTAAAATCTAATACAAATATTAAGAATTGTAAAAATGATCAGGGTCAATTCAGAAAAGGTATTTTTTTTTCAAACGTGTTTATTGACACAGAGAATCTCGCTGCTGCGATACGTTTCATTGATTTTATGATTATGATTTTATCGTAATATTGTTCGCGAATAGTTTCATAGTTTCACTGATCACTTTGTTCTCACCAAAAGGAAACACTGCCTTTTTCTAATCTTTTTAATTTTTCAACCTTTTAATTTGCTGATTTGAGCCTCTTGTGGTAGGGGAAGGAATCTAAGATTCCACCCATTTATGGAACATATGATCAATTACAGCATAAGAAACTGTTTAGGCATTTTTAGCTCTAATGTCATATATATATGGTGATTCCTTAATGATAACAGTGAATTTTCCATACATAAATGAGTATTGATTATGACCTACAGACCTATAAAATCAGAAGAAAGAATTATAAACAAATCAAATCAATAAAACACAAAATATATAGAATAAAGCTACAGATAACCAATAAAATATCATGCAATAACCAATTTTGGCACTGATGAACAATAGTAGTTATTATAATATATATATAAAGCATGGGTAGCAGGGTTCTCACCAGAAATATTTGACAGCGTAGCAGGGGCTACACACCATCTAGGGGGTCTGGGGGCATGCCCCCCCCCCCCCCCCCGGAAAATTTTGAGGAAAATGATGCTGTTTTAGTGCGTTCTGCTGATTTTAAGGGCCATCAGGTCAACCCTGAAACATTAAAAGTACTAGTATATGAGTTATACTCAACTTAATACCATTTCATTTTGAATGCATCAAAATCTTAAGAGATATTGGCCTTACTACTTTACAGTACATTTGCATCAATCATTTGGCCGACATTTGCCATTCGCCATGAGTGTAGCGTTGAAAGTCACTGGTAATTTACTGAGTTATAAATTTGGGGTTATAATAGTTTAGTTACAAATGCATTGATGAAATCAAGATTCGGAACGACAGGCTTTTTAATGTCAACAGAGCGCCTATTAGACTAGAAACTTGTGAAATTTTAAAAAAATCCTTGTCAGTTTATCCTGAATGTTGGGGCGAATTACTCCTGCTGCTATAAGTCTTACCGATTTTCAATTTGAAGGGTTCTCTCACGATTGATTAGGTACGGAAAATACCACCCTCATGTATATCTGAAAAGTCTTAATATCGGTGATTTTTTGGTATTTGATATGCAATTTAAATGCCAAGATGAGACAGGAGGAGATGAGATTAGTATATTTGAATCAAATTATGCCGCTACGCTGTCGCTGAGACGGTGTAGCGGCCGATTTGCAGTGTAGCGGTGACAGGAGACAGCATAGCGGGCCGCTACGTTCAAAAAGCCTGGCAAGAACCCTGAGTAGTATAAAATGTGAAAATGAAAATGCCCATAAAAGCAAAAGATTGGATTAACGGCCTGATGATGATAACTAATAAGGAGTTTGCAGAATGAAAGCTGATATGACTGTTGCAAAAAGCTTAACTATCTCAAGAAAACAGGACTACATCCTGCTGAATAATTTGTGGGAAGTATTTGTCACTAGTACTAAACCCAAGAAGAAAAATCCCAGGACATACAATATGAAGCGATATTTCTCCCACCTCGCTAGTATAATATTAGATACCGTTTGTATGTATGACATTCATGATATACAGAGGATGCCTGAGTGCGACCAGGGACATGAACGGTCCTCTCCAGACGCCTTCACACCATGGGTACTTAGTGCACATGGCTCTCTCATATGCCAGCCCCTGTTCTGTCCTACCTGGGTACTGGGAAACAATAATAATTCAATATAACCAAGAAGTAAAAGTTAATCTTTTGTTGTTTTGTCGTGATTCACTCTCTCGACACTTTAATAAACAAAGTCAACAAATACCAATTACCTATTACGCTTATGGTTTATTGTCCAATCAACAGCCTTTAGGTAAACTGAGCAAGATGGGGTAGGGTGGAAGTAGCTCATGTCAAACATGAACATATGGCATAACCATGAGTAGTAATGACAAACAGAGATAAAAGGCAAGATATGTTAACACAATAACCAGGGCATTTGAAAAGCTGAACATAGTCAACTAGTAATATAAGTTTAGCTGGGTTCTAGATCATTGTCAAGGACATATAAGTGTATAAAGTACATAAGAAACAAGCCCCAGTAATTGAAGCACCTCTGGTGTAAAATACCCCCCCACCCCACCAATCGCTTATGGATAGGCTGCACACTTGGGGATTGTAGAACTACTACTTGTCTTCTCAGTAATGCGATCAACTCATGATTAAGACCAGTCAGTCTCAATAAGGGGATTTATGATTTATGATTTAAGAAACATTTTATTTCAATCAAGGATTACTTATAAGGCGGCATCTCTCCAACATAAGGTAGGTTTTCAGGCCTTCTTATTTATCTTACAGGTTTTTTTGGTTTTTTGTTTTTTTTTGGTTAGGAACAATTGTCACCCTCGTCAATGACTGAGGGCGATTCACTACATTTATTACATACTTGATCAGTTATTACTGTGCTGTTCAGGGTCGCTTTCAGCTTTTTGTAACCACACACATGTGTCTTGTCATGGCAATACGTGACCCAAATGACACAATTTGATTGGTTTCAAAAGTTTTCGGACATTGTTCCAATAATTTTTGAGGAAATACAGTACTACTTAAAGCTGGGTTCCACTGGCCGGCTACTTCTCCTGCTTCAGCAGTAGCGGGAGAGTAAAGGAGATGGTGCTATTGGCTCCCGCTACATAGCTACGTTACTTCCCGCTTCTTTTGGCGGATTTTCATAGCGTAGTGTGTTCCCACTTCTATCAAACATGTTTGATATTTAACGGCCGCTACTTTGTAGCTCAAGTAAAGGGAAGTAGCGGGAGCTGAAGTGGGGCAATGACACTACACTATGTTACCCCTCATGTTACTCATTGTGTTCATTTTCATATCAAAATAAAATGTTGTTTGCTCACATTTCTGAGTAGCGTTAGAAGTAGCGGTGGAAGTAACGTCCCAGTAGGACCCATTTCGGTTACTTTCAGTTGCTTGCTCCAGCTTCTAAAGAAGCAGGAGCAATAGACTGTCAAAGTAGTGGGAGGAATAGCGGGAGTAGTAGCCGGCCAGTGGAACCCAGCCTTAAGGTGAATATAACAAATAAGTATGTAATAAATCTCGACGTCTGGACAAATCGCACTCCCCCCGCCCTTTGGGGTGTTGGGGCGATTTTTCCCTCTAATACGTATCAATCGATTACAAACATCTGTCATGCCATTGGGTATAAAACTACAGCAGGAGATTTCACATATTCATATGTCAGGTACAGTAGCCCTACTGTATCAATTTGTGCATGTGGGATTCATTAGAGCCGACTCGTGGATTAACAGTATGTGCAGGGAAAATGTTGAGCTGTACAAGAAAAGGTTACCATTAGTTCTGAGTACACTTGGTACAAGATCAGGATGTCTGAGGCACAAGACACTCCTAAAGGGTCCATCAGCACTAAATGTACACTTTGGTCGAAGACGTGTTGATTCATGCCAGATCCTTATCAACCCATCCTCACCTGTTCCCTCAATCTGTAAATAGGAATCATGCTTCAGAAAGAATGATCCTGAATGCACTTTTATGGAATGCATTTTTATTTGGATGTCCTATTAATATTCTGTTTTAATAAGAGCCCTTAGCTCAAACCAGTTGAAACTGGCACATAATATAATGAGTGAGGTGGACCAGAAGCAAGAAAAGAAGCGAGAAAAAAAAGAGTGGTGAGCAGAGCTTGTTGTCCAACTCAAATTTTCATAGAACTTTCACTATTTTTTCCTCCAAAAACATCAGGAGATGTATAATAATGCTATGCACCCATACGAAATTGCATAGCCCAAGGAAGATAACCACCTCTTACACTGCCAGAAGTCAATTTTGTCTGTGTATTCTCAGCTATTGCCAGTCCACACAAAAACATCTTACCAAATTTACTCATATTATGACTGGATTTATCAATAGTCCGCTGTTGTTATATGATTATACAAGAATTTGTAGTCAAATTGGCCAAGAGAAAACAGCTGCCAATGAAATATTGACGTTTATGAAGCTCTATAACAAAACCAACAAATTAGTTTTGGGCTGATGATAACTAGCGTAGTTGTACTGCTGGAGCCCCATTATGCATTGTATATAATAGTGATGATTTCTAAACTATAAGAAGTAACGGTCACCTTCATGTCGTTGACAAAAACAACAACTGAGGATTATAACAAACAGGTACTAGACTATATAAATGATCAGCAATAAAGGAGAGAGAAAGGAGTGGGCTCTCGGAATATTTTTATTGAGTTCCAGAGCGGGCTCAATCTGCCCCAACATCAGATACACTTCAGCAATTTCAACTTTCAATCAATTCAATTCAAATTCAATCAAGTCAATTCAGGAAAAAAAAAAAAAAAAAAAATTTTCGATGTTCGCACCGGCAGGTACTGTTCTGTTCTGATCAGCTTGCGACCGGCTGTCTCCTAGCAACCATCAACACAGTAGATTCAGGTATCACGTCACTGTTCAGTCAATCATTTATACCTACATTTACTTATAAATATACTCCATAAATGATCAGCAATAAAGGAGAGAGAAAGGAGTGGGCTCTCGGAATATTTTTATTGAGTTCCAGAGCGGGCTCAATCTGCCCAATCCCAATAAGATGAGATGAATATATTTTAAAATTCCGAAAGTCTCATAGCCACCTTCCTGTCCAAATCCAGCTTGTATGTCGTTGGAGTGTTCAAGTAGATTAGCACCGCCAGGCTCTGCCAATCACCCGCTAATTTTATATCAGTCAAACTTAGACCAGACATGTGGAGAAATGTAGCGGAGCCCCTCCTAAGGCTGTGTAATCCGATGTCTTTTTTGATGTCACACTTATCTGCCCAAAATTTCAACTTTTTCAGGGCATAATCATAGGGGACCGCCACCCCCCCACCATAAGATATTAGTGGTGCGTCATTCGGTGCAGGCGACGTCTCAAACCAACCCTTTAATTGAGTAGCTAAACACAGGTGGTTGTTGGTGTATGTGATAGGAATTTCTAGCAAACGATTCCTAAACTGGTTCGTTTTTGAACTCGAGACCTTTATCAGACAACCCCATTCAAACCAAGAGATGTCTGATCGAAGTAACAGATGGTCATTGAATACACCCGCGAACACATGGCACTTCCTAAGTAGAGCTCTAAAACATAACAGCACGCCCAGCCAGCACGCTATTTCCTTATGAGAATCCACATTCACACACCAGAAAATCTTTACAAGATCATCTGGAAACAGAGGCTCCTTGGAAGATTTCTTGTCCCCCAACAGACGCTTAAGGCCTCTTAGAGTAAGCTTCACCTTAAAATCTGCACGTAAATCCGGGGATCCATCTAGCTTTGCCAAGTGGTTGATCGCCGAAGTATAATTCTCTAACGACGTGTAAGACAAACTATCAGATGCCCATACTAAAAACCTGCAGACGTTGTCAGCTATAATGGGGTACGGTTGAATGTTGACTTGATCACAGAAGAGGTGGTACTTGCGCCACTGAGATGCCCTCACCGCCTGAGAGCTGTCGGCCAAGGCATTTTGCTGTATCACTGACACTCTCCCATCCAACTTACGAAGCTCTGCAATTATATAAGTATAGGATCTAAATAGCAATTTTTTTGGACACACTGCCAATAAATAGTTCGTATAATATTAGCACAGTGTTCGTCTGGTGCTCTCTCTTTACTAAGACACCTGATAAACTTCTTGTCCGGGCACAGTATGCAAATACCGACATCAGAGTAGAATCCCAGCCAATGATACAAAACCACTGACAAGGCCACCAGCGATTTAAATAGCCGAGCATTCTGTAGTGGATGATTGACGAAAATACACGACATGTTCCCTTGATGTGCGCATGAGATGAGTTCACCCTTTGCAGGATCACCTAGCCGAAAAGCTCCAAGGTAGGCCAGGTCCCTATAATTGGCAACAAACCTCTCCTCATCACACAACAACACAATGCCGTTTCTCTCATCTGACTCCATGGTGAGATCCCTAGTACCATTGAAATCAACAAGGGCCGACTTCCACCATTCCAAGTCATTATGGAAACCTCTATTCAGATGCACTCGACGTTTCCATGCCAGAGGTTTCAACAACTCCAGCACATGGTGACAATACAGCCTTCCTCCTTTTATTACCTTACTGCAGTGGTTCAAGATACCTGCGAGCCTCCTGATTTGGCGACGAGAACCAAATCCTTTATTTTGAAAAAAGGCCAATTCATGGTTCAATTTTACCACCTTGTCCTCCGGCAAGCTTAAGGACATTGTCACACTGTCGATGTAGATACCCAGATACTTGTTTCTCTGTGACGGATGAGTTAGCTTCTCCCATGACACGTAAAATCCCAACTCTCCCAACAGGTGTATCAAGAACTGTTGGCCGGCTACACATTTCTCATACGAATCTTCACAAATGAGAAAGTCATCCAAATATGAATAACACAGGTATCCATGTCTGCGCATCATTCGAGATACAGCATCCGTGATGCGTGAGAAGCAATAAGGGGCAGTCCGCGAACCAAAACAGATGAAGTTGTCTATCAGATACACCTCCTCCCGCCCCACCCTCCACTGTAATCCGAAGAAGGTGCGGTTGGAGGGGTGGATCAAGACGGTGCGGTATGCTGACTTTAAGTCCACGGTACACATGAACATGTCACGTCGTAACTCACTCATGATTTTATCTAAAGTGACAAATGCAAAGGTAGAGCAAACCTCACTCACATGATTGTTAATTGAAGTGCCGATGGGTCGCTTACAATCTGTGATTGGACGTATTCCCCCGTTCGCCTTTTCAATAACACCCATAGCATGTACGCAGGTAGGACGAACAGAGGTAATAGATAGCTTGCCCATTTCCAGCTCCTTCCGGAGGAGTTTGTCTAATTTTGTCTTGTTATTTGTTGTATAGCACGATGAATAGTTCTTCATTTCATAGGCGGTAACATCACAGTCTGAATCCACTAGCCGAAACCCATTATAAACCCCGTCAAGTAACCAATGCGCGTCACTATCGAGGTTGTCTCCGTCGGCTAGCCACTTTGCCCAGCCAGCTGGTCTAAATTGCCTCACTACGCCCTCCAACACACCATGAGCCGGAACTTTTGTACATAAACTGTAAAGTTCGGCTAAATTAACACTAGTGATTACCTCATCAGAAGCTAGGATAGGCAATCCTTTAAATATACGGTTGTCATCACTTGTCGGAGGGGCTGAAAGCTGGCTGGGTCCGCCATCTTGGCATCATTTATGTTTTCCACCGGTGGAGAGTTCTCCTTGCTCTAGGCTACTTCCGGCAGCAACATCCGGTGTAGCAATGGCGTGTTCTCTCAACCAATTCAACTGAATCTCGCACGTTTTTGAGCGATGAGCTCCCTTACATAGGCCGCACACACCATGCCGGAATCTGCAATTGTAACATTCCCTGCCGTCGTTCCACTTCCAGCATGCGTCTGGCACCCATTTAGTGCGGAAATCGTAATGAGGAGAGAGAGGGCCGCTCTTCTCCTTCTCGCGACCCCAACCTCCGCCATTTTGGTAATTCCCACGACGAAACCCATGTTGGTTGGAGCTGCGCATATTCTCCGCACAGAGATGAATACAATCACTTTCCACATCCACCGATGGCCAGTCGTCGATGACACCATTCAAGACTTTTGTGGTTACCTCCCTTTCGTACTCCAGAATGGCTGAATCGAGATATCTCTCTCGTGCAGCTTTACATGTTATGTATCTCAGGTGGGCTACATATCCATCGATGGGTTCACCATTATCCATCATGTCTTGTAGAACTCTAACACAACCATGGACCATATAACGATAGGAGAGATCCTTGAAAGATCTAGAATCATCTACATAATACTCAGGACGGTATTTACCTAGAGAAGGACCCAGTGATCGACCCGGGGACCGGCCCAGACCACCCGGAGACATCTTAGAACCGAACGCTCCCGATTCAGTCCCGGTAAGTGTAAGATTCAAATCTCTAAGCTTCTGTTCAGCAACAGTTATATCCGTCTCTAGCTTGGATTTCTTCAAGGCCTCCGATTTCTTAACGATTACTCCCTCAGCAAATGTCAGATATGTAGGCGAGTCTCTATCAGGCACCTCTGTCTCCTCGATGCCTGCCAAAGAGGCCAATTCCGCCTTCTCCATGACAGGGCCGGCTGGTATAGTTACGGTTGGACTCGAGGGTTCAATTTTGACAGTTACCTTTGGTTTACTCTTCGCCTTGGAAGATTTCACCTTTGCCGATGCTTTCTCCTTAGCCTTTTTTTGTAGACAACTTGGTCGGAAATGCTGCTTGAAGCACCCCCTACAAAATATTTCTTGGGGCATCAGCACACAGTTATTTTACTTTTTTTTTTTGCGATCTCAATCTCGATCAAACAATTTTCGATGTTCGCACCGGCAGGTACTGTTCTGTTCTGATCAGCTTGCGACCGGCTGTCTCCTAGCAACCGTCAACACAGTAGATTCAGGTATCACGTCAGTGTTCAGTCAATCATTTATACCTACATTTACTTATAAATATACTCCATAAAATAGAACCAATGAGCCCAAGAAGTTGAATTAATGATGTTAAATTGGTTCTCCACCAGTGATACACTATGAGGTGTCAAATAAGTCAATAAAAATGTTTAAATATTGGAGTGAGTAAGAATCATTACTTCAAGTGTAGGCTAAAACTGTGCCTACTATCGCAGCGCTTGACCACCACTCCCCTTGGAGGCCTTATAGGTGGCCTCCACTATCGGCAAGTTGTTTTACCAATAGAGCGGCCAATTATTGGCCACTCTATTGGTAACGCTACATGCCATAGTGGAGGAGGTGGTGCAAATGAGTGGCAAGTTATTGCAAATGAGTGGCAAGTCATTCGCCGCAACTTGCCGTCATTCGCTGAAGAATCAAAACGTTTTGATTTCTTCGGTGAATAGATTGCCATTGGCTGTTCATTCGCCACTATTGGCTACTACTTGCCACAGTGGAACAGCTCATTACCAATTGCGTTACCAATAGATTTTCTATTCACGGCTACTAGCCGAGAGCATGACAGCTAAATGCACTTGTCACCCATTTTCTTTAGTCATGCAATGAGAAAGTTTAGGGAAATTCCCTTCCACCTGTTGATGAATGAACTTAGAATGAAGCAGTTGGTAATGTTAAGCATAAAAGGGTAACTATTAAGGGTGGGTTCCACTGCCTGCTACTTCTCCCACTACTGCTCCCGCTACTTGATTAAAGAAGCGGGAGCAGTAACAGGGGAGTAACGGGGATGGGTGCTATTGGCTCCCACTCATAGCCATGTTACCTCCCGCTTCTTTCTCCGGAGGTGAAGCAGAGCACTGACACCACTCTATGTTACTCCTCATGTTTCATGATGAATTCATTTCCATATAAAAATAAAATGTCATCTGCTAATGTTTCAGAGTAGCTATAGAAGTAGCAGTAGAAGCAACATGCGAATAGCACCCATTTTAGTTACTTTCTATTACTTGCTCCCACTTCTAAAGAAACGAAAATCATAGTAAAGGGAGGAGTAGTGGGGCAGTGGAACTCAACCTTTAGGTATGTATCTATATTTATCTATATTCCTATGATTTACCGTCAGTTCTGAGTAAAGGTGGTACAACACCAGGATGTCTCAGTCCCACAAGACTACGTACAGGCCCATCAAAAACAGATGTAGCCCCAGGAAAACGACGAGTTGACTCAAGCCAAAATCTGATCAAGCCATTTTCCCCTGTTCCACTGAACTGTAAACAAATGGAAGAACTAGTTAGACTTCTCCCCTTTCTAAATTTTCTGTAATGTAACGTAAATACACGGGCGGGGCAATGAAAATATGGATTCTAACACTTGTTATGGTGACCATGCAGATGATGTGCATGTGACCCTGAAACTACATAACGTACATAGCAATGATAAACAGAAGCTTGGGGTTCTGAATGTTTGCTGACTTTTCACTAAGTCATATGAGTGGTTCGGCCCCACCAGCTTGCCATAATTTGAGCACTATATCGCAGTACAATGTCAATGTTGGGGAGAATACTAAGAGTTCACTTGGTATCCTACTAAATACTAAACGGTTAAATAAAGCTTGTCTCAGCAGTAAAGTGTAATGATTCTAGCCAGCAATAGCACAGCACGGTTAAAACATTACATTGCTACACCTGTACCAGTAATAAAGACAATTTTAAACCTACAGTACTTTGTTACCTTCTATGTTACACAGGGTTGGAAAAGCCCCGTGGCCCAGTTGTCCGCACCACTCATGGCCCTACAGACCAAAAGTGAATATATGGGCGTCTGCTGGACAACCAGGTTTTATCTATCTTTAGTGTGAGCGGACCACCAAATATTTGTTAATATTAGCTCTTGATCCTATATGTTATGTGTCACAGAAAAAATCAGTGATGTCTTAAAAAGATATTTGAAAAGATTAAGTGGATTCCAACAATATTAACATTTAAGAAAACGAAAAAGTAATTCTATATTTGATGTTTGAAAAAAAGTTGGCAATATTTCTGGGTGGACAGTTACTAGTAAACTTTTTTTTTCAAAACTAAAAGTATGACCTGATGATGTGCAATATTCACTTGAAAGCTAGTTGGAAATATAAAACTGAAAACATAATTTAGGTGTACTTTTCCTTCCACAATGAAATCCTTTCTCAATCAAACTGGGACAACCAATATACAAGTGATTTCCTACCTTTGCAACTTCTCAAAATTAAAAATATCAAACTTAAAATATAAAAATATAACTAAAATAGGTTTACTATCATCAGAATCAGCATGATCACATCTTTTCAAATATGCTTATACCTCAAAATTTAATTTTTGTGGTAATTTTTCTGACTCATTTTCCTGTAACACTTGACACAGAAACAAGTCAGAACTCGTTTACAAGTTTATTGAACTTTACCAGCAGTTCTGGTGATCTGCATGACTGGTACAGGGTGTCTCACCAATAGCTTCGCCCAGGGCAGGGGCCCGGGGTAAAAGTTGGCACTCCGCGGGTATCTGGCAGTGGAGTCATGCCAGAACTGGAACAGACTGTTCTTGCCTTCACAAAACCCAGAGAACTGAGAACAAAGGTGAATGATTGTGAAAGTGAAAAGTGAAAAGAAGTGAAAAGAAGAGAAAGAATACTTTGAATAAACAAAAAAAGAAAATAACTAGAAGACTGGTGGAGAACATGTGCATCATCTTGGTACCTCTCTGCAAGAGTAATCAGGAAGACCTTCACTTTATTTCACCTTTGTCAATACATAAGCCCATTGAGTTAACACTGAGAGTGCAACTCAGTCCTGAGGCCGATATGACAGCTGTATCAGGCCTGAGGCCTGATATGGAATGAATATAGTTCTCCAACAATAATAATAGTATTATCGCATATAAATAAGTTGCAAAATTAAAAAAAATAATTGAATATGTTTATTAGAGTAATTTACTGCAAAAAAGTAAGTAAAAGTGCAGTCCAGAATTAAATAATTTTGCGTTCTAAAATATAGTCCTTGTGGGTCAGAAAAAACGGTGCATATAAATACACAAATGCGTCATGACGCCCCATGTGGGCATCATTATGTAAACGGGCATCATTATGCAAGACAAAGGTAATTTAATTTTACCAATAGATCTATCATCCACGAGTACATTTTGATAAGTAACGGCGAAATAAATACAAAAAACTACGCGGGAAATCTGTATCGTCGCTTGGCTTCAGTATCCAACCATGTGTGCTATGCACACTTGGGTGGATACATCCACCGCGTAGCGATACGGCTTCCCACTCGGTCCCTTGGGCAGTTTTGTCTTATAATCAGGCAGACCTTCACTGTATCAGGAAGACCTTCACTGTATCAGGGAGACCTTCACTGTATCAGGAAGACCTTCACTGTATCAGGGAGACCTTCACTGTATCAGGGAGACCTTCACTGTATCAGGGAGACCTTCACTGTATCAGGAAGACCTTCACTGTATCAGGAAGACCCTTCACAGTGCTCAACATTACTCCATATTCATTACCTTTATAGCATGTTCTTTGTAGAATGACCCCGAAAAAATACAGATTATGTAAATATATTGAAAAATAAATACATGTTGACGAAATGTTTAAGAAACACAAAAACAATTAATATTGCTGATGATTCCTTGGGTTTATTTTTGTACTAATTTTGGACTACTGTAGTAGTACACCTGAGAAGATGGAATGGTGTGCTTTGAATTTTTAGTGATATCTATATATGTAGATGTGTGTGTACACATGTGTAAAAATGTGTTAGAGCTGAAATTAAGTTCAAATTAATTATAAAACATATTATATAAATCATATACAAAACTATTATGGTGATAGAATATAAGCTCAATTATAGGCATCTCTAACAAGCTGGTTAGATCGTACATGGTGAAGTGCTCTACAAAAGCTCTACACAAAGGCATTGTTATTATGCAGGCACAGGGTCTACTTTTCTTAATTAACAAAGGCAGTACCCGAGGTTTGCAGGATATATTTTGTAGTGGAATAATGCTGCAGAATTAACATGAATTGGAAGTTAGTGCGCCAGACGATCTCAACAAAGGGATACTTGGCACAATGCTCCCGATACACAGCTAAACCCGATTCATCTGGAGCTGGAAACTAAAATGTTGGGGCAAGTTTACAATAGTTTTATTGTTGTGTTCACATTAATTTACATTATTACAAATAAATAGATAAACACAGCTCAGTTCCAGCAGTTTTGCCATAGGGTCATGGCAGTAGTGCACAAATTAACTTAATTAAGCGGGCAGTTGTACCAATGTGTTGACTTGAAATAAACTATCCCCATAGACTTAGCATTGTGGGCGATAAATATTCCCTCTATCCATTGCCCCTTAGAAATTTAAAGATTCTGACAATCATAATTAGAATGTTTTGGGTCTATAGATGGATATTAAATTCTTTAAAAGTCTTGGAATGATGAAAGAAGAGAGAATAATTATGTCTACAATGCTGAGCCTATGGGAATTTTGCCCTACATCAACAGCGCGTCATCAAACTGGTGCAGTGGCGCACCTTAAAATTTGGCTGCTGTGAACTACCTGTCAACTTTTCACTTCCTCTGAGACATAACAACTTCATTTCACCACATCTTCCATCAAATGAGAACATCTTCCAATATATCATAGATCTACTGTTGACGCCATTGTTGCTTGTTGTCATACGTCATAAGTATATTAGCCAATCAGAGTGCAGCTATCTGGGTCACTTTAGAGGGAGTATAAAAACTCCCTACTGTGTGTACAGCGAGCTTTTATTAACCCTATTAACAACAGGGCTGAGGGCAGGAAAAGAAAAGAAAGAAATATGCAAAAATAACAAAAAACAACAAACAACAGGGCCGATATTTATGTTGAAAAAAATAGTGAAAATTTGATGGGAATTAACGGCAAGACACTAGCTCCGCAGCTCCTGCCACCTCTGACTGTGTCTACATCCTCATATTAATTGATAAATCATGATATATTGAAGAACAATTTATATTATATAATAAAACCAAGCAATGCACAAGATTCATGAAATACATCCGGTGGTATAATGAGCTCATTTCTTGGTATCCTATAACAAGGTAATTAGTAGGCACCAGGGAAAGTTTTTCATAAGCAGATTTTTGTTCTGAAGCAACAAAGCTATGCTCTACTTAACATACATCTGTATTGGATGACATGTTTTGTTGTAAAGTTTTCAGTGAAAATTTGTGTTTTTATTAGAAAAGCTCAGGAAAGAGAACCTAGCTGGGGGGAGCGAGATCGTGCATTTTACTGCCACCACCTATCAGTCCGCTCCTACCGGATAAGGTCCAAACCACCTAGAGGCTAAATTGTTATCTCAGGAAATGGGGGTAGGGAGGAACAGCAGGCAGGGAGCCTGATTAAGGGGTGGGAGGGAAATAGATGAAACATAGCAAGGGGGGAATTCTGAACACTTGTTAGTGACCGAGGGAGCACAGGAAGTTAGAGGGCATTAGCCCGAGATCTTCTGCACTCCCGACGAGGTCACTAAAAAGTGTACAGACTTAACCCGAGCTTTGTTTTATATTTATCACACCCCATTAATGAATAAAAAATATAAATAAATAAAAATAAATTCAGTTTTGGGCAGACCCAAACTTGTTGTATGCATCAAGGGTGGCATAATTTACATGTTATGCACCACCTTGACCAAGTGTTCCATACAATGCTGAAGGTATAGGCAACTACAACACAGGGGTGTAATAAAGGTCTTATTGGTCAGTCAAGGCTGGTCAGTTAAGTATTTCTGCCTCATTATCATTCATCATGTATGTAACATTGCTTTTAATTTGACCCCTGTTGTGTTATTAATAATTGGTCAAACCAGGGAGATCCAATCTGACTTATTGATTGTGGATCCAGGGGGTATAAATAACCCGGATTAAAAAGATTCAGACCTTTTCTTTTCTCCGTTTTGAACTGAAACATAATTATTTGAGTTGTGTTGATTGATTTCTCACGCAGCTGCCAAATTTAATTTATTATCGAAGAACGAATCAGTATTCTTCACTATCATAGCTAATGCACTAAGTGTTATTGCCAATCTCTGTAGCACAAAAGTTATACAACAATAATTACCCAAATACATTGTAACAAACCTATGCTCTAAATACCAGATACCTCAGCAGTATAGGATGTCATGTTCTGTCATAGCATACACACACTTATTACTATTTGCCAGAATCTGTAGCACAACAATTATTCTATAGCACAGTAGCACTATAATTACCCAAATATATTGTAACAAACCTATGCTCTAAATACCAGACACCTCAGCAGTATTGGATGGCATGTTCTGTCATAGCACACACACTTATTTCTATTTGCCACAATCTGTAGCACAACAAAAGAAAAGAAAATATTTTATTGTTTACTTTACAAAGGCAATACCTGAGGTCTGCAGAATGTATTTTGTAGTGGCATAATGCTGCAGTTGTAACAGACATTGGAAGGGACCGCGCCAGACCTTCTGTACCAAGGTATGCTTGGCGAGGTACTTGCGGCAAGCAGCTAAACCTGATTCATCTGGACCTGGAAACTTTAAATTGTGGGACTGGTTTTCAATTAGATATCATTATTCTTACTAGTTTACAAGTTAATATATAAAAAATAGTAAATAAATTATTAGGGTTCTTTACCAGGTTGCAAACAAAGGCGAACGTCATGGGGAACACCCTTGAGAACATGGCACATGAGAACACATGAGAACTACATTGCGAGTGAAGATCCCATTTGCTCATGTTCGCCACTGCCTCAACTACTTGTGCAAATGGGTGAAAAAGTCATAGTTGTTCACTATGTGAAATCAAAACTTTTGGTTTTTTGTTGTAAACATATGCAAATGCAGGCAAGTAGTGAACAGCATAGAGAACATGTTCTACAAGTTCGCTACCCGCTCCTCCATTAACCTCACTCAAGTCTGGTTTCAGTAACAAGTCCCTCAACAATCTTTATTTATTTGACCTGGTTCATGTTAGAATAGTTCAGCCAGTAGCTACTCTAATGATAATATTATTTTTCTCAAGATTTCTCTTTTTAAGCAAACCAAGAATCAAACACAAGTTTACATAAAGAGCACTGCTTAGTAATAATCGCAAGCTTTTTATTCGCTTTAATTGATTAACGCTCATCATTGCTAACAACAGAAGAATAGGGCACTTCACAAATTTATTCAGTCCCACAGCAGCTGTGGTGACCCCAATAACATGAGGGGTCAAGGTGGGCAGTTTTCCAGTGCCCTGATACCTCCACTATAGGTGTCAAAATTTTGCCCACTTGCCCTAGCAATTCTTTTTGTTTTGTGCTTGACAAATTAGGCAAGATTATTGGACCATGTTATAAGATTGTTCATGCAAAATTCCAACTTGAATAATCCGCTAAATTTTACAATATGGCAACTTTTATAAGAGTGTATCACCAAAAAGTTGTAGTTCAGCCTGCTGATGGACTACCCTAATGAGTTGCACATGTGCACAGAGATAGAGGTTAACTCGGCACCCACTGATGGCCGAATGTGTGAAGTCCCCTATTGGAAAACATTTCACCTCAGTGACAAAGTCCCCTGTCGTTGCCAAGTGCTACTCTCAGAGGACAAATAAAAGTCTAAACTATGCTATAGACTATAGTAGCTAGTCTACATGACATTCAAATTTTGAAACACAGCACCAATTCTGAGCACTGCAATATTATTTAATTATATTCATTCGTTAGTGAAACAATTAATGTATTAATCACACTAGTGCAAACCTAATTAAAAAACACTTTATTTGTCTTAAGTTATACAAGTATGAGATTGGACAAATAGGTGACCAGGCTTCTGGATAATATCTAGGTCTTCCAGCCATCACCTCAAATAGAACTGTCTTCAGAATGAAGCTTTACACAAGGTTGTGCCATCTACCTAATTCTAGCCAGTGTCTCTACCTTAATGCAACTGTCACTGTAAATCAATGAATCATCATTGTTGTTATGAATCTGTTTAATACATTTAATGAATCACACAAGGTTATCATGCAGTGCAGATAGATACTACCAGGTGGTGTGAAACACAATACATGCTGCAATTTATAAAGCAGGAGTAGGCCCAAGTATGGGTAGGGCTAAGGGAGCTGACCATTGGCTATGGGGCTGACCATTGTCTAAGGGGGCTGATCCTTGGCAAAGGGGGCTGACCATTGTCTAAGGGGGCTGATCCTTGGCAAAGGGGGCTGACCATTGTCTAAGGGGGCCCATTGGCTAAGTGGGCTCCAATGGCTAGGGGGCTGAACATTGGCTAAGTGGGCTCCAATGGCTAAGGGGGCCCATTGGCTAAGTGGGCTCCAATGGCTAGGGGGCTGAACATTGGCTAAGTGGGCTCCAATGGCTAGGGGGCTGACCATTGGCTAAGTGGGCTCCAATGGCTAGGGGGCTGACCATTGGCTAAGTGGGCTTCAATGGCTAAGGGCTGAACATTGGCTAAGTGGGCTCCAATGGCTAGGGGGCTGAACATTGGCTAAGTGGGCTCCAATGGCTAGGGGGCTGAACATTGGCTAAGTGGGCTCCAATGGCTAAGGGCTGAACATTGGCTAAGTGGGCTCCAATGGCTAAGGGCTGAACATTGGCTAAGTGGGCTCCAATGGCTAGGGGGCTGAACATTGGCTAAGTGGGCTCCAATGGCTAAGGGCTGAACATTGGCTAAGTGGGCTCCAATGGCTAGGGGGCTGAACATTGGCTAAGTGGGCTTCAATGGCTAAGGGCTTGACTTCACTGTACAATACAGTGAGTTTATATTGTACTTGTGAGCAGCAAGTATATCAATTATATTGTACGCTCACGGCCAAATCATGGAATAATGTCATATATATACGTCAGACAACCATATTTTGATCAGTTTTCAAAGGGATTTTTCCAACCCTGTATATTATATATTGCATGCAGATTGCTTAACAGTGCATCATATGATGAATACATGCAGAAAAGGCAGATGCTTTGGTTTGAGATATTCATTGGGGAATTCTGTCTCACAAACATTATTTTAGCTTGACTAAAATTGTTTTAATTTCCTGGAAATGCAGCTAAATTGTCCAAGATATTTTGGAGATTTTCCCGCTGAAATTGATTTAAAATTAATTTAAGATGTGATGCTTAAAACAATTGGCAGCAAAGAAAAGCTTCCTAACTAAGAATTAATAGTAAGGATAAGGAAGGGGATGTTTGTCATTTGTCAATGCTTTGGCTCATTTTCTGTGCAATATATTGACTTAGTAATCCTGGAAAACTTTAAACCAATGCTTTTAACACAATGAAACTTTCAGGAAAAGACGACATTTTCTTTCTGATTCTGAAATTTACTTGATTTCCAAGAATTGTTTCCTAATTGGATTAAATGAAATAGAGCCCTTGCTCCATACATCCCTTGGATATTGTGTTCAATATAACATATGAGGGTCAGATTTTCAGAAAATGTACATTTGGCAGCTGTACAATACTAGGTAAATTCGAGAATATTCGGCATTGCATTGATTCTAGCAATCTTTTTGGCTAGGCTGAACTGTATTTTGAACTTTATTTTCATCTGAAATTTGGGTTATTTGAGAAGGTTGGCAAAGTTGAATTGTA
Source organism: Sthenelais limicola (assembly GCA_942159475.1). Classification (NCBI taxonomy): domain Eukaryota; kingdom Metazoa; phylum Annelida; class Polychaeta; order Phyllodocida; family Sigalionidae; genus Sthenelais; species Sthenelais limicola. Next base: position 109,634,533 of record OW804098.1, read on the forward strand.
CATTTTCTGAAAATCTGACCCATATCATGACACTCCACCTCTGCCATAGAGCATTATATATTTTTAGTCTTGACATTGAACAGCCCAGCAGCTATAACCATCTTAGGCAGAGACTAAAAGGATTAAACAACCTCCATTTCAGGCATGCTGGTGAACTTTGCTGAGGACTTATAAATGCACCATTCACGAGCAGATCAAAAGTGTTGGTCATTAATCCTTACATAACAAAACATCTTGACATGCTGACTGACAAACTACCCCTCAGTCCTTTCAGAAAGGAAGGGTGTCTAATGCTTTTAGAAGATACCGTCTGTATTAAGGATGGCTTTGCTAGTGATGGGATGTCTAGTCAGCACAAGTGGCTCCACAGGTCCTCTCCATGTGCCCATTGCCAGGGGAAAACGGGCCGTGTATGCCCTGAGAGTGGCTAACCCTGCCTCATTAGGTCCCGGGAACTGAAAAGGGGATGTAAATTGAGAGAATTATATTCTCTGAAAATGATATATATAAAGTCTAACCACTGCTTTAAGGCGGGAGCACACTAGCCGTGATGAGCCTCGCAATAGGCTTTGCAACAGGCCTCTGCAATAGAAATGAAAATATTCGATCTTCGAGTGCAGTGTATCGCAGACGTGCAGGCCCCTTTGCAACAAGCTCTGCAATAGCCTTTGCAACAGGCCTCACAATAAGAAATGCGTCGCCATCTATCACAGAAATATTAGACATGTTTAATATTTGTTGGCGATAAACATTGCATTGCGGACGTCACCATGCTATTGCGATTAATTGCAAAGCTCTATTGCAGAGGTGTGGTGACGTTTGCAACAGGCCTTCCCAATAAGCCTCTGCAATAGCCAGGCCTATCGGGAAGGCCAGTTGCTAAGCCTATTAGCGAGGCTTATTGCGGCTAGTGTGGCTTAAAGTCATTAAAGGCATGCAAGATTAGAAATTGGTTTTCTTTCTGTGTTAAATGGGTTCCAGCCATTAGCCCCAGCCCTGGGTCCCCCCCTTGGCCCCACCCCGGTTCCACTCCTGCTATGTACCGTCTGTATTGAGGATGAGTTTGGTAGTGCTGGCATGTCTAGTCAGCACAACCGGCTCTATAGGACCTCTCCAGGCTTTCTGCACCAAGGGAAAACGAGCCGTGTACTCCCTTAGTGAAGCTAAACCAGCTTCATTGGGTCCTGGGAACTGAAAAGGGGTCAAGATTGAGAAAGAATTATCTTCTCTGGAAATGATATATATTCAACATCAATATCCCTTCCAGCCAAGATTATGAGCACTTTTGTTTTCATTTTTCTTGATCCCTGGCACTGTAACATCATCTAAGCCTAGTGAAAAAACAGGTCATGAAATGGAAGACCTGCTTCAGCAGATAGTCATGACCCTTTTGCATACGATCATGCAAATAAAGAACATTTCAAATCAAATAATGGAAAAGGTGGTTACTATTGGATAATAGTATGACATGTACCAAACAACATGGCTTCATGTCTAAAAATCCAAATTCAGATGCAATTGTAAGTTACATAGATCACTGCAGTTGAACATCTGCTGTGACCAACAAAGTGAAGTGAACGATTTCAACAGTAAAGATCAACAGGATGTTGCTGTTAATTTTGCTACTAATGAACTAGAATGTAAAAAGGCTACCTGGACTTCAGGAAGGCATTTGACACTGTAAGGAAATTTAGAAAAGGGCAAGAGATTGCTTAGTTTGATAATTAGTTAATGATGTTTTGCACATAATTTACTATTGTCAAATTATTCACAGGATTACATCTGGGATAGCCCAAGGAACTAGCCTGGGTCCCATACTGTTTCTATATTTGGCCAATTCCACCAATTTGACAACATTTGGCCCCCAACCGTGGAAAGGGGTAAAATGGGCCTAAATCAAGTTAATTATCATTAATTTGATTATTTTTTTTGATTGGATGGTTCTACCAACCTGTGGAACAACATTTTTGGCATTTTTAGCCCAATTTTTTTTTTTTTTTTATTTCAAAATCCTATTTTGGAGGCAAAAATCGTTTTTTTTAACAGCCATTAGTCCGTGGAATTGCTAAATTTCTAAATAATCTTCAAAATTGAACATTTTTTTTTATATGTTGTGATAGTAGGTTACATGAATATGATCTGTGTGAAAAAAAAATGCAAAAAAAATATTTTTTGGCCAAAAGTCATCAAAAATAAAAAAAAAAAATTGTGGGTACCCCCCCATGTCGTCTTCGTCACGCAGTGTGCCTAAGGTGGAATAAATAAATAAATAAATAAAAAAAAATTTAATGTCATATTTTGATGAATAATGATAGAGTGCATCGGATTATATAGGTATAGAACATCAAATGTATTGATTTTAGTTTTTCTTGAATCAAAGCAGAGAAATAACATGGCAGCAAGGGGGGGGGTGGGTACCCTAGCTCATGTCGTCTTCGTCACACCTATTTTAGGGGTTTTTAGAGCGTTTCAAGGCATAAATTTAATAATAAACTTTAAATTTGACATTTATTATTAACTTTGCTTAATACCAATCTATGTAGACTGAACTTAAGAATTTCCGAGTCATTTTTAAATGATTTTCATGGGAAAATGCTTAAAAAATCTTCGTCACGCTTTTGTCGTCTTCGTCACGTTGTCTACGTCACGTCTGCCATCACAAAATGTCAGAAATGGTATCCCTCACATATATATAATATCAGAATCTTTATGTTTAAAATTTTTGCCTCTAAATACTTAAACAGGACAGGGACAATCAATTCAAGTATTCAAGTCAACTTAAAAAAGGAAACAAGGGTAATAAATGTTATATATATTCTAAATATAATGAGTTATATAATGTGTATACATTAATAATAATGTGGGCAGAGGGTCAATGACCTGTCACCCTTGCCGCTGCCATTATCATTACCATTACTGAATGGTTATTTGGCTGTAACTTTTCTTCTAGTTTGAATATTTTCACCAAATAAAAGGTGTTATGATCCTTATGTCGAGACCTATCAAGTACAAAATAATGCAATACATTATGTGCATATTTGTTTTATCTATTTTTAATTTAAATCCTAATTTATGTAGAAATATGTACCATTATTCGGAATGCTATTTTTAGCATTTTTACATATTTGGGATCTATTTTTGACCCCCCTGTAAAAAAATTACTAATAATCAGAATGGTTCCAAACTTAACAGTTTAATGTGCATATATATGAGGTTGATAGAAAATAACAAATCAACTGATGAAAGTAAAAATTATTTTTTGGTATTCTGGGGGTGTCTAGGAGCCCAAATGTTGTCAAATTGGTGGAAATGGCCATTTATACATAAATCACCAATCGCTGAACCATAATGGGTTAAACATTTCCATTTAATGTGGATATGTGGTACACGCATATATATACAACTTTAGACACATCCTGTATTAAACTTACTGGTTCTCATCTATTAAATGTTGGCCTGAAATGAAATTTTAAAAAAAATAATACATGACATAAAAAACAACCAACGTTTCACATCTTTTTTCCAAAGTTTTCCCCCTCAAATGGACTTTTAGTTTTCTGGATGTCCATTAATGTATCAAGGATATTTGAGAGTTGGGGCAACTTGTATGATATATCTGTGCAATAAAATGTGGTCAAAGGTCAAAAACTTAACATTGATCTTTGAATGGCGATTAAGAGAACTTTCTTTACATTCACAAATCACTATTAAAACTTATTTCCTACGACTACAAAAATTAAATAACTAAAAGTGCTAACTACAATATGCCTGATTTCAACTCATTTGGGGGGAACTTTTGGTGCAACTATATAGATAAAACCCTATTGATAGTGAAAGTAAAATCCCTAAATGTGCGAAAAATATGCCTGATTTCAAAACAGAATTTGAGGGGGAACTTTTGGTGCAACTATATATATCCCTGTTGGAAGGGATAGTGAAGTGAAAGGGTGTATGGAATAACCTGGCAACTAAAATAATCTTGAATTTAGGATGAATATTTTCTATATGCAGATACCCGAGGTGGTGATGATGGGTTTGACTGTGTCAGAACACCTGAGGAGCACCATGGGGGAGAGGCAACCCCGCCACACTGCCTGCGCCCGGGGAAACTTGGCCACAGTGGTGCGGATAAACGCTAGGCCATCCTCATTAGGTCCTGGAAACTGTAGTCAATGATGGCAGAGGTGGGTTAGAGTGGAAATATATAGCAGGATTTACTGTTGTACATGGTATAATACTTGAAGATCTTGAAGATGTTTATTCTGCGAAAAACATTACATACCCATAAGTGTGTGTATGTTTTTATGTATACATGGCGAAACTTGCCAGTCCACGGTCTGCGGCTGATGAAACTGAGGGCCAACCGATGAGACTCAAGGTTTTACTGGTCTGTGCTTGCAGGCGCAGCCCTTATCAGGACACCTCACTATTAAGGACAGTTAAGGCCAGTCCCTATACTGAACATTTCCATTATAGTGACCCTTGAGCAATCCAGACATGTCAGCATTAAGGACAGTTAAGCCCCGAATACACAGTCACGATTTGGGAGCCGATTTGGGATCCACGATCTGTCCGACGATATCAGCGACGATTTATTTCCAAATCGTCGATGTGTATTTATTGCTGCGTTTTATCGCAGGTGCGCACAACAAATCGTACATCAAATCGTGGATCCAAATTCTGGGTTCCAGCCCTACACATTCACGATGTAGCGCCGATTTTGCTGCGATTTGGCATGTACGATTTGTCGTAGATGACCTGAAATTTCATCTGCGATCTAAACTGAAATCGCAGATGCTTCTGCGATAAATCGTTGATGTGTATTTCGTGCTGCGATCTATCGTAGACTTCAATAATAAGGTCGCGGGCAAATCGTAGGTGCATCTACGAGTTTCGGATTTATTCGAAAAACGTAGGTCCTTCTGCGATGTGCCGTAACCGCGCGCTATGTTTTAGTACCGCTCGACTTCACAGATGGCGCTAGAGTCATTTCACGACCTTGACCTTCCTCATCCGCAAACAAGATGGTTGCGACACGAGGTAGAAATGTCGTTGAGGAAGCCAATCAAGTGAGTACTGTCATTTATCTACTAATCCAACATTATTCAACATTACGGTAAAGCAAAAACTAAGTTATTATGCTCATGCGGACCAGTTATTCCAAGTGTGTTAGCCCTTGATTACGCTCTGTGCAGCACCATGCGTGTGTCTCTGTATAGTGTCAGTGTCTGTGACAGCGAGATATCACACGTTCACTGGCACTGTAAGCAAACAGGGTATGCTTATTCATCTATTGTACCTCTAGTGTCGATGTAGACTAACTAATCAACAGTATATATAAATCGGTAATCGGTATTGTATTGTATGGATCAGTAGGGGCCTTTTGGAGCGGCTATAGCTGAAAAAGGGGGGCCTTTACCGCGGCACATACATACACTATGAACTCAAGTACCCCCCCCCCCCCCCCCCCGGCAAACAATACAGTTACTATTTATATTTTCGCGATTTGACCTATTATATTGTCTCGATTTATATAATGTCCAGGCCAATAATTTATTTCTTGCTGACTTTGATGTAGGTATTGTCCGGAAAAACCAGCAAAAAGAGGAGCAAGGCAACCAAGAAACGGGCCGTAAAAAACACTGTAGTTGGAGACGAAAATGGAGCACAGCAAAACCAACCTCCTGATGCTGACCGTGGCAATGTTGAAGATGTAGTGCGTGATGAAACGGAAACGGGAACACAGCAAAACAAGCCTTTGGACGCTGAACGTGGCAAGGTTTCCGACGAAAGGAGAACAGAGAAAGACGAGGAGGAAATTCCTATGAAAAGGGTGCGTTTAGATGAAAATGGAGCACAGCAAAACAAGCCTCCTGATGCTGACCGTGGCAATGTTGAAGCTGTAGTGCGTGATGAAACGGAAACGGGAACACAGCAAAACAAGCCTTTGGACGCTGAACGTGGCAAGGTTTCCGACGAAACGAGAACAGAGAAAGACGAGGAGGAAATTCCTATGAAAAGGGTGCGTTTAGATGAAATGTCCCCAATAAAGAAGAGGGGGCAGGCATCCCTAAACGAGTCTATTGGTAGCGAAAATGAGCCCAAGTCATCTAGTAATGCCATGCAACCCAATGGTTTTTCGACCCCTAAACACCTTAAAGCAAAAAAGAGAACAAAGTCCCTTAACAGCCCTAGGACCAAGGGGTGGAATGAGATGGAGGAGGTCCACCTCTGTGACCTATGGAAGGCTTGCCCCTTTCTTTATGATAAGTCCCACAAGGACTATAAAGATCGGGGCAAGCGTTTCCGTGCATTCCAGCGTATCGGACGGGAGCTTGGAAAAACCGGTAAGTTTCGTTGTTCTTTGATGTAGCCATTTTATTCTAGGTTAATGATTAAAGTATTTGCTATGGTAGTATTTCATTAGCTAAATTGTGCAAGAGTTGTTGCATTAGTATAGACAGTCAACCTATCAAACATCGTAAGTAATTGATTAGAATTAAATTGTATGCCATATTGCACTGCGATATTATGTATTATTATATATTATGTATTATATTATTATATTATTTGGAGTACAGATACTGCGATATTATGGGGGACTATATGTACTTAATTTTAACACTACCACATGTTCCTATTAATTAATAAAAAAAAAATGTTTACATTATATTATGGTAGAGGAAGAAGTGGAAAAGCACACAAAAAATCTGCGTACTGCATTCGGGCGAATCAAGAAAGAACACGGGAAGTCTGGTGACGGTATTGTGGAGGAAGAACTGAGCGCGAGGCTCCTACATATCTACACAATCTGCAATTTCTTGACAGCTCACATAACAGCACGCAAAACCACAAGCAACCTAGATGTGTCCACTGTCCCTTCAGTATGTAATGCACTTCTAGCATTAAAAATTAGCAATCTAATGAAATAGTAATAATAGTACATATTGTTCATTCCAATGATAATATTAATGCCTAACAATAACAACGGTCACATCATTCACATGACAATCAAATAGTCTAATACCTTTTTAATTGTTAAATGTTATGTCATGTTACTGATGTCTAGGTCCTATTGCGTTGTGCATACACTGATTACACATGATATGTTATCCGCGAACACGTCACTTTGAACTTCACGTTCTGAACTTGTTATTAACAGTTGACGAAAATATTTAATTATTCATACAGTTCCGAAAAGTTTAGCTGCATATTGTCTCTTGACAGGAAACTCCTGAGTCAGGTCTACTGAACGACACTCCACAGCTAGAGTCGGGTGCTGTTGCTGATGCTGGTGATGCACAAGACGCACACAAAGGAGACGAAGACAAACGAGACACAGACCAAGAAGATGATGTGGTGGATGAGGAGAGCGACGATACCGATGATGAAGAACATGATGCGAAGAAGAAGAAGGGTATGGCACCATCGGCCGCATTCGCCGCCATGGCAGAGAAAGCCAAACGACAAACAAAGGCCTTTCAAGTTGAATCATCAGGGGATGAGTACGACCCCGGACTCGCCTCCACATCCAAGTCTTCCAATAAATCATCCACGTCGTCAAACAAATCAACCATGTCCAAACCATCCACTGGGTCCTCTAGTAAGTCCAAAGCTGCGGCCAAAAAACAAAGTTCCTCCTCAGTGGCGATGGCACCTATCAAGTCCAAGCTACCGACTGACACAAATACGAAACAGGAGCAGGGCCATAGTCGTCGTCCATCACTATCTACTAGCAGTTCCACTTCTAGCCAAAGTGCCTCCAACAGTGCCAGTGCAGCAAGTCACATGGCTGCATTGGCTAGTTCAATTTCCACGATAGCCTCAGAAATAAAAGGTGGAGGTGCTAACAAGGTTGCTATTTCTGAGAACCAGAAATGGGCCGACTTGTTCTGCCTCAAAATTGACCGGATGCATCCGAAAACACAGGCTCGGTTCAAGCTGAAAATGGACATGATGGCGTTAGATGCCATTGACGATGAGGAATCTATGGAGCCTATGCATTAAATTACTATTAATATGACGTACAGTTAATATTTTTCAGGCTCTTTGGTTTTGATATCATTATTATGTATCCCTAATGGTTATAAGGTTTTATTTTCGATCTGTACAGTACTGGACAAGGTACTTACCCTACCCTGGTATTTTCCAAAGTCTACTTACCTTTATTGAAGGGTTCAGATGTACATGGACTGGTAGATCATTTATTGTCAGGTTTTTATATCTTTATAACGTAGCCATAGGTGTTATAACGTTTGTCTATTTCATTTGAGCTGGACTGTACTTGTCGAGGTATTTAGCTCACTTCTCTGCAGTTGGTATTAGGTCCACACCAAGCAACCGTAATTAGTAGCTCCTTTATTTTTATATTTACTCTGTAGCGTGTTACCGGTAGTTGCGGGCATTTTAATGTATATTAATGTCTCATCCCTTATATACATACATTGCAGTTGCTAGTTTTTAGTTTAATTTCTTAGTCACAGCAAGTTGACCTGATGTCCAGTTACTGTCTCAACTTATTGTATCAACGTAATCCACGTGTTACATTGCCATTACAGGATTCACGCTCGCTCCTTCTTAACGGTTTAAGTTTGATCTCTTTTAACTGTTCTTACCGCATTGTTTGTATTGTTTCTGTTGTTGATCTTATATTACACGAGATACAAAAATTTTACTGTCATCGTTTAATTCTGCTGAAAATTAACGCTAAACACATGTACTTTGATTTGTGAAATTTATCGTTGGAATCCTTTAGGTGTACCCATGTCTTGGAACATCCAAGTCTGCAAAATATTGTAGTCAGTACTACATCAAGTGATACATAGCCCTATCTCCCTAGTACAAGTTGTGTGTATCTGTGCTGTTATATCAGTAGCTGGAGACTATTTTTAGAGGGCTGACGAAGAAGCGATACATTTCATAAATAAAAATCGGTGCTCTCTAGTACAAGTTCTTTATATATGTGTTATTCTAGCAGTAGTGAGACTATTTGTAGAGGACTCTCAAAAAGAGATATATTTTTATTAATAAAAATCGGTGCATTGGAAAATATGCTGTAACCATATAGGTTTACCCTCATTTTTATTTAGACATTGAAAATTCACTCGTACAGGTTTAGTGTCCTCACCATTACGACAAACCTAATATAATAACATATTCACAACACGCTATACAATTAACAATGCATTTAGCGTTTAGCAAATCAGTCTTTATTATACTAAAGTGTTGTACTGTAATATTTAACAAATTATATTGGTCAAGCAATTTTATTATGCATACAATGAATCGCAAACGAAACTTTATTTTGGCATCTTATTCACTCAGAATTTTCAATAGATAACATTAACCAGTCATTCCATGCTAACATCAGCCATCTCGTATTGCCAGGGGACTACACCCGCACCCGTACAGTACTCCGCCAAGGTCTTGCGCATATCTTTGGCCGCGTTGTAAGTGTTCCTCCCAGGAAGGGGTTTAAGTTTGGTGATATCAGCAACCTCCCGCCAGGTACCGTTGACTAGTTCACCATGGTCACCATCATGATCCACCGATTTAATGCCCATGTAATTCTTTCCACAGTGTGCCCTCAGAAAGTTATGGAGGACACATGTAGCCAGAACAATCTCCTCCACCCTAGCGGTGGCCATTCTGAGATCCTGCCTGTAGATCGCGAATTTGGAAGCTAGTATTCCAAAAGCATTCTCCACAATGCGGCGACACCTGGAGAGGCGGTAGTTAAAGATCCGCTCTTGTGGAGAGAGTTGGAGCCCTGGATAGGGCTTCATCATCGAGGTTGACAACGGGAAGGCATCATCCCCGACCAGGTAGTATGGGAGAGGCTCCTCTAGTCCCTCAACAGCGCTTGGTTTTGGTAGGCGAAGGGCATTTCTCCTCGAAAATATGTGCTTCTTCATGTCACAGTTGTCCCACACCCCCGCATCACAGGCTGACCCCTCAGCACCGACTTCCACAAACAGAAAGTTGTAGTTCCCGTCTACAATGGCCATCAAGATAATGCTAAAGAAATTCTTGTAATTCCTAAACAACGACTCACTCTGAACTGGTTTTCTAATCCGAACATGTTTCCCGTCCAGAGCCCCAATTATATGAGGGAGATTCCATCGCCGCTCAAACTCGTTGGCAACACTTTTCCACTTGCGTGCGGTGTTTGGAACCTGCCACAACACAATAACAAGATATATTTAACAAACATAAATTAAGAAATAAATAATTATGTTTACATAATGGAGATTACTTGCATCATAAATGTTATGTTTAATGGAAATACACCAATATCAACAAGTTCCCAATTTTCCCAAATAACAGTCGATTGAACCATAAGATTGTCAGTTAAATTGGTATATACATATCAGGCATGTTATTAGACCCTCCCACTAATACAAATGAATGCCTTCTTAGACTAAATTTAATCAGCTTCTCGAAGGGAATATTTCAATTCAATTAAAGTTACAATAATCTATGTGGATTAAAATGTAAAGGGAACGAAGATACATTTAGGTCAGTTTATTACCTTCATCCACAATGGTTGTAGGACCTTATAGATGGCACGGCAAGTGTCATAAATTATCAACGCTACCGTACAGGCACCCACCCGAAACTGCTCATGCAGGGACCAAAAGCCATCTCCTGAAATACACAATAGCATCATTTCAGTGCGCTTTCCTAATATTTGATATCGTTACGTATTAGTTTAATTAATAATCAGTATTGTTATTACTATGATTTGGTGTGTATGGGGTGCTTATATTGTGATTGGAAATATAAATTCATAGCCAGAGACAACAATAATAACAAACAATGACCCAGATGCAGCATGTTAATGAGGAAACTGAACGATACATAGCAAGCTCAAAGACAAAAAAAACATAATTTTATAGAACTGTGCCAACTACTTTGGATATGAATTCATTTACATAAATTCGAATAAAGTAATATTAAATAATAATACAAACTCACCTAGGCACAGGAATCGGAGGGTGATGCACAACCTGTCCTCAGCCGGTATTGGCTTGCGCCAGAATGTTGTCTTTTTTGTTAGTGATGGACGCAATGCCTCCAACAATTCCGCGAACACCGCTGGTGGCATCCTCAGTGTCCTCATCAAGTGGTTGGTCTCACCGTCCTATTAATAAAACAAATTGTATTTTTTTCAATGTTTTGGATGAATCAACTGATTTCAGCGGACACTTATGGGTATTAATTAAAGTTGAACAAAATATGGTTTTATATTGCTAGAATTTCTTAAAATAGAGTCAATTGATTTTTTCATTTCATCAAAGCGAGTTCGGAAGATGGAAGCAAGCTATTATTTAAAATGGAATATAATTTAGGGTCTACTCTGAGTACAGATATATTTTCAAGTTGTCATGATTACGTAGGAAGATGACCCACAGGTTCACACAGATAACTATCACCGAATTTAAAATTGAAGGTATTCTGTTAGTTGGAATTGATATATGATATATATAGGGCTATTATTTCACTACTACTATTGCCGATACGCACACAGTGAATGACTGACAGTGACTGACAGTGGTAATCATAACTATATGGGCTCATGTTAACAACAACTTACGTCAAGTAGCTCCTGGTACAGCTTAAACATTGTGTTGGCTTGAGTACCATCATCACGACGACCAAGCCAGTCCTTTCGCCATATCCTCTTTGGTTTAGGCCAAAAAAAAAAATAGGTGTGTTTCCGATTTATCTGGCTGAAAACTAGGTAGGGGGGGGTGGTAATTTTTTTTTTTTTGTTAATTTTTTTTGTTTGGAAACCACCTCCCAAGAACTGAGAAAAATGACTTTTTCATAACAATAGTTGTTTTGAACATGGAAAATGTGCTTTTTGACCGTTTAGGGTTAGGAAAACACGTTTTCCTGCTTTTATAAGCTTTTTTTGTCAAAAAATCCAAAAAAAACTAAGATATGATGGTGAAAAAATCAGGTTTGGTAAAAAAATTTTTAGGTAGGGTAAGGTTTTTCTAGGTAGGGGGGGTAAATCGGAAACACACCTATTTTTTTTTTTGGCCTTATCGAGTGCCTCTTCTTCGAGAATAGCCGCATTTAACAGGGCTACGGCACCAGCCACGGCAGCAACTGCGGGCAACATAACCTCTCTATCCGCCATTTTGAGATGGAGAAGAAAGAGGAGCTGATGCAGGTTTCCCGCGTAAAACTCCAGAGTGACTCACACCACCTAGCGGTAGACCGGCCGGCGATGTATGCGCTGGTTCATGTGTCCCAAATCGCATGTTTTACCCACGATGTCGCACACGATCTATATGAACACCAAATCGTGCGTACATCGTGCATGTGTAGGAGTAACACATGATCTACGATCTTACTGAGATCGGCGCTGATCTCGCACGATCTCACCGGCGATTAGTCGTAGATGCTGAAATCGCCGCTGATTTCGAAATCGTGACTGTGTATTCGGGGCTTTAGGGCCAGCCCTTTCATTGTATATTAGAGCGATGGCTGTATAGTCTGAACACCTCAATATTATGGACTGTTAGAGCCAGTCACTTTACAGTTCCACCTCACTATCATAGACAACCAGGGCTAGCCTATTGCTGTATATTTCTATTAGAGTGACCTGAGTAATCTGGACACCTCACCGTTGCAGACACCTGAGCCTAGTAGCAAAGGTGTCCATGATAGAGAGGTTTTACTGTATGAATACAATATAAAATACATCGAAATAAGTGGCTGCACAAAAGATGCAGCAGGCAATCTGTCATGGCCATGAGATTGACCAGGCGTGCAACTGATAATTTTTGCAAGCTCCCATTTGTGTCATTTCTCCTGGGAAACCTAATTCTTTCCCTGTGTGAATATATAAGCATGCATGTGTAACGATCCCAGTATATAAAAGATATTTGAACATTTCAACTGAGCTCCAGATAGCTCCGCCTCCAGGTCCTGATCCGGGCACCTCCGTCTCCGGACACCTCCGAAGCTATGTAGTACCTCCAGATGCCACTGGGGTATACATTGCAAGGCAGAGCGATATTTGAACTTTATATAACTCAGTAATTTATTATTAATTAATCATTCATGTTATACCTTCCGGACGTCTACCAAGTTATTTCTTATACATTTCACCATTTATGTTCAAGTTTGTACTTGAATATTACATGTATTTCATTATTCCTGTTTTGTATTGCAAATCTAATGTTATCTTGTGTTGGAAATCATTAATATATTTCGATGTACCTGTTCTTAATCGGGTTGAGGAGCAAGGTCTTCAACCCAACACACAAGGATCGAGGAATAAAGGGCATATAGAAGAAGTATTTCTCTCTTGATGTTATATCTCGGAGCTGCGTTTGGAACATAGAATATTTCAACCCCTGATCCTTTAACTTTTTTTTTTTTTGTTGAAAGTAGATCCTTTAACTTTAATAATTATCCAGTTGCTTTAGTTCTTTTCCTCCCATCTCCTGCTATCGATATTCATAATATATTTATTCTCGCAGAAGTAAACTATACGATCACGAAATATCATTATTTAAGTATTGATTGATATTAAGCCGGAGCTAAACATAGATCTATGTGCAGCGATGGCCACAAGGACATTGGAAAGAACATAGGCAAGAATGTACTACATGTATGAATTTATACTTACAGGTTAACTAACACGTTGGTATATCTGGTATATAACTCATTGGTTCCCATGAGTCTTTTTCATTAAACCACTTACAATTATAATAAATAATAATAATTGTATATTTAATATATAATTGTAGATTCAAATTTAATTTGCTATTAAACCATATGTAATAACCCCACAATGCATGTATAATAAATGTTAAATGTATCTGTCTAAATGTAATTCATGTTGTCATATATGTCCAAATATCTATAAATACAGAACGGTTCCCTGGATGTGGACCCCGGGAATCTCTGTTTTCTGTATCTCTTGTTACTATGCCAACATGGCCTAAGGTGGAGTCCACTCACCTCTGAAGTATGTGTGTCAAGTCTTCAGAAAATGTACAATTAGCCTTCACCAATCCCGTCAAAGAACCCAAATTTAAGACGAGAATCAGGTTCAAATTACAATTCAACATAACCAGACAGATGTATTGAATGAATACAATACAGAATATACTCAGATATACTCAGCATTTATCATTTTTCACTCAAATTTGAAAGATGTGTAGAACTGTAGATTGTGCATTTTCTGAAAATCTGACCCATATGTTTGCCTGAACATTTGTGTGGTCGGTGTAGCATTAGTTTATCACCATGCTTTCCAGATGACGTACATGTGACACAACATGTATGGACAATTCCATGACAGTGGTCCAAATGGGTCGTTACTGAATAGGGGATTTGCATGTGCCCACTGCGCATGTCTACTACAGTGCATCCTGGGATGGATTTAGTTCAAAACTGACATACAAATATTTGGCAACATTTGTATTGAAAATTGCAAGAATGTTTTCGCCAATATCATATAGCTTGTATAAATGATCTATGAAAACCAAATGCATTATGGGAAAATGGAAAAGATGGGGACGTGACGGTGTGTTATGGAAACATGTATCACACATGGATACTGACATTAGAACATTGATAAAAAAATTACTGAACTGAATTGCATGGTTTCTATAGATTCTATACTGTACCATTAGTCTCATAATTTCATGCGAATCAAGGTTCAAAATGGCGGCTATGCAAATCCCCTATTCTTTGAACATCAACATGTCACTCAATGTAAGGTAATAAATGTGTTATGGTCAAAGACAGCTTGTGGTAATTAACATTCCATACACTAATTATGGAAATAAGCTTAATGGGGACCTGTCAAATGTTACATCACGTCACGTCACGTCACGTCACGCAACACTTAAGCTTGGATGGACATCTTAAAAATAATACTGCCAAAAATTGAAAAAGTGAGGAAAGCACCCCACTTTCAAGGTCCAACTCTGTGGAACAGGTTGCCAGCACCTATCCGCATGAAATCGTGGCCTAACATCAAACTTTATCTAAAAACAGATAATACTTGGTATGACCATTAGCCTCCTTAACCTTCTCTTGTACTGACATGGTACGGAATGAGTAGTGCATAGATGAAAAAAAAATGTATATAATGCCAATGTACGACGTGGTTTTTATTTGGTCGAGTAGTATATTATCAATCTTGTTGAGGAAAAAAAACAAAAAATACTTTGATTGCTTTATTGTACCATTATATTACTTTTGTATGCTATGTATGGAGTAAATTGGATGTTTGATGTAACTATAAATGTCTGTTAAAATTGTTAAACCTGAAAATTTATTATCCTAGATGTTTCGACACGATTTTGATTGGATTCCTATGAAATTATCACTTGTGAAAATGGTTCCAATAAAATTTATTTAAAAAAAACCACACACACACTTTAGTCTGAGCAAAAAAAGGTGCCCCCCTCCTGAGAATTCTGCACTCCCCCCCCCCCCCCCCCCATCCCGCTATCACTCAACTATATGACTTTAGCATTAGATTAGTGTTCCCTGTATATATATAACTCTCTGTATTTGAAAAGGTATAACCTGATTATGATTTTATATGTTAATATTTTCCAATGGTCTTGTTTTGATTCTGCTACTTAACTTGGCAGCCATAAGGAGGGTAGATATATTATAACTGTCAGTATCAGAGCGCTCTCACGCAAGGCCACTTATAATAGAGAGATTTAGCAACCACAACGCACCAACACACTAACGCATCCACTAACTACTTACGATGTGGTGGTACATTATTACCGTTGTGAGGATCTCTAGGCTAGGCTAGGCCTCTAGAGAGATCCCCACATCGGTAATGATATACCACCACCTCGTAAGTAGCTAGTGGATGCGTTAGTGCGTTGTTGATGCGTTGTGGTTGCTAAAACACCCTATTATCATGACTCCTCCACTAATTGTCTTCTTACAATGTGTTTGGATGGCATGCAAAGCATGGTCACGGTGATGTGGTGAAAAGAAAAATACCAAGAATTAAATTGTATATAATTACTCATTTCATTCACTAAGGCGTGTACTTGTTGTTAATTTCTAGATTCCGAGACATCTGACTGAATAGAAAGTACGAAAATCACAAAATAAATATATATAGACCAGTTAAAGTCCAAATAAAAAAGTGCAAAACTCCACCCCCCACTTCTCTTACTCAACACAAGTCACAGCATAGTAAAATTGAATTTCAACCGGTTGGCAGATCCCCTCCCAACATATATATATAAAAAGTAAGAGGGACACAGCGAAGAAACAATTAGAATTGTATATGCCCAGATGACAGGAAGCTTTTAAAAAACCTTTTAAAAAACAAAAAAACAATATTACTTTTATTTAGTGATAATGACAAAAACATCATTAGATAATAACAAGGTCCTTGATTGCTGAAGACCAATTATATATTTTCAGGCGGCTTTGTTTAAATATAATGAAGCTCTTTGAAGCTTTGTTTAGATACAATAATATTGGCCTCTAATGGTTGAACAAATTAGAAAATAACAAGGTATGACCTGTCGTCTAGCTTGGAGAAAATCTCAGCATTGAAATATTTTTTCTATGGTAGGACTTCCACAACAACCAGCCTAGGGCCGGTTGCATAAGAAATCCTTATATAAAATGGTCCTTGCTAAGGTTGCTAGGTTTCCTTACTTAGTTTGAACAGGGATAAAAGTGAAGCCATAACAAAAATACTGAAATATTTCTGGCAAGGGGGAAAGCACCCACTATGAGTGGTTGATGATTTTAATATTTTGATCAAATTTTGTGAAGTGTTTCTGAAAATTTGAGAATCTTTTGAAGATCTTTGGTTAAAAATGATGGAATTTGGGTGAAACTCGACAAAATGGGACTTGGTTGGAAGGTTATACTGTAAATAAATAGCATCGTCTGTATAGCAAATTCCCTCCCTAAAAGTTCCCTACCAGCTGCTTAGCGAGGAAAGGTAGTGATTTAAAGAAAGGAGAATATTAAGTACGGATTTGTTATGCAAGAGACCCCCTGGAGTTTCTATACTGACATGAAAATCGTCTCATAACAAAGTAATAGGGGATTTGCATGTCTCCCTGCGCATGTCTATTTTACAGTGCATGCTGGGAGGGATTCAGTTCAAAATACAAATATTTTGCTACATTTTTATCGAAAAATGCAAGGAGGATCTTGTCACCAATTGGTATCATAACTTGTGTAAGAGATTTATAAAAACCAAATGCATGACGGGAATGATGGAGGCTTGTGTTATGGAAACACGTATAACACATGGATATTGGAACACCGGTAAATATTCCATGCTGAACATAACATGTTTTCTATAGATTTTACACTGACATGCAACTCCCATAATTCCATGTGAATTAAGATTCAAGATGGCGGACATGCAAACTCCAACTATCTTAAGGAGACCAAAGACTACCAAAGGGTTAAAGATTGGAAATTAAACAAAAGGAGGAAGTTTTCTTACAGATAATGAACAGGGAAAGTCTAGGGGATAAACGATAATAATGGTCTGGTGAGCTATGAATAAGATGTGTACCGTATTTAAAAATATACAATAAATTATATGGTTCAGGTCGTCAGAAAATGTACAAATGTTCACCCATCACCTATCCTCTCAAATAGCCCAAATGTAAGATAGGTGCCCCTGTCAAATATACCTAATTAATCATTTTCCAGCCTAATTTAGCAGAATTGACCAAATGTGTAGAGCTGCCAATTGTACATTTTCCTGTGCTCTGACCCACATAATACATCATGTAATTATGTATACCAATAAAAATATTTATTTTTTGTTTAATACCAGAAGTGGTGATGACAGGCCTGATACTGTCAGGACACAAGACTACAAGCATTGGGAATACGCTGCCGCGCCAGATAGCCTGTGTTCTGGGGAACTTAGCAGACAAGTCGCGAAGGAAAGCTAGTCCTTCTTCTGTTGGTCCTGGGAACTGTTGAAGGGTAAAGGAGACAAGAATAAAAGTAAAAGTGTAAAAGATAGTGGTGATATAGATATGGAATGCACTGAGTGGTTGTTCTGTAACAGTGTATCATACACATAAGAAGTGAAAATGTAGGATATATTTTTTTTATTTTTTTTTGGACGAATTTTATTCAGGTTGGATATACTGGCTACGGCCAGGGAAACTTAATGTGGCTCGGGTCAGACCCGGTCTGCCTCCACACCCTGAAATATTAATTATTACAGTTGGAACAATAAGTGTGTGAGAATCACAAATCAATTTAAAAAATTACATTTGAATAAGAAAATGAATTGATGGGGGGGGGGGGGGGGGGAGGGGGGGAGGGAGGAAGGTAGAGGGGAAAAAGGGGGAGAGTTAGTTTATAAGGCAGTAATAGTAATCTTAACAATATTAACTCTTCTTAACATTCTTAAATACAGATTAGACTTCAACAAGGTCAGGGAATTTGTAAAAGTTTTGACGTTTCCAAATTGGGGTCTGGCCTACAGCCTACCCTAAATCTTTAGTCGCTAGGGATACTTGCCATTTGCCATGGTTACATGGGGTGCCAAGGCTTCTGTGCATCTTCCTTGGCTCACATAACGTCTTCCACGTATAATTACAAATCTTATGGCAACTGATTCTGCACCCCCGTTTACCTACTTCACGGAAAATTCGTAACTTCTTTGACGGAATTTTGTTTACATAAACTTCAAGGAATCTATTGAAACTCAGTAATCCCACCCAGAACTTTCACCGATAAATGATGTGTTTTTGTTGTTTTTTGTTGTTGTTTTTTTTTTGGGGGGGGGAGGGCGGGGGATTTTTTTCTAACAAGGGAAAAAACTGATAAGTCAGTTGTGTCATTTCGTTTTGTGTACCTTACCCCCATCCACATTATGACAGCGAGGCCGACCTTATAACATTGAGTGAATGACCTGATACATCGACCTCTAATCTATCACCCTCCTTATAACATTGAGTGAATGACTTGATTACTTGCCCCTCTAATCTACGGCACCGACTAACCCCTTTCTAAACATAGCAATTATCCCCTTCAGGAGGCCAAAAAAATCGGTGCGTTTTCGATCTATCTAGCTAATAACTAGGTAGGAGGGTAACCTTTTTTTCTTGGCCTATTTTTGTTTGGCTTCATGTAATATGTAGGACAAGCCTGTTGAATTGCCTGTTGATCTGAAGGATATAGGGGATGACAACCACGTTAATAAGGCTATTAAAGCCATGTACTTTGGGAATACCCTAGATTAGAAGGTAGTACGTAGGTGCTTGTTTGTTTTTAAATGCCTGTATTTTAAGATTATGTTTGCGGGTGAAGCTTGACAACGAGAACGCAATGAGACTAGGGGATGTCAATTGTGACTACTGTATTTTGATGCATAGAAGAGAAATGATTTGATTGTATGGAAATGATTTGATTGTATGGAGATGAGATTGTATTTGGGTAAGAACAGTTAATAGGGGATTTGCATGTCTCACAGCGCATGTCTATGATAGTGCATGCTGGGATAAATTCAGTTCAAATCCGACATACAAATATTCAGGAACATTTTTACCAAAAATTGCAAGAATGTTTTCACCAAGATCATAGCCTTTATAAATGATCTATGAAAACCAAATGCATGATGGGAGAGATGGAGGCTTGTGCTATGAAAACATGTAAACACATGGATATTGACATTAGATCATTGATAAATATTCCATGCTGAACATAGCATGTTTTTATAGAGTTTATACTGTACCATTACTCCCACAATTCCATGCGAATTAAGATTCAAAATGGCGGCTATGCAATTCCCCTATTGAAGTTGTTAGAGATCGATAGTGTAGTTTGAAGTATTTTGTAATGACATAATCGTAAGGATGTTCGTAAAGTATGCAAAGTGTTTTCATAGAATACTAATCTTGGACTTTATGGTAGAAGAGATTTGAAAGTTTGATGGCAACGAATGGAAATAACTACAATAGTGATTTATGCGTATTTATTGAAATATGTGGGATTTAGAATGTCCGGCAAATAAAAATATTTAAAAAAAAAGCTTTATCCAACACTCTTGAACCAATAATTATGGTCGCTCTGCCCTGCTGAACACTTGTAGCAGATCAACAGATCAGGTCAATCAGTAGGTCCACACATGATTTGGTAAAGAGAGGGGAGAGGGAAAGGGAAAGAGGGAGGGACAGGGAGAGAGGGGAGAGGGAAGGGGGGAGAGGGAGAGTGTGGGAGGGAGGAGAGAGGGAGAGAGGGGGACAGGGGTAGAGAAGGGTGGACAGGGAGAGAGACAAGGGGAGAGAGGGAAGGAGGGAGTGTGTGGGAGGGAGGAGAGAGGGGGACAGGGAGAGAGGGAGAGGAGAGAGAGAGAGGGGAAGGGAGAGAGACAGGGGGAGAGAGGGAGAGTGGGAGCAAGGGGGAGAGGTAGAGAGAGGGAGAGAGAGGGAGAGAGAGGGAGAGTGTGGGAGAGAGACATATATGGAAAAGGGGACATGGGAGAGGGGAAAAGAGAAAGTGAGAGGGGCACGGATAGACATATATATTGATATAAAGGGAGAATGATATAGAGTGGGACTGAGTGGGTGGGAGAGGGTCTAACGCAGTGATAAAGTAAACAGAGAAGGTGTTCAACCGTATTAAGTACTCTAGATATATACGGTATATTCATTTTGCTTGCAGTTGTTAGAGCTTATTCAACCATACCAACGTACTCAAACTGTCTCCATACGACCATACACATTGTACATAACACTATGGCTTTGCACTGATTGTAAAGGTAAAAAAAAGGTGACAAAGAGAGAGAAAGTGCCCCCAACAAACGGACAACTTTTCTAACAAAAGATTTAGCACGTTGTGAAAAAAAACGAATTTGTTTCTACACCCAGATGTTATCACGAAATTCGGTGGTCTTAGATCCCTGACAGACTAAGTTCAATCCAATAAAAGCCTCGAAGTTTAGAGCGCTTTTCAGGCCAAGGCGACAATAACATGTAGGCCTATTGGCTTGTACATGTATGTATGCAACAGGTCGATGACTCATACAGTGAAACCCCGCCAACAAGGAAGCAGAAACCGGGGAAAGAATGAAAGAGAAGGGGGAACCCCGGTATGTGTGTGTGTGTGGGGGGGGGGGGGGGGCGGGGCAGTAAAGGAATACAGTGTTAGAACAGTCCCTATACAGTACATCTCTATTATAGTGACCTTCTATAGTCTGAACACCTCACTATTATGGACAGTTAGAACCAGTCCCTATACAGTACATCTCTATTATAGTGACCTTCTATAGTCTGAACACCTCACTATTATGGACAGTTAGAACCAGTCCCTATACAGTACATCTCTATTATAGTGACCTTCTATAGTCTGAACACCTCACTATTATGGACAGTTAGAACCAGTCCCTATACAGTACATCTCTATTATAGTGACCTTCTATAGTCTGAACACCTCACTATTATGGACAGTTAGAACCAGTCCCTATACAGTACATCTCTATTATAGTGAACTTCTATAGTCTGAACACCTCACTATTATGGACAGTTAGAACCAGTCCCTATACAGTACATCTCTATTATAGTGACCCTCTATAGTCCAGACACCTCAGTATTATGGACAGTTAAATCCAGTCCCTATAGCATACAGTAGCCTATGTCATCTCTATTATAGTGATCCTCTATGGTCGTCTCAACGAGACTCTACTGTACATATGGGACTATAGATCTACGACACCTGTCTCACTCGAGACGCCTCCAGCGAGGCGAATAAAAGGAGCATTGAAGGGTTGTTTTCATCTCAGCCGCATTTGCCTATTTATATCTATATCATAATATGTAATGACCTAGGATTCCACATTTCTATACTGAAAAAATATGACATGAAAAAATATAAAACCTTCAAATACAACAAAAATAAATACATTAGTTGCATTCGAAAAGCACTAGGCCTAGTGAACGCGAGTGAAATCAATGCATACATATGCCACGGGCTATCATAGCTAAATTATATCTCTGATAATATTAAATAATAGAATCGGAGAGGTATTTTAATACACTAAATGTAACATGTAGGCCTAGGCCTACTGATTGTATTTGTATTTGACAGTAGGTGTTATCTCCCCCTTGATTTTGAATAGGCCTTTATTACCGAGGCAAACATGATAACACTGATCGATTATGCAGTCCCTCTAAAAAAACATCCACCCGCCAATTTCCGATGGTCCAAAGTGTGATGACTTACCAAATGGAGGTGTCCCCACAACCAGTGCTTAGGTTCGCCTGGGAATTGTTCCACTGCCCGACCTCTCTTACGTACCTCGCCGTACCACACCGCAAACTTATATCCATAATAAGTAACGGTTCCCAGAACGACAGTCCAACAAATTAGAGACAGCGAAAGCAGCATCTTCTCTTGTCGCTCTCTCGAGGAGAGACAGAGGGAGAGGATGGTGGTGTAATTATCCCGGTAACTGAGTGAGGAAGAGAGTTCTAAGCCACTGGTCCTTGTCACGTACGACGGGGGTTATGGTTAACTGGGTTGAGAGGTCGTTTGATTGTTCGTGGAGTTTGCTCCGCGTTGTGAGTAGGCCTATAGACTGCTGTCGTCTGGTGGTTGGAAGTGGGACTAATAAGAGGTTGTAAATGTAGGTGGCGCCACTGTGTAGGGATGTGAGTAGTATATGAGGGAGGCGTCGTGTGCAGGCTAATAGAAGGACCTGCAGAACCGAGACTTATTATAAAGCCTGAAGAGATCATTATAAAAGAGAGAGAGAGAGAGTTATTATAAAGCCTGAAGACATTATTATAAAGGAGAGATGGGGAGAGAGAGAGTTATTATAAAGCCTGAAGAGATTATTATAAAGAAGAGGGGAGAGCGAGAGAGACAGAGAGAGAGAGAGAGAGAGAGAGAGAGAGAGGAGAGAGGGCATTATACTATAGGCCTACTATTACTGCTTTAACAACAGTGCATTTAATAAGTAGGCTTAAGCTTGTAAGAATTAGCCTACACCATCCTCAAAATATGATCTCACATTGACTGCTAGGTTACAAGAACCAAAATATCTCAAAACTTCCATTGCTTAATGTTGTTTATTGTTTACTTTAATACAGCTTGTAGAGGGTTCATTGGAGGAACTGACTGATTACCAATATTATTGATATTTATGTAAGAAATAAATAAATGGGCGAGGGGGAAGGACAGGAGAACAGACCAATAAAAATGGACGCAGAAATCAATTCTGTTCTTTATTACAAACTGTTTTCTATGAATACATGATTGCCCCTGGAATTAATACCTATGAACTAGAACATTGAATAGTCTCCCATAACTATACAACTAATATAAGAGAAGGGCTCCTGGGGAGGCGGTGGCATCCCAATAGTTGTGTCACCATTAATAAACAGCATTTGACACTTGTCATTAAAAAATTCTTTTGTCATTTATCTCTAGCTACCTCTGTCAATTTGATGATCAGAATAAAAGCCAATTTCAAGTCAATGTGGTGATTTCAGACATCAGGAGCCTTAAGAGTATTGTGATTGTAATAAACAGGATTTTGGTTAAACAACAATAGAAAAGGCATGGGCTATTGATTCGCCCGTTGGGGTGGTGTTATTGTTAAGATGATGGACTCTGGACTCTAAAATGAGTACATGTATGTTCCAGTCTAGGCTCAAAGCCTCTCAGATCAGATACGAATGGTATGTCAGTGATTGGACGCCTAATGCGCTAATGGCTTTCAAGGCTCTGGGGTAGACATCCTAATGGGATTGTAATGACAATTTGCGGGTTGGAGCAAGATGCTTTCCCTCTGTTTGGAGGTACACTTTCGGCTATGGGCCTAGACTGAATACCTGCATAAGACAGCAGTGGGAGGACACAATATGTTTTGTGTCACAGAAGAATTAGTCATAAGTAAAAATAATTCTGTGATACCATTATTACTTGAAACTATCAGATTAAGCAGATTCCACCGATGGAAATCTAAAAAGTATTTCTATATCTTATGTTTGATTTTTTGCTATGGTTGAAAATAAAGTTTGCAGTATTTCTGGGAGGACAATTGCTGGTAAAGTAACTAAATAATATACTCTATTATAGGATGACCTTAGAAATGCAAGGTATATCTAATACACTGTCCTGAAATTGTGTATGACTGTTTGCTTTTAATTGCCTGTGTTTTCATTAGAAATGTAATTGCGGTGACAAATAGATCAATTAAATTAATTAATTAATTAATTAATTAAAGGCGCAAGATACCCAAACAATGAGAACATTCCCTACATTTTATTATTTTTTTTATTACGATTTCAGGCCAAGACATAGAGATCTTGTGAATAAAACACTTTGAAAAATATCAATTTTGCAACTTTAGACTCATTTCTCTGAGACACATCACATTTATTTTAAAATCAAGAAGTACTCTGAGGGGATAATCTGAGGGAGTGAATCCAAGTACATTTATTAAATTCTTGCCTTGGGAAAGAAAGTCTGTTCCCACAAACAACAGTCCACAATGAAACATCAATGCAAAATACTGGCTTCACAAAATCCAAAGCTTTTGAATCTCATAGCTGCTTTATACAATAAATCTACTCATATGTATAGAAAAAAGCTCTTTTCTCCAAAGTGTCCCACCAAAAATCCTTAAAATGTCATCAATACAGTATTCAAAACAAGACACCTTTGTATTGCTACACTGTAAAAACAAGCTCCAAAATAACCGCTGCTATTCGTTGTAACACCGGGGACAGCAGTGACAGTAAACAATGCAGGCTAACAGTGTAGAGATGAAGATGCTGACTGACGGCCATAGCAGCATGTGGATAGTGAACATGTCACTTTTAGTCCTGTGCCTCACTGCAGCGCCTCCGTCTGGGTGGTGGTGGCAGGGGTAACTAAAGCCTGGTTGCCCCCATTTGCTCCAGTAGTAGTCTACGTACCAGTTGTTCTGGCTCTGAATGCACTTGTCTGGCTCGTAGGAACACTGCAATGTAAAAGTGGGTCAGATTTTTAGAAAATGCACAATCTACAGTTCTACAAATTTCTCTCATATTTTTGCTAAATTAGAGTGAAAAATGATAAATACTGAGTATATCTGAGTGTATTCTGTATTGTATTCATTTAATTAATCTGTCTGGTTGTGTTGAACTGTATTTGGACCTGATTTTCGTCTTAAATTTGGGTTATTGGAGGGGATTGGGGTAGGTCAAGACTCATTTACCTGAAACTTATCACACATATATATATATGCATGTACTGTCTTGAGTATGAGCCCCATTTGGGTGTCAGAAGGTCTACCCTAATATATTGATGTGGTGTAATGATTACGCAATACTGGACTTGCTGATATGGCACGGCCTGAGGCGACCCCTGCTGGGCCAGATATCACATGTTATTACTTCATTGGATGATCAACGATTGCTGATTACTCTATTGGATAATTATGTGGCCTACATGCGAGTGATGCTGAAGCTCCACAAACTAATTTATACTCACAAATAAGTGATATGTTTCAGGAAAATGAGTCAAAGTCGCGAAAATAAGATTTTGAGATCCCATCATATTTGAAAAGATAAGACCCAGCCGATTCCAATGAATGTAAACATTAAGGACATCTAATAAGTACTTTCATCTTTCTAGTCAGATATTTTTATTTTTGAAAAAAAAGTTTGCAATATTTCTAGGTGGATAATTACCAGTAAAGGAGCTAAATATACTCAATAGGATGATCGAAGTAACGCACTGATATAATTAATAAACAGTCTTGAATTTTGGTACATGTATTCATACAACCACAAGGACTAAATCCCTAAAATTGAAAACATTCCAACAAAGAGATCTTGTAAATAAACGACTTTAAAACACACCAATTTTGCTACTTGTGACTCATTTTCTTGAAACAGGTCACAAATATGGTATTATTAACTATATCTATAGCTATGGACTTTGACAACATCTATGCCCCATTGCGTGCATACAAGTTTTACTTGATTTACTTTTACTTTACTTGTTTATTCTATATCATTTCTTGCCATTTTTTTCACCTGCACTAAGTAGTCGAAATTCCAGGGATACCCGGAAGTCATGTGGCATTTACAGAGAGCATTCCTTTTTCCATTTATCTCCATTAATGCATGTTCTTTACTTTGACCTTTCACTGTATGATTTGACATGATGACATGATTTGTAATCATGATATGGAAATGAAAACCTATTATTATGCGGAATGGACCTTATCTTATGTTACGTCATTCAACGATTGCTTATTTAGTTATTATCCTATTGGTTAATTATGTACATGCGCAGTGAACCTTGGGTCACATGGTATCCCTTATAAATATGTGTGAAGATCAATAAAGGAAAAGTCTAGAAACCGGACTACAGTGTTATTATTAATAGATGGAATAGGTTGTCTTCTAGCCTAAACTTACTTTATTCTGGGGAAACACGGAGGTCTTACAAGTAACCCTAAAGTTGTCTAAGATTACATTTACATTAATACATTTCTGATGGCTATAATAATAGTTTGTTTGATGTCTACATCGTAAATATTCTCATCAATCATACATTCAGGCATACAACAGATTTATCTCCTAAGTGCGTTTTTTTTATTTCAATAAAGGTCAATAATATATTTAATAATTTTATATTTAAACTTATGAAATGAATGAATACTCACTAGTGGACGATATGTATAAACATGTTCATTCTCGTGTAATATAGTCTCCACCTCATGTCCAGCAGCATCCACATAACGTACAATAATCTCCAGACAGGGGAAAGTGGCATGACAGAACCTTCCCCCACAGTTACAGTCCTCCTCCGTCCCTGTCAAATTGGCCCTTACAGTGGTACACTGCCCTTTCACAAAGAACAACGTCTTTATATGAGGCTTGCCTGATGTGAGAGCCAGCCCCATGAGCACACCTATACATATGATGACGGAGAAACAGAGGAAGACGCCGTTCATCATGACACAGTTGTGTCGGTAGCAGCAGGGACTGAAGTAGAAGCCGTCAGGGTGTTTAGAGTTGGAGCACCAGGAATCACAGCTACAGCATGACTTCCCGCGCTTTTTGACCTGTGGCGAAATGTCGTCTGCTCCCGTGGAGTATTCTGCAATTCCATCGTGGGACGCTGATTGAGGGATTTTGATGAATTCTGCTGTGGAAGAAGACATCTTTGTTGTTGTTGTTGTTGTTGTTTGGGTGGTTTTATTCACAGTGTTATGATGTGGTCTGTAGTAGTGGTGGTGGTGGTGGTGGTGGTGCTGTGGTTATAATGCTGCATAGCTGGATCGGGTGGCTGCGGGTTTGATTGTTCCGCGGCTGAAATAAGCGGATAGAGGTAATGAGACAAGGCGGGTGATACTTATACAATACCGTAAATCCTTTTAAAGCTGCGCCCTCAGCTATCATTGAGCAAAGCCCAAAGACTTGCTACATACAGGTTAACTGACGAGTTGGTTGAAGGAGCGAGAATATTCTATGCGACTAAAACCCATGTGTTAGCTAACAGATTCATTATATAAAGCTTTCAATCATGAAAATAGATAAATTTCATGAATTCATGAATTTGAATTTCAACTGTAATCTAAGTAAAAAAGACCAATAGGATGCCATGACAACCTCACATAACTCACTAGTAAAATACGCACCATGCGTAACTCACTCTAGTTATGTTGTTTACAGAGCAATGCGTATATTCTACATTTTGTTAAATACTTTTCAACCCATATAAAAGTCATTTGACAAAGATTATGGAGTATTTGGTCGATCTGCTGCTGTTAATTTTATACAAGAATACAAAGTCAAATTGGCAGATAGAAAATGGCCGCCGGTGAGCGATAATAGATGAAGCCACTACAGAAAAGGATCCTGGCTGGTGTCCAGTGACCTTTATGAAGCCCTCAAAAACAAGCGGACAAAATCCCCCAAAATGTTTGCCAAATGAATTTTATATTGCTAATATTGCTAACATTTTCTTCAGATATACAAATATCAAATTTAAAATATAGAAATACATATTAGATGTCCTAATATTTGCCATCATTGGAATCTGCTTGATCTCATCTTTTCAAATGTTATGATATCTCAAAATCCATTGTTTGTGACGTTTTCCTGTGACATATCACATATTATTGGAGACCTACTGCAGTTGTTATATATACCAGCTGCTTAGCAAGGCAGAGTAGCTAAGGAAGGAAAACATTAGGGAGATTCAGCAAGTGTAACCTATAAGTAAACGCAAACGTAGGGCCTATACCCTTATCTCTGATATACAAACATACGTTGAAAGGAAGAAAGAGGTTCAGCAAAACATGGAGGGAAAACGTAACGTAACATATCAAGCAAAATGTTTCATCTCAATGTTATCTGTTATAGATAACAATGCGACGTAATTCACACAAAAAGAAATACGGTTACGTAATTGAGGTTTGCTTGCGGAACATCCCTAATAAGTCAGGATTACGCAACAAGCCCCTGCATTCTGCAGCAGTTTATGGGAGTCAGTGCCTGCAGCTGGATCGATGATTAAATTAGGGCGCTGGGGAAAAAGTGAGAACTGGAATTGGTATCTGCAAGCATATAGTGGTAGGCTGACATGGATAGCAATATGAGGATGTGGGAAACAATATATATACTCCTTAGGATAACCTCATATAACATGGATATATTCAATACATAGTGTTGAATTTTGGCACATGTGTATCCATGCTACTAACATCACTAAACACCACAAAAATCAAAACATGCTGAGGAAGGGATCGTGCATTTGAAAACACTTGAAAAAAATATCATTTTCTGTGACTTGTGACTCATTTTTCTGTAACATATCACATACTGTAAACACATTTATTTTCGCGCAGATGAATTTTCGCGCACTAAGTACTTTGACATCTTTTCGTGCGGATTTAAATTCGCGCAGCAAGGAAGTCTCACACCCTGTTTATGGAATAATTATACCTTTCACGCAGGATTTATATTCACGCACAAAGGGGGGTGCGCGAAAATGGCGCAAATAAATACTGTGCGAACATTAATACGTTTACAGTATGTGAAATAGTATAGAAAAGAGAGTTCACCTATATGGGTCAGATTTTCAGAAAATGTACAATCGGCAGCTGTACATATTTAGTAAATTCTGCTAAATTAGGCTGCAATTTGGTCAATGTACTAGGTAAATTCAAGAATACTCGGCATGGCATTGATTCTAGCAATCTGTTAGGTTAGGTTGAACTGTATTTTGAACTTTATTTTCGTCTGAAATTTGGGTTATTTGAGAAGATTGGCGAAGTTGAATTGTACATTTTATGAAAATCTGACCCATATATAGACGGTCCCTTCCAGGGCTCCCAGACATCCCTAAGCCCTGCATGTACAGCCAGCCAGGGTCGGAGACTGAGAGAAATCCTAATCTGAGCCAGCAAGTCTGCTTCCAGGGCCTGCAGGCAGGATTACATGGACTAAATGCACCTCTTCCCTCTGCTTATTATGTGATGTGTTGCAGAAAAATGAGTCACAAGGCGCAAAATTAATATTTTGTTCAAAAGATCTCCTTGTAGGAATGTTTTCATTTTTGGGTATCTAATGATCCAAGTCGTATGAATATATGTATCAAATTTCAAGATAGTGTATAATTTATGATATTCATGTATTACCAAGGTCATCTTATACAGTGTATTTAGTTACTTTACTAGCAATTATCCCTACATTTTTAAGTTCATCCTTTAGAGTATATCTATAGCTACTTCACTAGTAATTGTTAACCCAGAAATATTGTAAACTTTTTTTTCAAACTAAAGATATAGAAATACTTAGAAATATCTTAAAATCCAATTTTTGCAACTTGTGACTCATTTTCCTGAAACACATCACATATTATGCTTCAATTCTCCCATAGGCGGATGTAATGTGTACTTCACTTTGTAACATGTCATGTCATGTCATCTCCTACTGTCACCCTCATTTTATACTCAAACTATTACTATATTGATTACATATGATTATGTAATAACAACTGTATAACTTAGCTTGTTTATTATTATTCATAATAACAATTGATGATTACCATGTTCATATATGTTTATATACATGCATAATAACTGTATGACTTAATCAAACATGTTTGAATTGAAGTGGCTACTTTCCTCCCACCAGGACTTTCATTGCACGGCTACCTTTCCTTGCTAAGCAGCTGCACTGGTAGGGAAGGAATTTTCTATACAAACAATGCTACGTTATTCCTGCATTACAATTTTCCTACATAAACAAGGAAAAATAGCTTAGTAAGGAATATTTTAGGTAAGGATTTTTCATGCAACAGGAAATGTACAATCTATCATCTACAAACCACTCAAACAATCCAAATTCAAAACACAAATCATATCCCAACAGATTATTATAATTAAACCAATACCAAATATATTATTGATATCATTTAAAATTCGCCATTTTTCGGTCTAGAAATTCAGCAGAATTTACTAAATATATAGAGCTGCCGAGTGCACAGTTTCTAATGCCCTGACCCATGCATTCATGATTGATTTGATAAAGAAATATATGATAAAGATGTGCTACCAATTATATATGAGATGTGTTGCAGAAAAATGAGTCACAAGTAGCAAAATAGATATCTTTCAAAGTGGTCGACTCACTAGATATCTTTGTTTGAATTTCTGATCTTTAGGGGTCGTAACGCTGCAAGTCATATACATGTACCAAATTTCAAGACAGAGTATGAAATATATCCTTGCGTTCCTAAGGTCAACCTATAGAGTATATTTAGTTACTTTACAAGTAATGGTCCACACAGAAATATTGCAAACTTTTTCTCAAACATTAATATCAAACATAAGATATAGAAACACTTCTTAGATGTCCTAAATGTTTACCGCCATTGAAATCGGCTTGATCTCGTCTTTTCAAATATAATGGTATCTCGTAGTCTATTTTTTGCGACTAGTTATTTTACTGGTAATTACCCCAAAATATTGCAAAGTTTTTGTCAAATATAAATACATCAGACATAAATTATAGAAACACTGCTTAAATGTCGTTCATGTTTACAATCATTAGAATCGACTTCATCTCATCTTGTCAAATATAATGGTATCTCAAAATCTATTTTCTGCGACTTGTGACTCATTTTCCTGTAACATATCACATATAGGATGGGAACGTTACCTTATTTTCCGTGTCAACTATAAAGGATTCATCAGTACGACGACGAGGTATTGTAGAAGCTGTATATAGCTGCCTGTGGCTGGGATGCCTGGATGTTTGTCTCTACGGATGAATGAATGTTTTACCACTGGAAGTGATAGCAGCGAGGCACGAGATGTATGTCTCTCCAGCTGTCCTGCTGAGGTAGATTAGCGGGGAGAATATGTCCTGTAACAGGCCCTGGGCGCTGGGCCCTGAGAGGGAGAGGGTGGGAAGAGAGATGGAGGAGACAGAGAGAGGGGGAGAGGAGAGAGAGAAGGGAGATAGGCAGAGCCAGAGGAAGGGAGAGCTAGAGACAGGAAGAGGAAGACAGAGGGGGAGATAGAGTCAAGAACCGAGACTGGGACAGAGAAGAGAAAAGGGAAAAGGTAGAGGAGGATGGGAGTAATAGGAGATAACACTAGAACACTAGAGCAGAATGATGAGGGAGAGGGAGATAAAGGTACCAAAGGTGGAACGAGAGAGAGAAAGGATGAGAGAGAGAAGAAGAGCAATTGAGGAAAACAATGAGAGAGTAAACAGCTCGATGTAGAGAGCAGCTCAAGCAGAAGGATATCCACAAGGGAGAGCAATAGAGCCCAGATGAAGCCTGTATGGTGGAATGGATGTAGATATGAGCAGCTCGTATAGAGATAGAGCGACCCAAGCCCTATACGCTGCTGGGTCCAACCGCTCCTCAGCACTCTGTCAAGGAGACTGGGGGAGGGAGCTGCTCAATTGCTCGCTGGCAGGCTGGTGGGGAGGAGGAGGCTGAAGCAGCAACAGCAGCAGCAGCAGCAACAGCAGGGTTGTAAGACGCAGTAAGGGTAGGCCCAGAGTGGGGTGAATATCCAGAGGTGGGTGAGTGAGTGAGATTGGTTGCTTTACGCCCTTATCAACACATTTAATATGGTTATATCAAGGGCGGGAGAGCTGAGAGGGAGTGAGTGAGATTGGTTGCTTTACGCCCTTATCAACACATTTAATATGGTTATATCAAGGGCGGGAGAGCTGAGAGGGAGTGAGTGAGATTGGTTGCTTTACGCCCTCATCAACACATTTAATATGGTTATATCAAGGGCGGGAGAGCTGAGAGGGAGTGAGTGAGATTGGTTGCTTTACGCCCTCATCAACACATTTAATATGGTTATATCAAGGGCGGGAGAGCTGAGAGGGAGTGAGTGAGATTGGTTGCTTTACGCTCTTATCAACACATTTAATATGGTTATATCAAGGGTGTGAGAGCTGAGAAGGAGGCAGTTTATGATCATACCCAGGAAATAGAGAAAGAGAAGATGGGAGAGAGAGACAGAGAAAAGAGACAAAAAGTCACTTTATGGTCTTACCCAGGACCATCCCAGAGGTGGGGGTGTTGTTGTTGGTGGGGGGGGGGGGGGGGCTGGGAGGTCTGAGGAGGAGGGAGGAGGACTGGGGGAGGGAAGTGTTTGAAGGGAGGAGGGATACTATCTGCTTTGCTGGGATGGTCTTCTCTTTCTTTCTTATTTTTTAAAAAATAATAAATAATACATTTCTAAAGATTATTTTGACACTGGGTTGCAGTGCCCATGCACTTATATATAGGGCCTATATATATAGTTTTTCATTGACCCAGATATCAGCGGCCTTTTTTTTAATCATACAACTCAATTGTTTTTGTTGAATGTTGATGAATATCTAATCTAATATACTCTACTCTACAAAATAAAATGTATCTTCTCATCCTAGCTATTCCATTGGCATACTATTTTGTTTTTACTTTTACTTCTTCGGTTCACATATCCTGATATTTTTAATCAGACATTTTGTTTTGAATATTTTATTGACTCACAATTGTAAATAATGGGGCCAAATTATTTCATAAACTAGGGGCTTTATAGAGAAAGGTCTCATTTCTCGATGAAGGGACCCACAACGTACTAGTCTTAGCTTTAGCTGTTTATGTATCTAACTCTACTCTATATAAGGAGACTTTCTTACGTAAACTCCGTCAAGTCATATCATCCAGTTTTTTATCATCTATTAATACTCGACTGTTTGTATTTTATGTGATACGTTCCAAGGAAATGAGTTACAGGTCGCAAAAATGATATCTTTCAAAGTGATTTATTCACAGGATATCCTTGTTGGAATGTTTTTATTTTTGGGGTGTTTTAGTCACATGAATCTGTATACCAAATCTCAGGACATTGTTTCAAATATACCTTGCATTTTGAAGGTCATTCTATGGAGTATATTTAGTTACTTCATAGTAATTGTCCACCCTGAAATGTTGCAAAAAAATTTCAAACATAAATGTATCAATCAGGGAATATAGAAACACTTCTTAGATGTCCTTAATGTCTACTATCATTGGAAATCAGCTTGATCCCATCTTTTCATATATGATGATATCTCAAAATCCTTTTTATTTGCGACCAGTGATTCATTTTCTTGTAACACATCACAAATGTGGCCAAAGTAAATCTTTTGTAAAATCACTATTTCATAGAGGAGCAATAAGGTGTTGAAGGAGCTCGGTCAGATCATTTATTTAATTACATTCATTTTCTATTCCAAATGGTGTTTGTCCTCTTTCTCTGATACTTTGTTCTTCTTTGGTCACTTAAAATTATTTTAAAACGTTTTGCTGTCAATGACTGCAGTCGGAAAGCAGTATCACAAAGGTGGAATTCCAGGCATACCGGGCATACCACAATACAGGGCTACCAGTGCTGCGATACCAGTCTCTGTACACCTGTATAGCATCCCATTCCCATGCCACACCTACCCCACAATGTACAGCACAATAGGGGGGTTGTAGTAGCTGCAATGTACAGCACAATAGGGGGGTTGTAGTAGCTGCTGTGTACAGCACAATAGGGGGGTTGTAGTAGCTGCTGTGTACAGCACAATAGGGGGGTTGTAGTAGCCTATGTGTACAGCACAATAGGGGGGTTGTAGTAACCGCTGTGTACAGCACAATAGGGGGGTTGTAGTAGCCACTGTGTACAGCACAATAGGGGGGTTGTAGTAGCTGCAATGTACAGCACAATAGGGGGTTGTAGTAGCTGCTGTGTACAGCACAATAGGGGGGTTGTAGTAACCGCTGTGTACACCACAATAGGGGGGTTGTAGTAGCTGCAATGTACACCACAATAGGGGGTTGTAGTAGCTGCTGTGTACAGCACAATAGGGGGGTTGTAGTAGCCTATGTGTACAGCACAATAGGGGGGTTGTAGTTGCTGCTGTGTACAGCACAATAGGGGGTTGTAGTAGATGCAATGTACACCACAATAGGGGGGTTGTAGTAGCTGCTGTGTACAGCACAATAGGGGGGTTGTAGTAACCGCTGTGTACACCACAATAGGGGGGTTGTAGTAGCTGCAATGTACACCACAATAGGGGGTTGTAGTAG
The DNA here is from genome assembly GCA_942159475.1 of Sthenelais limicola. Lineage (NCBI taxonomy): Eukaryota > Metazoa > Annelida > Polychaeta > Phyllodocida > Sigalionidae > Sthenelais > Sthenelais limicola. Next base: position 109,669,117 of record OW804098.1, read on the forward strand.
CTGCTGTGTACAGCACAATAGGGGGGTTGTAGTAGCCTATGTGTACAGCACAATAGGGGGGTTGTAGTTGCTGCTGTGTACAGCACAATAGGGGGTTGTAGTAGATGCAATGTACACCACAATAGGGGGGTTGTAGTAGCTGCTGTGTACAGCACAATAGGGGGGTTGTAGTAACCGCTGTGTACAGCACAATAGGGGGGTTGTAGTAGCTGCTGTGTACACCACAATAGGGGGGTTGTAGTAGCTGCTGTGTACACCACAATAGGGGGATTGTAGTAGCTGCTGTGTACACCACAATAGGGGGTTGTAGTAGCTGCAATGTACACCACAATAGGGGGGTTGTAGTAACCACTGTGTACACCACAATAGGTGGGTTGTAGTAGCTGCTGTGTACACCACAATAGGGGGGTTGTAGTAGCTGCAATGTACACCACAATAGGGGGGTTGTAGTAGCTGCTGTGTACACCACAATAGGGGGGTTGTAGTAGCTGCTGTGTACACCACAATAGGGGGGTTGTAGTAACCGCTGTGTACACCACAATAGGGGGGTTGTAGTAACCGCTGTGTAACCACTGCTGTGTACACCACAATGGGCCTCAGCTGTTGTTGTCACCAAAGCAGCTGCAGCGGGCTTGACGCTGATTGTAGCACCACCTCGAAATACCCGGATTTCCATCTCAAAGAATGAGTTGCAAAAGAACGGAACAAAAAGTAGAAAATCTTGCGTCTTTACGAACATTAGCTGAGAATGCAACTTTTTAATCTCATCAAAGCAGTGACTGATGCAATTTTTTCCCTTACAGGTTCCCTACCAGCTGAGGATATGTTGTGCACCATGCCCCAGCAGCCGGCAGGGTAATTGCCAGGTTATTGTACACGAGGGACGCCGAAGCCACGCCTACTTATCCCACTCTGCTGGTAGATGTGGATACAAGGCCATTTCCCCAGCTTTACTGTCTCTGTAACGGGGAAAAGTTTGGGGAAATTTCTTTAACACACTTTGGAGTAGAAATGTAGAAATTCCTAAACAGTGTACCGTATATATTTGATTGAAAAAAGTCCTTTATATTGACACTTTTATTATTAAACATTAAGGTTATTGAATAACATTGGTATTTTTTTATATGTGATGTGTTTCAGGAAAATGAGTCACAAGTTAAAAATTGATATTTTACAAAGGGATTTATTCACAAAATGGCTATGTGTGAATATTTTCATTTTTGGGGTGCTTAACGCTGTTTGTAGCATGAATACATTTACCAAATTTCAAGACAGTGTATTAAATATATCCATGCATTTCCGAGCTCATCCTACAGAGAATATTTAGCTACTTTACTAGTAATGGTACAACATCACAGCTTAATATAGTGGACATAGGAATGTATGTCAGTGATTAGACACCTACTGCGCTAATGGATTTCCTGGCCCTGTAGTAGGCGTCCTAATAGGATTCTAATGGCATTATGCGTTTCAAAGCAAGAGGCTTTTCCTCAGTTAGTAGTTTGTAGAAATTATTAGACATAGCTTCATAAAACATTATAGAATATTATTATGAGCTTATCTTGAAAACAATAATTACACTCGAACAAATTTGAATTAACATTTGGAATAATAATAAAATAAAATGCACTCTCAGTTCCCATTTTTTAAATTCGGAGGATTTTATCCAATTGTTTTTGCTATAAGGTTTAATAGAAGTCCACAACTATATTTCGGGGGGGGGGGGGGCGCCGGAATCCTTTTCTGTGATAGTTTTGTAATAGCTCAGAATGAAGCTTTAACATCTGTAAATAAAACCATCAGATGTTAAGGATAAGATTTTCAGAAAATGCACAATCTACAGTTCTACACAACTCTCCAATTCTGCTAAATTAGAGTGATAAATGATAAATACTGAGTATATCTGAGTGTATTCTGTATTGTATTCATTCAATAAATCTGGCTGGTTATGTTGAACTGTATTTTTAACCTGATTTTCGTCTTAAATTTGGGTTATTTGAGGAGATTGGTGAAGGCCAATTTTACATTTTCTAAAGAGTTGACCCATAAGCTACCTACAGAGACATGTACAGAATATCTCTCCACGAGACATTAGCTAATTATAGTAGGTGTATTTAGGTAAGAGTCTATGGTATAGCAGCTTTCAAAATTAATGCTAATTTGGGGAAATGGTGAGAATGTCCTTCTTAAGCGAGCCACGCCTATGTTTGGCACGCCACCTGCCGCACAAATATGGTAAATTGTAGTGAGAACATTTCCCACCAGTGGGCGCTATCAATCAGTGCAATCATAATCAGTTTAGGGGAGTCGGCATATGTGATTCAAATTTTCAGAAAATGTACAATTCAACTTTGCCAATCTTCTCAAATAACCCAAATTTAGACAAAAATAAAATTCAAAATACAGTTCAACCTAACCAAACAGAGTGCTAGAATCAATGCAATGCCGAGTATACTCGAATTTACTTAGTATTGACCAAATTGCAGCCTAATTTTGCAGAATTTACTAAATGTGTACAGCTGCGAATTGTACATTTTATGAAAATCTGACCCATATGTACAAAGTTATTACAGTATTGTATCATCAAATTTCCAAACTTCCACCCAGTTATTACATCGTTGGAATATGTTTGATCACATCTTTTGGGATAACGAAAATCTTTCTTTCTCTGACATAATCACATAATATATATTTTATCCACATTGATAAAGGTACATGTATTTAAAAGGACTTTCATATTCATACAATGTTTCAGTTTAATGGAAGGCGGGGGGGGGGGCAAACCCATGTAACTCCTTGTCCCCCCTAAAGGTTACAGTCGTCCATCAATAATTAATTAACTGCTGTCGATTACTAATGTACTATATTTATAAAGCAGGTTGCGGACTTATAATGAACATAAATAATATAAGCGTGTGTCCCTTCTCACACCTTCACAGCAGAACCAGGAATTAGACTTGTTTGACCAAAATAGTTAGCGATATTTCTCCGTGAAAATAATTAAATATATTCCCTTGAAGTGACTGAAAGGTATAAATATATTCAGTACAGCCTTGAAATTTGGTGCATTTATCCGACTTTCAGTGCTCGAAAATTCAAAAATGGAAATTTTCCTACAAAGAGTTATTGTGGAAAATAATATTGATGAAGTCATTTCCCCTCTCCTTCTCTCTCTCTCTCTCTCTCTCTCTCTTTCTCTCTCTTTCTGTCTTTTTCTCTCTATAATTTCTCTCACTTTCTCTTTCTCTATCTCTCTCTCTGTCACCCTCCTCTCCATCTCCCTCTTTCTTCCCCCTCTTTCTCCCCGTCTCTCCAGAGGCTGTCTCTCCTCGCTCTCTCCCACTTTCTCTCTCTCTGTCTATCCCCCCACCTGTCTCTCCCCCTCCCTCCATCCTCTCTCTCTCTCTTGTTGTCAGCTGTCCATCAACAATTACCAATTAAGAAACTGCTGTCACTAACCTCAAGCTTTAATGGAAACAATATATCAAAGCATGTATGTATAAGCGTACACCTGACTTATACTAAGAGATATATACTCACAACGGATAAGAGAGCCGAGATGAAGACAGAGAAAAGAGAGTGTTGCCTGGATCTTGAATCCCTCAAACCTGAGGAGTTGTATACGAGCATTATGGATGTAATACCGGTCACTGTGTTCTACCCCGATAACGAGAAAACCAAGACAGAGGAATGGTGAGTCCTTCATATGGGTCATATTCTCAGAAAATGTACAATTAGCAGCTGCACACATTTAGTAAATTCTGGTCAATTAGGCTGCAATTGTTTCAATCTACAGGTCAATTCGAGTATATTTGGCAATGCATTGATTCTAGCAATCTGTTTGGTTAGGTTGAACTGTATTTTGGACTTTATTTTTGTTGGAAATGTGGGTTATTTGAGAGGATTGGTGAAGGTGAATTGTACATTTTCTGAAAATCTGGCCCATATCATTATCTAAGACAATTACAATTGGCAGCTCCACACAAATTTAGTATACACAGTACAAAAATTTAATTCTGCAAAAGTATGGTGAAAATAATAAATACTAATGATACTACATATATCAGAATATATCTGGTGTATGTTGTTTGTTTCAGGAAGCCTACTGGCCGCCGATTATTAACGTAACAAATCATGCTTAATAATTATGTAGCATTATTGTGAAATCATGGTTCAGATGTTTTAAAATCAACATACACCATCATTTATTGCTGTATAGGTAAGCAAAACATTATGGTAACTATTTACCTATCGAGTTGAACTATCAGAAACCTAAATACATTTCTGTATTTGGTATTATGTCAGATATATGCCTCCATTTTGTACAAAGCATTTAGGTACAAGTAAATAAAATGAATGAATAAAATAAAGAACAAAAAACCAACCTCCTTGATAAAGGGCATAGTATCCCGAAACGTCGGACCCCCAATAAAACAACCCCGCACCGAATGCCCTCGTCTGTCCTCATTAGGAAAAACGTGACGTTAAATATCAAGCAAAGTGTTTCATCTTACAATTTATTTTGTATACACAAAAATCCTAATTCGCAAAAACGATGCGGATACGGTTACGTCTAATTGTCATAGGTTTGCTTGCGGAATCTCCCTAATGAGGGGAATGGATTACGGTGTACATATTTGAGATATATGTATGACTGATGAGAGACGCTAAGTGATATCTCTGATTAGGGAGAAAGGGGCGAAGTCACCAGAAAATGTACAAGTCACCTATACACCAATCCTCTCAAATAACCACAAAAAAATTGAGGTTCAAAATATTTGATGAATCACAAGTCGAAAATACCAGCATATTTGAAAAGACGGGATCAAGCTGATTGCAGTGATATTAAACATTATAGGACATCCAATAAAAAAAACTCTGTATTCGTTTATACATGAAAAAAGGTTTGCGATATCATTTATGGTCTAGTAAATTAGATAAATATATACTCTCTATAGGATAACCTTCGATTCTATACACAGTCTTCAAGTTTAGTACATATATTTATGCCAATAACAGCGTTGAACCCCAGAAAATGGAAACATTCTGAGTAAGAGATCTAGCATTTGAACACATTTGAAAAATATCATTGTCATTGCGACTTGTGACTCATTTTCCTGTAACACATCACATATAGGTCAAAATAACCAAACAGTAATTTCTATCTACGCAATACCAAATATATTCGGATATGTACCTAGTAGTTATAGCATGCTTTAGCCTAATTAAGCCTTCTTTAGTTTTAGTTTTTTTCAAACTCGATCAAGGCCAAACATTTAAACAGTTACAACAAATGCATAACCAGATAGTTTTTCTAAATTGACAATTATTTAATACACCCAATGTATATACTATATGTTAAAACTAATTTGTTGAATACTTGCAAACTGGATTGCTCAACTGAATTAAATAAAATAGTAATTGAAATTACTTTCCTATTGTACATAAGAGGTATAAGCCAAAAGGACTACAGATGAAAATATAAACAATATTGTTCACAAAATTTAATGTACCCTGTTTCCAAACCAAAACAAATAAGTTATTATTTATAGCCTGTGTATGAGAAATAATGTCCCCACCCAATTTTTTCAAAGATACTGGCCGTGTCTCAGTAATAGTCTCCCTTTAAACATGCCATGTGGGCACAGTGACAAAATAAAATGCCCACGTTGCTCTATATTGGAGATGTTTTCACCTTTTTAGTTGTGACTCGATGGACAGTGAAGTGGATGTATTCGCTTTTATATTTCGGCCAGGTCACCAGCATTTAATGTACTGGTTGTTGTGGTTATGCAATAGGGGATTTGCATAACCGCCATTTTGAATCGAGTATCGCATGGACTTATGGGACTAATGGTACAAAATAAAATCTAGAGAAAATATGCCATGTTCTGCATAGAATATTTATCAGTGCTCTAATGTCAATATCCATGTGTTACACATATATTTCCATGACATAAGTCCCCATTATGCATTTGGTGTACATAGATCGATTATACAAGCTATGATATTGGTGAAAACATTCTTGCAATTTTCGATAACAATTTTGCAAAATATTTGAATGTCAGATTTCATCAGAATCCATCCCAGGATGCATTGTAACAGACATGCGCAGTGGCACATGCAACTCCCCTATTCGATTCGTGCCCACATTACTGGACAAAGAACTCGGCAAGGCAATTGGGCATACGATGATTCGCATTTGATAAAATATTTGTATGTTTGCTAAAGTGTACATAAATAGATAGATAGATAGATACACACACAGGCATAGATAAACACAGATAGTTAGATATATTGATTTATATATAGATAGACATAGATATATCGATTGGGAGATAGGCAGATAGGCAGACAGATAGATAGATGGATAGGCAGATGGATAGATAGATAGACAGATAGATAGACCCCTTATGCCAATCTGGGCACCAGCATGAGAGCCCATTACATTGTATAAGTATAGCCAAATCACATTCCGTTAAGTAAAGCCTGTAGGAACACAAAACATTGGAATGAATTCATATAAATTGTCTGTTTCTATCATTTTGCAAGAATCGTCCAATATTCACTAATATTCCACAAGTCAAGTAAAAATCTAGGTTTGTTATAAAAATTTAATGGACATTTTATAATTGTGCAAAGGTACACTTCTTGAAGACATATCCAATACACATATATCTCTTATAAATATGTGTAGAATCTCATAAACAAAGATGAGTAAATATACCAATATGTACAGGAGAGATCCCAGCTTTGGTCTGTATTTGTCTCTATCCACGGCAACACATGGAAATCCCAGGGATAGAGCCTTCGAGTATCACATGAATAAACTGTTTTTATCTTTAGAATACACAATAGGGGATTTTGTGCTCTGTGCTGTCTTGTGTTTATTATTACATACACAAACGTGCACACTATAATATTATATGGTCGAAATCGTCAGAAAATGTACAATTTCTTAACACCAATCTTTTTTTTAAAAAAAACCTTAATTTAAGACAAAGATGATGTTCAAAATACAATTCAGCACAACCCAAGAGATATTTTGAATTAACGTCTTCCCAAATATACTCAGATATACCTAATATTGACCATTTCTATAGTCTAATTTAGCAGAATTCACTAAATGTGCATGTAGAGCAGCCGATTATACATTTTCTGACGACGTCGCCCATGTAGGGTCTGCAATAGCACTTGTCTAACTGCAATGCTAGACAGATGAAAATTTAGGATTAGAAAATAAAATCTCTCCCCTCTCTCTCCTCTCTCTCCTCTCTCTCCTCTCTCTCCTCTCTCTCCTCTCTCTCCTCTCTCTCCTCTCTCTCCTCTCTCTCTTTCCTTTCTCTCTCCCCTCTCTCCTGTTTCTCTTCTCCATCCCCTCTCCTCTCCTCAAACATACAAAATTGAACATAAAATATTGAAATACTTTTTAGATTTCCTAAATGCTAACATCGTTCGAATACATTTAATCACGTTATTAATCTTGTTGGATTTGAATCTGGGCTCAAATTCCAGGGGAAGACCACGGCGAGGTGAACTAGTCCTGGTGAAAAATGCAAATACAAAAATCTCATCTTTTTAAATATGACGGCATCTCAAAATCCTTGCTTTTTTATATATGCCTCATTTTCTGTGGCACATCACCCATGATCACATTATATTTTATCACTTTACATGAGTTAGAGTTGGTTGGTGCGTCCATGTTTCCCCGACCCTCTACTGCCTCTTTGAACCAGTACATGGGTCAGATTTTCAGAAAATGTACAATTGGCAGCTGTACATATTTAGTAACTTTAGCTAAATTAGGCTGCAATTTGGTCAATACTAGGTAAATTAGAGTATAATATATTCAGCATTATAATGATTCTAGAAATCTATTTGGTTGGGTTGAACTGTATTTTGAACTTTATTTTTGTCTGAAATGTGGGTTATTTGAGAGGATTAGTGTAGGCGAATTATACATTTTCTAAAAATCTGACCCACATATATGACGCAGTAGATGAGAACAATTGTGTCTGGATGAGTGGAGAATACGGACACAGTCAGCCTTGATCCTCTATGTTATGGTTCGGAAACATTCTATTCATGACGTCACTGCCACGGAAAAACTCTTTGTTTTGGTTGGAATGGGACGGTTCGCCAGAATTATGTAATATGGGTTTTTTTTCATTGTCAATATAATTTGATTTCTATAAATAATTTGAATTCTTCTTAAGCATGTAGACTAATTGTAGTCTCCGATATGTTGTATAGTGGAATTGATAAACCCTATAGACTTCTATACATTTGCAGAAATTAGCATATTCACAGAAATTAGCCTATCCTAAAACGGCGTTGTCAAGCGAGGAGTTAGATACGTTGCAGAGGTCCTAGCAGAAGGGAGGAGAATTAAGGAGGGAGGAGAAGGGAGGAGAAGGGAGAATGAAGAAAGAGAAGAAGGGAGAAGAAGGAGGGAGGAGAATTTAAAGGAGAAAAGGAAGAGGGAGGAAGAAGGAGAGGAGAAGGGAGAAGAAGGAAGATTGAGGAGAAAGGAGAAGTCATATTGAAGAAGGGAGAAGAAGTAGGGAGGAGGAGGGAGGGAGGGGGAAAAGTCAAGAAAAGGAGGAGGAGAAGGAGGAGGGAGGAAAGGGGAAAAGACAAGAGAATTAAGGAGGAGGAGCAGGAGGAGGAGGGAGGGGAAGGGAAGAGACACGAGAAAGAGAGCAGGGAGGAAATGAAGTGGAAGGAGGAGAAGCTTCCTAACTGGCTCTACTTACACGATTCTCCAGGTGCCTCTTGTATAAGCTAAGGAAAGGAAACAATTCCCCCACACAACACTTTTCCTTTCCTTAGCTTATACAACAGGCCGCTGGAGCAGCTTATTCACCCAGCCTGACTCTACATCATCCGGGCATCTGGCCCATGCACACAGGTCCCTCTGGCGGCTTACATCCACACTATCAAAGGCCACAATGTAGCACTCCATGTGAGCACTGCCGCCCACCAGCGTCTCTCTGGCTCAGATTGTCAGAAAATGCACAATCTACAGTTCTACACTTCTCTCAAATTCCGCTAAATTAGAGTGAAACATGATAAATACTGAGTATATCTGAGTGTATTCTGTATTGTATTCATTCACTAAATCTGTCTGGTTATGTTGAACTCTATTTTGAACCTGATTTTCCTCTTAAATTTGGGTTATTTGAGAGGATTGGTGAAGGCCAATTGTACATTTTCTGAAAACTTGACCCCTCTACCAATGACAATTGCGCATTAGAAACAAAATATAACTTAACTATATAAAAGCAGGTCTGTAATTCTTTTTATATACGACATCAACTTCAAATGAAATGAAGGAGAGGGAATCCCACCTTTTTCAACATGACTCTCCAGTCTAGGCTCAAAGTCGAGAGAGTCCCTTCAAACTGAGGGGCAAGCCTCTCGCTCCTGACCGCAAATTGTCATTACAAATCCCATTAAGACGCCTATTCAAGGACCATGAGAGTCATTGGCGAAGAAGGCGTCCTATCATTGACATACTATTCTAATCTGATCTGAGAGGCTGTGAGATTATATAGATTGTCTCATGTATCTTCTTAAACTTAAAAAATCCGGAATGGAATCGACGTGAGTAAGGTGCTAAGGTGTATACATTCTCTGACGAATCACACATTTAAATGGTTTTTCACAAATCACGAATCACCCATTTATGTAGGAATTTTCACACATTGCTATATTATCCTACTATTTGCCATGATCATTTAATAGGGGATTTGCATGTGCCACTGCGTATGTTTATTACAGTGCATTCTGGGATGGATTCCGATGAAATCCGACATATAGTTCTATATTTGACAACATTTTTATCGAAAACTGCAAGAATGTTCTCACCAATATCACAACTTTTATAAATGATCTATGGAAACAAAATGCATGAATAATTTATAATGTCACCTCAGAAATAAGGGAAGTAAATTGTGGAGTTCCGCAAGGAACCTCTTTAGGGCCCCTATTATTTAGTATATATGTAAACGATATATACAGATGTACAGACACTTCAAAAATTCAAATGTTCGCAGATGACACTGTATTGTACAATTTTAATTCTAATTATAGGGAGTTAGGTGATCACTTACAACTGGATCTTACAAATATTAACTCTTGGTGTAAAGTAAATAAGATCTCTTTAAATATAGAGAAGTGTAAGATGATGAAAATTAATTCTGGTAATACTAAAAATGCAAAAGAACTTAATATGTATGTGTTTGGAAACCAGAAAATTTGTCATACAGATGAATATACTTATTTAGGGTTAAGAATTGACTCTAAGCTTAACTTTCAAGCCCATTTAAAGAATAAGATAAAGGTGATACAAAATCAGAGTAAACTGATATCTAGATCCAGGCACATTTTCACTGAAAAAATGTTTTTAAATCTTTACAAGGTAATGATTCTTCCTCACATTGATTTTGGGGACACAATATACAATGGGACCAGTAATACTGCTTTGCTGAAAAAACTGCAGGTCATACAAAATAACTATGTCAGAAGGGCTAAATACCTCAATAAGAAAACTAATGTTGTAGAAATATCTATTGATCTAGGAATCTCAAGCCTTGAAAAAAGGAGAGAAGCACATTTATTAGAGATGGCGTACAAATTATCGCTTAGACCTGAGAATATTGAGCGAAACAAGCCAAATTTAAGGTCAAATAAAGGTAACAAAAAATGTATAATTAAATCAATAATCCCTCATTCAGAAAGGATTAAAAGATCCTGTATATATGAAGCCCCATTCCTTTGGAACTCCAGTAAAAACTTATTTTACGAAGGACAACAAGTGGATGATTTGTTAAACTTCAGAATTTATCTGAAGAACTGTTACATGTTACAGGAATAATTGAATATCATATGTAAATAAATACTAGTACAGGTATTTTTATATGAATAATATTGTACATTGTTCATGATTTTTTATGAAATCATCAACAATAGATTTAACATCTAAATCAAGCATGTATGACTTGGAGAGTGGATGATGTAAGGAGCAATTTATTTTGATGATGTAAAAATAACATGTGAGTAGAGTAACTCTTCAGTTACTAGATATAGTGTAAATGTGGAGATAGGGTGATTCTGTTTAAAATCTATTTAAACATGAACATTGTTGAAATAAGGTTATGTAGTTAATATTTGAATTGATAATTTTTATAACTATAATAGTGTGTTAATATCAGATCTCAAAGTCAAAAGAACTTATGTATAAGCATCTAAATAAGTAGATGTCTTATAAGAAACAATCAAGAGCTAATCAAAGGCACTCTTGGAAGATCTACGTATGCTTGCAAAGATAGAGAATGACCTTTTTCCAAGAAATACATGTAACTGTATAAAATACGAGAAATAAAAACACTTATATATATATGAAGGGAAAGATGAAGTCTTGTGCTATTGAAACATGTATAACACATGGATATTGACATTAGAGCATTGATAAATATTCCATTCTGAACATGGCATGTTTCCTATAGATTTTACATTAGTCCCAGAATTCCTTGTGAATCAAGATTCAAAATGGCGGCTATGCAAATCCCCTATTACACACTACGAGCGGAACTGCCTAAACACTGGGTGTTAAACTGGTTGACCTGATGTCCAGTGATGAGCAGTGATCCTTAAACAAGACACAAACCTGTAAAAACCATAAAAACTCTATAATATTCTCACGCGCTATAATAACTTTGTCATGTTGTAGTGATCATATGTCAGCCTGGGATGGTTTATGTGGACCTGTGGGAAGTACGGCAGCTGTTACATGTCACATTGTTCAAGTAAATTAAATTAGAATTACCTTATTACCACATTATCCGTCGCCTCCCACGCAGGAATATGTAATGTGTCACAGAAGGATGAGTCGCAAAATGGATATTTTTCAAAGTGTTTTATTTACTAGATCTATATTTGTTGGAATGTTCTCATTTCTTGGATGCTGAGTGGTGCTTGTATTATGAATTACCAAAAAGTGATTGAGGAACAAAATCTAAAATTGTTTTTTATACTAAACTAAAAATGAACCTGACAATGGGCTAACTCTGTATCAAATGAGCATATAAATTGCACCTCAGTTGTTGAATACTCATGATAAATCATTCTTTGAAAAACAGTCCAGGCCCAAACCTTCAGATCAGATCAGAATGGTATGTCAGTGATTGGACGCCTACTTCGCTTATCGGTTTCCTGGCCTAGGACTAGGCGTTCTTATGGGATTATAATGACATGTTGCGGTCTTAATGGAATTATAATGGCACTTTGCGGTTTGAGGCGAGAGGCTTTCCCTCCGTTTGAAGGGACTCTCTCATCTTTGGGCCTAAACTGAAAAGGCCACCTTGCACCGATTTCATCTCTCCTCAAACATATATTTAAAATAAATAATCACCCCTCCAACCATTTATTTATATGACAGTATATTTAGTTATTTTACTGGTATTAGCCCACCCAGAAATATTGCAAACATTTTGTCAAACATAAATATATCAAACATAAAAATATAGAAACACTTCTTAAATGTCCTTCATGTTTACTGTCATTAGAATCCACTTGATCTCATCTTGTCAAATACGACAATATCTCAAGACCCAATATTTGCGGCTTGTGACTCATTTTCCTGTAACACATCACATTTGTGGAGTGTCTATAGCGCTGTGTCTTAGTAAAGCGGAGAGTGTGAATACAAAATACTGAATTTCAAGACTGTATATCGAATGCGTCTATGCATATCCGAACCCAAATGGGATTTTAATGGAATGTTGCGCCCTTTATGGGATTATAATGCCCTTTTGTGGTTTGGAGCGAGAGAGCTTCCCTCAATTTGAAGGGACTCTCTCAACCTCGAGCCTAGACTGAATATATTCAGTGTAGTGCTGACAAAAGGCAATATTGCTGAATGATATCAACATAAAACATCTGCGCCTGACATGATTTGGGAGCACTCAGCTGGAGCCAATAGAGCAGAAAGCTGCTACTAGAGGGGGCTAGTGTTTCATGGCTAGCTGATCCATAGGTTCCAGCCATACACAGCTTCTGGCCTTCACACAACCACCTGTAGAGAGCCGGAGTCATGAGGGGGGGGGGGGGGGTACTTCACCAATCTTATATTATTGTGCATACAGGGAAATAAGTCACAAGTCGCTGTAAAAAATGGATTTTGAGATATTATCATATTTGTAAAGACATCTTGTAAAATTCTGGCTTAAACTTTGCAAAGTTTGGAATTTATCTTGGAAGTGTTATTCAGAAATACATCTGGATCCTTTATCTATCAAGGTAATTAATTGGTCCAATCAGGATAAGCCATCAGCCCAGGCCCTGTGTAATCGCTGTAATCTGTCTAGTATATAAGAATAAAAACTGATTATAGCCGGCCTCATTCTACTTGGTTCGGTTTTGGCTTTGAAACATACGTCTCTGTGTGTAGCGTTGATTCATTTCTCGCTCAACTGCTGACCCTAAATATTCATCGGAGAATAGAACCTGAATTCTTCAAAATAATGAGTATTTCTATCACTGGAAAAAATATTCTGTTTTTATTTTGTAAATCCTAGATCAATCCTAACTAAATCGGGGGACTTAGCAAATACGGAAGAATCCACACACTAGCAGTGCATCCTCTATAAATCCGGCATGTGTGTATTTAGGAATAAATCCCCTCCCCCCTGTTATTTGATACCCAACCCGACCTGGGTTTACACAGGCCACGCATTGTCTTAATCCTATAATAGCCTCATCCCGATCGTATTATGCAGGGAAGGCTATGACAGTTAACTTGGTGCTTTCTTGAAGTTAAAGGGAATCTGTTCTATCTATACTACACTATAGTGGACTTATTGCCAGCGGATTCTTGTAACCACATTAAAAATAATAAAATTGGTTGGATTATTGCGTATCTCTATATAATATTTCGTTATCAGATCACGAAATTATTCCTAGATTATGATTATTTCCTTCATCAGGATATGTGATTTATTAACTTATGCTGTAAGAAATAACAAATATGTTGCTTTATCCTTAGTGGGTTTTTTTTATTTAGCATGTCAACCATTTCGTCAGTGTAGGGAAAACATTAGAATTTCAATAAATTATTGAACTTTTTTGTACCACAAGTTTCAATGTCAAACTTCCAAATAACGGAAAGAATATATCAGACACAAGAGATGTTCAACATAAGAAATACATGATTAGGAAATAATAACAGCGATTAATTAATGATAGACATACAGACAATACAGGTAATACATTTGTTGGTCCCGCAATATATAGAACAGTTGAATTTAAGAGCACTGATTTTTTTTACATGTAGACCTTTTTTGGAAGTGGAATGACAAGGACCATGTTTTCTTCATCAGGAAATACATAGGCAAATTTACTTGAAATCCGCTGTATCGGAATAAATGTTGCGGGCCCTGCTTGCACATATCTCTTTGTTTGCCAACATGTAATTGGTGGCCTGAATGTTGTTTGTTCTTGTTGTTGTTTCAGCCATTTAACCTCACAGAGAATATGCCACAACCGTTCTCCATTAACAGAAACATTATGCTTAAAGATTCTACGAATTATACCCGGTCTAAAACTATTTTCATCTATAATACCTTCCTCATCACACCAATTAGCCAGAACCATACTTTTGGCCTGTTTTTCTCCTCTAACATAGACATTATAACATTCATCTAAATACTCTGCTGACATAAAGGCTAGTCCAGTATCAGAAACTACTGACAGATCCACATTTGATGATGGATAAAGGGAATTGTACATGCGATGCAACAGAATCTGTTCACAGTTATCAAATACCCGCAAAGTTTCTTTTTTAGGTAATGTCACATTTTCAATGATATTCCATGTCCCTTCACATTCGTTTAAACTTCTATCTGACAGTGTGACTAGTGAATCCTGACCATCTTCTCGTTTTTTTAACAGAGGAGTGAAATAATGAGAAAATTCCGATGGCATGTTATATTGGAGGTTGTGCAGATGCTCATTAAGAAGGAAGCTTTTCATCAGCTGAGCTTCAATATCTTTTTTGTTACTCTTAACAGAACCTAATATCCCATTAAACCGTTCAAATGCAAAAAGCCAAAAACTATATATAGAGCCATAATCATGTATACAATCATAAAGATGTCCATGTAGGTGGATATTTGGAGTAATAAAATCGTTCCCATATAAAGTCTCCAACCTTTTCCCAAATTTAACAAATAACTGGTCGGCAATCTCAACTTCGTGAGACTGAACAGTGGGTTTTGATATAAAAATACAAGCCTTAACAAATATCTCCCAACATAAAAGGTGGTCCTGCGGCAACAAGTCATGGAGACAATACATAGAATAAATAAGAGTCCAGCCTTTCCACTCTTCGGCCGTCCAAGCTCCCCAATTAGAAGTAATACACTTAGGTGTCCATGTATTTTTAGAACCATTAATAACATCCTCCAATCGCTGGTCAATAAGTGCTATGTGCTTTGTAGTTAAATAGCCCCTCTCACACCACTGCTTCCACATATACTTTGCTGTTCCCAAATACAAATTATGCATGGGGTCAATAACACAAAACCTGACCGTGTCATAATAGGGTAATTGTATGAGGGGAGTATATCTTACACCATATTTAGATTCCATAGTCTTTTTTGCACTCAATGTTTTACATTTCTTAATTTTTTTAACAATAGAACAATGTTCCTTATGTGTCCTTTTGGGCCATGCACTACGATCAAATCCACTGTAGTTTCTTTTTTCCCCAAATCCCCCACCAAACTCTTTCGAACACCTAGAGCAACCCTTCTTGGCAGAGTGGGATAAATACCCACAAACTTTCCGAGCTGCAGGAATATCACATGACACACAGAGAAGCGCCACCCTTACCTCAACTCCCTCAGGATGTGAATGAGTTTGCAATGTTATACCGGGAGACCAAAGAGCCTTAAGCTCATTAACGAGGGGCTGCAAAAATCCTGTCAAACAATGGGGCTCCTTTTTAAGGGATGGAATGATACCCACAATAATTACATTTTCTCTTTTAAATCGCATACTTCTCGGTAGATTTAACAAGCACAGATACATGACACCAACAGATATATTTGATCGCCTTTTATAAGGTTGAAACCAATCAACATTCAGCATAAGGCCATATGTATTTCTGAGATTAAGAAAATTTAAACCATCAACATCAGCAAAATGCTTCCAAACATTTCCGTCATAGATATCAGCAAATGAGTTTCCATCGACATTCCTTTTTTTCCATAAACAACACTTTTCTTCAATGTCTGGTCGTTTCAAAAGCCTCTCTAAACTTTCAGTTAGAGGCCTGTAGCAAAATATTTTTTTGGGCTTCAAGACGATTTGCCCGCGTGGTCCATTTGTTTTGTCAAACAATAAGTGATTACAAGACTTTGACTTCCCACGTAATGTAATGGTACTTTTGCATTTTAAGCCTGAGCATACATCAAAGCTCTCAATGGGTTGAACGGACAAACATTTTTCACAAACTACAAGTGACTGGTAATCGTTCTTATCAAATCTGAGCAATTTTCGAAACTTATACATGGTTTTTGGAAAGGCATTAGCAATATCGTGAGAGAATGCATCAGTGACCCCAAATATTGTAAAGAGCTGAACAAACAACGCAAGAATATCACAGACTGCAGAATCGGAAATTACATGGGTCAACTGCCACCAATTGAGAAGAAAAAGTACCCATTTGATTAGCATCTGTGTCCTACTAAGGGATTTTGTACAATTGTCATCAAACAGATCAGTAGACTCCTCTGTTTCGCAGTCTCCAAGAGAGATGTTTGGCCTGGTATCATGTGTGGAGGAGCCGTCAGTATCATCAGAACTAGAAGATTCATTGTCACTTGTATTGGGGGTGTCATCACCTTCCGACTCATCTTCAGTACTGCTACCGGAATCATACTTCTTTTTTGGGACAGTAGATGACAAGGCGACCTATAAAAAAAGTGTTATAAAAGTCAAATAATAACATTTTTCTATGACTCTAGAATGACGGCAACCATACATAATCTGGAATCTGGAAAAAGGGATTGGGTTCAGTGCTTACTGACGATGATTATAAATAGGAACTATATGAATCACTAATAGAATCAAACATCATATAACCCAGAAATGATATATCAGGTTATGGAAATGAATGGCTTGTAATGCATGCAAGAACTAGATGTTATTTATCTACGTTTAACAGGGGAAAGATTAATTTCTTACCTTGTGCAGCATTTTGATTTTTTCGGAAATATCCATGAGAACTGGTTTCTTCAGTTCATTGATTTCAGCTCTTACAGATTCCACTGATTCTACCTTTCGCATAATTTGAGTCAAAGACTCAACTGCTCCCTGTGGATCTCTTGTGTTTGACATGGTCGAAGAGAAGATGTACTGGGCTTCTGCTTTGGATTCCAAAATGAGGGCTCGTTTATCCAATTTCTGAAATGAAATCGAGATTCAGAAACTTTGGAACTTTCAGTATCATTCAAATGAGAGTGACGTATCAGTATGTTAAATAAATCATTGACATACACAAGTCGCAAAGAAAAGAAAAGATGTTCATGTATGGTTGTAGTACACTAGCATGATGCACCAGGTGGGAGAGGTTTCTCCACATTCTTAGTTACTGAACATGCAGACACTTGTGCGTGTATGCAGATACATGTATTTAATGAGAGAGAATGGGAGCTTACTAACAAACATGTATCATTATTCTTTGGGTTTTTTACTTGCCTCTAACCTTGGAATCGAAAATCTTTAGTACAATTATTATCATATTCAGCATTATATATTTAGTATGGTTTCCGCCTAGACAAACCAGTTTCTTATACCAAAACTCATCATGGTTTGCGTTAACAATTGTGTTTGTTCAGTAATTGGCTAAGCTTGTGAACCACCCTCTGCTTTGGACATTCTGACAAAGAGATATTAAGACGAAAACTCTTTAAAATATCAACTTTGTGACTTGGGACTCATTTTTCTGTAACACGTCAAAATTATGCGGTCCCTATACTCAGAATATTCTGTCTGAGAATTAAAGAGCTCTCTAGTTTTTATATTCCCACCATATAACTACCATAGTAAGACATTGTGACAAACGCCCCAGTGTCAGAATGTCATTAATTGGTAGTTTTCTCAACCAGCGGTTGTGACACCTTCCTCTCATATAGCTTCTTCCTCAGTAGCTGTAACACCTATCAAGCACTAGACTAGGTTAACACTTACATTATCATAGGCAGCGCTTGCTTAGCTTGTAGTATATCACACCAATGACAATGGCATGTAATGACATAAATAACATGTACATTCAAGATCTACAAATATGTACAATACATAACGTGTATCATATATGTAAATCATATATCCTATCACATTCTGAAAATGTATCTATTTGACACCGTTTCGCATGGATTTAAATTCGCGCAGCAAGGAAACCTCACACCTTGTTTATGCAATAATTAGGCCTATAGATACCTTTCGCGCAGGATTTATTCTCACGCACAAAGCTTGGTGCACTAAAATAGCGGAAATAAATAATACATGAACATTGATATGTTTACAGTATATTATGTCCATGTATATTGACATAAATAAAAAAACTTCCACCCCAAATGTACACAGACCATATTGTTCTCATTATATACGCTATAGAATATCTTGTCCCATGGTTCATTTAACACAGTCATCCAGAGACCTGTATAGGGGTTTTTTACACATTGTTATCACTATTTCGAAAACTATGCCAGCCCCTTGGAAGTATCCTTTCCATTGAATATGTCCTAATAATCTTGTATGGATAGATATTCCGTATTCTTGCTATGTTCTATACAATTGTTTGCAGAGGGGGTAAATTGTCATGGCCTATAGCTATACAGGGGTGGGATAATCTAGTGCGCTATGACTAAAGACTAAAACCTTCCTGGCCCACAAGGCCCAGGCCAGAATAGTATGTGTAACTGAATGACTGGATAGATCGTAGAGAGAGGCGAGAAGGATAACACTACCAGATGTATTGTGTACTGTATGGCATTGGTAGATATATGGCTCAAGGCAGGGAGTGTGATTATGTAACCGCTTTAGATCTAACATTATGATAATTGGCATTAGCTGCGAGGAGCTACTGCGGGGACCTACTTCAGGGTCTAGCTTATGCACTTCTGCATTACATATTTCACCGTTCCAATATCTAAACTTCCTTTCTATGATATCTATTTATTAGAGAAAGTAAACACATGAATGAACAGCAATCAACAAAACTTACCATCTTTTTATGATTGGATACATCTGGACTTGTTTCTGCTGCTCTTTTGACTTGTCCGTCTGGCTTGTGTCCACCGTGTCCGGATCCAGAAGAGTTAAATCCATCACATGTGCCAGCTTAAATGCAAGAGTTACACAATATGATAAATGACAAATAATAGAAATTAAAAATATGACAAATATACAGTATGAAATGATATTAAGAATGGGATAAAAGGGTCATAAAATCGCATGGTATTAAAACGTGTTAAAGGAATGCTTACCTTTTACAAAGTTATTGTTGTGCAGCTGGAGGAGTAGCTTTCCCAAAACCTTGCCACAGTGAGAACAGGTATACTGGAGTGTTTTTGACTTCCCCATCCTGTGATAGAGGAAGCAATAAGACGGCAGCAGATACCGACTAGAGACTTATACTCTTGCTTGTTTGCAAAATTAATATGCCCCCCCGCCCTGCCGTCGCCGCCAAATGCGGGCGGGTAAAAATCACAACGTGAGAGAGAGCATGGGGGAAGGGGTGGGGTTGGGCGGCAGAGGGAAAGAGAGCAAGGCATAGAGTGGGCTAGACAGAAGAACAAGTTTAATGAGGGGCCGGGACTTGTGTTCTCTCTAATGATATTCTGTTTTATAAAATTTGATGTGAGGTATTCATATAGGAAATAATGCTTAATTAATGGGAAGAGATGAGAGACGGAGGCCCTGTATTTTATCATTATCACTTTCCTGTGATATATTACATATGTTGTATAATATCTATATTTCTTGGCAGCCATGAATATTTTTTTTTTTAGATATTCTTATTGGCAAGACATTTAACAGGATAATTAGAAAATATGCATAACCAGCAAATATCTTTGGAAGATTTTAATTATTGAAGGTAAAATATCAAAAGAGATGAGGGAGAGGTGTATATGGTATGATACAACAAACTTCAATTTGATGAGAACGTCTGCAACAATACTCGAGAATCCTTATTCCACCAACTTTATCCATTGAAGATTTCTCACACTGTATAATACTGTTTGAAGAATGATTGGACAGTGCTATTTAAGTTGCTGCGGGCAAAGACAATGGCGCCGTTTTGTCTCCTTGAACCGTATAAAGTCTACTGGTGATACAACTCTTTCAACTGCTGATCAAACAAAGTCGACTTGGAATCAAAGAATGCATCTGAACGGGAAAATTCTAAATAATTCCACACGTTTGTTGGGATTTTGATAGTCTGCCCAGTTGGCGCCTCTTCTCTGGACATAAAGCCACCCATCCCACAAGTAGTTTATCCAGTTCATCACTAGATATATAGACAAGTGCATCGTTTTCTTCTTCTTTCTAATAATTATGGATACATCAAACTCCCAACCCCTCTTCTCAACGCCATCTACATCCATGGCTGATGCATATGACATCAGCCATCTATCTGATGATAGTTTCATTCCTATGTCACGACCTAAATCTGTGGCACGCATGAAGTCCCAGATAAAGGATCTTCAACTTGAGAATACTCAATGGAAGGAGAAATACCGTGCTTTGGAGGAAAGGCATACTGCTTTACAGGAGGAACGTACTTCAGCAAAGGGTGTGGAGAAGATACCTGTTCCAACAGAAATTCGGGTAAATACTTTATTATGTATTCATTTGTTAGTAGCAGTTTGACTGCAAAAGATTAACTTTCACCATGAAATGTTTGACAATGGTTTGGTCTGACTGTCTCAGACTTTCCCATGTTCCCCTGCGCTCTTCATCGGCCTGGGCAGCTTGACCCGGTCTGTCAATGCTTTACAGCATTCCTCAAGGCACAGCCCACCCCTGCAACTCCCCCCACCACACCAACTAGCCATAATAGCATATCCCTGAGGATTCTCGGGTGAAACCCAAAGAAATTCTTAGACAAGTATTTGTTATACTTCTAGTATAGAAATATATATTGCAAAAATATTTTTTCTAAATTTCCTATTAGCTCTTAAAACGTACAGACACATTTTGACAATTGGTAGGTTGATATGGCAACCCAAGACGGGGCTAGGAGGCCGTCCCTAGGGTCTACATGTGACGGGAAGGTTATGGTGCATCGGGGGTGGTCAGGTCGCAGTAAGGGTCAGTCATGGGTAGCCTCTGTGTGGGCAGTTCAGTCATTTGCCTTTGGGTTCATCAAATATTATCTAGATGTGAATATTCAATATATATGTATCACTTTCAACCTGGGCAAATTCTGCATTTCTGTTTGCCCAATAGTCTTTTCATTTTGTATAATTGCATGTTATATATTAATCCAGAGGTCACCTTGTATAATTGTATATAATAAATGTTTTCAGAAACGGGTCAGACAGTTGTACAACAAGTTGATCACTGAAGAAAAAATTGCTCAGTTCCAAGTTGGACCTGGACTACCCTTTGCTAGTGAGGCAAATCAAAGAGTGATGAAAGCCCTTCGTAAGAAGTACAAGTCTACTCACGGACCCGTTTCCAGAGCAGAAATACAAGGTGAGGAAATATCCCTAAATGGTAATATATTATAGATACAAAATTTATTTTAGGAATCATTTTCATGCAATGATAGCAATTATATAAATATTTTGCTTACTTGTCTTTATGAATATTTATCACTTTGATTACAGAAGCTTGCAAGGGATATCATAAAACGCTGACTGACAAACGCCGGCGCGAACAGAGGGGATTATGCAATGCGTACAAGCTAAATGTGAAGCAGTACCATTACAGACAAAGGGTAAGCCTAATTCAAACTACAATAGCCACGGAATGAGCCCCAACCCACTTAATCTAACTAGTTATGAAATATCATATGAGAATGACTATATGTAGCATTTTTCTTTACTCTAATTATTCAAGCTGGTATTAGACACAGAACCCAAGACTATTGTCACTTAAGACCAGAATCTGAGAATGTTTTATTAGCAGACCCATGCACAATTTTAGCTCCCCTGCTAACACCTTACTTGTATCATGTGTGACTGCCCGCAAGAATGTCAGTGGCACAATTATGCATTATATAATAACTACTAAATGGGCCTTACAATAGCATTATCACACCACCGCTCCTCTGTGTTTGACAGTCGCGCTACTCCCGTCACTGTGCGCAAATCTTTTATGTTCACTTCAACTCACTCAAATTGATAGTTAAAATCGCTTCACAAAAAAAACATTTACATGGTTTCAAGCTATTTTTCTCGGCTTTCTCTTGATGTAAATGGTATTTTGATATTTGCATTTTGAAATGAGCGACGATCAGTTACGCGCGGCAAGAATTTGCGGCAGTTTAGTCACTCAAAACTCCCCGCTGGGAACCCCCATTCCACAACTGTTTTACTAACACATCGGTTTATCTATACTTTTTCTCCAGAAACTGAATAGAAGGAAGGAAGCCCTACAAAGAATAGACTGGCCTGCTGCAGAAAAGGATCAGATCCAGAAAGTGATGGTACATGATTACATGTCAAGTGAGGAAGAATTAGAGACCGAAAACTGCAATGTGAAGGGTCAGAGAGTGGCGCTAACTATTCCTTGGGAAAGTGAGGAGTTGACGCGCATCAAGCGGCAGCTGGATAACGAATTTAAGACAACAATGTCTTTGCCACAACAAAGAAAATATGTGCCCATATCACGTAAAGTTGACAAAGTTTCTATGCGGGCATTACCAATCCGGCCAGTGAAATGGGCTGTAAATGACAAATAAGGTTGCTTTAAAAACAACGATGCCAGATTTTCATTCATCCTTTCTCCTCTCATTGAAACTGCACCAACGATTAGCATACTTGATTCGAGTTCATATTGATATAGATGTATTATTTTGTTAAACCGTTGACATATTATTCCAATCTTGAAAGACATAATTAAATAAATAACAATGATTTCGAGATTTGAATCATTTCTGAAGAGGAAGTGTATATCATACACTATGTAAATATACTTCCGACTCAAGACAAGATCAGGACAAATATATATCATGGGCCTACACAAATACATATTTCTTACTTTAAATAGTTCTGCGTAATTCTAATTTAATAAATAATGTATGACTTGGGATATATAGTATTATGCATTGGTGGGTAGCATCAAATGTCACGATGGAGTGCATCTGAATGTTTGAATGTAGGAAATAAATTACATTAGAAAAATCATCATTTGTTGACTCAGTGCTTACATGTATACATGTTGAGACGTTTACTGCTTTCCCTTAAGTAGATGAATAGAATGACAAGTCAATATTTTTATGGTTCTTTCCATTCTAGTAAATGAATCGATTATACTGTCCAGTGCGACTGTGTGAACCACTTTATAGCAAGACAAACGACCTCCCCAATATAAACCCACCTCGGCCAGCTTCTCTGTGTTTTTAGAGTAATTGGCTTATAGGCCCATGACGCGATTATCTCATTCAAACCTACACAAGTGAAAGTGTGCCTTGGTCATGGAACACTAAACATCCAAGCCGCTCTTGCATTGTAACAAGGAGAGCGAGCCATGCCGCGGTAATCCAATTAGTGAATAATGATACCAATTGTTGAAAGTAAACAGTACCAAGCCAGTTCAGATTTACACTATAGATCCACCGGATTTGCAAAGGATGCACCATGAGTGTGTGGATTCTTCCGTATTTGCTAAGTCCCCCGATTTAGTTAGGATTGATCTAGGATTTACAAAATAAAAACAGAATATTTTTTCCAGTGTATATTTTAGGTTTGTTATTTTTAGTTTTAAAAAGAAAGTGTGCAATATTTCTATGTGCACAATTACTATAGTAAAGTAGCTAAAATGTACTCTATAAGATTACCTAGAAATGCATTGAATATAGTTAAAGTACTGTCTTGGTATATGTATTCATGCTACGAGGAGCATTAAGCACCCCAAAAATGAAAATATTTACCAAATATTTGTATGTCAGATTTGGACTGAATCCATCCCAGCATTTTATTTTTTGGATATTTTATTTCCACTGGGGAAATATTTCCCAGTTATCCGGGTTTTACCAATGCTCCCAGCTTGGGGTAACAATGAGTAATTGAGAGAGAAAACCATAAAACATATTTGCTAATTACAGATAGTTAAATTGGAATTGATTGCATGCATTGTAATAGCCATGATGTGGCCAATAAAAACATTTTAAAAAAAAATTGCGCAGTGAGACATGCAAATCCCCTATAGGTGGCTAGAGCCCCACTCTGTTAATGAAAGTGATTAAAAAGTGTGAGTGCCCCCCCCCCCCCCTGCATGTAGCCCTGTGATCCACTACCCATGTGCCTACCAATACCACTACCACTACCTCAGCTCCACATGTAACATACTCCAGTGTTTATACCACTGGTCAGCAGTCCCACTGGTCATCCATCCACTAGGCACTACTGGACACTACCCTACCTGGAGTGCAGACTGACCACATGGTCATAACTACGATGCCATGTCGGCTACATTTGATGGACTGTGGTCAATAGATCGTGACCAGCACCCCCACCACCAACATAACAATAATATTGCACGGCATGGGAAGCATCAGCAGGGTAGTAAGCATGGGGTGGTGAACCCGGGTAGTCCAGCCACCCTGCCCCTCACCACCCATCACCATACAGCTTCAGGCTCTTACCATGGCAAGGATAACAACCTGAGGAACGGCATCATAGAGCGCAGTGAGGAATCACGGTCAGTCCTTATAATTGTATTTTTATTCGGAGATTTACGGTAATCTGCCAATAGGGGATTTGCACAGCCACCATTTTGAATCTTGATTCGCATGGAATTATGGGACTATGGGACTCTAAAACCTATGAAAAACATGCCATGTTCAGCATGGAATATTTATCAGTGTTCTAATGTCAATATCCATGTGTTATACATGTTTCTATAACACAATTCTTCATATTTCCCATGATGTATTTGGTTTTCATGAATACTTTATACAAAGCTCTGAAATATTCTTGCAATTTTCAGTAAAACCTTTGCCAAATATTTGTATGTCAGATTTCAACAGAATGCATCCCAGCATGCACTGCAGTAGACATGCGCAGTGAGACATGCAAATCCCCAATTATGTTTTCGTGGATCATTGATAAGAATCTGATGTGTGGGGAGGTTTGTGTTGGTGTTAATCTCAGATAAATCAGAAGCAGGAGTGTGTGGCTTAAGATAAATCAGAGTTATCTCACTTAACGATTGTGTCTTGCTTCTTGCTGTCTTGCAGAGTCCCTCCAAACTGAGGGGAATAGTAGTCGTTACTCACTGCCTCGAGAGTCTTGGGGTTATAACCATGCACCTAATTTAAGGCAGAGATCAAAAAGATTAATAACCTCCATTATTACACCCCTGTGCTGTTGCTTCCTATACCTTCAGCATTGTATGTCACACTTGGTCAAAGTGGTGCATAACATGTGAGTTATGTCACCCTGGGGACATACAACAAGTAGGTCCGCCCAAAACGTAAATTACTTCTTTTATTTTTAATTATTTATATTTTTTATTTATTAATGGGGTGTAATAAATATGGAACAAAGCTCGGGTGAAGTCTGTACACTTGTTAGTGACCTCGGGAGCACAGAAGATCTCGGGCTAACGCCCTCTAACTTCCCGCGCTCCCTCGGTCAATAACAAGTGTACAGACTTCCCCCTTGCTAGGTTCCATCTATTTTCTCCATTAGTGGTTGGTCTACTCCAGGGCCAGGAAGGCCATTGCCGCATCACTGACATACCAAACATATTATATCTGATAGGCTCTGAGCCTAGACTAGTTACTAGTGCACTGATTGTGCACTGATAATCCCGAGGTGAAGCATTAGTGCAACAGCAGGCCAGATATGGAGGTTATTAATCCCTTTAGTCTCTGCCTAAGGTGGTTATATCCCAAGGGTCCTATGATACTCTGAAGTGTACACATAAATGCCACACAAATAATAATCTGGATTATTTTATGCTATTTTATATAGACACCATGTTTTCAATAATTATAAATTTCTTTTTTAAAAAGATTTTTATTGGCCAGATATTTAACAAATTATCAAAATACACATAACCAACTATTCTGGTTGTTTTCGTGTGTTGTCATATCATCACCGAAACTATAAACAAGATTCCCATTATCGTATACCACTCTATCCTTTCCCTGATCAATTTAAATGTAACCCCTAATTACATACGAATCCTGCAAATACTATCATATTATACAAGTCCATTTCAGCAATACTCATACCCAAGAAAACAACATCTTATACAGTTTTATGTTGATTACACAGACATTCTTACATAACCTAGTCATTCGCTGTTATGTTCAAATCTATACGACTAGATTCCTCAGTTCCAATGTTTAGAGTCAGTCGCCATACAAGTCATTTGGTTCCCATTAGCTATCGTCACCGCAATTAAATTAATAATAAAAACACAAGCAATTAAAAACAAACAGTTACTCATACGCTGACATGAAGCTAAATATGAAGCGAGGCTGACCTCATAACATAGAATGCATTGCCTGATACCACTCTCTGAGTATTGTGTATTGATTGTAAGGTATCATGTATTGGGAGCAGTGTTTGGCTGGGTGCTGTCTATAACTAGAGCACGTTGCATAACAATCCTTAATAGGGGAGTTGCATGTGCCACTGTGCATGTCTGTTACAGTGCATTATGGGATGGATTCTGTTGAAATCTGACATACAAATATTTGGCAACATTTTTATCCAAAATTGCCAGAATGTCTTCATTAATATCATAGCTTTTAGAAATGATCTATGAAAAACAAATGCATGATGGGAAAGATGGGGACTTGTGTTATGGAAACATGTATAACCCAAGGATATTGATATTAAAGCAGTGATAAATAGTTGCTGAATATGGAATGTTTTCCATAGATTTGAGATTGTACAGTTAGTCCCATAAGTCCAATAATGGCAAATAAAGAATCATCTTATCTTATCTTATCTTAAGATTTTCCTTCCGTAGCTACTTTTCTTTGCTAAGCAGCTGGTAAGGAACTTTTAGGAAAGGACTTTGCTGTACAGACAATGTTAATTTGTATTCCTACCGTAGGAATTACCATTTCCTACCTAAGCAAATAGTTTATATATATATATATGGGGAATAAGGGCCCGTTGCATACAAATTCTTACTTAATATTTCCTACTTTCCTATAGCTACTTTACTTTGCTAAGCAGCTGGTAAGGAACATATAGGAAAGGCATTTGCTATACAGAAAAAGCTAAATTGTATTCCTGCAGTAGGAATTTCCTACATAAGCAATGAAAAATAGCTTAGCAAGTAACATTTCTGCTGTCCAAAAACAGTTATTTTTGCTTGACTATTGTATTGTATAGAGTATAGGATTTTAACTTAGCAAATGGATTTTGTGTAATTAATATAGCAACGCGTGAGAACATCCGCTCAGCAGAAATGCGTATTATTCTTCATTATTTCATGGCAATAGGGGAGTTGCATGTCTTACTGCGCATGTCTCTCACAGTTCATGCTGGGACGGATTCAATTCATGTCTGACTTACAAATATTTGCCAACATTTTTATCAACAATTACAAAAATGTTTTCCCCAATATCGAAGCTTGTGTAAATGATCAATGAAAACCAAATGCATGATGGGAAAGATGAAGTCTTGTGCTATTGAAACATGTAAAACACATGGATATTGACATTAGAGCGCTGATAATATTCCTCGCTGAACATGGCATGTTTTCTTTAGATTTTATACTGTACCATTACTTCCATAATTCCATGCGTATCAAGCTTAGAAATGGCGGCTATGCAAATCCCCTATTGTAATTTAACGGTTTGGGGAAAGCTTTTGCCTTGCCCGTTTATCTCTGAATCATACCAACATCATAGATTTTAATTCCGTCAAACAGTATCAACAGGCTTTAAACAACTTCTACTGGATAGTTTCTTCTAGTGAGCTTGTCACTATATTTTTGTATTTAAAGTCTAACTTGTTCAATACTAGAATAACACAAATAAAAAACGGTAACGTTCTGTTAAAACGTCAACATTACAAATATTTCTGTTCTACTACAGGCATTTTCATATACTATAAACTCAGTAAATGTATTCAGCTAATAAAACTTTTCAACTGCAACAACAATTTCTAAAAGGCAAATCGGTTTATCCTGGATAATGCTGGGCTGGGTTTGGACTGATATTATAACACAACATTACATGTATTATAAACAAACCTCCCTAGGGTCATGACTGACCTTTACACCACTTATAGTCATATATCAATGAACTAGCTTATAAACATGGTTTCATCTGCAACAAAGAAACAAAGGAGACTATTGACTTTGATTTGACGAAGTTTTTCATTTTTTATAATTTTTCTATGATTTTCATTTTTCTATCTCTTCCTTCCTACCACACATTTGTACTTAATCTTGTTGACTCAGACTAATAATATATTACAGAACATTTGTATATTTGCAATGTGATTTGTACTTCAACATAAAACAAACCTGCTGTTCCCCATGTTTTCTCTTTTTTAACCCATATCATATAGCAAACCATGGAATATGATCCGCTGATCAAATGAACCATATCACATTCATCAAATACTTCACATATTTCGTATAGCTTCAAAAGTCATTACCCGTATGATAAAATAAACGGGACGGGGCGTCAGAAAATGTACAATTGGCAGCTCTACACATTTAGTAAAATCTTTTAAATTAGGCTTAACAAATGAGAAATGCTGGGTATATCTGAGTATATTTGGTATCTCCTTAACTAGAGAATCTGTTGGGTTATGAGGAACTGTTTTTTAGCCTAATTATTGTCTGGAATTTGGTTTATTTGAGAGGAATGGTGAAAGTAAATTGTACATTTTCTGACAACTAGACCCATTATATGCCATACACGTGCTTGTCAAATTGGAGGTAAAAAGCCATTATGTGGCTACAGACTGCTCAATTGATACTATCGATGGGGAATATGAGGGACATAGGGGATGCTGGCATTGATGCACTGACTTGAATAGCATCCTGAATGCCATCAGACTGCAATATACTGCCTTAGTACTGTGTCGACTTCACCGATTGAAGGAATTTGTGATGTGTTAGAAAAGTGAGTAATAAGTTGCAAAAATGATATTTTTCAAAGTGCTTTATTGGCAAGACCTCTTTGTAGGAATGATTTCATTCTGAGGGTATCTTGGGTTTTGATTCATGTGTCAAATGTATTAAATATATCCTTGTGTTTCAAAGCGTTACCTCTATACTGAGATGTATAATTTACAGAAAGAGAATAAGGCTCAGATCGTCAAAATATGTACAATTGACCTTCACCAATCCTCTCAAATAACCCAAATTTTAGACAAAAATCAAGCTCAAAATACAGTTCAACATAATCAGACAGATTTATTGAATGAATACAATACAGAATACACTCAGATATATACTCAGTATTTATCATTTTTCTCTCTAATTTAGCAGAATTTGAGAGATGTCTAGAACTGTAAATTGTGCATTTTCTGAAAATCTGACCCATAATTATAAAGATTTAAAGTTACAAAGTACTTAACTCTAACCCACCCCAACAGTCCCATTTCTCTGTCCAGTGTGAACGACTGTAACATATATGCTCCTGGCTTCGGCAATGTTTACTGTAACAATTCCAACTACAATCAACTGTTGTACAAGAGCTTTGACTCCTCACAGTCAATGCCACGAGTCGGAGCAGTAAGAAATGTACAGTGTGGGGCTGAAGTAAATGTTGTGAATTATATAAAGATGTCAGAAAGTGGCCAGAAAATTTACTTTTATCCACGAGATCCCTTTGTAGGAATGTTCTCATTTTTGAGGTGTAGGTATCTATCGCTTGAAGCTTGATGTAATGGAATTTCAAGACAGTGAATTAAATATATTCTTGCGTTAATAATGTCACCCTATGGGGTATATTTAGCATTTTCACACCACAATTTAGCCAAAGGTCAGGTTCAAAATTCACTTGAACATGAATTAACAGATATTTTGAATCAACACATTAACACATATATTCCGTTTACTCTTATCTCGACCTACTTAAACTTGCAATTCTTGTAAATTCCGTTTCATAAGTCATGATATGAATTCATACATTTTGTAAGATTCGTTTTTTGTCATAATAGCTGAAAATACAGCTTTAACACCAAATATATAAATAAGCTCTGAGCTAAAACTAACGAGTAAATAAGCTATACATTTTGAATAACTAGATACATTCTCAGGGTAGAACGAAAATCAGTCGAAAGATCGACAATAAACCTGAATAAAGAATTTGTAAAAGAATTAAATGTATCAGATTTTCAGAAAATGTACAATTGGCAGCTCTACACATTTAGAAAAGTATCCTAAATTAGGCTGAAAAATGAAGAATACCGGGTATATCTGAGTACATTTGGTATGGCATTGATTTAAAGTATCAGTTCTGTTATGTTAAACTGCATTTTAAAGCTCATTTTTGTCTTAAATGTGGTTTATTTAAGAGGATTGATGAAGGCGAATTGTACATTTTCTGAAAATCTGACCCAAATATACATGTTTCATGGACGTGACCCAGAGATTGAAGGTTTGCCTATTTACAGTGAGTGACACATATATTACAGGCCTAATCCCTCTATTGAGGCAGGCTGAGGAAGTAAACCTATCCCTACTCTATAGTCTAACACTGCCTGAGCCGCACAAACACATTGTATATTAACAGGAAGGATCAGCAAATATACCTGAGAGCAGATGCCATATTTATATATATGTATACATGCACTATATTATAGTACAGGGGCCTGTTGTATAAGCTTAGGAAAGGTAGGGGCATGTTGTACAAACTAAGGAAAGGCAGGGGGCCTGTTGTATAAGCTAATAAAAGACAGGTGCCTGTTATAAGCTAAGGAAGACAGGGGCCTGTTGTATAAGCTAAGAAAAGACAGGGGCTTGTTATAAGCTGAGGAAAACAGGGGCCTGTTGTATAAGCTAAGAAAAGGCAGGGGCCTGTTATAAGCTAAGGAAAGGCAGGGGCCTGTTGTACAAGCTAAGGAAAGGCAAGTCCCTGTTGTACAAGCTATGGAAAGGCAGGGGTCTGTTGCAGAAGCTAAGGAAAGGCAGGGGCCTGTTGTATGACCTAAGAAAAGACAGGGGCCTGTTGCAGAAGCTAAGGACAGGCATGCAGGGGCCTGTTGCAGAAGCTAAGGAAAGGCAGGCACTCATAATGCAATAAACATTCATATGTGGTTAGAAGATATCAGTAAATCAAATATTTCTCCAAATCATTGAATATTTAATAAGACGAATAAATATATATATATATATAAAATGAAACTTTATCTTCATTTGGATGTACACAAGGTACTGACTTTAGTTCAATACATTCACATCTACATGAGGTAGGCCTATGTATGTCCATAAGAAGAAATTTGTGATAGTCCTTTTCGTTTGTGATGCAATTTTTAGATTGATGTTATCATCAATCTAATTGAATTGGGGTGAGATCTGTCAATCATTGATAGCATCTTGGCTCCTCCCATCCTGGATATCAGTGTGAAGAAT
The DNA here is from genome assembly GCA_942159475.1 of Sthenelais limicola. Taxonomy (NCBI): domain Eukaryota; kingdom Metazoa; phylum Annelida; class Polychaeta; order Phyllodocida; family Sigalionidae; genus Sthenelais; species Sthenelais limicola. Next base: position 109,700,917 of record OW804098.1, read on the forward strand.
CTGTTGATTCTGATATCAGTAGATGGGATCAGAATCATGATGGTAATGGCTGGGAGGGGGAGGGGATGGCGTTTAGGTGTGAATTAAAGGGTAGACCATGTGTGAATTAAAGTGGCAAGCTGAGAAATAAGATGCCTCATATGCAAAGTGTTAAAGGGACCAACAGAATTGCATGGACTGACCAGTCATATATTGGATAAGGAGTTCATGTGTTCTGTCTCCCCTTCCACTCCCTCCTACTATACCTCCCTCTCGAATTTTATATTTAACTGACATCAATCTTCGTTTCCCTTGGAAACGCAATCTTCTACATGAACCGGAAATAAATATATAAACGTAAACTGATCACTGTTAACTATTTCTTGTTGATAGTTTGGGGGCAGTACAAAATATATTTGAACCGTTCTGATATTTTCATTTGTGCCAAAAACATGTACTGAAAGGATCTCAATAATTATTGCAATATTTCATGGTGAGGGACGAGGCGAGGTGTAACACCAACCCTTGTACCCCAAAAAATATTTGTGCTCATACAACAGGAGTAGGAAAGCAACATGACTCCTCCTAGACAAAAGAATTTGTATCACTACATATTGCAATATGTCAGTTATCACGTGCAATACCTTGAAGATTTGGATTTGGATTTGGATTTGGAAACATATTTATTGATCAAGGATCACTGTTGAAGAAGAGTCTCCAGCGGACGGGAGGTTTTCGGTCTCTTCTTTTGATTTTACAAATGTGGTATAGGCAAGAAACAGTACTGACTCAGTCATAGACTGCTAGTTGGCTTCTTGCAATAGTTTACAGTTTAATAAAGAATTCTTGGTTTGAAGATCATATGTTGTTCCAATATAGTACATTGGCCTAAGCTTAGGCCAAAAAGAAATTGGCGTGTTTCTGGATCCAACGGGCTGAGAATTAGGTGTCTGGAGGGATTTTTATAGTCTAGGCTCAGAGTTGAGACGGTCCCTCCAAACTGAGGGAAAGCCTCTCGCTGCACACCGCACAATGTCATTAAAATCCCATTAGGACACCTTCTGCAGGGCCAGGAAATCCATTAACGCAGTAGGCGCCCAATCACTGACGTACCATTAATTAAGTACTAATGAAAATAACTAAGTAAGGGAACTAAGGAATATAACTTTAATATATAACAAAAGGAAAATCCTAAGGTTTAAAGTTTTTCCAGTCAGGAAGAGTTTTGATGTCAACACATATCTAGGAAAAGAGGGTTTTTGTAGTTCGGGCGGTGAAATGGAAACGCAACTATTTTGTGTCTTGCCTTATTCTAGTACTAGAGCATGTTCTAGAGGCGGTTGAGCCGTTTGTTGATGGGATTACCTTACAAATATTCCGGATTACTCTTTAGCCACTTATATATAATATATACACGTGTGTGAAGTCACCTGAAAATTTATAATGCAGTCTAGGCTCAGAGTTGAGAGAGTCCCTTCAAACTGAGGGAAAGCCTCTAGAGAGTTCAAACCGCGTCTCTCCCAGCAAATGCCAATGTAATCCCATTAGGACGCATACTCCAGGGCCAGGAAAGTTATTAGCGCAGTAGGCGTCCAATCACTGACATACCATTCTTATCTGATAAGCCCACACCTATCTATGAGCCCACACTGTATAACAGGAAATGTTGTGAATAATTCGTAATTCAAGCTCTTTTCATAACACAGACCTGTAGGATCAGATTTTCAGAAAATGCACAATCTACAAAATCTCTCAAATTCTGCTAAATTAGAGTGACAAATGATAAATACTGAGTATATCTGAGTGTATTCTGTATTGTATTCATTCAATAAATCTCTCTGGTTATGTTGAACTATATTTTGAACCTGATTTTCTTCTTAAATTTGAGTTATTTGAGAGGATTGGTGAAGGCCAATTGTACACTTTCATTACACAGACCTGTAGGTCGTTTCATTATCTCATAAAACGATTGTCATTAAAATGTTACAAGGACAAATAGCCGGCAGGCATTGAGGCAGAATCTGTAAACAGTTGACACTTATGGTGACATCATTAGACACCAATTTGTGTACACAGTCCTTAATGTTATACTAAACTGGCCTTTTAATCACATTCTCATAAATAATACAGGCATTATATGACTCATGTCAGATGATATTAAGCGCACATAAGGGTCAGACTTTCAGAATATGTACAATTCGCCTTCACCAATCCTCCTAAATAACCCACATTTAATACAAAAATGAGCTTCAAAATGCAGTTCAACATAACAGAACTGATACTTTGAAATCAATGCGATACCAAATATACTCATGCAGATATACCCGGTATTCTTCATTTTTCAGCCTAATTTAGCAGAAATTCTTAAATGTGCAGAGCTGCCAATTGTGCATTTTCTGAAAATCTGGCCCATATAACAAAGGCACAAAGACTGGTGAGGGGAAAGAAAAGAAAAAGAAAAGGAAGACTGGTGAGGGTATCCATCACAAATCTTTATTTAAGATTTCCCTTCCTTTTGCTTGGTTTTTTCCTTGTTAAGCATCTGGTGAGAACTTGTAGAGAAAGACTGTATGTATCTATACCATAATATATTATAATTATGTTATAATTTATCTATATCTTATTTATCTATACACGCAAAGTTATTTCTTTAACTCCCATGGTAGAAAATTCCTAACAAAGCTTTTTTTTTAACTTCCTGACTTTTTGTTTTACAAGTTTTATTGACAAATTTCACAGACATGTGTATCCTCTCTCCATGGGTATAGGAGTGACACTTTGAATCTTCCTAATTAATCCTTTAGCGTGTTCTTCCAGAATTAAGACACAAGTGCCCTATAGTCTGGGACTCCTGAATGAATGAGACACCAACACCAATATGTATGCATACGATAGATATGATATATGATCTGATCTAATGGGATACATTTCATTTTAAAAAACAGAAAGCCTTTGTATAAATCAAAATATTATCTAAACTACATCGAGATCCCCCTTACGTTAATCATTAAATTTTAATCCTTTTACATTCATACCATTTTATTAAGCATATAATATACCAGCTGAAAAGTTGTACCATTTTATTATCATATTAATTTCATTCCCTAATTAGTATATTCAAAGAGCTTATATATAATAGATTAATGCTCTTTGGTATATTACCATACTTCACAACTTACAAAAGGAAAGCATACACACAAGCCAGTATCTCACCAGCAATACAGTATTACAAGTATTAGAAGTATTACGAGTTTCACATGTATTTCAAATATTACTATAAGTAAAATTGATAGAATAAATAGAACCATATGATCTAACTCATATATGAATCAACTCCACTACTCAGACGTCAAGAAATAAGTTCAATTGCCTCAAATATACCACATAGATGACCTTAGAAACGCACGGATGCATTTAATACGCAATACTTGTAATTTGGTACATTTATTCATACAACTCAGAGCCCTAGGCAACCCAGAATTGAGAACATTACCAAAAAGTGTTTTTGTGGAAAAAGAAGTCTGAAAAAAATAACATTTCTTTTGTCCTTTAGACCCATGTTTATGTGGTACATCGAATATATAATTTTTGCGTGATAGTGCTGTTTGGTTTTCCTGAATTTATCCACTGAGCAACTGTTGAACTCATATTATGGGGAATAAACTTAATTACAATGGCGATAAAACTTAAATCTCATTAAGGCACCATATATCTTTAAAAAAAATGTGTGTCACGCTTCATGCGCTGAATAGAGCATCTAATCCAGCCATGGGAAAAGTGAACTCATTAAATTATAGCTTTCCCACGATATCGTATACTTGCATGGTATACGGATCATATCCATCCAAACATCACAATATCTATAGGCAAATATTAGGCGCATGGAGTTAACTGGTTTGGTGATTTCATTCTGTGGATAGTGTGAGGTATTTAGTAGGGCATCGATTTTTTTTTTAAAAAAGACTGTTAATAAAACAATGAGTTCAAGGATACATTTCAAGCGTTGCCTATAAAAAAAATTCCAATCTGTATACATTCAACAAAATACAGTTTATAAGAAATAAAATTATACAAAATACAACTCTATATAATGCTTCTGGTGAATAAATATATCTTAAACTAAACCAAACTAGTAGAACATCCATCTCTAGATCTCTAACCTTCCGTTGCCTAGCTGGATCATGCCCAACACCAAAAGGCATGTCCGCTGGAGAATGGACCTTTGCAATGCTAATATAGGGCCAGCAGCTAATCCACTGGAGCTATCTGCATTATTAACAACCATTTATCGACACCACTGACCTCCCGGGAACTGAATTAATTCCCTCGCCTACTGTTTTCATTTCCTCGTCTTTAGAACTCTCCAGTGCATGGGAACAGAAGCTTCTAAGAGGTGGTGTTGTTGGCCGTTGCTAAGGCAACCCATTATAGAGGGTTTGCCTTTGCGTCGTTTTGGGTCTTGGATATTTTGCGTGGAATTATGGGAGCTGTATGTAGATCTTTTTTCACCAGCTGGAAATATTGGGATAAGTTTTGTGAGTTTAGGTCAAAATCACAGCATGTGTAGTAACGTGTAGACATGCGCAGTGACATGTACAAGTCCCCTATTGGGATTGCCTAGTCTTTGTGATAAATACTGGGGCTGACTGAGGGTGTACAATAGGGGGGTTGCGTGGCCACTGTTCGGTATTTTGATTTGCTTGGGACTATGGGAGTTTGGGATTTCTATATTTCTCTAGCTACTTTCTAGCTCTCTCTTTATCTGTCTCTCTCTCTACCCTCTCTCTACCCCTTCTCATCTCTCCCTCGATCTCTTCCTTCTCTCTCGCTCTCATGGGAGTGAGAGAGAAGAGAGAAGAGAGTAAGAGAGTATACTCTCTCCCTTCCCCTCTCCCTTGCTCTCTATAATCTCTCTTTCTCTCTCATCTCTCTATCTCTATCTCTATACGCCCCCGTCCCTTAATCCAATACTTAAATAATTAAACATGCGTTTGCCTCTATATAAAAAAATATACAGTGACTGGCTCTTACTACCCATAGCCATAATAGGGAAACGACTTTAATTGCATCAAAATATGTGTAATGTGTCACAGAAAAATGATTCCAACCAAGCTAACATTTAGGTAATGTAAAAAGTATTTGTATATTTTATGTTGGATGGTGTTTATATGTCTGACGAAACAGAAGTACTACCCACTCCAAAAATGAGAGCATTCCTACAGTCAGATCTTGTGAATAAATCACTCCTTTTTCTTAACACATTACATACTGTCATCTTTTATAGCCAAAATACTTAAATATTCTCATTTTTATTTAAATACCTCCCAAAATGCTTTATAAATTTGAGAAAAAGTATGACATGCCTGCGAGGACCTATAGATACCGGAGGTCTGCCTCACGTATACCTTTGTGAGGATGGCGCTACTCCATACGTATTTATTTTCGCGCTACTAAATTTTCGCGCATTGGCCTTCTTGACACAAATTCGCGAATATCGGACATAAATTCGCGCACCAATTAGTTTAAAATCCCTCCTATGTCAACAGTGACACAAGTTAATATGCGCGCGCACTTTTACTTCATCGCACATAAAGGTGAGCGCAAGAAACGCGAAAATAAATACAACGCGAAAATAAATACTTTCACCGTATTCCCCCGGGTGCAAGCTCTGCTTCCTGGCAGACTGAACAAAGTACCGGAAGATTCTTACCTCCTTTCTTTCCAACACTTCCTGCTTCAGTGGAAAGTGATAAATCCAACCAAAGGTAAGTCATATGCGCCTATGCTATGCGAGTCGAAAGTCGAAAGAAATTGTATTTTTTTAATGTCACAAGAACTCTTTTTATGAATGTTTTCATTTTTTGAGTGTTTGTTGTTCTTGTGTGACAGATTTCAAGACTGTACGTGTACTAAATACATCTATGCGTTGTTGAGGTCATCCTAAGGGAATATTCAACTACTTTGCTAATGATTCTCATTTAGAAAAATAGGTAACTTTTCTTCAAACATGAAATATATAGAAGCACTTATTAGATTTCCTAAAGATTCACATCGTTGAAATCCACTTAATCTTTTCAACAATGATGGAGTCACAAAATACATTATTAGCAACTAGTGATTTTTTTCTGTGACACATCACATATACATAGATCAAGAGATCAAATCGTAAAAATATATCGTAATTCACATATATGTATAGTTGCCTATAACTGTTACATTGCACACACAGGTTAACTAAGTTTGTTATCTAATTCATTATATTTACACATAATATATGCCTTTAATAAGATTAGTAACAATAATTAAAATGTATCTTTTAAGGGATTTCTGGTTAGGAATACTTGTGTTCCTGCTATAATTAGCATTTGTTTTTATAAAAAGGGGAAAAAAATAGGCAACTTCTTTTTCTATATAAGGAACGCGTGTATCGTTATGCCACAGATGTAGTTCCGAAACTTGCTTAGGGATTATAATACGCAAGTGAGATTTTAGAATGTTGAACAGTCATGAATAAGTAATCATTACCCGATTCCCTGGGTACGATTAGTTGCTGATGTATGGGTGAATCATTGGGGGGAAGTTGTTAGATCCAGTCACAAGTTCTAAAATATTTCCTGCGTCAGTGGCAGGATTGTAAGGATTGTCATCTATCACTCTCTCTCTCTACTCTCTCTCAAACATCTCTTATTACACTCTACTCTTTCTCTCTTCTCTCTACTCTCTGTCTCTCTCCCTCTACTGTCTGTCTCTCTTCTCTCTACTCTCTCCCTCTCTTCTCTTCTTTCTCTCTCTACTCTCTCTCTGTCATCTCTAATGTCTCTTTACTCTCTGTCTCTCTGTACTCTTTCTCTCTTCTCTCTACTCTGCCTCTCTCTACTGTCTGTCTCGCTACTCTCTCCTTCCCTTCTCTTCTTTCTCTACTCTCTCTGTCATCTCTAATGTCTCTTTACTCTCTGTCTCTCTGTACTCTTTCTCTCTTCTCTCTTCTCTCTACTCTCACCTTCTCATATCTCTCTTCTCCCTCTCTACCCTCTCTCTCTCTCCCTCTCTCTCATCTCTCTACTCTCACTCTCTCCATCTCTGTCAGTCTGAAGAATAAGAGGCCTTGGAATTGTTCTCCGAAGTTTACAATGTTTCAAGGAAGGTTTTCAATGCATAATTAAGTTCCCAAAAATCTCTCAAATGACTGAATACAAATGCTCGATAGAAACAATCATAACTTCCCAACAATCCCCACTATAATAAGACTTTATCCCCAAAGGACTAAATACAAACACCCTATTGAATCATTCAGTCTCCATACAAACCCTCTATTGAATCACTCAGCTACAATACAAACCCCCTATTGAATCACTCAGCTACAATACAAACACCCTATTGAATCACTCAGCCTCAGTACCAACCCTGTATTGAATCACACAGCCTCGATACAAACCCTCTATTGAATCACTCAGCCCCAATACAAACCCTCTATTGAATCACTCAGCTACAATACAAACCCTCTATTGAATCACTCAGCTACAATACAAACCCTCTATTGAATCACTCAGCCACAATACAAACCCTCTATTGAATCACTCAGCCACAATACAAACCCCCCATTGAATCACTCAGCTACAATACAAACCCTCTATTCAATCACTCAGCTACAATACAAACCCTCTATTCAATCACTCAGGTACAAACCCTCTATTCAATCATTCAGCTCCAATACAACCCCCCTATTGAATCACACAGCCTCAATACAAACCCTCTATTGAATCACTCAGCTACAATACAAACCCTCTATTGAATCACTCACCCTCAATACAAACCCTCTATTGAATCACTCAGCTACAATACAACCCCGCTATTGAATCACTCAGCTACAATACAAACCCCCTATTGAATCACTCAGCTACAATACAAACCCCCTATTGAATCACTCAGCCTAGGGTGGGTGTGGCTTACCTCCTGCTGTTCAATATCGAGGTCAGCCACTAGGTGGGGTAGGCACCTGTTGTGTCGGTAGTAATCAATAGTTCACCAATTAATATCATATTATCTCCATGGTAACATGCCTGTCTACCAGTGCCATACTACCAACCTGTTGATCATGCAGGCAGCAGATTTAAGAAGATATCACAGGTATTGATTGCCAATCCATCTGACGCCATGACGCTTCTAAATGAAGCTTATATCGGTAGAACGAAATTGTTGTTGTTGTAACGTTTTTATTTATCTTTTCGGTACGGCTCGATGTTTTCATCGCTTTTCGTTCGCATTCATATCATATCTTAGAAATTCAACACAATACAATTTACTATCTATCAATTATGCCTTTGATAACAAAGCAAGTAAGAAAGGGATTTTTTTTATAACAATAATGATTAGAATTGTGCATTGTGCGGTACTCATTAACAATAATTATATAGTTTAGACAGTTGCACATTTGATTTCTCTCATTCAATGTCTTTTATAATAAATTCAACATGTTCTTTTTGTTAGTATTGGTAATTGCCTCCCTTTGCTGCTAGGATCTACATTTTACATTTCTTCTTCTCCAGGTATTATGTTGTGGCTATCATTTTAATCATGATCAGATTCCTACAAAACCACAAATACCAAAGATTAAAGTTGCATCCCCAGCTAAATCGATGAAAAATATTGTTATTATTTTTCTCATTATTGGATCCTGAGCCTTGGAATTTTGTATTGTAAAAATTAAGAAAAATGTCAATATGTTTACCTCTTCGCACATTCTTTAAACTGAAATATCCATTAACTTCCATATTTTCCTATACAATGCCTATAAAGGTCTCATAGAAGTGAACGTCAGGAGAAGTTAAAAGACTTGCCAAATATTTACCCAAACCTTCCGATTTTCTAGTATTTTTCCTGAGATTCATTTTCATAATTAAATTCTATGATAGGATTTCCTTTTCTCAGGTGGTCAGAGTTAAAAGCCTCGAGTCCAATAATTATTCATATAACTGCAACAAAGTTGGATGTCAGTTGGTGAGATGAATGAATTTAGAGATAAGGATAGTAGGGTAAGGCATAACAAATAGCACACTATAATAGTTCATAGCTTGACAAGCTTTATAGGTAATGGTTTCTCACAACAGGATTTTTATCTATACATATATTTATCTTATCTTTAGGTGTCACAGGAAAATGGATTTTAGATATGATCATATTTGAAAAGATGACATCAAGCGGATTCTAATGATTGTAAACATCAGGACAGCTAATATTTTTTCTTTATTTCAAGTTTGATATTTTTAGTTTTGAATAAAAGTTTGCAATATTTCTGGATGGACATTTACTAATAAAGTAGCTAAATATACTTCATACACTGTGTTAAGATTTGGTACACGTATTCTTGCCACGACAGGCGTTAAGCACCCTAAAAATGGAAACATTCCCATAAATACATCTTGTGAATAAAACACTTTGAAAAATAGCATCTTTCGCGACTAGTGACTCATTTTCCTGTAACACGTAGCATATTTGGAGCTTTCTAAACTAGAGATATCATGTGGAGATGTGAGAATAAATGCCTGTGGAAATCATGATACTACTAGCTCCCCACTATAGGTTGCATAAACATTAAATGTAAATATTATCATGGCTTGACCCACTTATGTTGTATCCCAGTAATTAGGCTTAGGCTCCTCTAGATCTGGATCCAAAACCTGCCATTGTGGAGTAACAATACTCATTGTTGGTCTAGATTAAATCACTCCAGTCCGGATACAGTGTGCTTCTTATAGCATGTACAGTGAACCGTATAATAAAACCATATGATATATGGGGGAGATTTTCAGAAAATGTACAATTGTCAGCTGTACACATTTAGTATATCGTGCTAAATTATATATTAGGCTGCAATTTGGTCAATACTAGGTAAATTTGAGTATATTCGGCATTGCATTGTTTCTATCAATCTATTTGGTTAGATTGAGCTGTATTCTAAACTTTATTTTCGTCTGAAATTGGGGTTATTTGAGAGAATTGGCGAAGGTGAATTGTTCATTTTCTGAAAACTTGACCCACATAATTATGATTATTTGCCCGAGATAAATTAATGTATAGTTTAAAACTTGTAAAGTTCGAGCCGTATAATTGTCTATCTATGATAGTAAATATTTAGCTGGCGTGTTGTTTCATTCATCCTCATATACCTTCATCTCATCTCATTTTATTGTTCACTATTTCTGTGTTATGTTTAACAAAGTTTATGTTTTATACCTGGTTCAGGAACGAGCTGAAAAGCTGGCAGCTCATGCTTGATCCTCGTCCAAATTGAGTTTAAAAAAGTCATTCTTTTAATTCCACCCACGTTAAATATAAAAACAAAATAAGAGAGAAAGAGAAATGACTCTAAAGTTGCAAACAATGATATTCTGCTAATGTTATTCCATAAGAACTCTTTGCCAGAATGTTTGTTCATCTTGGGGGTGTTTAGCGCTGTTAATTGTATGATACAGTCAGATTCTCAGAAAATGCACCATCTACACTTCTACACATCTATCAAATTCTGCTAAATTAGAGTGAAAATTGATAAGTACTAGGTATATCTGAGTGTATTCTGTATTGTATTCATTCAATAAATCTGTCTGGTCATGTTGAACTGTATTTTAAATCTGATTTTCGTCTTTAATGTGGGTTATTTGAGAGGATTGATGTGGACCAATTGTACGTTTTTTGAAGATCTGACCCAATACATGTATCAAATCTCAAGACAGTGCATTGAATATATCTATGAGTTTTTAGGTCATCCTATGGGGTTCCTATGGAGTATATTCAACTTATTTACTAGGGATTCTCCACCCAGAAGTATTACTAACAGTAACTTGTTCGCAAACATAAAATAAAGTACTTATTAGATGTCCTAATGTTTAACATCGTCGGAATCCCTCTCATCTTTTTAAATATTATGATGATATCGCAAACTCCATTCTTTGCGACTTGTGACTGATTTTCATATGCATACATTTTGTACTGTTTGCATTGTTTATTTCCGGGTTCAGTACAATAATGTAAATAAATAATAAGAACAACATTTACGCCGGCAAAGGGTGGCTCTATTCTATGTTAACCACAGGTCTCCAGCGGCCCTGATAGAAATTATAAACGAGTATATTATGTAAAATAGACTAGTAAGGTGAGGTCAGAAACGGGCATTCCTTGAACCTCAGCTCAAAAGCTTATACATACTTAGTATAGTGGTTATATGGTGTGTATAGTAATACATAATAATTATCCTCGAATCTGTGACCCACCTACACCTACTGTAGTCCAATGTGCAGTTTCTCGAACCGGCTTTGCTTTACCTCAGCAAGAGGCGCCATCTCGTGAAAAAAGAATGAAGCACATGGGGATCATACGGATCTTATAGAAAAATGAGTCATAAGTCCCAAATTGATACTATTCAAAGTGATAAATTCACAAAATGTATTTGTGGGAATGTTTTCATTTCTTGGTGCTTAACCTTGTTCGTAGCGTAAATACATGTACCAAATTTCAGTATATTAAATATATCCATACATTTCTAAGGTCATCTTATAGAGTATATTTAGCTACTTTACTAGTAAATGTCGGCCCAGAAATATTGCAAAAAAGAACTGTTTACACATAGTGTCCACTACAAGTCTATATAACGAATGGACGAATGGATGAATGGGTGAATGTATGGGTGGATGTATGGATGGGTGAATGGATGGATGGATGGGTGGATGTATGGATGGGTGGGTGGATGTATGGATGGGTGAATGGATGGATGGGTGGGTGGATGTATGGATGGGTGAATGGGTGAATGGATGGATGAATGGATGAATGGATGAATGGATGAATGGATGAATGAATGAATAGATGAATGGATGGATGAATGGGTGAATGGATGGATGAATGAATGAATGGATGAATGAATGGATGAATGGATGGATGGATGGATGGATGGATGAATAGATACATATATATGGATCAATGAATATAAATGGATGAAAGAGTGTAAAATAGGTGGTAGGTTTGACAGATATATAGTTTCTGAAGTGTTGATGGATAGCTCCCATATATATACATACATTAACACCTACATGTCAGGCACGCACCTACAAAGTCTCCCTCCAGCTCCTCCACCTTTGATGGCTCGCCTGGAAAGTAGCATGAGACATCAGGTACAGGTGAGAGGAGATGACCAGCCACTAATGATGCATACATTACCTACCTCTGCTCTCTATGCAGTTTATAGATATTCTTATTTCATTTGCCATGTGTTACAGGAAAATGAGTCACAACTTAAGTAGCAAAATTACTATTTTTCAAAGTGGTTTGTTGGCAGGATATATTTGTGGGAATGTTTTCATCTTTTGGATGCGTAACGCCCTTTGTCGCATGAATACATGTACCAAATTTCAAGACTGTGTATTAAATATATAGCCTTTTATTTCGAGTCGTTGTATAGAGTATATTTAGCTTCTTTACTAGTAACTGTCCACCCAGAAATATTGCAAACTTTTTCAAAAATATAAATATGAACTTGATATAGAAATACTTATAAGGCATCCTAATGTTTACTATCATTAGAATCTGCTTGATCTCCTCGTTTCAAATATGGTAATATCTTAAATTCAATTTTTTGCGACTTGTGACTCATTTCCTTATAACACATCAGATTTGACTTTTTCTTTTTCTTTTAAATGTTTTTATTGGCCACCTCATTTAGTATATTTACAAAAATACGCATAACCACTGATGTGATATATTCTGATAGCACATTACATTATTAAGATGCTGTTCTCATTGGGACCAGTCAAAGCAATAATTTAACAGCAGTACAAAACATATTAGATTATCATATTTAGATTAACAGAGATTGGGAGTAGATTTAATTACAGTTACAATTTGTGACGTGTCACAGATAAATGAGTCACAAGTAGCAAAAAGTGGATTTGATTTGATTTGATTTGATTTGTAAAATATCTTTATTCAGGACTTAGGACATTATATCATTTTGAGATGTCATCATAATTATATCACACTTCTCTCATTTGGTATCATAAAACAGTCTCACTTTTGTATCCACATCATTTGCAGACCTCGGTCCAAACAATTGGATCAAATTCATTATTTAATACTAAAATAATTCATTATTATTATTCACGTTACATGCTGGGCCTAACATGTCCTGCATGGACGCATACATTAATGTCAGAGGGGTGGGAGGTGGTGATGGGCGTATGATATGAATACATACGTGCTGTTTAATTCACCTCTACTGGACTGTACAATAGGGGTCAGTTATTGGTGGTGAAGCATAGGGGGGGGGCTCAGGGGGGCCTAGTGAAAGGTTTATTTTATTGCTAATCGAGGACTTGATTTTATATAAAAAAGATTCCTGATTAAAATTATTTAATTTGTACAACTATTTAAAAGGTAAAATATTAGTTTTGTAATGGTTTGAATTCATTTTGATAGTGATTGATTTTAATGTCATGAAATAATCAATCAATAGGAGATTTTGTAACTCTTGCATTCAGGTATAACATTAACCTCTAAATGTCAATATCTCAATATCTACATCTTAACTAGGTGACACTATTATCATCTCCCATGCTTTTCATTATAATGTAGCTAGTCAGACAAGGTGATGATTTAAAATCTTCTAGTTTAGAAAAACTTATATCATACTGATATAATTAACCATTCATACATTATATTTTTTTTTTTATTTTTTTAAAGATGTTATTTATACTTGGTATACAGGATCCTCAAATTAGGGTTTTTCATCTGACCCAAGTCATATTTTACAAAACATTTAATATAAAAATGCCGATCATATTTTTCATATAAACTTGTTACCTCTTGAACTGATCTACCTACTGAAAGATTTTGGAAATTTTAGGGTCAATTCACTTGCCACTAAGGCCATTACAGCCGAGTGTTGGTGTTGTACAAAGCAATAATAGAAATACAAATGACAAGTGAGGAAATGAATGAGTCACTATTTGTTTCTTGGAAAAAGCTGTTGAAGTTGATACAAATACATATCGTATTTATGTTTCCATTATGCTACTGACCCATATGATGCTAGAGAGAGAAAAACACCAAAGGACAATGGTCAGTTCCTTAGATCCAGTCTAGGCTCAGAGTTGAGAGAGTCCCTTCAAACTGAGGGAAAGCCTCTCGCTCCAAATTAACCGCAAAAACTCCATTAGAATCCAATTAAGACGCCTGCGTATAATCCAGGCCCGGGAAAGGCATTAGCGCAGTAGGCGTCCAATCACTGACATACCATACTTATCTGAGCGAGAATCCCATTAAGACGCCTATATACTCCAGGTCCAGGAAAGCCATTAGGCGTAGTAGGCGTCCAATCACAGAATACCATAAAGATCTGAGAGGCTGAGCTCAGACTGGTCCCCCCCCCCCTCCCTCGCCCCCCCCCCCCCCGCTTTCATCTGACCTCTCTGATGTGTCTAAATCGCCCTCCGGTATGCCGGTATATATCTGTCCTTATTAATATTTCCATAATGTCTCCTTTCATGTATACGGACAATTGACTGAGAAGTGAGAGAGAGAGTTTCAAAGTAGGAGATTGAATGAGTGGTGTGACTGAGTTCATCAATTAGAACTAGGCTTTCAAGGAGGAAGAGAAATAATTTATTAAGAAGCCAAACACAACCTTTGTTTCCTATAATCGGATTACACAAAATCGTAACGTGATCCAAGCTGTGGAACCGTTTCAAGGTTAGGAGAAACACATCGAGCCATTTAATATATACATATACCAACATACAGGGAATTTGTGGTAGTGTTGTTAATTGTCAGTGGTGAGCTATTGAAGGTATCTGGTTCATTATTGGGAAACACACACGCGTTCTAGCCGGCCGATATATACATGGATTACTCCCAAGTCATGGATGATATGTACTTAGACAACCAAGTCAATTCAAGGTGAGGAGATGATTGTTATTGCGTTGCTTGTATAAATCTATGTGGGTGTTCATATATTTATGGCTATAAATGTGTATAGGTTTTATGAATGTTCATATATGTGTGTATGCGTTTATGTGTACGGGTGTTTTGTGTATGTGAGTCAACTTATACATGCATGTGGGTCAGATTTTCAGAAAATTTAGAATTGGCAGCTGTACACATTATAGTAAATCCTGCTAAATTAGGCTGCAATTTGGTCAATACTAGGTATTGCATGGATTCTAGCAAGCTGCTTGGTTAGGTTGAACTGTATTTTAAACTTTATTTTCGTCTGAAATTTGGGTTATTTGAGAGGATTGGTGAAGGTGAATTGTACATTTTCTGGCGGCTTCACCCATGTGTGTGTTCCATACACATATATATAAGGGTCAGGTCGTCAGAAAATGTACAATCAGCAGCTCCACATATTTAGTAAGTTATGTTAAGTTAGGCTGAAAAATGGTAAATAATAGGTGTAGCAGAGTATCTATGATTGTTTTATATTTGAAAATCTTCCACAAAAATTAATGAGATCTTGTGAATAAAACACTTTGAAAAATATCAATTTTACAACTTGTGACTCATTTTTCTGTAAAACATCAATGCAAATAACAGACATGTGTATAATTTATGCAAAGTTATAAACGTCTGAGGTCATGTCCTCGCACAAAAGACGTTAAATTGTAAACGTCAGTCTAGTTTCTGATTATTCCTGTCCCAAAAAAATAGATACACCTTCATGTATCCTACTGACTGAAAAACAAACTGTCAGATATAATAATCATCCTACCAATATAAACTCTAATAGCACATGTTTAGTATATGGGTCAGATCGTCAGAAAATGTACAATTGGCAGCTCTACACATTTAGAAAATTTTGCTAAATTAGGCTGAAAAATGATGAATACCGGGTATATCTGAGTATATTTGGTATCGCATTGATTTAAAGTATCAGCTCTGTTATGTTAAACTGTATTTTGAAGCTCATCTTTGTCTTAAATGAGGATTATTTGAGAGGATTGGTGAAGGTGAATTTTACATTTTCTGGTGATCTGACCCATATATATATTCAATTTCTATTCAGTTTACATTTACATTTCTGATTTATGCAATACCGAATAGGAATATGGGTCAGATTTTAAGAAAATGTACAATTGGAAGCTCTACATATTTAGTAATTCCGCTATATTCTGCTTAAAAAATGATAAATTTGGGGTATATCTGAGTGTATTTGGTATTGCATTGATTTGAATTATCTGTTCTGTTATGTTAAACTGCATTTTGAAGCTTAAATGTGGGCTATTTGAGAGGATTGGTGAAGGTGAATTGTACATTTTCTGAAAATCTGACCCTTAAGCCTTTTACGAGTAGGTCTTCCAGGTATTCCTGAAATTATAACATGAAAGAATAATAGGTACAAGTACAAAAATAAATAAACAATGATAATCACAAGTTCGACTTCCTATAGTTAATTACTCGACGTTCTATAGTTAATTATAGATAGGCATCGGTTGTTTCTAAATAAGTATCGCTATCCCCATTCAAGTCACAATAGTTTTCCAGAACTCTATTTGCGATGATTAAAACCATATTAGCAATGTGTGTGTATGGGAATTACATTGATTGCCCCCAGCGTGTCTGCCTGTGTGACTGTTAGTGGGAAAATAAGGAGGACAATTTATTTATAGACCGAGGCAATATCTGCCATATTGATTGTCAGAAAATGTACAATTGCCAGCTCTACACATTTAGTAAATTCTAAAGGATTGGGCTGGAAACTGATAAATACTAGGTACATCTGAATATATTTGTTATTGTGTTGACTCACAATATCTGTTTGGTTATATTATAGTTTATTTTTAACGTTATTTTCGTCATAAATCTGGGCTATTTGAGAGGATTGGTGAAGGCGAATTGTACATTTTCTGGCGACTTTACCCATCTGATGTATTGATTGTCATGCAGTATGCATAAGGACTGGTGTTTGTGAACTCAAAGTAGCAGGAAGTTAAGAAGTACACCGACCGCATACAGTAGAACCTAGCAATCATGGATTCCATTATACTGAGGTATTCGGATTAGAGAGGGGTTTATTATAATAAAAACTCTAACTATATTTTCAAAGGTGATTTATTCACAGGATATCTTTGTTGGAATGTTCTGATTTTTGGAGGGTTTAGTGCATTAAGTCGCATAAATACATGTACCAAATTTCAACTGTGGAGTACATTTATTTACCGTATTTTACTGGTAATTGCCCACCCAGAAATATAGCAATTTTTTTTTTCAAACATAAACATATCAAACATATGGAAATACTTCTTAGATGCACTAGTGTTTACTATCATTGGAATCGGCTTGATCTCATCATCTCAAATATGATGATATCTCAATATTTTTTGCGACTTGTTACACAAGTTTCTATACCTCATATAAGCCCACACTGTGGGTTTGTAGAGTAATAGGAAATGTACACCTACAGACCTAGACATGTTTACCCACTCAGTACAATTGGCACCACGTGCCTGGTCCTCATTATATTAATATGTTTTCAATTGTTTTATTAAGGACTGTTCATTTTTAACCACCTGGGGGGGGGAGGAGAATTTTCAGGGGCACCTTTTTGTGTACTCTGAAGGCGGGGGGCAACTTCTTTTGCACAGACTCGGGATGGGGGCACCTTTATTTGCGCCGGTACGTGAAAAATGTGTGTCGGGGGTTTCTTTGTTTCCATAGACTCAGAACTACAATGATGTAGTGGAGGGGGGGTCATGAAATTTTGGACAAACTTTCAAGGAGGGGGGGGCAAGAAATTTTTCACATGACTTTAAGGAGGATTATACAATTTTGCACAAGAACTTTTCGCAAATTCTCCACTCCCCCCCCCCCGCCTAGTGGTTAATTATGAATAGTCCCTTATGATTATTCAGTGGAGTATAATATAAAGATACAAAAATACATGAATAGCTGAAATAGAATTACCAAAGATAACTTATGTCTTTAACTGTATACATCGCTGTGTACGAGCGGTAATATGCATAATTATATCATAACCGAGTATATTATGCTGCTATATATCAAGATATTTCCCATTTATATATATTTCCCAACTTTTGGAGATGAAGAACATTTGATGGGTCCTTTGTTTTCATGGCTTTTTCGGCATTAAACTAGGCTGAAAGTGATAACTAAAAGACAGTGGTAGGGAGGTTCAGCAAGTTTAAAAACATATAACAGCAGCAGAGTATTGATAAGATTTTTTTGTCGTAATAACGAGAATGTAGCTTTAATAGTGCAACTATTAAACAACCCATACATTTATTCATGAATAATGTTAATAATATAAATAATAGTAATAAACGGGAAAAAGAATAATAATATTAATGGTGCCCGATGTTGCTGGTGCCAGAACTGGATATGAAATGTGAGTTTTCCTGGAACCACTTAACATACACAGAATCATCAGCCATAAATCATTACATTATTATATACTTTCGGCTCAATAACATATTGCCACCGGCCCTCTTTTCTTCCTGGTATTACATAACTCATTACAATCTGCGTGTGTCCGTTAGTGTACTAATATGTATAATAGAGGATTTGCATATTCGCCATCTTGAATCTCGATTCACATGGAATTATGGGCGTTGTATGTCCGAGCTATAGAAAACATGTTATGTTTAGCATGAAATATTTAACAGTGATCTCATTCAAATATAGTCATGTGTTTTACATGTTTCCATAAACAAGACTTCATCATACCCATCATGCATTTGGTTTTTATAGATCATTTACCCAAACTATGATATTGGTGAAAAGTTCTTGAGAATGTAACTTTAAGTTAGCTGTTGTCTAATATTTATTTTGGTTGGTAAACGTACAAGCCAATTATACCGGTCAATGTGTGGGAGGGACATACAAAGAACCAAACTTTAAACCCAACCTTACCAACAACATTCCATTCCATACTAGTGTGCTGTGTCTCTGGGCCCAGTTGTTGACTATGTTATGGGCCAGAAAAGCCGCCAGAAAATATGTGATGCGTTACAATAAAATGTGTCGCTGTAATGTGTTCTTTTCACAAGAACTATTTATTGTAGGAATATTCCCATTCAAGACAATACTTTGATAAGTTTGGGGCACCCTGGAAGATCTGTAACATCCAATTTTCCATAATATTGATTGGAAAAAGTGATATAAAATTCTAGACGAAAATAGAAGTACACAGACCAATTAGGGTTTCCCTCAGTTTGGAGGGACTCTCTCATCTCTGAGCCTAGACTGTGTCTTACAATTTGCAAATTATCCCCAATAGGAGATTTGCATAGCCGCCATTTTGAATCTTGATTCGCATGGAGTTATGGGACTAATGGTACAGTCTAAAATCTATAGAAAACATGGCATGTTCAGCATGGATTATTTATTAATGTTCTAATGTCAATATTTCACAACACAAGTCCCCATCCTTCCCACCACGCTTTTGTTTTTCAGAGATCATTTATAAAAGCTATGATAGTGGAAAAAAACATTGTTGCAATTTTGCCAAACATTAGTATGTCAGATTTCATCAGAATCCATCCCAGGATGCACAGTAATAAACATGCGCAGTGGCACATGCAAACCCCCTATTGATAGGATTCGCCAAGGGGGTGAATTGTATGTACACTTTCTGACGACCTCACCCATGTATAATTCCCCTTTAATCCCTAATGGGTCAGATTTTCAGAAATGTACAATTGGCAGCTCTACACATTTAGTAATTTCTGCTAAATTCTGCTAAAAAATGATAGCTTTTGGGTATATCTGAGTATATTTGGTATCGCATTGATTTAAAGTATCAGTTCTGCTATGTTAAACTGCATTTTTAAGTTCATTTGTTTCTTAAATGTGGGTTATTTTAGAGGATTGGTGAAGGCGAATTGTACATTTTCTGGAAATCTGACCCTAATGTTGACTCACCCTGTACCACACCCCAACTTCACACATTGGTCAAGGATCTAAATACAAACTCAAACCCTTATATAGACTGACCGGTCAACGAACGTCCACTTCTAAATGGCAAAGCTATTTCTAGCAGCGGAGATCAAGCTAGATCATGGGGCAGCGACTGGACTGAACGACTTGACCACTCTATTAAATGACCACTGACCGCTCCTTATTTGAGGAATCCATTACGTAATGGTTTTAAGGTGTCACTGACGAGGGTATAAGTCGGTGTAAGTGGGTGGAAGCTTTAGTAGGGGAAATAAATAAAGATCCAAATTTCTCATGCATGGCAATTGGACATTCTGCTCAATGATTTGGTTGGAAATAACACCGCAAGCCACAATGTTTTGGTAGCTTGCTTTTATCGTAGCTTTTGCTGGTACATATTTAAAATTATATTTCTACCTGAATTTGGTCTTGTAATTCTGCAAGATTTTCTACATTCTTTCTTTTTTAAAACAATTTTTGATCATTTTTATGGGCAACAATTTTAAAATATCTGACGCAAAAGACGCATATATATATAGATGCATCTAAATGCATATGGGTCAGATTTTCATAATATGTACAATTGGGAGCTGTACACATTTAGTAAATTATACAAAATTAGGCTGCAATTTGGTCAATACTAGGTAAATTCGAGAATATTCGGCATTGCATTGACCCTAGCAATCTGTTTGCTTAGGTTGAACTGTATTTTGAACTTTATTTTCGTCTTTAATTTGGGTTATTTGAGAGGATTGGTGAAGGTGAATTGTACATTTTCTGAAAATCTGACCCATATAATGGTAAACATTAGGACATCTAATATTTTTGTATACGTGAAATCACGTGGTCAATCACTAGTAAAGTAATCAATATTTATACTCCTTATATAAAAACCTCAGATATGCATAGCTATATTCAATATACATGCAGTCTTCAAATTTGGTACAAATTTGATCATATCTCAAAATTCATTTTTTGCGACTTGTGACATATTTATAACTGTCAATGATATATTTATATCTGTCATCACATAATATTATTCATTGTATTGCCAGAAAACTAAGAGAGATGTGCGTTTGAAGGGTTTTACAGTGTTGCTACAGGAATCAGATTTTCAGAAAATGCACAATTAATTGGCAGCTGGACACATTTAGTAAATTCTGCTAAATCACGCTGCAATTTGGTCAATACTATATGTATAGCTCTGATACTAGGTAAATTCGAGTATATTTGGCATTGCATTGATTCTAGCCATCTGTTTGGTTGTCTTGAACTGTATTTTGAACTTTATTTTCGTCTGAAATGTGGATTATTTGAGAGGATTGGTGAAGGCGAATTGTTCATTTTCTGAAAATCTGACCCAGAGATGAGTGGGCAGTGTAGCGTGCAGGCGAGCATACTCAGCTAGACTCTGATTATGCCCGACACATTCCCAACTCTGATCTTTTAAAGACAGTTGAATAAACATATGGCCATTGGGCAACCTTCCAATATTGGATCCCGATTCAGCTTTGTGATCTGTTTCTCGTTCAGCTCCTATTGCTGTCCAATATATCTTAAGGTAGTATACTGCCTTCTATATGGTGTACCCGGCTGTTTAGTTCAGCTCCTGTATCTACTCCTGGGGTAGTGTACTACCACCTATTGTTGTATGATGGTTTACCAGGCTATTTAGTTCAGCTCCTATATCCTGTCTTACACTAACTAATATACTACCATCTATTAATGTATGTTGTTTTACCAGGGGGTTTAGTTCAGCTCCTAGAGCTTGTCAAACACTAACTCGATCCTGGAGTAGTATACCACCATCTATTGCTGTATGTTGTTTTACCAAGCTGTTTAGCCCTTAGTAAATGTTCAAAAGTAAAATATGATATACCAGCCCAATAGAATATTGTATGAGAGATACATGTATATCTATATTACCTACGATTGTAGGGAATATAATTTATTTCATAGTTTAAATAGACACTCAGAATTTAATCTGATTAAATCGATGTTATTATAGTGAAAGGACTTGATAATCAATTCAATAAAAGTGGAAGAACATCAGTGATAAGCAGCATTTCCCTATGATTAATTAATCTCTGATCCACATGAAATCCCTCCCATTCTGACTTGATTAAGCATCAACACTTATATATATTTGCAAACAATAATTTTTTTTAAAAAACTGGTTTTTATTCATCGAAATTTCAGAAGCAATAAATGAAGGTTTTGAAGCAAACGTTCTACAGTAGCTTAACAAAATAAAATTAGACCAATTAGAGCTACTGACGATAACCTTTAATTACATTTAAATTAATGCAGAGATCGCTAATACTAACTAATAAACAAACAAGTCACATTGACCTAATTTCGATTAAAAAACACTTTGGGAAGTTAACAGGAGATTTATGATGCATTTCTAAGTTATATTCATCCAATTAAATATTCATATCATCGACTGACCACCGATCAAGGAAATAACAAACGGGATCAATACAAATTGGCGGGTGCGCTATAAGCGGTGAGGAAAATGATTGTTGATCTCAAGGCAGACAATGAATAATTGAGATGATTGATTGGGCCTTCTCATTTCTACAGCCACCTTGTACAGTAGAGTAGTGTGTATACAGTATAGGTATGCTTTATACCTCCATGCTCTCTCGACAAACATATCTCGAATATTTTGGTTCAACCAATGTTGGTTCAACCCATGAAGATATGTGATGTGTTGCAGGGCCATGAGTCACACGTTATTAGTGAAATGACAGTTTCTATACAGAGATCCGGATTTTATGATTCATAAATATGTATGATAGCATTTCCATATTTATTTATTCATAGATACCACACGGATATACCAAACTAGAAACTATTTTAGATGTCGATGTGCTCAGGCGAAGGGAAAAGCTTTGTTGGTATATTGAATAAAGAATTTGACGTAAAAACAAAAAAAAGACATGTCCCTAATATTCCTTTATCACTGTCAGTCAGTCTACGCACAGAATCTCTCAGATCGGATAAGAGTCATATTGTATGTCAGTGGTTGGACGCCTACTGCGCTTTTGGATTTCATGTCCCTGGAATATAGGCGTCCTAGGGGGATTCTGATGGGATTTTGCGGTTTGTTGCGAGAGGCTTTCCCTCAATTCGAAGGGACCCTCTCAACTCTGAGCCTTTTAAAAAAGCAGAATAAAATGGATTTTTTTTTATTAATCAGTTTAAGGCCAATACAATATTTAAGTCAATCAGAAAATACGCAATATCGATCCCTGGGGGATGTTTTCACAGTCAAGTCATTCTTTTCAGAAATTTGCGCTAATTGCTTTCCTGTCCAAGGAGTAGGCCTCGGTGTCCTTGTTGGATTCCAATGGAATTTTGCGGCTGAATTGTAGCGAGAAATTATCCCTCAGTTTGGAGGGACCCTCTCAGCTCTGAGCCTATACTGTGCATATCCCGCTTGGGATGAAGAGCTTTGTGGTAGGCTAAGTTATTTATTTGTCCTTGTCCTAAAGGACACCACCCAGTGGACGGTCTCAGGTGCTTGTCTCCACCATTACCGACCAGAGATAAATCAGAAACACAAATTATTGACACCAATTAATGTGGCCTGCCTCGCCTCCTCAACAAGCCTATTTTTACAAGGCCAAGAAAAATAGGTGTGTTTCTTTTCCACCCCCCCCCCCCCACACACACACACACCCCACCCCCTCCACACACACACCCCACACACACCAACACGCTCCTTATTTTTACCTAGAAATCCCTTAGCCTGCTTAAAGAATTCTTTAACCTGTCTAACAAGAATTTGATTAAAAGTTATTTTCTTTGCAAAAAAAAGATTAATTAAATATGAACACAAACCTCCTATCTGGAAAAGCCTTAAAAGGTCAATTTCTCTTGATTAAAATAACTATTTTTTTACGAAATAAAGGTGTTTTTAGTTCCTGAAGAGTCATTTCTTCTTCCAAATACAAAATATAGCAGATACAGGAAAATGGTAACATTTTATAAAAGGAATTGACCACACCCTCATCGTCAATAGAGACGTAGACTAACATTATTCAATATTGGTAATATTGCATTATATTGACCATTAGATCTATTAGTCCATTATTTCCACAAGTTGTCAGCTAAACTATTCCATAACCGCAGCTAAGTTGGCCTAGTGTGTTGTTCGTCTCTTCGAACTATTTGTATTTATGCTCTGACATAGGCCTAATTATTAAGAATTAATACTTTTACATAGGCCTAGGCCTACTACAAGCGTCCACCGTGAGGATAACATTTAGCAATATATGCCTATTAGCCCTCAAGTAGGCCTAGGCATAATCTTTGTCATAGTTGCACACATTTTTTAAACTGTTCAAATTCCGAATAGATCTATAGGCCAACCTGGCAAATTATTCCAATGTTTAGCCGCTATATAGATCTATGCATAGGCTAGTGAGAGCGAAAATATGTATAGATAAAATAAATATAGCCTAGGCCTAATATTGAAAATAATAAGTCTTGCAGTAGGCTAGCCTATCCTGGGCAGCATCCATAACGCCTAAATAGGGGCCTAAATCTATATTATTGATCCTTCCCATTCCCAGCATCATATAGCTCATCATGTAACGTTAGGCCTATTATGTTGGGTTTTTTTTATTCAGTGTGTTTCATACAGCAATCACAATACAAAGATATTATTTAGTACTTAAACCACGGTCAGTCTAATGACATCGTGTTGCTGCCTGAAATATAGCACGAGGTACGAGTGCTATATTTCAGAGGCAGCAACACGATGTCATTAGACTGACCGTGGTGTAAGTACTTTATAGCACGTAAGGTCGTCAGATTTCTAATTGAACAGTCATAAATCGGTAAACACACAATCCCTCTCTGTACTTCCCTCATTCCCTCAAAGACATTTAGGGGCTTTGTGTGACATCATCTTTGACAAGGCCTCCATCATGCCCAGGCTCTGGAGGAGGGCTTATCATCCTTTATCATTGGCAATAAAACCCCTGCACTTTCCCAAACCCTTGCCCTTTTTCTCTCCCGCCCCCTCTATGATGATCTACCTCAACGATATGAATAAACGTTTATATAGTATTTCCTCTCATCGTCCTTATTGTATGTTCTTTTGTCTTGAATTTGCTTCACAGATAGATGCCAACCTCCTAGAATAATGAGGTATTGGTATGAAGGTTCCTGGTACAAAAGATACTATAGAAATGTATATTCATAGGAATATGTCAGATCGTTTAATACATTACTACAGGGGTCGTAGTAAGCCTTGGGTCAGTACTAGTATTGTGGACGAGTGGCCTGATGGAGGTACTCGTCCACAACCAATCAGCACTCGTCCACATATACAATTGTAGAAGTAAAAACAAGATAGAGTCTTTATCGTAATACATAATAGAGGATCAATTTCCATAAATGTAACATATATATAGGAGACAAAAAAAGAGCGAAGTTCCCTAACTATCAAAAACATTAAAAAGATGTTTTTTAGCACAAAGGTTTTAGGCTACTGGGCCCATTTCGTAGGAATGGATCATGTATATATACCATTATTCTTAAATATTCAAAACTAATTTGGGAATAGCAAATGTCGGCCTAATGATTGATGCAAATGTGTACAAGTTTACTATACTTACTGTAAATTAGTAAGGCCAATATCTCTTTACGATTTTAATGTATTTTAAATGATAAGCATGTTATTTTTGTATGTACACTATAATACTAAATGTGTCTTCCCTAAGAAACTCAGTCATGTACAAACACTTGATATTTAGCTTTAATTAATTTCCCATCCTCCCAAAATGTATAGGGTTTTATTTTATGTGATTCATGTGTGTGTGTCTCTCTCTCTGTCTCTCTCTCCTGTGTGCTCTCTTTTAGTTTCAAGAGTGGTATATTTTCCTCCCAATCATGCTCTATCATTTTGAGCGTGCAGGCAATAAATGAGTGTCATGGGTGTGTGCCGTCTAAAATGACCGTTGCTTTGATTACAGCAGAGGCCCTCCTGGGGGTGTTTGAAGTGCCGACCTGAGACACCCAAGAAAGGGTGCATATATCCGATCTAAAACATTACCGT
Organism: Sthenelais limicola; assembly: GCA_942159475.1. Taxonomy (NCBI): domain Eukaryota; kingdom Metazoa; phylum Annelida; class Polychaeta; order Phyllodocida; family Sigalionidae; genus Sthenelais; species Sthenelais limicola. The sequence goes on from OW804098.1 coordinate 109,726,904, forward strand.
TTATGACTGTTTAATTAGAATCTGACGACCTAAGTGCTATAAAGGCTATTATAGCACTCAGGTCGTCCGATTCTAATTAAACAGTCATAAACGGCAATGTCTTAGATCGGATATATGCACCCTTTCTTGGGTAGATTACGTCGGCACTTCATACACCCCATGGAGGGCCTCTGCTGTCATCAAAGCAACTGTCATTTAAGACGGCAGAAACACACAACAATCATTTATTACTTGCACGCTAGAAATGATAGAGCATGTTTCTGGGGAAAATAGTGCACCCCTGAGATGGGATCCTAAAAGAGAGTACAGGAGAGAGAGAGAGAAAGAGAGAGTCCGATGAGACGAAATACTATTCTAAACGTTTATTCATATGTTGTTTTGAAGTACCATTATAAAGCGTATCACCTTTATTTAAAATTCAAATCTTAATAACATTATCTCATTAAGTCTTAATCATTACTGTTTTACAAAGTAATAGCATTTAAGAGACTATAAGATAAGATAAGATAAGATAAGAAGTCTTTTATTTGTCTTTTCGAAGAGTACAAATGAGTACAGACGAGGATTATATAAAAATAGACAAAAGGGTCGACATACCTATTATGTACTACAAAGAGTGCATATTCTTCCGGCAGTTACCGAAATTTGGAAAAGGACTAGGCTAGTTGACTTAGATATGGTTAGAGAATAAAATAAAATAAAATTAAAAATAAAATAAAAATCGAAGTTTAAGGTATCAGAGAACTAAGTGACTAACATGGCAAGTGTTAAACATATCGCGAGGAGTACAGTACAGTACGACGCGATTTAATATCACAAACTTACATGTGATATTTAGAACAATAATATCAGTGGTAAAATATTAAATAGTACCACAAAGAATAGCAAGTTTATACCACAAAATTTACATGTGGTATTTACAGGAGTAAAATTGAGTGAGAGTAATAAAATACATTATTACCGCAAAATAATATTTTTACTGCTGGAACCCAAAATTAGGGTGGTGTAATTATATTAAAACAGGGTATTTTGATCGTGAGAGCAGTTATGTACTATGTACTATAGTTAATATCTACGTTAATATTGCGCAAAATTGATGATAATATTCACGTTGATATTGCGCAAAATTGATGGTAAGATTCACATTAATATTGATGTTGTTCTTTATTCTTTATCTTAATTTCGAGTGGCATGTTTCTTCCTCAAATTATATATCTGTAGGCAGCGACATTTTCAATGTAACTGTTACCTATTCACAACAAATAAAAGATTTATCATATCATATCATATCACTGATAAAGGATGATATAAGCCCTCCTCCAGAGCCTGGGCATGATGGGGGCCTTCTCAAAGATGATGTCACACAAAGCCCCCAACTGTCTTTGAGGGAATGAGGGAAGAATATCCGAGTAAAGAGAGGGATTGTGTGTTTGCCGATTGATGACGGTTCAATCAGAAATCTGACGACCTTACGTGCTATAAAGTACTTACACCACGGTCAGTCTAATGACATCGTGTTGCTGCCTTTGAAATATAGCACTCGTACCTCGTGCTATATTTCAGGCAGCAACACGATGTCATTAGACTGACCGTGGTTTAAGTACTAAATAAGGCACGTAGTTATGTTGTAGGCTACAATTGTTAATGTTATGTTGTTGTTATCCTTGAATGAATGGAATGAATGAATGCCGTAGCCGTAGGGCCTACCAAAATCGACGGGGCTGTAATATTCACGCCAGGAATATTAACTATGTAGCCATCTCCACAGATATAGGCCTACCAGTAGGCATTTAGTATTTATCATTTTGTAGCGTAATTAAACACAAGGCATATGATGGATAATAGTCATAATTTGCCTGTTTCCCCACTTCCACACGGTTCCACACTCGTACCACCGTCTAAACACCGCGTTTCCCATACCGAAGGCCCGACATGAAAAAGACGAAAATTTTCGCCCAATAAGGGACTCGAACCCTTGACCCTCAGATTAAAAGTCTGATGCTCTACCGACTGAGCTAACCGGGCGCTCTGGCTGGGAGCGCCGTGACCTACTATATATACCTTCGAGCCTCTGGGTTGGTGCAATATGTACCATTCACCATAGTGCACTCGTAGGAAGGTTTATTCTAACATGTGCATACATGTATGTTCAATTTAGGTTCAACGTTGGGAAAACTACCTCCAGAATGAGGGAAAGCCTCTCCAACCAAACCGCAAAATGCCATTAGAATCCCAATAGGACGCTTAGGTAGGCGTTCAATCACTGACATACCATTTTTATACTGATAATAGTAAGCCTACATTTGCAGGCGACTTCTGTACACCCCGGCTGTACACACGCCCACATCACATTGGATTGTTTTTCTTGTCTTACTCAGGTAGCTATACACTCTATTCGTGATCTACTTGGAGCGGCTTGCCGTAGGGTTACACCATTCGGTCGCTTTGATGTTTACTCTAAGTAGGTCTCGAACAGAGTGTAGGCAGGCTGGTATATCCCCCAGCCTCTTTGTTTACCATCTCTGACCCTATTCGACTTAATTCCCTCTTAGTTTGAAAATAGTAGGCCTACTGTTAGTAATTAGTGATACAATCAACAACTAATTAGGCCTAATGAAGTCAAACCGAAACGAAGTTAGTGAAATTATGGTATACATCATAAATACCCGTTGTTTAGGCCCAAAGTTGAGAGAGTCCCTTCAAACGAAGGCAAAGCCTCAGACCACAAAGTGCCATTATAATTCCATTAAGACCGCAAAATGTCATTATAATCCCATTAGAACGCCTAGTCCATGGCTAGGAAACCGATAAGCGAAGTAGGCGTCCAATCACTGACATATCCTTCGTAATCTGATCTGGGGGTTTGGACCTAGAGTGCGTACTTCTGTTCACTATCGAAAGTTTTCCATTTGACAATTCTCCACACATATATATAATGTATGCATGTTGTATAATAAATATAAATAAGATAATAATCGGTTTTAAAATGGCCTTGGGCAATCCAGCTTGAAGTAATTAGGCCTCGGGACCAAATAGCCAAACCAAAACAATTCCAAAAAATCCATTAATATCATAATTTATCACCAATATCTTTCTCATGCTTTCTATCGAATGTATTCCAATATCAATCATCGTAATAAAATGAATTTTTAATCACAAATAAGTCATTAATATAGGGGAGCCTAGACTATCTATGTTTTTATTGTTGAGTTGTTTATAATATAATTATGATGTTTTTCCTTTTTTAAAAAATATTTCTTTCTCAGTCGAGACAGTAGTATACATATATGATAGATCTCTTGAGTTGTTTTTAAAACCAAACAAATCAAACAGTCTAGGCTCAGAGTTAAAAGAGTCCCTCGAAATTAAGGGAAAGCGCAAAATGCCATTATAATCCCATTAGGACGCCTACACCAGGGCCATGCAGGAAGTCATTAGGCGTCCAATCACTGATATATCGTTCTTATCTGATCTAAGAGTCGTCCCTGACTGCAAAGTCTAAAGAGAGCCTTGAGCAAGAAAAATATAATCATTAAAACTGTTTCAAATAGGATGGTATCTCAAAATCCTTCTTTTTTCCCCCTCACTTGTGATTCGTTTTTCTGTGACGCATCACCCGGGCGCATCGCACATATAAATGCAAGTCTAAAGGGAGCCTTGAGCAAGAAAAATAATCATTAAAACTTCTTTTCAAGTGTTAAACCTCATTGTGTCATACCCATACATTTCTCAAACCCCCTTTTTATACTTACGACTCATATTTCTGTGCACGCATCACATTATATGTGTGAAGTTGCAAGAAAATGTACAATTCAGCTTCACCAATCTTCACAAATAACCCAAATTTAGGACAAAAATCAGGTTCAAAATATAGTTCAACATAAACAAACAGACATTTTAAAACAATGCCTATGGGATGGTATACCCCGACATATCTAGCATTATCGTTTTCAGCCTAATTAAGCAGAATTTACTAAATGTGTAAACATGCCGATTGTATACATTTTCTGACGATCTGACCCATATATAGTCCCACTTGTATAAGATTTATGCAGGTCTAAAGGGAACCTTGAGCAAGAAACACAATTTAAATTTAAAATAATGGCATTGAGAGGTAGGTGAGCCTTGGGCAAGTCTGTGCTGGTATAATTGAGCCTGAGGAGGACGAGTTCCCTGCCTGTATGAGTATGCACCGCCCAATACGCACCAATCGAGCAGCGAATGAAGCGGTTAGAAGTACAACTACTGTTCACTCGTCAGCCAGGCAGGCAGGCGTCCCAATACACACCTTTGTCACTTTATATAAGGGTAAGCTGCCTTCTATCTGACCAACCCATTTACCCAGCCCTTAACTGGACTCATATATACGCCTATAACTCATATATATATACGAGCAGTGGTAGACTTCAGCAGAGCTCTTGAGACGAGAGGTTGTGGATTGTATTACTTATCACTAACAGAGCAATCGACGAGCATTTGGGATTTAATTGTTGGACATTTACCAGTTTAACTCACTCAAGATGATGAATGGAAGGTAGGCTCTTGGTTTATGTTTATTGTGAAGGTGTTTTTTTTGTTTTTCGCGAACATTATATGTCTGAAGTTTGTAAGTTTAAATTGTCAGTAGATATTTTTGTGTGAGAGTGTTTCACGGAAGAGATTGTTGCTGCGCGAATTTATGTCCGCGCAAAAATACATGTGATATATGGCCTGGGTCCATGTGTGAAAAATATATACTTGTAAATGTATTGTATTCATCTTGATGTGTTTATAAATACATAACGTGTGTGGGACGGGCTTGCGGGATGTGTACATAACATTCTTATAACTTAATTTCTTAATTTTTAACAACAATCCAGTCTTGGCTCAGAGTTGAGACAGTCCCTCTAAACTGAGAGAAAGCCTCTCGCTCTCAAAATGTCATTATAATCCAATTAAGACCTCGAAATACCATTATAACGCCGACTCCAGGGCCAGGAAAGCTATTAGCGCAGTAGACGTCCAATCACTGACATACTGATCTGAGAGGATGTGAGCCTAGACTGAATCATAAGAACACATCGCTTGGAAATTAAATTTTAAAACACAATTGTAAACGTGAATTAAAATACTAATAAGTCAATGTTATTCAGTGAAACAAATAGTTTTCATATACTTTTGTCATGCTAAATAATGACAAAGTATTTCTATGAGAACGGTGCAAACGGAGGGAAAGCCTCTCGCCTCAAACCGCAAAGTGCCATCATAATTCCATTAAGACCACAAAATGTCATTATAATGTCATTAGAACGCATAGTCCTAGGCCAGGAAACTGGTTAGCGAAGTAGGCGTCCAATCAATGACATACCATTCTTATCTGAGGGTTTGGACCTAGTGATTAGGCCTATATTTTTAACCTCATTTTCTACGCAGGTTTTTCACCTAAAGGGCCTAGTCCACTAAGCGATTCTCACAGAATTTAGTGCAAAAGAGTCCCCTGCGGCGCAAAATCGCATGGGAATCGGCTTAGTGGACTAGGCCCTCTATACTTACAACACCAACAACAAAAGTCAATAAGGTTGTCAAGTTTGAGATGTGTCCCTTTATTGTTGGTCAATTGTATATCATATTACGATGCATGTTATGTGGACAAAATAAAGGGATCCTCGGGTTCCGTTGAATAATGAAAAATAATAATGCATTCACGATATCGATTGATAGTATTCTGTATTTGAATCAAACCTTTGTACAAATAAGAGATGTACATCTGGTAGAATGGGCCCCGGTCGTCAAACACATGTCTGTTTGTCCCTCCAAACTATTTAACTATTTATAGGTGAATTACTTTTTTTAAACTTTTTATTTTGACTTTAATTGAAGCTTCCACAAAGTCAAATAAATCTATTGGCAAAAAATGACAATAGTTTCAGAAATATCCTATCATCAATCATGGAAGTGTTTATAGAGTGGTTGTCAATATCTTCACCGTCTTTGTATATTCAATCATAATAATATCTCAAGTTGGAGAAGAAAGGAAGGAGGCATTTTACGTACAGCTCCATATTTTAGGAAATATCAAAATCACTTGATATAAGAGTTCATGTTCACAACCTTCAGGTAGCATAATACACTCACAGCCCAAGTATTTCAACAATGTTTGCCTGATTTTATTTTTTTGAATTCATAAAATGTTATTACAAGTATGCGGGGAGGTATATATGGGTCAGATTGTGAAAAATTGTACAATCGGCAGCTCTGCAAATTTGGTAAATTCTGCTTATTACACATGATAAATGCTAGCTATATCCGAATATCGCTGCCATTGTCTTGATTAAATATCTCTGTTTCCTTGTGTTTAACTGTATTTTGAAAGTCATTTTCCTGTTAAATTTGGGTTGTTTGTGAGGACTGTTAAAGATGAATTGTACATTTTCTGGCGATCTGATCCATATACAAACACTACAGATGTATAGCAGTTTGTAGTTTAATGCGTATATAGTCGACCCACCCGTATATATACATGTATATAATAAACATTATATTAGGCAATCCCGCACGTGAGGGTTCCCCAATAACTCGACGTGTAATTGATTTTCCAGCCAAGTCTTAACATAATCTCAAACTCTGAGCCTATATCGACAGGGATTAGAGTGGAAATATATATGGCTCAGATTTTCAGAAAATGCACAGTGTACAGTTCTACACATCTCTCAAATTCTGCTAAATTAGAGTGAAAAATAATCAATACTGAGTATATTTTGTATTTTATTCATTCAGTAAATCTGTCTTGTTATGTTGAACTGTATTTAGAACCTGATTTTCGTCTTAGATTTGTTTTTTGAATTGTACATTTTCTGGCGACTTCACCCATATAATGGGACAGGGCGTCAGAAAATGTACAATCGACAGCTCTACATATTTAGTAAATTCTGTTAAATTAGACTGAAAATGATAAATACTGGGTAGCCTATATCTGAGTATGTTTGGTATTGCCTTGAATAAAAGGGTGTGTTCGATTATGTTGAACTGTATTTTGAACCTCATTTTGGTCTTAAATCTGGATTAATTGAGAGGATTTGTGAAGGCGAAATGTACATGCCAAATACCCTATGGATTAATGCTGGTCAGTATTGTGATACGCAGTAAATAGGCAATGGACAATTCGTGCTAAATAATAATAAAATACTGGCTCATAACATATGGCTGATGTCGGCAGAAAATGCACAATTCGGTCAATATAGAGTATCTAACAGTTTCTAACTAATTGGTTGAAGGAGCGTGAATTGTAAGCAATATTCTAAGCGACTGAAACCAACGACTTAGATAACTGTTTTATATAAATTATGCTCTTAATAATATAAATAGAAACATTCTTTAGTCATAAATTTGAATTTTGGTGGTAAAAATTGGTAAAAGAAAAAACGTTGGTTGCCATTACTACAACACGTAACGCACTAGTTAGATACTCACTGTGCATGCATAAGTGAGCAGGTTGTTCTCAGAGCAGAATGATATGTCAGTGATTAGACCCCTACTTCGCTAATCGGTTTCCTGGCTTAGGACTCGGCCTTTTAATGGGAATAGTATGACATTTTACAATCTTAATTGAATTATAATGTATCCGGTATGAGGCGAGAGGCTTTCCCTTCGTTTGAAGGGACTCTCCACCTTTGGGCCTAGACTGTATCTGTATTTATTTATCTCACTAGTGGAGAACCTATCTAGAAATTACATCCTCTTGGAGCCAACATATTATTACACTCCCACAATAAGATGTTTGGTTATGATAGCGTTACAGATGTCAGTCATGCCATATGTTTGGGATGAGATAGTTGGGGATAAAAGTAAAAAATAGTTCATATAGGGGATGGAACTAGTTCACGAATCATTCACATCCTATATCTGATGTGTTATAGAAAAATGAGTCATGAATCGCAAAAGATGGATTTTGAGACATCATCATAATTATTTGAAAAGATGAGATCGGGCGGATTCCAATGAGAGTAAACATTAGGACATCTAATAAGTACTTCTATATTTTCTATGCATGAAAAGCAAGTTAGCAATATTTCTTGGGGATCAATTACTAGTTAGTAAAGTAGTTGAATATACCCCTTGGGACAACCTCAGATATGCATAAATATATTCAATACACAGTCCTGAAATTTGACACATGTAATTATGCCATTGACAGCGGTAAACACCCCAAAAATGAAAACATTGTGACCAAGGGCTCCTGTGGAAAAACATTTGAAAAATATTGTCTTTTGTGACCTGTGACTCATTTTCTTGTGACACATCACATAATATAGGTATATGCTTCTGGTCGCACGTATACCACATGTCTGCCTCTTTCTTTACTTATGTTATGCCCTTTGTATCAACTGTGTTAGTATAGACTTCTTTCTACTATCAGGTGGTGGCTGGAAGACCTGGATTTTATCCAGAAGCTTGGTCACCCATTTGTCTATTTTTCTTATTGTAACCTGTATAACCCTAGACAAATAAAGTATTTTTTCAATTCAATGCAATACCTGCCCCTATACTACGTATAGAAAGACCTTGTTCTATACCTAAACGTTTTGGCACCCTGCCCCCACCCCCCAACACCACACACACACCAAGTAGAACAGGGGGCTGGAATGTTGTGTTTTTACATCAGTAATTATTTTTCTCTTGCTAGAGAAAACGACGCCAACAAATTTTGTTGTTGCCCACTAATTTGTTGCAACAACTATCCATACAGAAACAACAGTTTCCACAGAATGTGGCAACACATCTGACACTCCTCCATTTGCGTTTTCATTGCAAACATGAAATGAACTGATGTTAGTGGGCAACAAGAAAATTGGTTGCCGCCGTTTTTCCTCTAGTGGAGTTCCGCTATTTATTTCACGTTGAAAATCTCAGATACCAATGTTACAAATAAACCTGTTATCAGGTCTTTATAGTGGGTTTTCTTGATGATGAATTCGCTCCCAGTGGAGTCGATGAACTCCCTTTATTTCTATATTAACAGAATAGCATCCAAGATAACATGTATACATGTATTCTGTTTCTACAATCTCCACTCTCTTTTTGTCCTACAATGAGAGAAAGAGTTCATATGAACGGGAAATCAGAATGAAAAAAGTAAAAGAAAGAATAGTAAATAGTAGAAGATGGGTCAACAAAGATGTTGTCTACATAAATTCTGTCACACAGTAAAAAAAGATGCAGCATTTATTAGATAAATGGATCTAGGCACAACCAGAAAGCCTGCTCTTCTTACAGAGACAGTCTAGGCTCAAACCCTATATCAGATCCCTTCAAACTCAGGAAAACTCACCGTAAACTCCCATAAGAATCTCACTCAATCCTACTAATCCAGGGCAGGGAAAGCCATTGGCATACCAATCTCATCTGATAGGCTCTGAGCCAAGACTGAAGACGTCATTGCCATATTCAACTCGTGTGTTATGACGTAATTGGCGTTCTGGAATTCATATATTTTGGTTAAACAATCTCTGACAGAGGGTGCTTGTATAGAGAAAACGGAGAGTGTTTCCAAAATAGTTATGACAAGATCATCTTGCGTCAGTTCATGTGAAATTATCCTATGAGTTGTTGTGATAATAGGGGGGTTTGCATGCCCACCATTTTGAATCCTGATTTGCATGAGAGTTGTATATCAGTGTAAAGTTTACAGAAAACATGTTATGTTGAATATGGAATATTGAAGCATGGAATATTTAACAGTGATCTCATGTAACTAGCCATGTGTTATACATCTTTCCATAACACAAGACTTCATTTTTCCCATCATGCATTTGGTTTGTATAGATCATTTACACAAGCTATGGTATTGGTAAAACGATCCTTGCATTTTTCGATCAAAATGTTGCTAAATATTTGTAGGTCAGATTTGAACTTAATCCATCCCAGCTTGCACTGTAATAGACATGCGCAGTGAGACATGCAAATCCCCTATAGAAGTCATACGGAGCAAAATAATTTATCATATTAAACAATGATTCAACTAACATTTTTTTTAAAGATTTTATTTCAACTGGGATTTACACTTCCCGAAGGGGCAGGATAATTCCAAATAAACCATAACCTCAAATAGACATCATTTCTAGTTAATGAATCACAAGTTATCAAACATGTCCCGGGGATTTTGATTAATAAATATTTAAGAATGTGGATGACGTTTTATTTATATAATTCAAGGAATCAATATTATGTGTAGTTCTACGGCGTCTCACCTGAGGGCTGGAATGGTTAGTTCTGACAAAGGCCACGAGGGGAGGAAGAGACTGTCGATGAATAGCCTGCAGCTTCTACCTGGAATATGTATTTATGATATATATAATTATATATATATTTATAATATATATAGATGGATCTGACTGTCCGGCAATGTACAATATGTGATGTGTCACACGGAAATGAGTCTCAAGTCGCAAAATTCATATTTTCCAAAGTGGTTTATTCACAAGATATATTTGACATATGTGTTCATAGGACGTGAAGCGTTAGATAATACAAAGTTTATAACATTTCGACAAAGAATATCAAGACAGTGTATTAAATATATCCTTACGTTTCTAAGATCATCCTATAGAGTATTTAGCAACTTTACTAGTAAATTGTCCACCCAGAAATGCTGCCCACCCAAAAACATTGACCGCTTTTTTTGAAAGAAAAAGTCAAACAAAAGATAGAAATACTGTTTAGATTTCCTAAATGTTAATATCGTTGGAATGCACTTAATCCCATCTTTTCAAATTATGATGGTATCTAAAAAAAACTTGTATTCGCTTTATTTCCTAGATTTTGTGTGAAAAAAACCTTGATTATTCCATGTATTGGGGAACTGACTCATCCTGTGTATGGCTTCTAGGCCAGTGGAGAGAGGTTAATTTATTCCTGAAACAAAGAGTCGAGTGATGTCCTTCATACTGAGGGCAAGGTCAAACCAGCTGTAGGCCACCTGAACCATGCAGCACTTTGCCATATAACACAAATGTCACTCAATTCTAAAGTTTTTCTCAAAAGTGTTCTTCAAAATATTTGGTATTTTTGAAAATATTTGTTGTATTTCATGAAGCCTAAAACATAATCGAATATCAAATGATGAAATTTGGAGCACATGCGTATAATTCTTTTGATATTACGCTATTTTAAAATTAAAATCTAAATAGACATATGTTGGTGGTCGGACCTATAAAAATGCTTAATCAGATGCATTGCCTTCTGGGCATGCGCAGAGAGATTTTACACTTCAAACAAAAGTTTTTGAGTTCAGTCAAGTTCTGTTCCTGAGTGCGTCCATGTACATCTGCCTAGCACCTATATAGGTACATACAGGGGAGTGGTATCTGGCTGTTCGTGTAATATATGTTTATTTATTATATGCGCATTCCATATGAGAGGTGCTATAAGTGGGGTGCTATAAAAATATTAATATAGCACGCGTACTATATGAACTACTTCGTCACCAAGTCGGCTACTTTTTTCAGATTTTACACTTCAAGTTTTATGCCCATATAATAAATATAAACATTGTGCTTATGCGGACGAATATCATCCAATAAATTTTAGATTATTGCCGGCTCATTCCATTCTCTCTATTTAGTATAATCTTATAGACTCAGTCTAGGCTCAGAGCTGAGAGAGTCCCTTCAAACTTAGGGAAAGCCTCTCGCTCCAAACCGCAGGAAAGTCATTAACACAGTAGGCGTAAAATGTTATCAGCAAAATGCCATTAGAATGCTATCAGGACGCTTATGCTATGACCACGAAAGCCGTTAGCGCAGTAGGCGTCCAATCACTACCATATTGTCATCTGATTTGAGAGACTCTGAGCCTAGATTGGTTTCGCTATGCCTAGTTTAAAAGACCGCCATTCATTTTTTAAAAACATATTTTTTAACCAATTTTGATATTATAATCATCATTTAATTATGATAATAATAATTTTTTAAATATTATTCAATATGACCATAGAAATGTTATATATCAAATACACATGATAGAAAAACGAATGTTTTTCATGTGTTGGCCCATATACCTACCGTATCTTATGCTATACAGTCTAGGCTCAGACCCTATGAGATCCCTTCAAACTCAGGCAAACTAACGGCAAAATCCCATTACGCCTTTTTTCGCGCATTACATAAAACTAGCTGAATCGAACCCTGGTAGAATTTTTTTTTTTGAAATTTTTGTATTCTCGAGAATTTCACAATTTTGTGTGATACATTTCGTCGCGAGAAATCAAAAGAATTTACAATTTAAATGCTTTAAATTACTTTCACTACTATAAATGTTAACTTATAAAAATTAAACTCTTAAACTAAAACTAAACATTTTTTTGTGGGGCAAGGACTAAAGTATTAAAGACTAAAGTTTTCTCTCTTTACCTCCCCTATGGTATACGAGTGCCAAATGACCCTGGTGTTAAATTAATTTGAATAATTTAGACTCAGTCTATCAAATATTCACTCTCCACTTCCTCATTGCTGTAAGGATTATTTTGACCATGAAGCTATATTGTATATAAAAGGGATTGGTATAATGAGGCAATTGAACCTTGCTCGGAGGCTGTGTTTAGGGATCAATTATAGCATGTAAGACAAGAGGCATCGAAATACTTGTGGTGTGTTACAGAAAAATGAGTCACAAGTTGCAAAAATTAAATTTTGAGATGCCATCATAATATTATTTGAAAAGATGAGACCAAGGGAATGAATGTAAACATTAAGGGCATCTAATACATACTTCTATCTTTTCAGTTTGATATTTTTATCTTTGAAAAAAAAGTTTGAATATTTCTCGGTGGACAATAGGATGATCTAAGAAATGCAAGGATGTCTTTTATGAAAATGACATTTGGTACATGTATTCATACAACCGCACGACTAAATATGAAAATATTCCAACAAAGAGATCTTGTTAATAAAACGCTTTGAAAAAAATCAATTTTGCGACTTGTGACTCATTTTCCTGAAACACACACCACAAGTATTTTGATGCCTCTTGTCTTACATGTTTTGTTATAATTCTTCCTTTAAACTTCACTAAGTTAAAATAAGAGAGAGAGAGGGAGGGAGAGAGAGAGAAGGAGAGAGGGAGAGAGCGCAAATCAGCTAAGATCCAAACCCTCAGATCAGATAAGAATGGCATGTCAGTGATTGGACGCCTACTTTGCTAATCAGTTTCCTTGCCTATGACTAGGCGTTCTAATGCGAATAAAATTATAATGACATGTTGCGGTCTTAATGGAATTTGTATTTGTATTTGGTAAATCTTCTCTAATATTCAGTAGTTTAGTATACAGCAGCAGGACGAAAACCTTGTACGTTTTGTAAGACGCCTGTTCTCGCGTCCAACGCTGGAGAAGCTGTCAAAATAAAATGTACAATTGGCAGCTGTACACATTTGGTAAATTCTGCTAACTTAGACTGAAAAATGGTCAGTACTAGGTAAATTCGAGTATATTCGGCATTGCATTGAATCTAGCATTCGGTTTGGTTAGGTTGAACCATATTTTGAACTTTATTTTCGTCTGAAATTTAGGTTATTTGAGATGATTGGTGAAGGTGAATTGTACATTTTCTGAAAATCTGACCCGCACACATGTAGACAATAAGTTTGAAGTCGAGTCTTGTATTAATTCTCAAGACAGTCAGAGAGTCTGGTGCATTGACGGGACGCTATGGGGACGCCCTGAGGCCAGCCATTCCTGCAGCAGCACTACAGTTGCTTCCACACAACTTGATATTATCTATCACATCTTAAATATGTCTGTGTTTTGTATGAAACATATTGTAGTTGGAATGGACTGTACATGTGTATGTATGAATCCGCCCACTCCTGGTCCATAGCTTGCAACTTCTTGAACAAGGAAATGTTTTTCAATGTTGAATGGTAGACGAATTCTTACATAAAATACCTATATATATGGGTCAAGTTTTCAGAAAATGTACAATTCACCTTCGCTAATCCTCTCAAATAACCCACATTTCAGACAAAAATAAAGTTCAAAATACAGTTCAAACTAACCAAACAGATTGATAGAATCAATGCAATGCCAAATATACCTAGTATTGGCCATTTTCTAGCCTAATTTAGCAGAATTTCGTAAATGTGTACAGCTGCCAATTGTATATTTTTTTAAAAATCTCACCAACATATTTGATGGGTTTTGTGCGGGAGGAGAAGGGAGGAAAAGGTTGCTTTACCTCCCTTTTAACATGATACTTTCGTATGCATATGGGTCAGATTTTCAGAAAATGTACAATTGGCAGCTCTACATATTTGATGCTTTCTGCTAAATTCTGCTTAAAAAAATGATAAATTTGGGCATATCTGAGTATATTTGGTATCGCATTGATTTAAAGAATCAGTTCTGTTATGTTAACCATCATTTTGAAGCTCATTTCTTTCTTAAATGTGGGTTATTTGAGACGATTGGTGAAGGCGAATTGTACACTTTCTGAAAATCTGACCCATATATCTAGTCATATCAGGGCGAGAGAGGAAACACGATACCCTGCTCTTTTTGATATATGGACTAACTAACTAAAACCTAACTAAGACTTATGTATACGTCCAAATATTATTTTGTAATTACATGCTTTCAATGTTTAGCATCATTTGTGTTGATACAAGTGTCAGTTGCATTATATTTTGAACTTCATTTTTGTCATAAATTTGGTTTATTTGAGAGAATTAGCAAAGGCGAATTGTGATGTGTTCCAGGAAAATGAGTCACAAGTCGCAAATAAATGATTTTGAGATATTATTATATTTGAAAAGATCAAACCGATTCCAATGATGGTAAACAGTACGGCATCTAAGAAGTGTTTCCATATTTTATTTCTGATATATTTGTGTTTAAAAGAAAGTTTGCAATATTTTTGGGCGGGCAATTACCAGTTAATTAATTAAATGTACTCCATAGGATGACCTCGGAAACGCAGGCATATATTTAATATACTGTCTTCAGATTTGATACATGCATTCATACAACTTCAAGCCCTAAACCCTCCAAAGATCAGAACATTCCAACAAAGACATCTTGTGAATAAATCACTTTCGGAAATATCTTTTTTGCGACTCCATTTCCCTGGAACTCATCGCAATTGTCCATTTTCTGGCGACCTGACCCGTACCCCGATTGACTTAGCCTCGGCTGATCCATGAACCAACACTAAATCCATTAGAATTGTTTAGTTAGCGGATAATGAGAAGCTCTATAAATGACTTACTAAATAACGTCCTTAATTAAACTTCACTAATTGGGGTCTGAATGCTTAATAAGGCTTGTGGTTTCCTGCGCATTGTCATGCTGGGTTTTAAGTCAAAATGTTTAATTGCAAATCTCTTATTAATGCACCAAAAGGGACTTTTTGTTATTTGACTGCTACAACTGAGGGTGAAGATATACTAGTAGTAGCAATTAATTAACATATTTGAACATATTCAATTGTTTAATATGAATAACTGAATTTTGAAACGGTCTGAATATTAGTTATATTTGAAATAAAGATAGCAGGATATCACCACATACATGTATACATACACACACATAATTTGAGTATGTTTAAGAAGCATCATAAATAAACAGTCTAGGTCCAAACCCTCAAATCAGATAATAATGATATGTCAGTGATTAGACTTCGCTAATCGGTTTCCTTGCCTAGGGCTCGGCATTCTAATATGGTTACAATGACTTTTCCCTGTTTCAATGGAATTATAATGGCACTTTACGGTTTGGAGCGAGAGGCTTTCCCTCCGTTTGAAGGGTCTCTCTCAACTTTGGGCCTAGACTGTAAAATTCACATCGACTGAGAGAATGAGGCCATTTTGTTCCGCCATACCTGTACAGACCCACCCCATGCCCCATGTGTGAATTTGGTCTTAGATGTGGGGTGGTATCAGGGTACATTTGTGATGTTTAGGAAAATGAGTCACAAGTCGCAAAATTGATATTTTTCACAGGGTTTTTCCACAAGATCTCTTTGTGAAATGTTCTGATTCTTATAGAGGGTGTAGCACTTATAGTCATATAAACCCTGTAGCAAATTTCGGGACATTGTATTAAATATATTCTTGCGTTTTGAAGGCCTTTGTATGGAGTGTATTTAGTTACTTTACTGATAATTACTCATCCTGAAACATTGCAAACTTTTTTTTCAAAAATAAAAATAACAAACTTAAAATGTAGAAATACTTATTAGGTGTCCCAGTGTTTACTATAATTGGAATCGGCCTGATCTTCTCTTTTCAAATATGATGATATCTCAAAATCCATATTTTGCGACTTATGACCCATTTTCCTGAAACACATCACATTTGTGCACTAACAGGCTCTGGTACAGAAAGGACAGCCCCGAGTGGCCTTGCCCAGCATAAAGTGGCCTTGCTCACTCATAGGCAAACTATTTTTGGTCACTGGGCCCCGGTCCAAATCTCGATCTGCACTCTGCAAGATATGATCAGTCAATAGATGGATCATTCCTCATAAACCTGGACATTAGGGCATTTTAGTCTAGGCCCAAAGACGAGAGAGTCCCTTCAAACGGAGGGAAGGCCTCTCGCCTCAAACCGCAAGGTGCCATTATAATTCCATTAAGACCGCATTAAGTAGGCATCCAATCACTGACATACCATTCTTATCTGATCTGAGGGTTTGGGCCTAGACTGATTTTTTAAAATCACCCCCACGATCACCCCGCCCCAACCCAAAAAGGCTTTTAGATACTTGGTAATGAAAATCGGAATTTTAAAAAAACAAATGTTTATTTTCAGCATTGATTCTTCTTAGCTAAGAGCATAATGATAAATAACGAATGGAACTCGAAGCCAGTAATTGGATATTTATTGGTTCCATTTAAATGGTTCAATTGATTCGCAAACTTTCAAGATTTTAAAGAATGTGTTGATATGGTAAGCCGTATGCGTTTGAGAGACCTGAGTCAGAGCTTATATAGATGGGGGGTTCCCTGTCGTGTGACTGGCCCTATGAATAACAGTTATTCATTATCGGTCAGGCTTGACTGGTTTCATCTCAAATGGGTTGATTGATGCTTAGTGAGCCAAGTCCGTCCCTAGGGGCTCGGTGCCATCGGTGATGCTTCAAATATTGTGCGATAGGGGGCCTTGCATGTCCGCCATCTTGAATCTTGATTTTTGATTCACAACTAAACAGTCTGGTAAAACATCAGACAACAATAGACGGCAGTATATTTCCCAGAAGGATAGTGGCAGACCAGCTACTGAAGCTGATGTGAACAGGCTGGTAAAATATCATACAGCAATAGATGGTAGTATACTACTCCAGGAGTTAGTGGCAGGCCAGCTATAGGAGTTGTACTAAACAGCCTGATAAAACATAATGAATAATAGAAGGTAGTATATTACCCTAGAAGTTAGTGGAAAACCAGCTATAGGAGCTGAACTATACATCAAGTCTGGCAAAAAAAACCATACAACAATAGATGGTAGTATACTACCCTAGAAGTCAGTGGGAAATCAGCTATAGGAGCTGAACTAAACAGCCCAGTAAAACATAATACAACAACAGGTGATAGTATACTACCCTAGGAGTTAGTGGAAGACAAGCTATAGGAGCTGAACTAAACATCAAGGCTGGTAAAAAATCATACAACAATACATAGTAGTATACTGCTGCAGTTAGTGGAAAACTGAACAGCCTGGTAAAACATCAATATGAATATGGGAACTATAGCAACCATAGCAGCAATTGTAATCACAAAAATGTCAAAGTGGAAAACCTTCCCAGAAGCTGAATTCCTTATAAATACTTTTACCACAGTAACCCTGGTTAGATCAAGTATAAATTATTATACATTATTGGCTCGGCTTGTGAGAAAAGAGAAGGTGTAACTCATTATCTGAGGTTTTTCTTAATAAATTTTATTGAACACATTTCCACATGAAATTGTCAGGCTTTCAAATAAATGAAAATAATGAAATCAAAATATTTCAAAATAATGAAATGATAATGTACTCAACAATGATAGATCTAAGTGATTTACTTACGTTCAACAGTAGATGAGATTATGTTGAAATAGTTTAACTTTCTGAATTACTTGATTTGTATATAACATATTCAATGATACATATATTCATACATAGATAATACATACTTGTATGTATGGGTCATATTTTCAGAAAATGTGCAATTGGCAGCTCTACATATTTAGTAATTTCTGCAAAATTCTGCTAAATAAAATTGATAAATTTGGATATATCTGAGTATATTTGGTATCGCATTGATTTAAAGTATCAGTTCTGTTATGTTAAACTGCATTTTGAAGCTTAATTTTGTCTTAAATGTGGGTTATTTGAGAGGATTGGTGAAGGCGAATTGTACACTTTCTGAAAATCTGACCCGTGTACGGTTTTGATTAATTTCAACATTGAATATGATTGCTCTCTCCTCAACACATGGGATATTTACCGCACATACCTACGGGCAATTAGCAACCAATTGACTTTCTGATCGATTGAAATTTACCTAGATTGATTGCCATGAGAGAGCTCACGTCAATAACATTTCTGATTTGCTGCCGCTCAAATTAGCACAAACAATATGTGATGTGTTTCAGGTAAATGAGTCATAAGCCGCAAAAAATAGATTTTGAGATATCATTATATTTGAAAAGATGAGATCAAGCCGATTCCAATGGTAGTAAACAGTCTAATAATCTAATAAGTATTTCTAGATATTGATATTTTCAGTTTTGAAAAAAAAAGTTTCCAATATTTCTCGGGTCAATAAACAGTAAAGTAACTAAATATACTCCATATGAGGACCTTTGAAGCGAAAGGATATATTAGATACATTGTCCTGAGTGATAAACTCTTCAAAAATCAGAACATTCCAATAAAGTGATCTTGTAAAATAAATACTTTGAAAAATACCATCACATATTAACAAAAACATCGCTCCTTTTGCGCGTCTTTCTCCTTCATGCATGGAAATGAAACGTTCCCGTTGACATCTACGTAGCATGAATGATGTGGTTCTGTCGCAATTCTATTAATAAAATCCTTATTTGGCCTGTTTTAGCAAACTGGTTACTAAATTGCTTCTGCCCCTCCAACCAAGCATAGGCAATCGATCAGTTATTAGTGACCAATATATGGGGTCAAGAAAAGGCCCAAGCATGTTCTAAGTTAGTAAATACCTCCGTGATATTATAGATCTCAGAACTATCCGCTTCACACCCTCACTAACTTTTCCAATCTTTTCTAAGCCATAATTAACAGCTGATTGCTGCAATAGAAAAATATTTCAACAACAATCTGAGCTACTTTCACAGTAGTTACCGTGGGGGCTTACTGTAGTTTCAAGTCTAAATAGGGGATTTGCATGGGCCACTGCGCATGTCTGTTACAGTGCATCCTGGGATAGATTTTGATGAAACCTGATATACAAATATTGGGCAACATTTTTATCAAAAATTGCAAGAATATACCATAGCGTGTGTAAATGACCTATACAACCAAATGCATGATGGGAAGGATGGAGGCTAAACATGGCATGTTTTCTATAGATACAGTGGAACCTCTCTATTGAGACCGCCCTTGGGGACTTTTAACGATTTGGGGTATCATAGCGAGGTGGTCTTATTAGAGGGGCTAATCTAATAAGAAGAAAGCAATTTGGGACTGAGAGAAACTGCTCTTAACAGAGGGGTGGTCTCTATAGAGAGGTGCTCTTTATACGAGGTTCGATTGTACTGACAAACAATTCCTATAATTCCATGCATATCAATATTCAAGATGGCGGTAATGCAAATCCCCTATTGGCAGAGACCGCAGCTCAAAGCGTTTATAATCTGCGCATGCTGTAAGCTCAGTGCAATATGAAGGTAATGCCGTGGAATAACATGTTTAATAATGCATGGGTTGAGACAACGCTGCCCGGACTCCATGAGGACAGTATGGAGGGCCAGATGTCCCTTTCATTGCTGGCGTGGTTTGTGTAAATCAGGCAGGTAGGGTGGGGAGTGGTATCAGGCCATACATTCAGTGTTATAAGGTCTGTCACACTACACAGGGAATATTAAATACAGTACTGTATGACCTAAGAATAATTTCTCATTTTAGATGCATTTCAGTATTATTATTATTCAGTATTATTCTGAGTATTTCAAAGACGACATTGCTTGTTTAAATTAGGCAAGTAAGTGGTGAGTGGCATCAGGCCATACATTTAGTGTTATAAGGTCTGTCACGCTATATGGGTGAAGTTGTAAGAAAATGTACAATTCGCTTTCAAAAATTGCAATCTTCTCAAATAAACCAAATTTAAAACAAAAACGAAGTTCAGAATACAGTTCAACATGACTAAACAGATTTTTAAAATTAAAAATAAAACAATACCAAATATATTCAGATATTTCTAGTAATAACAATTTTTCATCATAATATAACAGATTGGACCAAATGTGTAGAGCTGCCGATTGTACATTTCCTCACGACCCGACTCACATAGGGTGAAAAAAATATAGTACTTGTATGACCTGAGAATAGTTTCTCATTGAAGCTGCATTTCTGTCCTGTTCTGAGTATTTCGTTTGTTTGTTTTTTGTTTGTTTAATTTTCATTATAAGCTCTCATACATGTATGATATTTTCAGCTTACAGTCTTCTCAAAAACGTTACCTTGATATACACATAAATTACAATATCAATTAGAAGCAGATCATACATAATTAAGAATCTATATGTCCATAACGAACATCTACCGATAATCCTTATTTACCTTTAGAATAGTCACTGGTACACCTTTATTTTTACGTAAGGACCATATTAATATAGGGCATGTTTTGGGGGTTTTACATGTAATAAGATAACAACTTCATAGACGACATCGACACCTGCATCCATGGCTTTTTAAATCAGAGAAGTGGTTATTATTTGGGGGGAGGGAGATGTACCAGAATTCATCACATTTAACTCACTCTTCAGATATTCTGGCTTTATATTTTTATTTTGTAAAAAAGGGGGTACCGCTAATGTGATGCCTTGACCCTTATGTAATACCATATGCTTGGGTTGTTGCACAAAAATAGGCCTTAATTAGCGCTTCATAATCCTCCAAATTACCCCGATTTAACTTTAAAGTGCACTTAATTCGCCTGATTGCCTGTACGTCAGAACATGTCCTTAGCTAGTACAAGCTCGTGTTCCTCAGCACTGAAGCAACAGTAATACGGATTATAGTTTTTTTCTGGACGAGTTTATTTTCAATTTACCCCATCATACAGAGACGCCAAGCTCAGCGCAGTGTTTTATTCACAAAATATCTTTGTCGAAATGTTTTCATTTTTGCGGTGCTTAACGCTGCTTGTAGCATGAATACCCTTACCAAATTTCAAGTTTGTGTATTAAATATATCCTTACATTTCTAAGGTCACCGGGTATATTTAGCTACTTTACTCGTAATTGTCCACCCAGACTAATTGTCCACTGCCACTTACATTACTTGTTATAGCACCAGCTTTTACCTATTAATGAACTTTTTAGCTTGCTTAATCATGATGAAAGCGACTATTCTAAGATGGTTTTATCAATGGCTATATTTCACAGGGCTTTAGGATTTCATGGAAATATTTATCATTAATTTTCACTTTATCAAATACTTGAAATTTAGTTGTCGGAGATGGAGCTTTAATATAACGGATGTACAATTAGTCCCTGTGCTGTACCCCTCCAGTCTAGGCTCAGAGCCTCTCAGATCAGTTAGGAACGGTATGTCAGTGGTTGGACGCCTACTGCGCTAATGGCTTTCCTGGCCCTGGAGTAGGCGCCATATTGGGATTTTAATGGCATTTTGCGGTATGGAGAGAGAGACTTTCCCTCAGTTTGGAGGGACTCTCTCAACTCTGAGCTTAGACTGTCTCTACAATCCTCACAACTATGGACACGCGACCAGGGGTGAACCGTAATTTCCGGGCGGTTTGGTTTCTGAATACTCAAATTTTCCCAATATTTCAATACAAGTGAAGTGATTGATATTGGGCCGAGTTATATTAATTACGAAATTATGTAAGACGAACCTGTTAATATGCCTTAGACTGAGCCTACATACAGTAAACCCTCTCAATCACTGCTAGGATTTAGTCTCCACAATGCTGAGGGGTTCGGATTGGGTGAAGTCGCCTGAAAATGTACACTCAAGTCATCAAACAAACCTTAAAGTTTATTTCCGCCTAAATTTAATTAGTTATCTGTTCATATATAGACTACTGGAAATAAAGTTAAATATATTTATAATAAAGATATAATGTGTCTACTAACTGTCCATAATAGCGAGGGTCACTATAATAGAGATGTACTGTATAGGGACTGGTTCTAACTGTCCATAATAGTGAGGTGTTCAGACTATAGAAGTTCACTATAATAGAGATGTACTGTATAGGGACTGGTTCTAACTGTCCATAATAACGAGGTGTTCAGACTATAGAAGTTCACTATAATAGAGATGTACTGTATAGGGACTGGTTCTAACTGTCCATAATAGTGAGGTGTTCAGACTATAGAAGGTCACTATAATAGAGATGTACTGTATAGGGACTGGTTCTAACTGTCCATAATAGCGAGGTGTTCAGACTATAGAAGTTCACTATAATAGAGATGTACTGTATAGGGACTGGTTCTAACTGTCCATAATAGTGAGGTGTTCAGACTATAGAAGGTCACTATAATAGAGATGTACTGTATAGGGACTGGTTCTAACTGTCCATAATAGCGAGGTGTTCAGACTATAGAGGGTCACTATAATAGAGATGTACTGTATAGGGACTGGTTCTAACTGTCCATAATAGTGAGGTGTTCAGACTATAGAAGGTCACTATAATAGAGATGTACTGTATAGGGACTGGTTCTAACTGTCCATAATAGTGAGGTGTTCAGACTATAGAAGGTCACTATAATAGAGATGTACTGTATAGGGACTGGTTCTAACTGTCCATAATAGTGAGGTGTTCAGACTATAGAAGGCTTACTATAATAGAGATGTACTGTATAGGGACTGGTACTAACTGTCCATAATAGTGAGGTGTTCAGACTATAGAGGGTCACTATAATAGAGATGTACTGTATAGGGACTGGTACTATTGTCCATAATAGTGAGGTGTTCAGACTATAGAGGGTCACTAT
Source organism: Sthenelais limicola (assembly GCA_942159475.1). Lineage (NCBI taxonomy): Eukaryota > Metazoa > Annelida > Polychaeta > Phyllodocida > Sigalionidae > Sthenelais > Sthenelais limicola. Next base: position 109,750,069 of record OW804098.1, read on the forward strand.
AATAGAGATGTACTGTATAGGGACTGGTACTATTGTCCATAATAGTGAGGTGTTCAGACTATAGAAGGCTTACTATAATAGAGATGTACTGTATAGGGACTGGTTCTAACTGTCTATAATAGTGAGGTGTTCAGACTATAGAAGGTCACTATAATAGAGATGTACTGTATAGGGACTGGTTCTAACTGTCCATAATAGTGAGGTGTTCAGACTATAGAAGGTCACTATAATAGAGATGTACTGTATAGGGACTGGTTCTAACTGTCCATAATAGCGAGGTGTTCAGACTATAGAGGGTCACTATAATAGAGATGTACTGTATAGGGACTGGTTCTAACTGTCCATAATAGTGAGGTGTTCAGACTATAGAAGGTCACTATAATAGAGATGTACTGTATAGGGACTGGTTCTAACTGTCCATAATAGTGAGGTGTTCAGACTATAGAGGGTCACTATAATAGAGATGTACTGTATAGGGACTGGTTCTAACTGTCCATAATAGTGAGGTGTTCAGACTATAGAGGGTCACTATAATAGAGATGTACTGTATAGGGACTGGTTCTAACTGTCCATAATAGTGAGGTGTTCAGACTATGGAGGGAAGTTCACTATAATAGAGATGTACTGTATAGGGACTTGTTCCAATTGTCCATAAAAGTGAGGTGTTCTGATTAGAAAGGACTTCCTAAAATATAAATCTATTGTAAATAGTATAGCGAGATGTCTGCATATAGAGAATTGACTGTACTTTTACAACTGCTGGGATTGCTGATCAACCAACCCGCTTTTGCAGCATCCTTCTCTGTCCCGTGAGCAACAATGGGCGCGTTCGTTTACCTGTAATTTATACAACAAAAACTATCGATGACCGTAACCACATTTATCATATCTTTATGGTGAGGTAATTGAACGCAACCTGTGGGCTAGCTAATTTCCACTATGGGGGTTGTGTTCGGGTGAGCTATTTCTGCACGTGTTTAAATGCATTGGTTTCACTGACTGGTTTGTGTTGTAATATTATATCATGGGTCGGAACACTAAATGGTGTAGAATCAAAGCATCACGCGTAATGTTCAATTTTGGAAATATTTACTCATTAACTGAAATAGTGGATTTGTTTGCATACATGTCATGAAAATATATAGCAAAGGAAAAATAAACACATAAACCTCAACTTAATGTTTCAACAATATGAAATTTAATGTTGAAAGCAATTTGCCAAAGCCTTATTTTAGATTGCAGAAATATTTAGACAATTCAAATCTTAAATTTCCATTTCATTAAAATTAATGTACACGTGGCAGCTCTAGATCTTTATTAAATTCTGCCAAGCTATAGGCTGCAAAAATGATAAATACTAGGTGTACCTGAGTAGATTTGGCATTGATTTAATAAATCTGTTGGGCTATGTTCAATTTGAGTTATATGAGGGGATTGAGATATTTGAGAGGATTGGTGAAGGCGAACTGTAAATTTTCTGGCGACTTATTCACCCATCTGTTGCTGGCCAATACCTTTTATCTGCTGTGCCTAGTGTAACCGAACAGGTCCGGACCCTCCACCACCACCATACAGTCACAATAGCCACCACCCTCCCTCCCTCCCCACCACCCTCCCCCGCCACTCGGTTTGTGCAAGCTCGGCAGTAGGCAACCGACCAGAACGGCACTCTCTGTCGATGAACCAGCTTTTCGGGTTCTTTTTATACCCTCTCTCACACCTGGACTTACTATTAGCACCCTCACTCAGGTACTACTTGCCTCAGGAAGGACTTACCTGACATTGGACACTCCCTTTTGAGTACATTTGAGGTATTATAGCTTATTATAATACATATAAACCCTGAGTGGAAAGTTTAAGCGAGAGTTCACTGGAGAATTGAGGATCGCCAGCGTCGTCATCACCAGCGTTTAATTTGTGCGGGTCTACCTTTGTTGAGCAGCTGCCAGGTACGTTAGAAAGTTTTGATAAATGAGTGGTGGGGTGTAGTACGTGTGACTGCCTGTATGGCTGGGGGAGGGGGATAATAGGAGAGAAAGAAAAAGAGAGAAGGAGAGAGAGGATAGGGGGAGACAGAGATAAAGAGAGAGAGAGGAGACAGTTAGAGAGGGAGAAACAGAGAGCTATAAGAGACAGACCTGTAGAGACATTGGGAGAGAGAAATAGAGAAAGGAGGCAGAAATACATGCAGGCAAGAATAGAGAGACACACACACAGAACGGGAGAGAGAGAAAACTGAGGAAAGGATAAGCGAAAGAATCGAGGGTGGGGAAGGGAAAGGAAAGAAAAGGGAGAGAAAGAATCAGAGCTAATCAGGAGAAGGACAGGATAGAAAGAGAGAGAGGAAAGGGAGAGGGAACGAAGCACCATTATGGAATCCCAACAGACCTACCACATGGCTAACTAGTAATTATAGCTCATTGTGTTGTGTGTTTATCAAGTGATCTACTATTCTCCTAATTGATGTGGTCTTTGAAACAAACAGTAATTAAAGCGAATAGATCTTAATTTCCAAAGGTTTAATTAACGTAAATAACAATTAAAACGGTTTAATTAACGTAAATAACAATCGCAATTAAAAGTTCCAAATATCAATACACATAACTATGTAAAGCCTAGATCTTCCTAGATCCATGTTAGGAGGACTGAGGAGGGAGACAGACAGGGAGAGACAGTCAAGGAATAGGGAGACAGCCAGAGGGGAGAGGGGGAGAGAAAAGAGAGGGACTGAGACAGACAGAGGGGGAAAGAAGAGAGGAGAAACAGAGAGACAGAAGAGGCGAGAAGAGAGAGGGACAGAGAGGAGAGACAGACAGACAGAGGGAGAGCAGAGAGGAGACAGAGTGTAGAGAATAGACAGGAAAGACAGGCAGACAGAGGGGAGAGGGGGAGAGAAGATAGAGGAAGAGAGGAGAGGAAGAACAGACAGAGAGGGGAGAGAAGAGAGAGGGACAGAGAGGAGTGAGACAGACAGACAGACAGAGGGAGAGCAGAGACGAGACAGACAGATAGAGAGGGCGAGAGAAGGAGAGAGCCAGAGGAGGAGATATAGAAGAAGAAGAAGAGAGACATAACCAGAAATACGGAGATGCTAGAGTAGAGAGCCAGTCACTTGCTGCAGGGTAAAAACACAGCTGTTGCTAAAAGCTTTGTTTTGGTAGACAATAGAGCCATTGAGTGCAACTCACTCATGACCTGCTGTAGGAGGAAATAGGGGACTTGACTTGAATACACCCTAGATTCCTAATCAATATGATGATAGTTCAATACAATGAAAACATTAGGTCAAGTTAGGACACTCTTATTGTTCAACTAGAAGATTTGATTTGATTTGGAAATATTTTATTCAGGACAATGAACATTTTCATACGCAGGTACAAATATTCTCAGAGCAGCCTGAATTACAAAATAATTTTTAACGATAGAGAATTTTATACAAAAGACATTTGAGTTGATCAGATTCATTTAGAACAAGCTCAAATTGTGTATTATAAATATATTAATAGGAAGCAACCATTATATAAACTATTGGAATCATTGAAACACTGGGACACACACGTGAGAAAAATTTCACAGTATATGATATGTCTCATTTTGCCAAAGTACAAAACTACTTCAATCATGGGTCTACCCAATTGAAATAAGATCTTTATTTTTTTATGATTTTACAATAGCTTTGAGCTGAAGCAGGAAACCATAACATAGTTGTTCAAAGTATTATTCAAGAACATTATTCAGGAATTGGGAAGACTTGAAAGTCCAAATGTTTCTTGTAGATTTCTTGTTTCACATGTACAACAAAAATGACAAATGTGAATCACAGTTCCTGACTCAATATTAACTCTCTTCTTCCTCCATCATCTTGATTGTTCTGACCTCTATACATAAACAGACATTAAATATGCTATTAACATCTTGATGGGAATCTTGAAGTAACCAAGGAAAGGTCTCTAACGGTATTGTGTGATTGGAGGAAAAGTGGATACATGGATCACCTGTTTGCGGAACAAGTTAAAACAGAGAAACATATAAAGGGGTGGTTGTTAGGCTTAGGTCACAGTGCTTAACAACCCCAGTCGCTCAATACACAATAAGAGATAATCCACTAGCTTATTTGTTAACCCTAATTACGTGTTACCAAATGTTTAATTGTACCACATAAAGCTCCAATATATTTCCATAATTTGCAAGGTTCATAGAAGTGATGTTTCTCACATCAGTGTCAATCAGGTCGTCAGAGAATGTACAATTCGCCTTCACAAATCCCCTCAAATTACCCAAATTTAAGACAAAGATTACGTTTTAAAAAACGGTTCAAAATAACCTACAAAATAACAGAATCTGTGATTATTCAACTCCTAATTATATATATTTCGCAGAATTTACTATCATTTATTTTCATTTCACATCGCATTTTAATGTCTAATAATTGAGGACAATTAGGAAAACCTGTTGGAAAACAGATGGAATTCCAAATTGATATTATCATCAGAACTTGTGAAGGAACGGGGTGCACGCACTTTATACCCGAACCCCATAAACGGAGATCCAAAAAATGTCACTCAAGATTATTATTTCCTGGGGGTTTTTTTGGTTTTTAAAGGTTTTTATTCAACATAGTCTGCCATCTTGGCTCTTACAATTCTAAAATGACTTCTTTGATTATTTCCTGGTTAAATGAAACATAATATTATAAGTAAGAACAACGTGCAGAAAGGTATACTATATACACCTCCCTGCAAAAATAAGTAATAACTATCATATGGGTCAAATTTTCAGAAAAGGTACAATTGGCAGCTCTACATATTTAGTAATTTCTGCTAACTTCTGCTAATAAAATGATAAATTAGGGGTATATCTGAGTATATTTGGTATCGCATTGATTTAAAGTATCTGTTCTGTTATGTTAAACTGCATTTTGAGGCTTATTTTTGTCTTAAATGTGGGTTATTTGAGAGAACTGGTGAAGGCAAATTATACATTTTCTGAAAATCTGACCCATATATATATACAGAAAAGTATACTAATTTTCTATATAGGCCTATACACCTCCCTGTTTTAATATATGGGGCTCTAGCGTTCAGAGCAAGGTGTGAGAGAATGATATTCAGCATAAAGTGAAATTGCCTTTCGAAGCTTCCACACTGGTATATATGGCCTGTGGCTGGTCCATAAAGAGACAGGAGAGGCGAGTACAGCCATACCTACCTTAAACCAGTTGTATATTTAGCTCACATATAAGCTAGGCTTAAAATAGGATGGTTGACCAGGGGCTAGTTGAGGCAGACTTGAAGGGGATCCCTGTGGAGTACAATCGATCCGTTCTCAGGCCTATATAGCTGCTGCTCCCATTGTTTTGCTTCAAGTATGGAATGTTAAGACTTATTAAACTGGCAAAGCTATGGTGTATAGGGGATTTGCATGTCTCACTGCGCATGTCTGTTACAGTGCATGCTGGGATTGCATGATTCAGTTTACATCTATGATAGGTACAATAGGAGATTTGCATGTCTTATTGTCTTGCCCATGTCTGTTACAATGCATGCTGGGATGGATTCAGTTAAAATCTACTATAGGTACAATAGGGGATTTGTATGTCTTACTGCGCATGTATATTACAGTGCATGCTGGGATTGATTCAGTTCAAACCTGACATAAAAAAAAATTTCAACATTTTTTTCGAAAATTGCAAGGATCTTTTCACCATGCAATATCACAGCTTGTGTTAATTAATGGTCTATAAAAAACAAAGCATGATGGGAAGGATGAAGTTTTGTTTCATGGAAACATGTAAAACACATGTCTATTTACATCAGAGCATTGCTAAATAATCCATGCTGAACATGTTTTCTAAGCTTTTACATTGACATACAACTCCCATAGTTCCATGCGAATGAAGATTCAAGAGGGCGGACATGCAAATCCCCCTATTGATGTGTTCTCAGGCCTGTAGAGCCGCTACTGTTGTGTCCTCCCATTGTGTTGCTCCAAGTAAGGAATGTTAAAGACTTATTAAACTGGCAAAGCTCTGGAGCATTGGCTTTCGTGTAAGGATATGACATTGTGATGTGTTACAGTAAAATGAGTCTAAAGTCGCAAGAAATAGATTTTTGAGACTTTGTATTTCAAAAGATGGATCTAATAAGTACTTTCATACAGAGAGAAACAGAGAAGAGAAAGACATACAGAGAGAGACAGAGACACGGGAAGAGAGAGATCGACTGACTGAGGCAGAGAGAGAGAGAGGAGAGAATGACAGAGGAAGAGAGAGGCAGGCAGGAAGAGGGAGATAGAAAGAGAGACTGAGACAGAGGGGGAGAGAGGACCAAGACAGAGGGAGAGACAGAGAGGGAGACAGAGAGGAGAGAGTGACTGAGACAGGGGAAGAGAGAAGCAGGCAGGAAGAGGGAGATAGAGAGACTGAGACAGAGAGAGGGAGTCAGAGACTGAGACAGACAGGGAGAGAGAGACTGAGACAGACAGGGAGAGAGAGACACACACAGAGAGATAGAAAAAGGGACCGAGATGATACATACAGACAGAGAATTTAAGATCTAGCATATATATGTAGAGAAATAAACATGCATCAACATAAAATATTATGATGGCAATAAACGTCCCTTACATGCACGCGATATATACATAATATATAATATATATCCACGTATATGCGCTTATAGTAGAGATACATTACAAACATGTCCAGCAGACTGAATCATTGAAATATTTATACATAGATCAATCAAATTGAAAGCTTAGAACAGGTAATAAATGCATTTGGATTAGTCTATACATGGGTGAACTCGCCTGAAAATATATATAATCTGCATCTCCACATATTCGGCCAATTTTGCTCAATTAAGCTTTAACAAAATGAAAAATACCAGTTATATTTGAGTATATATGTTATTGTAATTCACCTTAATTTGTTTGTTCATCGTGTTGAACTGTATTTTGATCCTTATTTTTGTCTTAAATCGTACTTATATGAGAGGATTGGTGAAGACGAGTTGGACATTTTCTGGCAACTTCAACCATAATATTATTGTACCATTGTCATCGATCCATTAGCACTTATCGTTGCGCTCAGACATCTTCTATGCTCAATATTGTCTTGGCGTGTGTCAAATTCTTGCACGATTGCTTAGGTTTTATGTATTTACTTTTTAAATTCCACTAAATGCCGCAAATCAACAGTAATGTTTGCTGAATTTTATAATAGTTGTCGGGGTATGAAATAATTTTCCATGATGAATTATGAATAGTTTTTACCCTAAAATTGAACCTTTTTCGGGGATTTGTTTTGGTGACGCTCCTCATGTTAATTGTGATGTCCTCTTTTATAAGCTCAGAGCTGAGAGGGTCCCTCCAAACTGAGGGAAAGACCTCTCGCTCCAAACCACAAAAACCCATTAGAAGCCATAGACGCCTAGTTTACTCCAGTTTAATTGCCATTATATTAAACTTGATGACATTTTTAACAAAAAAAAATGTTTAATTGATCTTTTTCGTGAATATTTTGGTAACATTGTGTGACGTTGCTCATAGACGCAACCCTTTGACTTCAACACTCTATCACAAAGGCGGCTTAACATAGAGATACATCCACCAACACATGAAAGCCCTGATTTGCATTAAGTACAACTGTTTTGTGTCATCACTGATAGTATACAAATTGTCTTCCCACCCGCATATATGGGTCAAGTCTTCAGAAAATGTACAATTGACCTTCACCAATTCCCTCAAATAACCCAAATTTAAGACGAAAATCAGGTTCAAAATACAATTCAACATAACCAGACAGATCTATTGATTGAATACAATACAGAACACACTCAGATATACTCAGTATTTATCCTTTTTCACTTTAATTTAGCAGAAATTGAGAGCTGTATAGAACTGCAGATTGTGCATTTTCTAAAAATCTGATCTATGCGGAACATAAAAAGGCTCTGGTGGTACATTCACAGGCGGGTGAATAATTAATTTTATGGCCATGGATTTGTGTTGTTGCATCACTGCAGTGAACGGTTGGTTTAATAATAGGGGATTTGTGTGTACCACTCCCAGCGAGTGCATGCTGAGAAATATTCAGTAAAAATCTTTGTGTGGGGTTTTGCGGAATGCAACAACTCTCACACAAAGGTGCAGTATAATATATAAACATTAATTGTGCTTGATTTGTTTGGTCGTATAAACATTCATTCAAATCATGGTTACACCTCTGTAGATAAATGGGTGACGTCGCTTGAAAATGTTCAATTGTGATGTGTTTCAGGAAAATGAGTCATAAGTCGCAAAATGATATTTTTTCAATGCGTTCTTTTCACAAGATTTCTTTTTTGAAATGTTCTGAATTTTGAAGGGCTAAGCACTTGTAGTCATATAGAGCCATGTACCCGATTTCAGGGCATTGTATTAAACATATCTGTGCGTTTTGAAGGCCTTTGTATGGAGTATATTTAACTACAAGTATTACAAATTTTTCTTTCAAAAACTAAAATATCAAACTTGAAATATAGAAATACGAATAAGATGTTCAACTGTTTACTATCAATGGAATCGGCTTGATCTCATCTTTCCTAATATGATGGTATCTCAAAATCCATTTTTGCCACTTATGACTCATTTTCCTGTAACACATCACATTTGCGTACACGCGGTATTTCCAATCGCCACTATTTGATATAGGGGTGGTACGGGTGTGAGAGCCGCGACAAACACTGAAAGCTGGTTTAGTCGCGGTTTATGGTCGGCGATATGTTTGGACAAGTGCAGGAATTAAACTGTACATAAAGTGACCACACTGAGATGTTGGCACATGTTTATATGGTCAGAATATATATATATAAGGGCCCGATTTTTAGAAAATGCACAATCTACAGTTCTACACATCTCTCAAATTCTGCTAAATTAAACTGTAAAAGGATAAATACTGAGTATATTTGAGTGTATTACGTATTGTATTCATTCAATAAATCTGTCAGGTATGTTGAACTATATTTTGAACCTGATTTTCGTCTTAGATTTGGGTTATCTAAGGGGATTGGTGAAGGCCAATTGTACATTTTCTGAAAACTTGACCCATAAGGCACTTTCGGTCACTTTCCTTTGCCAAGATAGAACCATTTGTTTCTATAATCGGCTTATAGAAGATTTAGACTTTAGATATTTTTTATTCAGGACAAACATCATATTACGGTCTAGGCTCAAAGCCTCTCAGATCAAATAAGAATGGTATGTCAGTGATTAGACGCCTACTGCGCTAATGGCTTGTCTGACCGAGGAGTAGGTGTCCTAATGGGATTATAATGGTATTTTGCGTTATAACATTTTGCGGTTTGGAGCGAGAGGCTTTCCCTCAGTTTGAAGGGACTCTCAACTTTGGGCCTAGACTGATCATGGGTGTTATTTTCAGTCGATCATGAGGGTATTTTTTACAATAGATTTTCACATTCTCTGATTACTTAGTATTAAAGAAAATGTAACAACCCCAACCCCAACCCCGTATAGCACGGTATTCCCAGTAATTCATATAGATATAATACAAAATAATAATATTCTTTATTTGTCAAGTTAGATATCGGACAAAAAGATTTAGTTTAGTTAGAGAAATTTTCCAATAAGTAATTCCATTCACTAGTTATAACATGCCCCTATACAAAAGGACATCCTGAAGTAAAGAAAAAACAAAAAACAAATTCGAATATGTATTCTACAAGTGCGATAAAAAATATTTTTATCGCACCTACTTTACCTCTCAAGTGGAATGTACATATATATAATGATACCGCCTAGAGTACACCTGGTTAAATCTATGAGTTGAAAATGAATTAAAAATGTCCATGAGTTGTGTTTGAGGGATGTAGGCACATGCTAACAATAGTAACATAAGAGATTCTGTATCACCCATACAAACAAATCATAAACCGCACGTACCGATCTCCTATTGTCTCTGACCTATATACCTATATAAAATATAAAGAAAAATCCCAGAACTTCCTATCATGTGATATTTGTGGTGTGTCATAGAGAAATGAGTTACAAATCGAAAAAAATGGATTTTGATTTATCATCATATATATGTGCTATATTTATGTTTGATATATTTATGTTTGAATATATGTTTGCAATATTTCTGGGTGGGCAATTCCCAGTAAAGTAACTAAATGTACTTCATTTAAGATGACCTTCTAAACGCGAGAAAATATCTAATACAGTCTTCAAATTTGGTACACGCATTCATACGACCTAAAGCGCTAAACTCCCCAAAGATGAGACGATTCCGAACAAGAGACCTTATCGATAAATCCCTTTGAAAAAAAATAATTTTGCGACTTGTGATTCATTTTCCTGTAACACATCACATTTTGTCTAATATGTCGGTGGACTCGTCAATTAATATCGAAACTATTTTTTAAAAATGTCCATTGATTGCCCTGCCCTCTATATTTGAGGAAGCATTCCAGAGTGATCATGATCTCGATCTTTCCCATCATGCATTTGGTTTTCATAGATCATTTATGAAAGGTATGATATTGGGGTCCCGGGAAAACACTCTTAAATTTTTGATAAAAATGTGTCCAAATAATTGTATGTTAGATTTCATCCGAATCCATCCCAGCATGCACTGTATCAGACATGCGCAGTGGCGCATGCAAATCCCCTATTAGGCAGTCAAAACGTTTGGTGAAAAATGAAACTTTTAGAAGCACTTTATAGTGTGAGAACAGAGCCTTAAAAAAGTGAAAGCAATGTATACATTATACAGTTCCGGGGCCCCAGGTCAGGGGTATTAGTCTTACCTATTGGAACAAGGTTTTAGGCACAAGAACAAGCTTGGCCGTTTTTATTATATTCGCATTCTACTTAAGAGGTGCGATAAAAATATTTTTATCGTATAGAATTTGTTTTGCTTTTAGCTTTTAGATACTTTATGACGATTCAAAACCAAAACCATGAGTTTATATTTCAATATTATTCTATGCCCGGGGCATTGAATTGAATATTTATTGGATTCGATTGCCGTGGACAATCACTGTAGTAGATTAGTTAATTAATTATACTCCCTTGTGAACTTAGAAAAACCGGAACATACTGCGAGTACCCCACCTCCCCCCAAATAAAAACATTCTTAAAAGAGTTCTTGTGGATAAAATAAAATGTTGATAATTATAATCTGTGCGACTTTAGGCACATTTCTCTGGAATAATTAGTAATAAATATCCACAATTTCAAACTACTAAATATGCGTTTCTAAGGCCATCCTAAGGCAATATATTTAACCACTTTGCTAGTGATTGTAAATCCAGAAATATAGCTTACTTTTTTTTCAAACATAGAAACCACTAAGAAGTACATACCGGTATTTAATTCCCTACAGGTTAACATGGTTAGAATCCACTAGATCTCATCTTTTCAAATATGATGATATCTCAAAGATCTATTTGGTTTGCGACTTAAGATATTTCTGTAACACATAGCACGAAGATCTATATGGGTCAGATTTTCAGAAAATGTACAATTCACCTTCACCAATCCTCTCAAATAACTCACATTTAAGACAGAAATAAGCTTCAAAATGCTGTTTAACATAACAGAACTGATACTTTAAATCAATACGATACCAAATATACTTCGATATACCCAAAATTTATCATATTTTTGCAGAATTTAGCAGGAATTACTAAATATATAGAGCTGCCAATTTTACATTTTCTGAAAATCTGACCCATATAGCCCCAAGATCTACCACCTCTAGGCTGTGTCGGTACCTAGATCAGGGCTATGGGCTTTACATATTGATACAAGGCTTAACAAACAAGACCCCGCCTGTAGCCATGAGTGGAGAGTTTGTGCTTGACTAATAGGAACCCTATTACTGATAAGCCTCACACATTCCTGTAGAGATTAGAGCTCTCCTGTGTGGAAGGTGTGTTTCCACACAACAGGTCCTCGCCAGCGACATCCGGGAATTTCTCTCCTGGTTTTTAAGTTGGTTGGAGAGAAGTACAAATGTGATGTGTCACGGTAAAATGGGTCTCAATTCGCAAATGGATTTTGAGATATCATCATATTTGAGAAGATATGATGAGGGGGGTTCCAATGATGGTATGAATATTAGGTCATCCAATAAATACTCTTATATTTTTTCAAGCATAAAAAAAAATTAAGCGCTATTTCTTAATGGCCAATCACTAATAAAGTAGTTAAAGACTCCTTAGGATAACCTCAGATATTCATTAATGCATTTAATATTCAGTCTTAAAATTTGGTGCATTATTTATGCTCCTATCAACGGTAAACTCCCCAAGCATGAAAGCATTCTGACCAAGGTTTCCTGTGGAGAAGAACATTTGAAAAATACAATTTCTTGCAACTTATGACTTATTTTCCTTCACCAATCCTCTCAAATAATACAACTCAACTCTTAAACGTGCCATGAAGGTGGTCCACTCATTAAACAGCACAACATTTAAAATGGCAGTGAAATAAACTTAAAAGTAAGTGTCATGAAAGTCATGTTAATGTTAATGGAAATTATTACCATTGCAATTGGCATAATGGGACGATTGACATGGTTAATATTTATAGATACAATCTTGGGTCAGAATAACAGAAAATTTAGCTTTACCAATCCTCTCATGCACACACAAGTTGATAACAAACAAAACATTTTCTCTGATTTAGTATGTTTATACAGCAATCATCAGATGATACACGAGATATTACAATAAGGCATTGTACATTGTCAGTTATAATACAGTATATTCATTATATTGATATATGGGCTCGCGGTAGCATATTTGGTAAGAAATATCCATGGCCTTCCACCCACTGCTATCTCTATCTAATACTATAGGGAAAGAACTAGGCTACATGTATAATTAATACTAAGTTCAAAATACATTTCAACATATCCGAACCGATTTCAGCGCACTTCCAAATCAACACACTACCAAATATACATGTACTTGGGTGTACTAAGTAATTCAACGTTTTTTAAGAGTAATTTTGCAGAATTTATTCAGATATGTAGAGCTGTCGATTGTACATTTTTTACCCCTGGACCCTTATGTGTCCCAAGGGCCTTGAGTCAAGTCTTTCCCCCATTCACTTCATTGTTGAAGCTGTATTAGTAGTCAGGATAATAACGGGGCATCACCAGTGGGAATTTCCCCCGGATTGTATTCATCACAACGTCCTCTAATCCCACCTTTCCCCCAGTCACTCAGTTTACAATATCTTAGCCCAGATCATAATTTCTTTATGAAAAAATATGCCAAGAATGGTTAAGCTAATAGTAATGATTAAAATATTATTTACATACTAGAGAAACTTTAAGATAAAGGTGAACTGATACCTGGAAAATATCAAATCCATATCCACGTGGCTTGTATAAACTTTTATTTAGGCAAATACTTCTACAAAGTATAACATTTGATGTACATGTATTGGCAAATTCGAGGATGCCCTATAAACAAATTTCACATCAATGATTTTGTATTACTAAATTCATACTAGGCAGGTATACTTGTTTTGTTATATTCCTTTACAAAATGTTAAGTAATTTGCATATTTCAGAGGCCTGAGACCACATGTCAACAGTAAATGGGTCAGATTTTCAGAAAATGTACAATTGGCAGCTGTACACATTTAGTAAATTCTCCAAAATTAGACTGAAATTTGGTCAATACTAGGTAAATTCAAGTATTTTTGGCATGGCATTGATTCTAGCAATCTGTTTGGTTAGGTTGAACTGTATTTTGAACTTTATTTTCGTCTGAAATTTGGGTTATTTTTGAAGATCGGTGAAGATGAATTGTACATTTTCTCAAAGACTGACCCATATATATTCTTACACGGTAGTATTTTAGCCATTGCTGCCAGTAAATCTGTGGGGTGGGTGGGTATTAAATACCCCTAATTATTATATTATATTTTGGTACAATTCAACGCAAGGAACCTTTAATAGAGGGTTTGCATGTACCTCTGTGCGTGTCTGTTACAGTGCATGCTGGGATGTATTCAGTTCAGATCTGACATAGAAATATTCAGCAACATCTTTTTTCAAAAATAGCCAGAATGTTTTCAACAATTCTGTTTCTTCTATAATCTATAGATCCCAAATGCATGATGGGAAAGCTATAAAGACGCGTGTGATCATATCACATATATCAAATGACAATTTACAGTCAAAGAATGACGTATATTTCATGTTCGGTGTAGTTTTCATTCTGACATACAACCTCTCCCATAATTCCTGGGGAATCAGGATTCAAAATGGCGCATCTACAAATCCCCTATTGTACAAATGTGAGTGTCCTTACTCCTCTGCCTACTTTATGCAACTACCACAGGTACCTTTTTTCAAGTGCCATGAAACACAAAATTCATTTTACAACTTATCAAGTCTTTCAAAAACAAAATCTAACTTTTTTTTTCAATTCAGTTTTTCGTTTGTAAAAAAAACTATGCCAACTGTCAAGATGACCTCAGAGTAACAAATAAACATATATGTAAATTGGTGTGACTTAAACAAGTCAGTGGCAATAATTTGACATTAAAACAATTCGCTTAGGTATCTCTGATACAAAGCATTACATTCCTATATCAGAGATAATATTAACAAACATTCATGATTTCCATCAATAGTCTCAGTTAACGTCGGTCAAAATCTAAGATTTTCTACTTTTTATTCCATTCTTTTCCAGCCCATCTAAAAGTCATTTGACCAAAACTTAGGGGACTTTTGTCCAGTTGTTTTTGCCACAGTAACAGAACTTCATAAAACTTAACATTTATATTTTTGCTCGACCAATTCGACTTCCAATGTCTTGTAAACACATATAACAACGACAAAATATTGATAGATCCAGCCTTATAAGTCAAAATATGAGTAAATTGGCAAGATTTTGTTTGTCGTAAATAACTGAGCGCAGCTTTTAAAAAGTCTGGTCAAGGCAATTCCTACCCCCTACACTAGATAGTAAAGGTGCCAATTTCTTGTTAAGACTCACATATGGGTAACTCTTTATAATAGTCCGGATTTTCTCCAATAAGTTGGACTAGGTGTTCAGAATTCATGTCCACTAGGGACTTTATGAGAGCGTGGTACTTCCACTGCGGCCCGCGGAGAATCACAAGGTCCAGCAAGTCTCTGATCTGGGCCATGCTGCCTCTGGTATCATCGCACTGAAAATAACCATGGATATCTTAGATAGAGAAACCTAGGCTCAGAGTTGAGAGAGTCTCTCCAAACTGAGGGAAAGCCCCTCGCTCCAAACTGCAAAATGCAATTAGAATCTCATCAGAACCCCCTACTCCAGGGCCAGGAAGGCCATTAGCGCAGTAGGTGTCCAATCTATAACAAACTATTCTTATCTGATGCATAGATTTATAGAGAATTATTATTAAACTAAATACAAAGAAAGAAATTTGAGATTCGGTTTATACACAGTGGAATTTTGGGGAAAATTTGATTTAAAATTTGATAAAATTTGATCTGGAAAAAAAACAAAAAAAAACAAAAATATTGTACTGTCTATACTCTGATTCAGGAGCACGTAACTCCAAAATGTATCCGAACCCGACTACTCTATGTAATTTACGTCGGTTCAAGCTGCTATATAAATGTTAAAATTTAAACTATTATAAAATTATACTGTATCATTGAAAGTTAACATTTTTCCCTTGAGTCTGTAAGATTATCTATGTAAAACATTGAAACCAGCTCAATAAAATTTCTTTAAAAAAAAAAAAAAAATGATGATGATTTCAGTACAAATAATAAAAACAATGAGGGAGGGTGACTGCCAACCGGTTAAAACTTCATGTTGTGGTTGATTTAAATTCCCATAATAGAGAACGATGAGTTTAGCTTACCTTTATCCTCTCCTTGTCCTCGTAGTCCAAGACCTCATATTTGAGGAGGTAGGCCCAGAAGAGCTCGCCCACCATGGTACAGTGGGTGAGGGTGAGGTACTTGTCCGTCACTCCTCTCCTCTCAACCTCTGTCACTGCTCCTCTACATTTACACGTCTCTATGGCACAACTGCAATACACAAAGATTAGATAAAAAAACAATAAAGAGCATATATAGTACATATTTTTAGAAAAACACATAAATCAATACTAAGTATTCCTAGTTAATCAATAGCAACTGCAACTCGGTAGTAGCAGCACCTCGTTCCACTATCTTTATTCATAATAGTAGTAATATATTTTTAATTCCACGTCATATTTACAATTTACAATTGTGGGCGCGATTTAGCTAGAAATAGATGTACAAATGATAGGGTTAGCGAAGTAAAACAAAATTTAAGGGATATTCGGAAGAGCTGTGACTGCTGTGACTGTCACAGAGATTATTCCTCTTTCCATAGGTTTCTCTCTTTCAATTCTACATTGTATGACAATTGTTGTAAATGTGATATGGACATAAAAATCTATTATTATTATTACAACTAGTATCATACAATGTAAAATTAGAAAGAATATTATGGATAGAGGAACAATCTCTGTAATTATCACAAATCTTCCGAGTGTCCCTTAAATTTGGTTGAGCTCAGCTATCATATCCATAAATATGTTTCTAACTAAATATAGACAAGACCCAGTATTGGTTCAGCCTACCACATGAAGAGTAAGTGGGCAAAGAATATAAAAGGTTTATAATCTACCTGATGGAGTTATCTGCGACTTGCCGGTAGATGTGTTCATGTCCAGTTTTACACAGAATGTGTAGGAACCTGTGATACTTCCACTTGGGGCCCTGCAGTACTATCTCCAGTATGCACCTTATCTGCTGGGCCTGGCATCGCTTCTTTCCGTCCTGATGATAGGAAGAGAAATAGTTTATTTTACATGTTTGTAGCTTGTGTTTATCATCAAAGCACCCTCTATTATTATTAAATGTAAGAGAAAATGTGACCTAGTGTCATCAGAAATTGTCTAATACATAAAAATATTTTAATAAAGCAAAAAAAAAGCATGGGCCCGATTTCTAAACCAAAAATAGAGACCGTTGATTCTCTTGGGTTTCTGGTGATCTGAGGGTTTTATTTTTGTGACCTTTTGGGTCTCAACAAAGGTCTCAAATTTCGTTTTGAATAGCATTTTTGAGACCGGTCTCAAAAAGACTCAAAATAGGGACCTTTTAGGGGTCTCAAGAGGGTCTCTATTTTGGCTTAGAATTCGGCCCACGTTCTGGGAAATCCTGAGATTATCATTGTTCTAAATAGACTTAATACTACAGGCAGATGTGAAATAGGTGGCAATGCTTTAGTTTATACATTTAAGTGCAAGTTCACTGAGCTGAAATACTCATGAGCATAAAAATGAACTCACAAAAGTTTATATATGATTTTCTCTGATTAATTTACATTTCTATATGTAGACTTAATGTATGGTATTTTTAACTAAACAAGTTAGATAAGTCACCCCAAATTTTCGACAGGAAATTTACTAAGGAACCTTTTGTGTTCAGAAATATGCTTTTGGTAAGACTTCCAGATACACAGACCTTGTCTTACCCATTTATGATCATTCAATGAACGTTAAACGAACGAACACAACATCGACATACCCTAATTTCCTCTTTTCTTTCGTTTGAGAGGACTTGAGATCGCATTAGCAACGCCCAGAAATTTGGACCGAGTGTGATTGTTTGGACCAGCTGGACGAAATTCTTCAATATCTTTTCCTCCAATTCTTCATCCTCCTTTAATAACTTCGTCTGTTTCATGAGTTCTGTTATATCAGGATTCTGTCTGTAAAACCGAACGGGAAACTGGCCGTGAAAATAATAAATTATGGGTAATTTAATAGTTATTCACACGTGTGCAATAATGCCTCTTCAGAATACCCAGTGTACCTCTTGGTGATTGTTTTTAAGGATAATTATTAGCGTAGTACAGTAGTAATAGTGTTGCTGTGAGAATACTCATATTTGCACTTGTTTATAGAAGGAGAGATGTGGAGAAAATGAGTAGGGATGGTAGTGCAGGAGAAAGCACGAGAGAGAGGGAGTGAGAGAGAGAAAGGGGGAGACAGAGAGGGGGGAGACAGACATAAAGAGAGAGAGAAGTAGGGACAGGGAGGGAGAGAGAGAAAGGGGAGACACAGAGAGGGGAAAGAGACAGACAGAAGAAGAGAGAGAAAGGGGGAGACAGAGGGGGGGGAATAGACAGACAGAAGAAGAGAGAGAAAGGGAGAGACAGGGGGAGACAGACAGAAAGAGAGAGAAGTAGAGAGACAGGAGAGAGTAGTAATTAAAAGAAACAGGCAGATAGTGACAGTGGGATTAACAGGCAGGCAGATAACGATTCGTGTGGTAGGGGGGGAAAAGTCTACAAAAGAGAAGCTATAAATAGGTGCAGGATATAATAGTTATAAATAAGTACATAGAATAGATACATACTGTACGTCCTCTTGTAACCTGTGGATTACACCAAACTGTTGAGTTGACACTAAGGCGTACAGGAGGGCCTTGTACTTCCAAACAGGACCTCGTAGTATCTCGTTCAGTAGGAGATCTCGTACTTGAGCTTGCTCTGTGTTCCCAGAGATATTCTGGATGAAACACATCTTTTAATTATTTAAATTATTCACGATACAGATTACCTTTTCTATACCGAAAATACATCCTCAAAATTAAAGCATCGGTTGATTCGATGTGTCAGGGTAAAGTGTTATCAATTAAGGCTTTACATGATTGTATACTTAATTATAACATGTATATTCATTTAAACATAAGTATAGATGACAGAATTGCGGTATATTTATAGGTACTTGTACCTACATGTATTTTTCATTTTTGTTTTAACTGTGGATACCAGGATATGTTATTCATATATTGTAAGATAAAAATTGGAAGTTAGAATTATTACAATCAATAATTTTTCATTATTGATTATCAATAATTCTTCTATTCGGTTGCAGTGGAGCTCCATCGAACTGCCTTTACTTATCTCTTATCTCCATCAAGAATAAGAATAGAGTTAAAACTAAGATTTGTCAATAATAACTTCTCACCGTTAAATCCTCTTTCATTTGTTGGTCTACCACATTCCATTTCATGAGATGAGCCCAGAGGCTACAGCTGTTCTCGATTCTTAAGACAAGTTGAGGGAAATTCGAGTGAATTATGTCTTTGATGTCTTTAGATAATAAGTCGTGACCCCCAGGGTACTCCTTCTCCCAGAGACGATGCATTGTTCACCCGATCTTGTGGCGCCAGTCGATAATCTGTTTTAAAAAAAGTTATAGTAATTAGAATAGTAGATGTATTAGTATAGGTCTAGCTAGCCTGTGCCACCAACCCTTCCTTACACAATTACACACTACCTGGGAAATAGAGCCTGGATACTACTATAATGAGCAATTCCACCAAAAATGCCACATTTGGCCATCCAGGGCTGAAAATTCCCAATTTTTTAAATTGCTCCCATTGATTTATTTTTTTTCGTACATAAACTAGATATATTTCTGCTAATATAGACGAAATTGGGAACGTTAATTAATACATATATTTATTATATAATATTATATTTATATATGATATGATTATACTGAGGGCCGTCTATGGCCAGTATGGGACTCTACTATAGAAAGCTGTACCACTCCTCCTGCGGTGGATTTGTATGCTATGACTAGAGGGGTGGATACTCTGTCTGGAAGTCGGTCGCCGGGGGATTCGCCCAGGCCCAGCCTAGGCTATGTATAACAAATTTACAAAAGTTAGAAAAGAAATTATAAGAATACATTATGGTATTCCGGGACTACATATATACGGCCCCTCAAGCCTAGTTAGAGTTAGTTATGGACTATTACTGTTTTACCAATTCAGCGGTAGCAGCAAAGATACTCAGTCGTGACTGCAGGAGTATTTTTGGTAGAAGTCTAACTAATTTTGCAGCGACCACAACAAGCCGAAGCTCGAGGATACAAACCTACAACCACATTAATCGCTTAGGAAACAATCCACATCCGTCAAAAATCGCCAATGGCACCACCGTAAAAGCCTCATACACCGAGTCTTACCTTAGATAAAACTTTAAATATTCATCCCACAAATTAGCTAAGTTGATTTCTTACTTTAAAGTAATGTTAAGTTGGACTTACCCCTCAACAAGTGTGTGCGACCTGGTTTTGTTTTCCCATTGAAGCCAACTTCCGCTTGCTAGTGGCGGCCTCTGTTGGGAAGTTCTGCTAACGTTACAATTGGTACATGCAGCTACGCCATCTACAGTTAACTGATAAAACGAGGGATTGTATCAGAGTAGAAGTTTCCAAGACCAAGGCCCTTTAACGTTACTCAATAGGCTAATTGATTTAGGCTCCTGGAAGTTTTTATTTGTGCGTTTGCAGCAGAACATATATTTGGTATATTACTGTATTTTTTCTGCTGGTATCTTAGGTTACTTTCAATCATTCCATTAGGCCTATAATTATATTATACCTCACATAGGCCTAGGCCTATTATACTAAAATTTGAACATGATATTAAAAGATGATTGCACTTAACTGTACAAATAAAACATTCATTCAAACTCGTTAGATAGTAAACCTATGGTATATGTCGTTAATTATTTGAAGTCAATGAAAATGTCTTCACTAAGGGGGATTTTTTTTTTAGAATTTGTCACTGTGTTCCTTGTTCTGCTGGTATCCTAGCTTTGCCTTCAATAATTCAGAATGGGAACATGATAAAGAAAACTGTGTAAAAGAATTCAGTCTCGGTTCACATCATCTCATATCAGATAAGAATTGTATGTCAGTGATTGGAGGCCTACTGCGCTAATGGCTTTCCCGGACTGGGTGTCCGTCCCAATGTGACTCAAATGACATTTTGCGGTTTGGAGTGAGTGGCTTAGGACTACCCTCAGTTTGGAGGAACTCTCTTGACTGGGCCTATATATAATACTGAATTCAAACTCGTGCTAGACAAGTATGGGTATATAGTTAATTATTCTAAATCAATGAATGTTTTGGGGTTTTTTTTTAAAAAGAAGGCCTTTCACTAAAGTGGAATTTTTCTTGTATTTTTCAGGATGTCGAGTTACTACCATTCGGGCGGTACCCACACCAACCCGGCCTACCAGGGCACGGCGGAGAAACAGAGGAACGAGCCGGTGATACTCTCCATGAACGGAGGGGGATATGAGGACCACCCCAAGTGGTCTTGGTGCTCCACAGGCTGGTCCTGCTTCACCACATTCTGCTGTGCTTCCCTGTAAGTAGCTCCTGCTTGTGGCGTGTAAACTAATCCATCATAATAACTTTTTTCCCACACCGGATCTTTATGTAATTTGTCAACAAATATGCCTATTTTTCCTCTGGGCGGGTAACATACAGTTCATGGCAGGATAATTATAGAACGGTGATTTCTATCTGATGCGATGTGTGGAAGAAGGAATTCCATTAGTCCCTCTTAATCGGTTAACATCCTCATAAAAATAACAGCTGGGTCATAGCCTCCGCTCCCCCCCCCCCCCCCTCCTCGACCCAATTGGGGTGTCACTCTTCCTGTGTTCCTCCTGTCTTAGATTAGCCGTATCAGGTAGGGGGTGCTTAATGACACTTTAATAACCAACGCATCTGCCTTCCCCGTTCCCTCTTCCCTCTTCCCTCTTACCCCTTCCCTCTTCCCCCTTCCCCTTCCCTATAAAGGAATCCTGTGCCAAACTATAGAGATCTGCTCCTTTTTCCTCGTCTGAGATTTTAAATCTTTTTTTTTTTACCTTATCGACCTAACAATTGACTTTAAAAAACTATTAATATTTAATAAAGTTCGAAAATTATCCTTTTTCTTCCTGTTCTTATACCTCTATGCCGGTTACCTTCATAATGAGCAGGTGTCGACTGCCCATCTTTTTGTCAATTTTTAATTTTTACAAATTTGCACGAGTAAATTGAATCATTGTATTCAGACGTGTTACTGCCTCAATCGCGCTACCACAACTGAGGCTGTGCCTCTGTCGAACATTGTACCTGAGCTCTCTATTGCAACTGGTTAGATAATGATAATAAAATTCTTTTATTTTATGACTAACAGATTATAAAGGAGCAAAATTCAAAAAAAAATCAGAAAAGAAAATACGGGTAGTACACCTCAGGTCTAGACCTGGTCTTCCTGGATGTTGTTTGGAGAACTTGGTAACCACCAAAACGGAATTATTGGGAATATAATACTGTATTTTGACTAAAGTTTGTTTTCCTTAGAATATAATACTAACCTACACTTGTGACCATATGTCAGACGAACATGTATTTTGTGATATCATCATATTTGAAAAGATGACATGTTGATATTTAGGAAATTTAAAAATGATTTCTATATTTTTGTTTTATTTCTTTTATGTTTGAAAAACAACCAGTTGGAAAAATATTTCTGGGTATTACTAGAAACTTACGATATATTTAATACACTGTCTTGAAATTTGGCACATGCATGTATTCATATGACTGAAAACGCTAGATACCAAAAATGAGAATATCCCAAGAACTTGTGGATAAAACACTGAAAAATATCAATATTGAGATTTTTCAAAGCCGGGAAATCAGAAGCGCACGATGCAAAATCGAGAATTTAATTATGATTAATTTCATTTATTCATTTTTCAGATGCGGCTGGATGGGAATGCTAATGTCCATCCTCTCCTATACTGACCACAAGAGTGGTGACTACGAGAGATCCCGGTACAAGAGGAGGTGGGCGTGGTGCTGTAGTATGACTGGTCTGGTCATCTCTCTCCTCTTCATCACCGCTATACTCGTCGTCGTATTCGTCTTCTATGCGCAAGTGGCCGCAGCTCTCTGTCCGCTATACGCTGGTGCCGGACAGGCCGACCCTTGGGCCGCGTTTTGTGCAAACAGGCCTAAAGCTTGAGAAGTGTACTAGTTTTATTTTTTACAAGTACTGGGCAAAATTATGAATATTCATGATATATTATTGTTGTTTACATATATATGTGAGACGAAATGGCACATGGACATGTTTGGTAGAAAATATACGTAAATAGAACACATTATAGATATGGTTTTTTATATTAATGTTTATAAATAGATGAGAAGAACTTGGACCATATTGTGTATAGATAAGAAAAAAACAGATGTCTGAAATAATTGAGATGTGTATTATTTTTAGAAACACAAGGAGAAGTTATAAATATGCAAGGCCTGAAAAGGTTGTCAACAAAATTAATTGTGGGGATGTATTCTTTTGACAAACAAGGGGAAATTTTGAAGGTAATTATTCGTCATGATTATTAATGCCTATATCATGTCGACAACAGGACCACTGGGCTATGTTTGTAACATATAAAATGGAGAGAATTGATATGATAATCATATTTATTAATGTCCATAATAAACTACTGGCCTGCTGACCATGCTTTTGTACAAAAACAGAGACACAAAAACGATTAAAAATGTTATTGATTATATTTTTGGGGGAAAGGAGAAATTTCTCTGGAGCTCTAGAGACAAATATTGAGTGAGTAAAATATAAAAGACTTTGATAAAAAATGGTTTCAAATAAGCCTTAAAGAAAGATTTTATTGCGGAGTTTCTCTTGTGCAAAATGTAAATTTGAGTATTTTTGTAAACTATATCACTGATTGCTCAGACTGTATGTTAATAAGGTTAGCCTCGTTGTCTTGATTTCTCAGTATTTTCTTTTCGACAAAGGAAGATTAATGTTCATCGTGCTGTAAAAGAAAATGTAATATAGACCGGACGCCGAAACAAGAGATATTTTCCCAACATATTTCTGTTTGTTGGAATATTTAGGGGAATTTGAACACAGGAGCAAACCCCGTTTTGTAAGATATTTGGTGTGTATAAGGTATAATTACATGCATTATAATATAAAGGGAGAACTTGTTCCACCGTTTGTATCGTACTTTAAATGGTCGATCAGACCAATTGAGATTCAAGAAGTGAATTTAAAGGATGCAGTCTAGGCTCAGAGCCTCTCAGATCAGCAGGACAGAATGGTATATGCCAGTAATTGGACGCTTACTGCGCTAATGGCTTTCGCGGCCCTGGAGTGGGCGTCCTAATGTAATTCTAATGGCATTTTGTGGTATGGGAGCGAGAGACTTTCCCTCAGTTTGGAGGGACTCCCTCAGCTCTGAACCTAGACTGGATGGCTGTAATACAATTCGTCCCTGGTTTGCGGTTATAATTTAATTAAGCAGCACAAATTATCTTCCTTGATTTATTCGAAGATGAATGCCAACAACTTCGAAATGTAGTTGTTATAATATTGAGGATATTTATCTCTATACATGTACAATCGATAGACTTTTTGTAGACTGTTCAAAGTAGATTGATTGATGCTGCTGGTGATTTTCCGAGGAATATATAATATATTAATCAGGACGTCGTTGTTATGATTGGTGAGAAGAAATAGTGCCGACAGCTTTGTCGATATTTGTACTGCCGTGTATATGTCTTGCTATCAAATGTATGGTATTATATAAATATGTGTGTATAGTGGTGATTATAGTCCCAGAAGGCTTTCCTGGTGATGGCACGAATGGGATTCATAGGGCCTTCTTCCAGGCCGAGATATCTAAAGGCCCTCATCCACTGACCCGATTTTCTCACGGGATGCATTCAGTTAGCTGACAGATCAAAAGGCCTGACGGAAGGCTGACTGTCAGCTACATTCATCTTTCAAGATAAACGGCTCAGTGGATGTGGGCTTTAATTTAGGCTGTTCCCTTTGGTCTCCTCCCTCCAAAACCTTCTGGGTGCATTGCTGGTTGCTATATGAATACAGAAGAGATTAATCAGAAATGTACATATGACAGTGGACAGGGTATTATACAAATCTTGCTTATTTTCTAATGTACCAAAGAAGACGGATTAAGTGTATGTTACATAGCATTCTTTCCTAGGGAGTTTCTCGTTTCTATAGGGGATTTGCATCCGTGCCTTTTTGCAATTTTGATTTTCATATTTAAAAATAAAACACGATTGCATTTTGAGCATAGCTCTAACGTGTATCAGAGCTCCTATGTAAATATAGCCAATGCATTATACGTGACTTTTAAATACCTAAATGTATCATTCCCATCATGCATCAGGATTTTAAATTACAATTAATGTATTTATAATCAATGATATTAGAAGATATTGCAAAATGCAAAAGTTTGATCAAAGTTCTGCCAAATATCTATATGTCAAATGCAAGTTGGATTGATCCCAGCATGCTCTGTAACAGACATGCGCAGTTGCACATGCAAATCCCCTATTGAAGGACGACAACTGCCTTTCATTCGTTGAATAACACTTAACTCTTCGACATGGAACCACTTTGTATGGTTCCTCAATTACCTTAGCATCATGAGCTGACAAAATATTAAATAGTTTAACTAAGTATCTAAAGATTATGCCATCTTTATGTCTTAGATATGATCAAACGATTTTGAAAATAAATCTGTAATAGATACAGCTCAAATATTTGTATGGAAGAACACAGGATCTGAAGTTCATCATAATGTTATTATTAAAGATATCCTAATACCAAATTGCGTGTTGTCTTATCTATTGGTGTTTTTAACTTTCTTGACATTTAATATTTGATTGGAAAAAAATAGTGATGGGTAGAAACGGCAGTCCAACTAAGCGCTTTTCAGATGAGATATGTGCCGTCTATATATAACGTAACGCTTATTTGCCTACACAAATTAAGGGTGGTCTCCACTGGCTTCGGTAAGCTCTGCGGTAAGCCCTGCGATGGTGCTGTGATGGTGAGAAGAGACGAGGTCCTGCCTACATGGTTCACTTACCATTTAGGCAAGGACCTCGTCAATCCTCACCACCCACAAAACCAGCACAAACAATGGCAAGGCTAACCGCAGAGCTTACCGCAGCCAGTGGAGACCACCCTTTAGGCCCCCACCAGTGTGACACCCCACCCCACCCCCTCGGGCGTTACGTAATTTATGGACAGCCCCATAGTATCGGTATGTTATCAATGGCTTTCCCCACCCTGCAGTAGACCCACCAGTACCGTGGTCAGTTTCCCTTAGTTTGAAGGGATCTGATAGGTTCTGAGCCTGGACTGGCCCTTTATCTTTATATCTATAAATACACTCAGATATTCCTAGAATATTCATAATTTACTGAATCTGTAGTCTATCTGTATCAGGTGACTTCACCCATACATATTCATATCTCCATATCTATGGATATAATACGGTAATCTTAAGTATTGTACTTCCCTGATTTATAGAACGTAGGCGTATGTCGATTATGAGTAATATTAGAGTTGGAGATACATCTATTCAACACTAGAGGGACGTGCAGATCGTCGTCTAGACTTCGCCACAGGTGAGCTTGTATTCACAAAATGAGCAGATAGGTTGTTTGAAGTCATTTTATTCAGATTATATAAGAATAATTTGTTTATACATCAGAAAACACGAGCTAGAAGAGGGGACCCACCCCACACCCAATTGTATCTATGGGCCTCTCAAGAGATTTGAGATACTGTCATATTCAAAAAGATGAGATTAAGTGGATTCCAACGATGTCAATATTTAGGGAAATCTAAAAGGTAAAAGTTCATGTTTGAGGAAAAGTTTGCACTGTTTCTCAGCGTAGGGAATACCTTTTCGGGAACCGGGACTGGGGCCCATTTTAGGTCGGGATTCGGGTTTTAAAAGGGTCTACGGGATTCGGGAAAGGGATTCAGAGCCAGATTTAAGTTTTCCAGGTAGGGATTAAAATAGAAAAACGGGATTGCAAATTGAAAACCTGTGGGATTGGGAAAAAGGGGCTTATACAAAATGGGAAAGGGCATTCAAAGGGAGGGTGGGGGGTATTCCCTATACACTGTGTTTCTGTGTGGACAATTACAAGCAATCTAGCTAAATTTAATCCATAGGATGACCTTAGAAAAACATATTTAATACATGCACTGTCTTGAAGTTTGGTAGCCTACATGTATTTATACACCTGAAAGCGCTATATATATCAAAACAATTATAACATTCCTGCAAAGAAATCTTGTAAATAAATCAGTTTGAAAAATATACATTTGTATGGTCTGTCCCTGGAGGAGTAGGGTGATTGATGGCACTCAAATTATCCCACCAGGAGCTGGGCCAACCGACGGGCAGCTCAATTATCGCCCCCTCCCAACCCCACTATAGAGAGAAATGCCTTCCCTGTCTCAAGAAAATACATTGTAAGTCTATTCCATTTATCTACAAACTCACTCTGAGACTCACCACCGATCAAGAAAAAGAAAGAAAAATCTTGAAAAGAATTAAAAAATAATCTTAAAAACGAGACGAGATCTCATGAGATTTTACTGGATCTCACGAGGCTTGACAGAATTTCACAGGATATGATTAATATCTAATTAATAATATAGGGGAAACCAGAAAAAGAAATCCTAAAACGAGATTAGATTTCGTGAGATCTTGTGAAATCTCATCTCGTTTTCAGGATTTTTTTTAGGATCTCACGTGATGTGATTAATGAAGGAAAAACAAAAATCTTAAAAACGATGATGAAATATAGTATTTTGTCCTAATGGGGTTCGAATGGCATTTTGCAGTTCCCAGCAAAAGACTTTCCCTCACATTGAAGGGTCTCTCTCAACTTTGAGCCTAGACTGTGCTCCATCCTGACACGACCTGACCCTCTCATTTTCCTCCTGCATGTGTGTTAAGAGTGTGAGGTGGCTTTCTCCATGGATCACATCAATGAGCATAGATGTATATTCTTCCAAATTTGGTCCCCCTGGCTGACACGTATGGTTGCCATACATTTCCATGGGGTGGTTTGCCATACTATCATGCATATATCTCTCAAAGGCAAATTCCTTGCTTCCAGAACATTCACCTTTAAAAAATAATATAAGAACATTAAATTTAAAATGTGTTAATGGAATTCAAAAGGAAAACATACAGTTAGCAATATTTCAGAATTCATTGATAATATAACAAATTCTTTCAAACTAAATCAAATTAATATATTATAACGCAGAATCATCGCTAGTTTTTTTTTACCAGTATTCATCAATAGGAAGAAATAGTTATATCTGTCTGTTTGTCTATCTAACTTAATTACTATCTATCCCAAGTCTACCCATTTTATAATCATCAAAGTCAATGTGAAATTAGTCATGACACATTTCTGTCTTTTTAAATGTCCTGCACGGATATTGGAAATATCTGATTGTATACATACGGTGTTGTATAGGCTATGTTATTTGTTAATGAACAAATATTTAAAGCTATGGAAAATTTTCACCATTTTTCTCATTCCCAACGCATATCTCTTACCTTTCTTTTTGCTTTCATTTATCTGCTTCAAGATGGGGCTCTCCTCTCCCATAGCTATTTTATATTCCTCGATAATGTTTTCCCCGGGACCTTTCTGTAGGAGTGCCATTCTGAATTTGAGCCATATCTTGAAAATGCTGGAATCCATCACCAGACCCCCAAGTGATTCATTGATGTAATACTTGTATTGGTCAAATGGTGCACAAGGCTTACTGAGTTGTTCCTCAGCCTTTTCCAGCTGCTTGGCATCAATTAAAAACGATGCATACTCCACTAGTTGACTTTCCACAGGGAGACCTTCAGTTGAGGCCAAGGAAAGCTCAAAGAGATTTTTTGTTGCTTTGTAGAGTTTGGTGTTGGCTAGGTCTAAGCTGTATTTAACTCTGGATTGGCTTGCTAATGCGCAGAAAATGCTTGCACAATTTAATTTGGGCAACATTTGGTGTGTTTTCCTGTCAAAGACAACATCTTTATACAGGATCAGAGTCTCTATGTTGGGCAAAGGGGCATCACCATACAAAAGTGACTTCTTTTGAAGGAGCTCAATTTGTACTCGATATGTTACCGTATCTGCAAAAGTTGCATATCGAAAACGCATTTCATCTGCCACCCAGTCACTGTAGGAGCGTATGGCCATAAACAATTGCCTCATGTTGTCCTTTGACTCCAGTCCCTGCTTGATCTGATCTCCACATTTTCTCATTTTGGCTACATGGGTGACAAATGTGACAAGCCGTGTCAGTGGCCCCTTCCTTATCTCACTCAGTATGACTGCACAAGTGTTGGCTTGGCCACGTGGTAGGTGATCAATCAGGTTGTTGGAAGGTATGAAGTAACTTGGGAGGACTCCCTTGGTAAAAGCCAGACTAAGTTTCTCAATCAAAGCGCAGCACATGCTACCTATGATGCTGTCCTTCCAGCTTGCTGCTGGGTGGCTTTCTAACATCCAGAGGAAGGCTGTTTTGACATGGTAAGTGCACAGTAACTTCATCCCTGAGAAGGCCTGTTTACAAAGCTGTTTAGTCAGCATGAACACATCCCTCTGGTTTCTTGTCAAAGAGTGAAAAAGCGCTTTCTCTGTTTTTGAAAATGAAATCCGCCATTGAGAATTGGGATCAGAGCTTCGAGGATGAGCAACAGGTACTAGAATAAAACCATCTGATGCTAGTTCTTCCACCATCTCTTTTGAAGGCCACCCAGAGATACGAGCTCTGGTCTTCCATTCCTCTGCTTGCTTTGGCCAGGGAGATTGACTAGCAAGACCAAGTATGATGTCCACATTAAGGTTAGATGACATTTTATTTCTGAACTTAATCACCATATTATGGGCTGGTCCTGTTTCCTTTGTGTCTGCCTTGAAATAGTGTGGATCGTGTGTTGGCCCGTTGGCCATGAAAGAAGACTCTATCATCTCTACCGCCATTCTCTCGAGATTCTTGAGCAGAGTCCTTAGCTCTTGACCCATTGTTTCTGGAAATGAAATCAAGGCCTGTCTTCTATTTTTGATTCTTGCATAACCTGGATGGCAATCCTCATGAGTTAAGTCAAATAGATAGCCCTGAGGGGCACAGTCAAAAGCAAGAAGTCTGTCATGATCTTCAAGGCCATCTTTGAATTGGTCATATAAGTTTGTAGCCACTCCATCCCCTATACTTCCAAAGGAGCTCTTTTCACTTGAAGGGTGACCGTATATCTGGTCATATGGTAAGGCCCAGTGGTATCTTGCAATGTCAAACATGTCATTTATTGCTTGCCATGGGTAGGATGATATGAAATCCCTATTTCTGAGGAGTCTCAGCTCTTCTGAAATATATATGAAGGAGATAGATTAACAATGAAAGAAATTGCAACAAGCATGGAACATGGTAATGTGGCAAAAT
This sequence comes from Sthenelais limicola, assembly GCA_942159475.1. Taxonomy (NCBI): domain Eukaryota; kingdom Metazoa; phylum Annelida; class Polychaeta; order Phyllodocida; family Sigalionidae; genus Sthenelais; species Sthenelais limicola. Next base: position 109,780,259 of record OW804098.1, read on the forward strand.
TAGTGTTCAGGCCATGTCATGTGCACATATGAGCACTTTATTCTGGTATTGAAATAACATGAAAATTCTTAGAAAACTATGCAGTGATGCATGTGTAGTGTTTAGCTATTTATCGGATGCCACGATCGCACAAAATAACAACACAACCAGGTTCTACAGGTCCTCACCAACCTATAATCCTACTCCACTACCTAGTTCGGCTACTTAAGAAGACCAGTGACCTCGATCACAAGTTCAATCAAGAGACCAGATAAGAATGATACATCAAGATCAACGGTGTTTATATGCAAGTCAACATGTAAAATTGAAAAAAAAGTAGTAAACCCAACATGATCAACTACAACGACCTCTACTGTAAATCATTGGCATTACAAGTCCCAGCTAGTGCATATCATTCCAGTTAATATTGACGGTTCCAGCCCATCCCTTGTCAGCACATCACACATATAAATTATATTTCAAAGACTGATTTCAAACTAATGATATCTGATTATTATATCAATTTTATATATATATATATCAAAATATATATTCCATGTAAAATAGTTTGATTTTAATCTAGAGCAAGTTTAAAGCCTGTTGATATTGTTTGACGAAAGTTAAACCTACTATGTTGAACAGATTATGTTCAGATATGATTCAGATATAAACGGGTTAGGCAAAAGCTTTCCTCAAACAGGAATATTTTGTAAAACACCTCAGGAATTATGCTCCAGCTATAGTGGTGCATAACAACAAGTCATTGGCATATAAGTATATATCTTCGTCATTTGCTGAGCCCTACTTATATTTCTAAAGACAATCACTGTTAAAATAATTCATATGCTTCCTGACAGTCATCCAGTATATTCCCCAAGTTTGGACACAAAGTTTGGAAGAAGGGAACGGAAACGTATGTATATATAAGAACCTTTATTTCCATTTGGGAACATCCATGACAACAGTAACAGTTTAACCAGGGAACATTCGGAACTATAGGAACACTGACTGATAAGTCTTCCTGGGTGCCCTTAAATAAAATCTTGACATAAATAATAATTATTATTGTCTGGATTCTTCTTTTACACTGGTTTCAACAATAAACAGATTACCTAATTTCAAATGACATTTAACAGCCATTTTTGACATCTGTTGTGCCTAGATTAATAGTACACTCTATACGCGACCTGTAGGCAGTAAATATCAAAGCCCTCTAACGTTAAGGCTATGGCACGCCGTTGCCTACAGGACGAGTATAGTGTGTACCTGTATCGTATCGTGCTACAGCTTTACTTGCCTGGAGTGTTGATCTATAATATTATTTGTTTATTCGCATATAATATAGTATTAAATTCGTTCTTCAGGTTTCTGCGACCTCATATCAAACACTCACAAACCTTCATATATTAAAGAGTGAAACACAAAGAGATCATAAATTCAACAAATCCTCTTTCACATATTGTTGTTATTCGTTTGTATAAGCAGAAAAGAAATACAGAAGAATACACAGAAAATGCGACAAGAATCTTTGATTCCCCACTTTCAGTTTATATCGAATAGTCATCACAATACTAATCCACTATTTAAGAACGAGCTTTCTAACGTTAACCACATTTTCCCCTCTTTTCCTTTTTTCAATTTTCTGGTAAAAGAATGTGATTACCTGGCCTGATTTTAGGCTTATTAGATAATTATTTTTTTTGTTTTATTAAATGATATTCAGATTCATACCGAATATCTTTTTTTTTCGAAATCTGCTGAGCACTTTAAGATAGTGTAAATGATAGTAATTAATTAAAATATTTGATATATCTACTTGATGTATTAAATTCGCTCACCTTCCTCTAGCTCCTTTGTCTGTCCCTTCTCCATCTTTGGTCTGGCAAGATGTGTGGTCCTAGTCACTGGTTTCTTCATTGTTATATAAGTTGTAAAACACAGGACTTTCACTTACTCTATATTCTCTATAAGCCAACCGATCGTTCTTTCCTGTGTTATATATGTGTAATAGTATGTTCATATGGCTCTATCATTTTCAGATCTACCAATTTATATTGCGGGTACCCGGATCTTAACTAAAGACCTCCATGTCATAGTCTGTCGTAAAATGAAAAAGGAGAAATTTTAGATGTGCAATTTTAGCATCCTAATATTTTCAATAAATTAGGAAGAAAATGTCATCTTTATCCGAGGTGTGATTTGGAAAGCATGCAATAATTGTATATCATATTCATTCAGCCAATCTGAGAGCAATCAGCAATTAAGACATTAGTAGTGACATTGTGCGACATAGGCTGTTATAGTTACGTGCTAGGGAGAAGTGTTGCATTTGGATCATTTAAGTATTCATATATATATATGCTCACATGGATACATCAGAAGTATAATGTAAGACATATCCTTAATTTATATTAATGGGAAATTTGAGTAGTTGTTGTGGTGATTCTGTAGGTGGAGAGTGGTGGCGAGGTCCTCCCTACACGGTTCAGTATTTTCCTAGTGTTATACATCGATTGTTAGTGTTAGTGGTTATACAACCATAGAAGTTGATCTGCCAATGTCTCGTTTAAATAAAGTGTCTGTTGTGACATGAATTAAAGTTAAAATTGTGATGAACTTTTATGCATACATACAGGATATCTATGCACCCATTTTCCAAATTTTCTGAGCTAAGTGAAATTTTCTGAAACTAACTATTATCACAAAAGTATTTCCAGGAGTTGAATAAAGAACAGATCTATATTTAGAGAGGACTGGAGTTATTCAAGTGGAGATTATGTTTTGTTTATGATGACTTCATCCCAACACATAGATGTAACAGAACCAGGAATGTGGAAATCCCAGTTTGTTATGTGGTTTCTTGATCGTGTCATGAGGAGGACCATTTTCACACATCCTCTTTTACTTTGAAGGTTTTGTTTTCCAAAAAGTGCCAATAATGTCTATTTTTAGTTCCATATATCCTGTGTACTCTGGTTTGATTTTTCTCTGCCGATAACTCTTGCCTTCCATTTACTTTCGCACTGTAAACGATTACACTAAAAGAAATCGTCTGAAATGTCTAATTCTAAGATGAGGGAAAAGAAATCATTGTCTATACCAAGCAAAAAGCAAATAGGAATATTAGGCAAAACCACGGGGTCCCCATTTCAGACCAAAATCAGAGCATGATAAGAACTCCCTACATTACCAGATAGCCTAGCATCCCTCTTGAACAACCTACCAGCAGAAACCAGATACAGAGACTCAAATACATTTAATTGGACCACAAAAATGACATTATATCAAATCAATATAATAATGATATTTACTAAGTGATTACACCACCCCACCACCCCCGTCAAATACAGTAAGTTACATTTCATAAAGATGAACCAGCTAAACTATTATAATTCTACTGATAGCAGGCAGCAAGAAAAACCTCTAAAAGACAATGTTGTGCCATCTCTCTTTTTTAATATATATTTTTGCAAAACGATTTTATTACCAAACTTGGACATTATTTGAACCAGGTTACATGGAATACAATATTGCACAATAATTGAATGCTATGACAATGCATAACAACACCTGAATAGATTCGCTATGGGTGGTGAGTTTATTAAACTAAACCTTCAGGATCTCTCTTAATCACTGATATCTTCTCTGCAGTCTAGGCCCAAACCCTTAGATCAGATAAGAATGGTATGCCAGTGATTGGACGCCTACTTCGCTTATCGGTTTCCTGGGTTAGGACTAGGCGTTTAAAGGGGAATATAATTACATTTTGCGGTCTTAATGGAATTATAATGGCACTTTGCGGTTTGAGGGGAGAGGCTTTCCCTTCGTTTGAAGGGACTCTCTCATCTTTGGGCCTAGACTGTCTGACTCTTCTCCACACCTGGGTCGTTGCTTGTATACATAATAGGCTTATCTAAAATAGTAATATCTCCTTTTCTTTTGTTTCGTAGTAACTGTACAATGGTTTCAATTCTGATGTTTCATTGTTAGGATTATAGCAATTAGGTGAACAATATTGTGCCATCTCTGTTACTGCTCACAAAAATAATAATAATATATGCCCCAGCTTTCACCCCGGCCGATATAAAATGTACAAGTAATCCGGGCAGAACTGGTTAGTATAATAATAGTAGATTTTCAGCTCTGCAAATTTGATAACTTCTGCTAAATTATGAGACAGGAAAATTGCAAATACTATAGGTAGCCTATATCCGAGTAACTTTGGCATTAATTGCGTTAATTAAAAATATCTGTTTCGCTGTTAAACTGTATTTTGAACGTGAGTTTCTTTAATTTCCTGACGATCTATATATATGTGAACCAAAACTATACAACTTTAGGAGATAATTTACAATCAGATCTCCATAACATAAATTCCTGGTGCAAAATAAATAAAATCTCACTAAATATAGACAAATGCAAGATGATGAGGATTAACTCTAGTAACGCACAGAAAACCAAAAATCCCAATAACTATCTTTTTGGGAACCAGACTATATGTCATACGGACGAATATACGTATCTGGGACTTAGGATTGACTCAAAACTTAACTTCCAAATGCATATAAAAAAGAAATTAGCAGTGATACAAAATCAGAGTCGTTTATTGTCGAGATCAAGACATATTTTCTCAGAAAAAATGTTCATAAATCTATATAAAGTGATGGTACTACCCCATATTGATTTTGGGGATACCATATATAATGGGACCAGCAATACCGCACTATTAAGGAAGCTACAGGTAGTACAAAATAATATTATTAGGAGAACCAGATACCTAAACAAAAGAACTAATGTAACAGAACTAACAAGAGAACTAGGGATCCCAACCCTAGAAAAGAGGAGAGAGGCCCACCTATTAGAACTGGCTTTCAAAATGTCACTGAAACCAGAAAACATAGAAGAAAACAAACCCCGTCTTAGATCAAATAAAAATAATAAAAAGAGTACACTAAAAATCTCAATTCCTCACACAGAGAGAATTAAAAGGTCATTTATATACATGGCACCGAAGCTATGGAACTCTGAAAATAATACATTTTTTGAGGGACACCAGGTAGAAGACCTGGTGAACTTTAGGATATACCTAAAGAACACTTATATGACTCAGGACTGAAAAACAGTATTACTTTGTATCGTATAACTTATAAATCCTGTACATTGTCGATGATTTATCTAATAAATAATGGACAATAGAAAAATACAAATCAAGCATGTAAGACTTGTACGTAGAAGGTTTAATGGTGAATATAATTGATTTATGTACCAAAACACAATGCGAAAGTCATTAAAGTTATATAAAAAGTAACTCTTTAGTTACTAAAAACAAAATGACAAAAAACAAGTAAAGGTGAATCAACAAGGTTGGAAACCATGTAAATAGTTATTTTATTTTATATCCTATAACATGGAGTACACCATGATTTAGTTTAGTAATTTTGTAGTAAATAATTCTAACTTCCAGATCAAAAGATCAAAATCTAAGGTAATAACACCAAAGCTAAGCATCATACACTTGATGTCTTAAAGTATTGAAAAAAATAACAGCAATCCAAGGCGCTCTTGGAAGATCTATGCTCGCACAGAAAGTGACATGACCTTTTTCCTATGTAACTGTATTGAAAGTTGGAAATAAAAATACTTATATATATATCTGACCCATGCCCGTTTGTAGTTGTTATTTAGACCATTATTAGTTCAATGATGAAACAAAAGGGAAAATGAAAGCCATGTGGGTCCGTACAGCTATTGCAATGGAATGAGGTAATGGGTCAGATTTTCAGAAAATGTACAATTGGCAGCTCTACACATTTAGGAAAATCTGCTAAATTCGGCTGAAAAATGATGAATACCGGGTATTTCTGAGTATATTTACGGTTGTATTAATTTAAAGTTTCATTTCTGTTATGTTAAACTGTATTTTGAAGATCATTTCTGTCTTAAATGTGGGTTATTTGAGAGGATTGATGAAGGCGAATTGTACATTTTCTGAAAATCTGACCCTAATATATTCAATGTTTGCGGATCTGGTTTCGTTTTGATCTGAAATGTCTGTTTGAGTGTACACTAGATTGATGATGTAATGTACTAAGTGCATGGACAAATTAGAAGCTTATACAATATATATTGGCTAATCAATTGAATAGATGAAAAAGAATATCTGAAGAGCTGAGTATATAGAAAAGAATGTTCAAGGCAACGCATTCAAAACAATTACTTTTGATAGTAATGTGTATTTGTGATTTGTTATAGGAAAATGAGCCACAAGTCGCAAAATTCATATTTTTCAAAGTGATCTATCCACAAGGATACTTTCTGTCTACTTTCCTATAGTGATGAGTGACTAATAAAAAATACCCCTTTTGTTATGCAGTCAGAACTAAAATATCGACCATATTATGTCATTAGCAGGTATATTTTACCAGGTATCTTTTCCCATTACTATCATCTATTCTGATTCTTCATGTTGTTCAAGAATTTTTTCTCTCTGTATGTAAATGTGCATCTTGGACCGACAGAACTAACCCCGAAAAGGGGAGTCGGCAACCCAAGGTTAAATAAAATCTTTAAAAAAAAATATGCCAGTCGTAAAGAGGAGACCACAGTGTGGAAAATACTTCACGCGGATATTACCGCCTTAGTTAAACAAAATAAATAATTGTCGCAGAAAAAGGTATAGATGAAGTACAGCATGAGTATATTTTTGCAGTTAAAGTGATGCGCGTATTATTATATTTCATTTTATTATATTATATAAGTCCCCGAGTAAATCCAGAAGGAAAAATCTTGCAGTTCAGACCAGCAGGAAAAGTGAGTTGTAAAATCTAGATGTTACTCACTATATAGGAGAGGGGATTTGTTGCCAAGATGAATAAACAGCAGACGCTTTAAAAAAAAGTACCCCTGATTTTTTCATGCATAACTATAGAAATATGTTTTAGATGTCCTAGTGTTACCATCATTGGAATCGGCTTGATCTCATCTTTTCAGATATGATGATATATCTCAAAATCATCTTTCTTTTCAAATGTCTAATCAAAGAGTTTGCTTGCTAAATACTAAATATCTCCTCTTCCTGGTAGACAAAAAAGAAAGTAGTTAGAAAGCACTCGTTAGAATATATGGGTCAGATTTTCAGAAAATGCACAATTGGCAGCTCTACTCATTTAGTTAATTCTGCTAAATTAAGATGAAAAATGATGAATATCGGGTATATCAGAGTATATTATTTTGGGATCGCATTGACTTAAAGTAACAGTTCTGTTATGTTAAACTGCATTTTGAAGCTCATTTTTGTCTTAAATGTGGGTTGTTTGAGGATTGGTGAAGGCAAATTGTACATTTTCTGAAAATCTGACCCATATAATGGAATTTGTCAGAAAAAAACCCCGCAGACCTACTATCTATGAAGAAAAATAAAAGCATGCATAATAAAAAACCTAGAGTATCTTTGGTCTAGTCACAAACTATAGTCCAGTCGCTAGTGTACAGGGCCCTCACTGCTGCCACATCCAGTAGAGGTCGCCACTGATCAATAGAGACAATATATCACCTCAACTTGGAGAAAGGAATAGATTTTACACAAGTTTTTTCCACAATATGTGGATTGTTTTGCAATTAATACGTTTCAACAAGGTTTGTTTTCAGATTAAATGGATTTCCAGGTATTGAAAGATCTGTATTGGTGTATAAATAAATGAATAATGATTGTATCAGCCTTGAGGAAACACCAGCTGTGTGCCTGTCTAAAATAAGTCCTGTTGGCTTGCGGAGGTGTAGGGCGTTAGCTTTGCGCAGTGGCAGTACTGTAGCCGATGAGGTTCATCCGAGGCGCGGTTATTGCTAGTTGAAAACTATACCCAATACCCCGCGGTGTCGTCCTGAAATATGGATCGGCGCTTGCAATTTTTGCAACCTCCTACGGGAGGTGACAAACAAACTAAAAGAAACACTACCGCTCTCTTTATATTGTTGGAAGACTTGGAATCTAGGTTTCAACGCTGGGCCTTCCTTCATGTAGTCACCATTTATGCAAATTAAAAATGTCTTGAATTGAATTGATAGTCATTGTAACATAGAAAGAGAATAACGATGTTGTAGTGAATAGCCTAGAGGTTTATTACGTGTTTATGTTGTAGGAATGATATTAAACGTCTCTCTAGATCTCTCTCTCTCCGCCTTTTATATGAAAGCTTCCCGGGGACGCCAGACATATTAAAACCTATATTCGGCATATTAATTAAAGAAATATTTAATTGAACAAGTATGCTACAATGTGATGTAACATTATTCTCTGTGTTCTGTCTTCTCTCCTCTGTACTTCTTTCTTCTCTCTATCTCGTACTCTTCCACTTTGATTCTCCTCTCTGTGTCTCTCCCAGTTCTCCCTCTATCGCTCTCTCCCTCTCCATTCCCTGATTACCATATTAGATGGCCCTTCCTGACGATCCATACCTTCCTTGATATTCTGCATTTGCAGTCTGTTACAGCTAGTATATCGTGTGCGTATTATATTTAAAAAAAATAGAAATTGCAAGGACTGACGTCGTTGCTTGAATGTCGATTATAATTATTAAATTCACATGTAGCTGGTTATTTTATTTTTTGATCATGTTTAGTTTATACCTCCCTGTTTTGATTATATCAGTTCCTGGCTTAGAAATTTGACTATGCTGTGCACAACGCAATTCGTTAGTTTATAGCATTTACTGTTATAAAGATATTTGTTGTCAGACCATACTGAGAATGACGTAAATATGATGTAATACTTGCCTGAAGAAAATCGCTATCTCGAAGTGGCGTTCATTGTACGTAATTGTAGCCTAAGTTTTACTTCGTCACTTTAACAACCGGGGGCAGCACTAGACAGCAGGTCGACCTCCACTGGTCGTGTGTCTGTAGAATCTTTTGTCTTTTAAACACTATTTTTATTCAGGAGATAATCATAGACAGTTACAATCTCACTTTAAAAAGGTGTTTTTCGTTTTGCCCTGCTACTTTTCTATATAATCAAAGTATATCACATTGGTAATATGATGTTCCAGGCTCTTAATATTTACAAAACGCTTGTATAATTAGTTGAAATATAGCCTGATATTAATAATTAATAATGGGATGAGATGAGTCTATGGGAGCTGAAAGCTCCGTTCGGTTAATATAAATGGTTAAATTGTCAGAAGTTTAGCGAAACGCAATCTTAACAAAATATAAGTCATTGCATATTTTTTACCGTAGGGTGGCGGTTCCCCTGGTGAATTCAGCATTTTATTCACTCCGAGCATTTTATGATTGGGTCTGTAATGTTATAATGGTGCTTGATGATTTTCTTATTTTGATTTTTTTTTGACAAGTTTTATTCATTATATCCTGCCTTCTTGGCGCATACAATACTTAAACATGGCGTTAATTCAGTTTTTCATGAATTTTTTTTTCTATAGTTTTTTTTTCTTCTTATTTTCACCCAGTTTAGCTAACCGCTTTTTCCCTCAAAAGCACATTTTTCATGGAGTTTCTTTCCAATATACATAATATAAACGCTCAGAGATATTTGGTAAATACCAAGGTGCAAATTACCTCGGAGGGCTTTCTATCTTCTCTGTAAGGATCGGTAAAAACTTCTCCAACTACAATAATATTTCTTAGATCTCCAGTGGTCTACATCAAGGACATTATGTGAACCTACTTACCATTAAAACAAAATCATTTATTCATTCATTTATTCATATGATTATGGGTCAAGCTAGCCTTCAGAAAATGTACAATTGGCCTTCCCCAATCCCCTTAAATAACCCAAATTTGAGACGAAAATCAGGTTCAAAATACAGTTCAACATAACCACAGATTTATTGAACGAATACGATACAGAATACACTCAGATATACTCAGTATTTGTCATTTTTCACTCTAATATAGCAGAATTTGAGAGATGTGTAAAACTGTAGATTGTGCATTTTCTGAAAATCCGACCCATATATAGCTCTTAGGCAGACGGCGGGAAGACTGTCCCTGAGATGACATTGCAAATATTTTTTTATTCTCTGCCAATAAAAATAAAAACAGGATTACAAATATACTCTTATCAGTCGCTGTCGTCATCCGTTTGTTGTGTTACCAAAAACAATGTATTTACTGAGCATCAAAAGATAGTATTGTAGACCTCACATTGCCTATACTATATAGAAACAAAAACAATTATAGATTCGACGTGAGAGCTATAACCAAGAAATTTCTTGTATTGTTATCTGATCCACAATATAATATTATATACATGTTAACAGATGTATATATATGCAGTACCTAATTAATGTGTTTACTGTTATCAAAATGATATGTGAATTATAAGTGTTGTCAATTCCAGGTACTAGAGGAAGACCACCCCTGTGGGAATACATTATCCAGTACAAATTATTAATCAATACTTATCTCAGGAGCATTGGTTTAAAATAAAAAGAGATGGTTTGTAACAGTGGTACAATAGAACATACATTTCTTTCCTGACTGTCACAGAGTAAAAGTGTCCCTCTCCCTCTCCCTCTCTCTCTCTCTCTCTCTCTCTCTCTCTCTCTCTCTCTCTCTCTCTCTCTCTCTGAATATCCCTTTCTCTCTCCCTCGCTCTCCCTCTCCCTCGATGTGTCTTCTCTCTCTCCTTCCCTGTCCTGCCTCCCCCTTCTCCGTTTCCCCCCTCCCTGTCCTGCCTCTCCCTCTTTCTCTCCCGCCCTGTCCTCTCTTACACACACACTCCCTGTCCTCTCTCTCACTCTCCTATGGCGCGCACTCCCCGATGATCCGGCCAGGCCTCTGACGTCACAGTACCACGTGATACGGATGTCTAATGCTGAAGTAGGACATATGCAAGATGGCGGCCAAAACTGACAAGGCAGTTAAAGCAGGCACCGAAGTCGTTCGAGGCCAGCAGTTTGAGGTGGGACCAAGATATAGCAATTTAGTATATATCGGCGAGGGTGCCTATGGAATGGTTGTGTAAGTACAATTCTCTCCTTTACGCCCTGTCTTCATTTTATCGCGTTGTTGATTGCGGGACTACGCTCCGACTTTGCCCTACTGGGTCCCAAGCGCTGCATGTTTTAATACTTTCAGGCATGGGAGTTCTGTGAGCACTCCATTCTGCCAAGGCATTTGCTTGTCCGAACACTCACTGTCACCTGTTTTTCACGTAACCCTACGCAAGATACCAATTAACATATCTAAATATCGTTGTGTTTGGATGTGTTCTGTTTATACAACGGTATGTTTTGGAGAAGGTTGTCTTATTTACTAGGGCCGAGTGGTTGTGGAATTGACACGGGCGGTTTGGGGTGGGGGCGGGGGACGGGCGACTACTTCTTGTTGTAGGACAACACACGCTGTGTCTTCGCTTTCCTTCCCTTCTTCTCAAACATTACTCACGAATAGAATGATCTCTCCATGTCAGGTCTCCATCTCTCCCTGCCTGTGTTTGGCGTGCACGTTAGTAAAGACAGTATCGTCTATCGATGCTCAACACAATATTTTCTTTTAAACATTCGCGCAGTCAGGGCTGCCCAGGAAATGAACACTGGCGAGACATCTGATATAATCTCGGTTGGTGATCATTTTCTTGGATTTGTCTGTATGGGACCAGAGAGACATACATCTAAGTCACTTATAGGTTGCTATTCGTCCACTAGTATTGCTTTATATCGTGCCCTGTTGCTAGTTTTCGTTCTCGTCTTTTTATTAATATTATATTTTACTGTCAATATAATATTCGGGTGCTACCAGTACTACTACTCATCGACGGCTATGGATCTTAGGAAAGAGACATAGATTTTCGTCTTAGCTCTGCAACCTTATGATTTTTGGTCTTCTGCAAAAATGTACACCCGCTATTTAAATTTTCTCCTTGAAAGTCTTCATTTTGATCAGATCGAGTACCGTATATAATTGTGTGTATGAGTTGCCTGTGGCATTATCATGCACGTAACTCAAAGATCCATCGCATTGAGTAGGGTATACATCACACCCGTTACTACGTTAGCGTGTTACCTCTCAGCAATAAAAGCCTAAGAGACCAGCTATGGAGCTGAACTAAACCAGTCTAGGCCCAAAGATGAGAGAGTCCCTTCAAACGGAGGGAAAGCCTCTCGCCTCAAACCGCAAAGTCACCATTATAATTCAATTAAGACCGCAAAATGTCAGTATATTCCCATAGAATGCCGAGTCCTATAGGCCAGAAACACCGATTAGCGAAGTAGGCGTCCTATCACTGACGTACCATTCTTATCTGATCTGAGGGTTTGGACCAAGTGTGAAACTCTGTAGTTTGAATGTGTATAATATTAGAAGGTTCGGTAGGACTTGAGTTAATGAGGTCAGGTCATATCTTATCAGCTCCTTGATTTTGAAAGTTTGTTTGAATTCCTTATTTACATGATTTGATTCACACTGTTCTTCCAGTGTATCCCTGGAATTTCTGTAAGGACCAAGTTTGCGAACTAATGTCGCCAGAAAATGTACAATCGGCTGCTCTACCCATTTAGTCAAATCTGCTAAAATGCTTAATTGTGCCATGATCTTTGATGAAACCCAATGATTAACTGAATGACCCTCTACATTACATAACATAAACCATCATAGAGAATAGGAAATTATAACTTATACATGCGTGTATAGTCTAGGGTCACCGCCTCCCAGATCAGATATCAATGGTATGTCAGTGGTTGGACGCCTACTGCGCTAATGGCTTTCCCGGCTCTGGAGTAGGCGTCCTAATGGGATTATAATGGCATGTGCAAGATAGGCCAGCTATTAAGTGTCAGTCAAACCAGAAATATTTTGAGAAATTTGCTATTATTGAACTATTCAAATACTACAATACAACACATTAACCAGATGTTTCGAAAACAAAATTATTAGTTATTAGCATGAAAAAACTCCCAAGATTAACGACTGTTTTCTTCTAATGAACCAGAAATATTGCTTCGTCCGTCTTGCTGGTGAAGCTCCTAATTTGGCAATACACAAGGTTGTGTCATTAGGCAACAATCATTTGGTAATCACGTATGGATGATATCACATATCTCCAGGGCCCTTGAGTTCTGTGATGATATGGGGGGGGGGGGGGGGGGGGCGTACACAAATGAACAATTCACCTTTACCAATAACCCGAATTTCAGACTAAATTGAGATTCAAAGTTCAGTTCAAGAACTTTTTTTAAAATAATGCAATACCGGTACCGTACCAAATACACCTAGTTTTTCTCATTTTTCAGGTTAATTTAACAGGAAATACTAAATGTGTGAAGCTGCTGATTAAATTTATTAGATTAATTTTTACATTTTCGATAGACTGACAAGTCGAAGAATTTATAATAAGAATTTATTATAATCCATAAACTATCCTAATACCCCAAATAGGGAATTTCCATGTCTCATTGCGCAGGTCTGTTATAGTGCATGTCGGGATGGATTCAGTTAAAGTCTTGACTTATATTTTTAAAATCAAATCATTTACACCATTGGAGCACTGATATATTTGATTTTTATTTCCATGGTAATATCTGACAGGAAATAGGTTTTGCTGTCTGCTTAGAGCAGATCTTCCACGCATACATGAGGAGAATTAACATAATGTGACATAGTCCATGCATATCAATATAACTCTTATAATCAACATTTTTAAACACTTTAAGTACTATACTGTCTTACAAGACTTGGTTATACAGCACTAAGATCTCAATAAGTAAGTAATAAATATCAGATAAATATTCGACGTTGAACATGTTTTCTGCAGATTTTAACACTGACGTACAACTCCCATAATTCCATAGGAATCAAGAGTCACGATAGCAGATAGGCAAATCCACTATAGGGGATTTGCCTGTCCGCCATCTTGGATCCTAGTTCGCAAGGAATTATGGGAGTTGTACGTCACAGTAAAAACTAGAAAAAAACATGCCATGTTCAGCTTATTTGTGCTGCAATGCTGCAATGTCAATATCCATTTGTTATGTGTTTCCTTAACACAAGTCTCCATCTTTCCAATCATGCATTTGGTTTTTATAGCTCATTCATACAAGCTATGATATTGGTGAAAAGATCCTTGCATTTTTCGATAAAGATGTTGCTAATTATTTATATGTCAGATTTGAACTGAATCCATCCCAGCATGCGCTGTGTGTAGTCTGTAATAGACATGCGTAGTGAGACGCCATGCAACTCCCCTATTGATAGCCGTCTCACCTGGGATTCCCTTTCACCTAACCTGGCTCCTGACCCAGCCAGGCTAGTAGTTAGAACCCAGCTTATAATCATTCAAGTCCTGGAGAGATTCCCCTTTTGAATATATGGCATGAATCCAGACCTTACTGAAATATTATATATTTCCTTGGTAAATCTAGGGTACAGGAGCTGGTTTACAACTAAGCCACGCCTTGGCCTATGATATGGGTAAATGCGTCAGGAAATTTACAATTGTCCCTCACCAATCTTCTCAAATAACTTATAAGCCAACTTTAAGACAGAATTAAGTTCAAAATACAGTTTAACATAACAAACAGATTTTCTTGATCAACACAAAACAACATGTGCTCAGATAATCCCAGTATTTATCATTTTCCAGCCTAATTTAGCAAAATTAAATAATTTACTAAAAATTAATGTGAAGCACTGTCGATTGAACTTGTTTAAACAACAGCAAATCAATCACAGTCTAGGCTCTGGGCCCATCAGATCAGATAAGATAGGTATGTCAGTGTTGCGCTATGGCTTTCCAGGCCCTGATGCAGGCGTCCTAATGGGAGTTTACAGTCAGGAGTGAAAGACAATCCCTCAGTTTGAAGGGACTCTGTGGACTCTAAGCTTAGTCAAAGTTCAAGTCAAAGTTATTATAATTAATACATACTTAACACCCATGTTTCTTCATAATTCATAATCATTACCTCATATTTATTATTACATCATATTACATAACCAATTAACACCGAGAACTGACACCTTTGTCTAAAAGATGTAGAAAGATGGCAGAGCAACCACAAAGCCACATCAAATAATTCCTTCTTGTGTGATTATCATATATATATTATAGTAACCAGTAAGGAATTCCTTTGCATTACCCTGATAAATCGTAGGGTATGTGTTTACAGTTGTTTAGTGGGGCATATTTATAACCCTATATCTCTAAAGGTGACCCTTTATCTACTATGATCATCTGTAATACTATTTTAGTCCCCCAGCTTATATATATGGGTCAGATTTTCAGAAAATGTACAATTCATCTTCACCAATCCTCTCAAATAACCCACATTTCAGACGGAAATAAAGTTCAAAATACAGTTAAACCTAACCAAACAGATTGCTAGAATCAATGCAATGCTGAATATACTCGAATTTACTAAGTATTGGCCAAATTGCAGCCTAATTTAGCAAAATTTACTGAATGTGTAGAGCTGCCAACTGTACATTTTCTGAAAATCTGACCCACGTATACATACTGGTATAGAACTAAAGCCCCTCATCCACTGAACCGATTATCTTAGCTGGGGTAGTCAGGGGAGAAACATAGATCAGTCAGGACAGTGGAGATGTATGCAAGAAGAAGGTAGCTGACTGTCAACCATCAGTTGTGTGCCTTCTGTCTAGTGTGGAGAAATACCATTATTTAGCCATTTTCCCTTCAGTTGACTGTCCCTATGAGAAAACGGGGTTTAGCGCTGTAAAATGTGATGTGTTACAGGAAAATGAGTCACAATGAATGTATCGAGAAATATAGCTAATCTTTCTTTTTTTTCATGCATAAAAAACTATAGAAGTACTTATTAGATGTCCTAATTTGTACGCTCATTGGAATCGGCTTGATCTCATCTTTTCAAATATCTCAATTTGAAATTTGGATTTTTTTCAATTATCTCAAGATCCATTTTCTTCCTTTGTCCATGTCCTTGTATATAACAAGCTTATATTCAAACCTATGGCCTGTATTTAACTAAAATTTTGTGTTAAAATATTTATTATCGAAAAATTAAAACCCTAAAACAATTACGTCTATACTATTTTATAGGAGAAATACCGTGAGTAATATTGAGGTTTAGGGCTAGCATTATAGTAGTAGTGAGGCTTGACCTACCTACCTGCTGAAATACCTCCAGTGTAGGACCCTGGATGACTGGTATAAACTCTAATCCACTTGTCCACTACAATGCCAGTAAATACCACACTGAGTTTAATTAGACTGCCTTTATAAGGAAACCTTTACCTGCAAGCTTAGGTTGGGGAAAAGGTATCTGAGCATTGTGTTATAAGCAGGGAGGTAGATTAGATGAAAAGATATCTGAGCATTGCTGTGTTATAAGCAGGGAGGTAGATTAGATGAAAAGGTATCTGACCATAGCTGTGTTATAAGCAGGGAGGTAGAACAGATGAAAAGATATCTGAGCATTGTCATGTTATAAGCAGGGAGGTAGATTAGATGAAAAGGTATCTGACCATTAAAAGGTACATTTCTCTTGTTTAAAACAACTATTGTTAGAATAGAATAGAGAAATCTTTTATTCATCAAGGGTTTATAATTATTGTGACGACTTGGTCGAAAGGCCTCTGGGCACCATTAAGGATTTATACCCAGATCTTCTGGCCGTTCATTTTGACATTTATACACAAATAGATATTTTTTTCAGTTTCTGGAAGATAGTTTCCTATAAAAAAAATCTTTTAAAACGTTACCATCCCCCCCCCCCCGTCCCCCATACGTTGTTTGCTAATACTCGGGAACACTTATTTTTTGCCTTTAGTCAAGTATAGGCACTGCTAATTGTTCTTAATCCATTCCTGCCTGACCCTTCACATCAATAATAAGATGAATTCGTTTTAACATTGCGTTCATATTATCGAAGGAAAGTTACCTAAGAACTGGCTTCTGTTAATTTACATAACGTCAATTTGTTTGGCATAATTAGAAATAATTATTGACGTAACTAATAATGGTTCATTGGTATACAAATAACACGGTTATCTAATCAGAAATAATTAAGGAGGAGTTCTCAGAAAATACAGTATTTGTTTCTTAGGATTATGAGTAGCTTATGTAAGTAAGGTATTTGTGCCAACAAGGGACGAGAGGTCTGATCACTAGGCTCACAGCCTCCCAGATCAGATCAACTAATATAATAGCTTTCCCCGCCCTGTAGTAGGCGTCCTAATGGGATCCTTATGACATTTTGCGGTCAGGAGTTAGAGGCTTTCCCTCAGTTTGGAGGGACTTGGTCAGCTCTGAGCCTAGACTGTTTAACACAATTGGTGTGTTACCTGGCTTGAGTTGAGTAGACCTGTGTCTAAAGTCAGGGTAGGATTCCTCTCTTCCAACTAATGAGAATGTCTCCCAATTTTCTTAAATGGGATGAACTTCATAAAACCCCTTTTTCTTCACCACTCTCCTTCTCCTCTTTCTTCTCCCACATCCCCCCCCCCATCTCTCTCTCTCTCTCTCTCTCTCGCTGTCGCTTTCTTTAGCCCACTCTCCACCCCCACACATCCTCCTCTCTCCCTCTCTCTCTGTCCCTGCCCCCATCTCTCTACCTCTCTCTCCCCCCCCCCCCCGCCTCCCCCCACACACCCATCCACCTGCCCCCATCTCTCTCTCACTCCAGCACACGCACGGCCACAATCAACAGGTGTAGTAGTAACCTTGTCTCCTCCTGGCCTGCCTCTCGTCCTACCGCACCTTGCCTATTTCTGGCGCCAGCAACAGGCGTCTTTTTTACTTTTTACCTTGATGAAAACTCAGCATTTCTCTCTATAATCCAGGGGTGACACATCACCATGGAAATTTGAATTAAAGCTATGCTGTCGGACACTATGACGAAAGAAATATTCTGCTATTATATGTTGGTATAAGAATTTGAGGTCGAATCGGCCGAGAGAGAACACAGCAAAACATCCACAATTTTGGTTGAATGTCTTTTAGATGTGTTTGAAATGAACAGAACAAAAATATTTCTGACCGATGTTAACTAAGAGGGAAGCTTTAACATGTTAATATAAGATGCATTTCCAGACAGTCAGGTCCAGAAGGCAGTAAGTTTTGGACCCCTAAGTTTTAGGGGTCATTAACACTTTTAGCCTTAGTCTTAGCCTTGTCAGTTGTGGTTAAGCTTATCGCTGGATGTGGAATTGAGGAATGTGGCCTTCTGGACAGGGAAAGTTGCATTTAGAGGTAATATTACAATAAGTGTGTCGTCAGTATTAATGTTAGAATATGGATAAGAGATATATAGATATAATATAGATAAGAATATGGATAAGAGAATTAATTAGGAGCTATAATGCATTAGCTGAATAAAAATATTAAAACAAAAACTCTCTCTCTCCCTCTCTCTCCCTCTCTCTCTCTCTCTCTCTCTCTCTCTCTCTCTCTCTCTCCCTCCCTCTCTCTCTGCCCACTCTCCACCCCCCACATCCACCTCTCTCCCCTGCCCCTCGCTCTCTTCTCCTATCGCTCCCTCGTTATCTGCCTCTCTCCCCCCCCCCCCCCTCTCTGTGTCTCTCTCTCCCCCTCCACACACACACCCATCCACCTCTCTCCCCACCCCCTCTCTCTCCCCCCCCCCCTCTGAGATATAGGAGGAAAAGGAAAGCAATTATTCTTTACAATAAATCCCATTTCCATCTGTATATCTACAAAAAAGTATGCAAAGTTATGTACTAAATAGATTTTAAAAAAATAAATAATGTGATTCTTTCTTCATATATGTTGGGAAAACGGAGAAAACATCCTTCCTCCCTCTCCCCCCCCCCCTAACTCCCTCCTATAGCAAGATCGTGGTCCCGGAAATAAAATTAATTAGGAGCTATAAGAAAAGGAAAGCAATTTTTTTTTATAAATAAATATGCAAGGATCTTTTCACCAATACCAAAGCTTGTTTAAATGATGTATAAAAACCAAATGCATGATGGGTTAAGTATTGTTTTACAGAAACATGAAAAACACATGGCTATTTACATGGGATCACTGTTAAATATTCCATGCTGAAGATAACATGTTTTCTATAGTTTTTCCACCAACATACAACTCCCATAAGTTCATCCGAATCAAGATTCAAGATGGCGGACATACAAACCCAGGTGGTTGAACCTTTCAATTTTACTTGTGAACGTCTGCTCATTCAGGTAGCTCGGGTATCATTAATTCTACAGGTGGCTGAACCCTTTAGTTTTATTCATACACTGACTCAGTTTATATGTAAAACTATTAGGTTTGAGAAATAGAGAACACCTGAACATATATGCCAAAATGTAGGATAGTTAGACAGGTAGGAGCTATCTTTTTTTTCTTTTTTCTTTTAATTTCATCTCGAAAGTTAAATTTTAGCGGGTAGACACAATGTGGTATAACAATCCTTTATGCTAGTTTTCCATGTTACAAAATGGCTTGAGTCTATGACAAATGGCTGGTTTACGCGTCTCTAAAGTTTTCGGGGACACTGCACTGTTTTGTGTATTAAATCACTTATTCAATTAGAACGTTATAACATCAATGCTGCACTCAGCACTGACTCGAAGTATTGGATTTTATTTTGTCACCCCTACATCGGGTATTCATTCCACCACAATTTCACATTCATTCAATTCTTGAGGAGTCTACATAGCTTGATTCACCTGCTCCAAATAAACAAAACATGAATCCGATCAATCATTTCCAGTACAGAATTATCATTTTTCACATAATCGATCTCTAATCATATTTAAAATACATCATCCATAATTAATATCAAACTAAACAAAACATGAATCCCACCAATCATTTCCCGTACAGAATTATCATTTTTCACATAGTCGATTTCTAATCATATATTCAAAATACATCATCCAGATTAATCTTAAACTAAATAAAGCATGAATCCGATCAATAATTTCCCGGACAGAATTTTCATTTTTCGCATAGTCGATCTCTAATCAGATTCACAATATATCATATAGATTAATCTAAAAATATTTTATTCAGGCAATTGTATTGTTGTAACGACAACAAACACTCAAATAAAAACATTTTTTTTTTTGAGATATGAACTCTGTATGAACTAGCATTATATAGCTCAGATAGGCTGATATTATATGTATAAATACAGCAGTTAATTGCACTGTGTATTCTCCTGTACAACAATGGATGCGAATAGATCATTATATAAAGAAAGAGTATTAATTGAGAATAATAAAAGAACATAGATACAAAACTGATAGTTAATGTTGATTTAGATGTATAATTAACGTTAAACTAAACTCCTTATTACATCCTTTTCACTTAGGCAACTGAAACAAGAATGTGTTTTTAAAAAACAACTTCGATATCAAAGAAATGCTCAGAGTAGTAGTCTTCGATATTCGTACTGTAGTCAGTATCTTGAGAAAAAAAGTCTTCCAAAATTGACCTCCATTTTGTAACCAATTTCGTCAAAATAAAAAAAAAATGAATTCGAAATTTGATTGGCCTGATTTCTTAATTCAACAATCAAGTGTTAACAAGTATTAACTTAATTACAAAGTTTATTAGTACCCTTGGGAGAACAAGAACATAAATGTTTACGTATGAAAATGTACTTTCACTGTAGATGTTAATATCTATACTTAAAATATAATTTAAAAGATAACAAATCTATTTGGTTCAAATCGTCCTGAATGAAATACATATTTTATTTTTTATTTCATAAAAAATGGTGTCATAATCAATTCTTTTGTGTGCGGGAGGGTAACGCTAAGGCCAGAATGTGTTTCCATCTAGGCCAGCTCAGATCAGATACGAATCATATGCCAGTGATTGGACGCCTACTGCGCTGCGATGATGGCTTTCCCTGCCCTGAAGCTCTCTCGCCCCCTCCCCTTCTGTCTCTCTGCCTCTGTCTCTTTCCCTAGTCACTGGGTGTTTTGTTTGTTTGTTTTATTCATAAGCTCATGTATCAAGTACAACATTTTCAGCCTATATAAACATAATTAAATAATAATAATACTAATTACTTTATGAAATCATACATTCGCTAGTCAAAATAATTACGTAATTAAGTTATAGTCAAATAAGTCAATCATTCTGATGCGACACATAATATTATACAGGTAATTTTTTTCCTTTTTGGGTATAAGGTAAAACAATGAATGATTTGAGAAAGATGATGTGAGATTTTAGATGATCATTGGAGTGCATCCATACACAAGAGTCCAAAAAATCACTATTTATCTACAGCCTTACACAAGAATCACTGTATTCACGTCACGAGATGGTCCTGGGTATGACCATAAACTGCCATTCTGTCTCTTGTCTGTCTCTCTCTCTCCCTTCTTCTCTATCTCTATTTCCTGGGTATGATCATACACTACCTCCCTCTCAGCTCTCCCGCCCTTGATATAACCATATTAAATGTGTTGATAAGGGCGTAAAGCAACCAATCTCACTCACACACTCCCTCTCAGTTCTCCCGCCCTTGATATAACCATATTAAATGTGTTGATAAGGGCGTAAAGCAACCAATCTCACTCACTCACTCATGTCACGAGAAAAACCATACACAGTTTGGGTCAGTCAGGGTGTCCTAATGGGATTCTAATAGTAGGGTGGTCAATCGTCCACTACTCCAGGGTCCCTCCAGGAGCGGAGGGGTCAGAAAAGAGAGACCAGTTCATCATTTTCCTTTACTGCTTCCATAATTTTCATTCTACAAAATAAAGTTTACCCTCAAACTATTAGTAATAGTATTTTGCGGTTTGAAGCGATTTGTTTGGTAGCGATCAGTTTGGAGGGACTCTCACATCTGAGCCTAGACATACATAGAGTTTTAATTAATGTGACGACTGAGGAGGTCAAAGCTAAGGCCAGAATATGTGGTAGAATTTAGAGTTAAATTCAGTAACTTTTATTGAGCTGCCAGGTTGTCATTTCACCACAATTGGAGACCGATATCTTCTTGCCTCAGCAACTGGACTTGTGACTTCTCTCCCTACAAACCTATTGAAGCTCTGGTCAAATGACTACCTCTAATTTACAATGTGTTGTGGCATGGTTAGAGGTAGGTAGGTTAGGTGGGTGAGGAAGGTGGTATGTACCACACACTCCAGGTGTATACCAATACACACAGCTCCCATACAGTTACGTAATCACTGGTTCAGGTACTGTTTGCACGTCAACCGTGTGTAAACATATCATGCTAGTTAATGGAACGTGTGTTAATGGGAGGGGGGGGGGGGGTTGAGGGGGGGGGTTGGGGGGGGGGGCAGGAGGTTGCAATGTAATTTGCGAACCCACCCAAGGGGACCAGGCAGATCAGAGGGTTATAGTTTACAATTGTATTGTATTGTGATAGCATTGTATTAACATATTGTTAGCATCAGTCCTCTATCATAGCACTAGAATTAGATAAACTAGAACCAAACTAGAACCAAGCTAGAGCCAGTGTGAGTCAGTAGTTAGACACAGTAGTGGACAGAAAACCATGGAATTCAGCAATGAATTTATACCTGTGAGTCCATGTCAAGGTAAAAACTGATTTGCGAAATGACTTATGTAACTTCATTGTACTTGACTACTCGTGAAAGATTTGATTTATTGAATTGCTGTATAAACATTCTAAATTTTAAAAAATAAACAAATAAAAAAAATGAGGCAGTTGTAGAGTTCAATCCTCTACTGCACTATAGGAAGAATCCATACAAATGTTCATATGTTTTGGGGGGCCCGCTCCCCCCCCCCCCCCCCCCACTGTGACACACACAGACCCTGGATCCCCCTAGTTGGGTCCACTCTTGCCCCTCAGGGATCAAGGTCAGTAGGTCAATGAGCCCCGGATATAGGTCAGTATGCAGTAGTAAGTTTTTGGAGGAAGGTAAGATATGCTGATAACAATAAACAGCTCCGTGTAGGCTCCTTTTCATTACTTCCGTGAGGTAGGACGTGGGTACAGTGTGCGACATGGGTCAGATTTTCAGAAAATGTACAATTCGCCTTCACCAATCCTCTCAAATAACCCACATTTAAGACAGAAATGAGCTTTAAAATGCAGTTTAACATAACAGAACTGATACTTTAAATCAATGCGATACCAAATATACTCAGATATACCCCAAATTTATCATATTTTTAGCAGAATTTAGCAGAAATTACTAAATATGTAGAGCTGCCAATTGTACATTTTCTGAAAATCTGACCCACATAACCCAGAGACTGACGCCCAATTCTCCACAGAATGTTCGTCGGTCTCTGACATTGATATTTGTGAGGGCCCGACGGTCTCCAATGAAATATCCAAGTGATAAAATGTTTATTTCTATATATTCTTGTCAATTCTAAAAAATCTTTGCAAAAGATATTTGAATTTGCATTACCTTACCAAGGTTTAGAAGAGAAGGATATGTGGCACATATTGGTAATTTCATTTCGTTTCAACACATGGGTACATATATTGGCGATTCCTACATTACAATACATTTCATCATGAAGACAGCAAAAATAAGATGAATCATTTTAAGCTTATACAAATGATGTCAACAAATTTACAATTCACCTTCACCAATCCTCTCCAAAAAACGCAAATTTGACAAAAATGAGTTGTTTAAAAAAAAAGTTCCAACATGACCAAACAGAAATTTTCAATCAACACAAACCAACTATACCCAGATCTACCCAGTATTGATCATTTTCAGCTTAATTTAGCAGATTTGACTAATGTCCATCGAGCTACCGACTGTACATTTTATGCCGCACGTTTATTAACTTCTCTGTTTATGAGGAAATAGTTGCCAGTGCACGAGGCGTCCCATATATTGATCTGCACATATATATATACCTCCCTGGTGTTTGGTAACTAGAGCGATAATTAGAACGTTATTAACAACATTCTCTCTCTGTCTGGTCAGGCCTCCCCAAAAATAGGTGTGTTTCCGATTTATCTGGCTGAAAACTAGGTAGTGGGTGGTGGTAACTTTAATTTTTTTTTAGGAAACCACCTTCCAGGAACTGAAAAAAAATGTCTATTTTATATCATTAGTTGTTTCAAACAAGGGAAATGTGCTGTTTTCCTGCTTTTATTAGCTTTTTTTTTGTTTAAAAAAGTTCTGTTTGGTCAAAATGATTTATGGGTAGGGGAAGGTTTTTCTAGGTTTGGGGGCGGGGGGGGGGGGGGCGGTTAAATCGGAAACACACCTATTTTTTTAACGGCCTGGGCCTGGTCGATCTAGTCGTCAGAAAATGTACAATCTGCAGCTCTACACATTAAGTAGTGAGCTCTGGTAAATTAGGCGGGGGAAAACGATGAACACTGTATTCCTCAGTCGAGGCCGTAGTGACTCTAATATGGTAGTTTTATTTGTTTTTCAACCTTTTGTTTATGGAAAAAAAATAAAATTCAAAGACTTATACTTGTAAGTCTAATGTCCAATTTGCTATCTCATCTACTGAGGATTAAGTATATCATTGGCCTATGAATAACAATACTCTTAAGGAATAAGATATTAGGGTTCTGAAATGGACCTAGAAAATAGCTAAAAATGGGTCCAGTCTAGGCTCAACCCCTCTCAGGTCAGATAAGAATGGTATCTCAGTGATTGGACGCCTACTGCGCTAATGGGTTTATAATGGTATTAAAATGGCACTTTGCAGTTTGGAGTGAGAGGCTTTCACTCAGTTTGAAGGGACTCTCTCATCTTTGAGCCTAGACTGGGCCTGGAAATGCCTTGAAAAAACCCTGGAACTTCTTCTGTCCAAAACCGCAGAGGTCCAGTGGCATTGCAGTGTGTGGTCTACAGCACTAGCTGGGGTGGGATATGGGTCAGATTGTCAGAAAATGTACAATCGGCAGCTCTAGATATTTACTAAAATCTGATACATTAGGCTGAAAAGTGATAAATACTAGGCATATTTGAGTATATTTAGTATTGCCTTGATTCAACTAATCAGTTCGGTTATATTGAACTGTATTCTGAACATCATTTCTGTCTTAAATTTGGGTTATTTGAGAGGTTTGGTGAAGGTGAATTGTACATTTTCTGCCAATCCGACCCATATGCATGTACCCAGCTGCTCGACTTGTGTACACATGCCCCTTGTCCAGCTAGCGTGGGCGGTACACACCACACCATGCCCTATGGTTGCCACTCAGCAGGCAAGTAGATGGGTGTATAAGCACCGTTCTCTACGTATTAGGCACAAATAATATGTGTTGGATTGATTTCTACTAACTACTGATGGATTTCACTATTTTCGAATGGGCTCTTCTTAGTGATTTGACGAATAGAGTACATCAATAGATTTTGTTTTGACTTTCTTTATTGTCTACGAATTCCAACGTTTCGAACTACTCAGTAGCTCTTCATCAGGGACATAGACAAGAAGTCATGATAATATGTGTGTTTCTTATTTAAGGTAGCTGAAAACTAGGATATGTGGGGGGGGGGGGGGGGGGGAGCGGGGGCGGGTAACTCTTGTAACAAAGTGTGTAGACCACCCTTGGGACTGAATGATTTTTTGGTCTTATAGCGAGGTGGTCTCTTTAGAGGGTTCTAAATCTAATAAGAGGGAATAATCCAGGACTGGGAAAAGTGGTCTTAATAGAGGAGTGGTCTCTATAATTCTTTTGTAATTTACACACATTGTGAGTTTTAATAAGATGTAGTCCATATGTGTAACTTGTTAAAAAACACATCTTCCAGGCGCTGAAAAAAGTGTATTTCGTATGAATGTTTGTTTTAAAGGAGAGAAATCTGGTTAGGAAGGAAGTCTTGGTTTCTTGCTTAAATTTGTAAAGAAGTAAAGGCAAGGTCGGAATTCTTTTTTAGGTGGGATAAGGCTTTTCTAGGAAGAGTGGGTGGGTAATTTGAAGCACCTTTTTTGCCTGTCTCAAGGGCCTAGTCCACCAAGCCGATTCTCATGCGATTTTGCGCCGCAGAGCACTCTTTTGCACTATACTCTATGAGAATCGCATGAGAATTGGCTTAGTGGACTAGGCCCTTCAGTTATCTTTTTTAATCCCGAATTGCCAGCGTACGACATTTAAATCATTTTACTGGAAGACCAGAAGCCAGTTGATAAAAGTGTGGACACTAATGTCCTTCATTTTAAATCAACTTCCGATCTTTGTTGGACAAGAAACCTCCTTTCCCTTCATATTTTATATATTAATGAAATATATCTTTGATAAAATATGAAGGGAAATGACTGTTGATTTAGCTGAGACTGCATCTTTAAGTGTATAAATTGCTGAGTTTGGCGACTGAATAATCCGAGGTATGCTGATCACGCCTCAAGTGGTATTTTAGGGAATCTTGGAAGTGGCCGTGGTAACTGGTATCGGTGTCCAAGTTAGGCAAAAGATCAATATATATGTGTTTCCGGTTCATATTAGCTGAAAACTAGGTTGGGAGGAGAGGAGATTTATTTATTCGGAAAAATATTCCCTTCAAAAAACCCCCCCCCCCCACTCAGTCTAGGTACAAACCCTCAGAAAGTAAGAATGGTATGTCAGTGATTGGACGCCAACTTCGCTTATCGGTTTCCTGGCCTATGACTAGGCTTTCTGATGAGATTATAATGACATTTTGTGGTCTTAATGGAATTATAATGGCACTTTGCGGTTTGAGTCGAGAGGCTTTCCCTCCATTTGGAGAGACTGTTACTTTGGGCCTAGACTGCACTATGAATTATACTGAGTATAAAGAAATATAAAATTAGGATGACGTGCCCCTGACTACTCTTGCACAACTGAATATCTATTGTCTTCAGGAGATTGTCCCACCTGAACTCACCTGGCAACAATTGTTGTTGCCGTGGGTATTGATATAACTGCTTCTGAGAATAAAGTATCAGGAGTCAGAATCATGTGGCTATGGCCCACTATGATATCATTTGCAACCAACGTTTGTTGCTAAGATGTTCTCCTAGTTTGAGTTAGACAAAAAATAAATACAAAACAAATTGGTATCATCTTTAACGTAAAATAAATGTCGATCTTGAGAAATACTTTCATAAACTAAATTCATAACGTTAAAGGTTTTTCCAGTTAGTAAGATAATGTTGCTGCTTAAATCAACCTTTTGGGGTAAACAATGATTAGGTAGGGGGAATGTAACGGAAACATGCCCTTTTTTTGGCCTTACTCCATATGTAGTGGAAATCCCTGGGCCAGGCAGCCTTTCATAAAGCTAGCAAAATACTCGTTTCCTGGGAAATGCGTCACGCTGCACTCTAACGTCAGTGTTGGCGTGTGGGATCCGAAATGTTTTTCAACTGTTAAAGCTGCATACATTCGCAGCTAACATCAGTCAAAAAATAAAAGTTATCTATTTTTTGTTCGGTCCTTTTCCAACCCATCTAAAAGTCATTTGAGCACAATTTTGGAGGATTTTGTCCAGTTGTTTTATAGAATAACATTTATATTTACATTTATATTTTGGAGACCTACCAAAATCCTTTCATGTGGTGACACTACTTATTATCGCTCACCAACGGCCATTTTGTCTGCTGATTCGACTAAATTTTCTTGTATAAACATGTAACAGCGGCAGAAGATTGAGTGTGAATTTGGTCAGATTATTTGTGACATAATAGCTGAGAATACAACTGTTAATGCACGATAAGAGTTCAGGAAGTATAACGGATAGGAAACAACACTTTTTCTCACTACACCAAGTTACTATGTACTGGAAGACGACAGAGAAACATCCGTTGCGGTGCGAGTAAATTAATTGTAATCATCTATTTTTAAACATTGTCAACAGTTATATTATCCTAATTACCTATATCAGTTTCCCATTTGACACCCGGGTGTCCAAGATGCAGTGCGTTTGTTTGAATGAGGTATAATTTAGCATAACTTGGCAAAGAAAAGGGGGAAACAAATTTAAATCTTTAGTTTTTGATTGGTCTTAACAAAGAATGCAGCTTTAAAGCTACTGTTTGTCCGTTCTTTTCCAACCCATCTAATATAATCATTTGACCAAAGTTTTGGAGGATTTTGTCCGGTTGTTTTTGTTACCGGTCTTCAAAACGTCCATATTTATATTTCAGTGGCTCACCAAAATAATTTGGTGATTTCACTTATTATCGCTCACCGGCTCGTTTTCACTTGGCTGATTTGATTTGATTTCAATTCCTGTATCACCATATAACAGCAGCAGCATATTGATAAATTCAGTCGTATGAATAGTCCCAAGTCATAATATGAGTAAATTGGTAATATTTTATTTGCCACTATGGCTGAAAATGTAGCTTTAAACCATACGAGTTGTGTGGTACACCTGTGCGTGTCTGTGTAACTGAGAACTCCATTATCCGCTGCATTACTTGCATTGTAAGGCTGGGAATCACGTTACCTCTTCACCTACCGAGAACTAATTTAGTTGAAGAAACTAAACTGACCTTCATTTCTGTTGGTTCTCAGAAGTTTTATGGATGAACGGTGTCCATTCTATAAATAACAACATGGCAGCTTCAATGGTAATATTGTCCTGATTTAGTTTTTAAATTGGTTAGAACTTCATTTTAATATACTTATTTGAGCGATACAAGCACACTTCCTTCCCCCGTATAATAGCGGAACTCCACTATAGGTAAAAAAACAGCGCCAACAGGCAAAATTCGTCGCCGACATTTCGGAAAATTCGACATGACTAAAAATTCTTGTGGATGAGGGGGTAAAATAGGTTGTCGGCAACACATTCATTTGTTGCCAACAATTGCAAAATATCTAACTTGATTAGATATTTCGTCGCAAAAAATTCGTCGCAGCCGTTTTTGGCTGTTTTTCTCATAGTGGAGTTCCTGCATAAGCTACCATGCAACTGAAGAACGTCACAATCATAAGGTATAACAGTAACTTAAAGTGACACTTCTCACTATTCTGGCCTGGATTTACGAGTAACAGAATTTTTACTCATCTTCTAGTATCTGGTACATCTTAACCTTCCTAACTAATCCCTGGTGATACCAAAACTATGTAATCCTATATGAGATATTTGGTGAAAATAGTGAGCAAATACATTTCGATATGCAGTTTAAAACCAAAAGTGCCAATTGGTTTGGCATCTGGGGTCACTGCATCTAGTATGGGGTGTGGTCACTGATACAGGGTGGTGATCAAATAAAGACTAAATCAGTTTCTTTTCTGTCCACTTGGGGCATAGGGGCTAAATCCTTTCCTCTGGAACTTGAAATGAGTAGAGGCTTCTGACCCATTCTTTACTCATATTGAATAATTATTGAATGAAAAGACAATGTTGGTACTCAATACTTCAGATACTGCTATACCTCTGCTATATGATTACACTGAAAAAGTGTTAAGAGATTTCATGACTACTGATTTAAATGAGAAGAGCCACTTTAAAATGATTAAAACAATTAATTGCTAGTTCTTTCAAGTGAGCAATCCTTCCTTTGTATCTTTTTACAGGAAAGGGAAGTTAGGCATTTCCATGTGTTATCAGGCCTGTACGTCTATAAAAAGCTGGTAAATTGCTCTCTGAAACCTCATTACCTACTATCTCCCTTACTGGGTCAGATTGGCAGAAAATGTACAACTCAGCTTCACCAAACCTCACAAAGAACCAAAATACCGATCAATATAACCGAACTGATTTGTGAATCAAGGCAATACTAAGTATACTCAGGTATGCCTAGTATTTATCACTTTTCAGCCCAATGCAGCAGATTTTAGGAATTATCTAGAGCTGCCGATTGTACAATTTCTGACAATTTGACCCTACTACTACCCAATCCAATAGGGTAGTAGTATGGGAAATGGTTACTATACTACATATAGTAGTATAGGAGATGGCTACTACATGTATACTATATGGGTCAGATCTTCAGGAAATGTGCAATTCGCCCTCATCTATCCTCTCAAATAATCCAAATGTAAGTCAGAAATGAGGTTCAAAATTTAGTGTAACATAACCGAACAGATTGCTTGAATCAAATCGATATCAAATATACTCAGATATATCTAGTATTGACCATTTTTTAGTCTTAATTTAGCAGAATTTACCAAATGTGTAGATCTGAGATTGTACATCTTTTGAAAATCTGACCCATACAGGGCAGTAGTAAGGGAGATAGTTACTATACTGCATATGATTGTAGGTTGCAGTTGCTAGAGCGATCCCTGGGAAATATTGATTCATGTCTGGGCGTGGGGAGGGGGGGGGGGGGGGCGGGGGCTCATACACTTCAGCACCAGTAGTGGGGACCAGGGGAGGGGGATACACTGATTTATGCTATGTAGTGTGGTGCCACACTACCCAGCAGAGACATGGGGAGATGCATGCATGTATGCATAGGTTGAGAGATGGATAGGTGCATGCATGCATGCATAGGTTGATGCAGGATAGACGGGTGGATATGTTGATAAGTGGATGGATGGATAGCGAATGGTGCATTCATACAGGTTAACTAACGAGTTGGTTGAAGGAGAGTGAATATTGCACGAGTTGCATAGCAACATTTACAAGTGCAATATTCTAAGCAACTGAAATGAACAAGTTAGTTAACAGATTTATTATACATGCTTTCAATCATAATAATAGAAAACAATTGTGTTATAAATTTGAATTTCGAAGGTAATTTTAGTTAAAAAAAACAGATTGGTTGCCATGATAACACCACATAACTCACTATTGAAATACGCACTATGCGTAACTCACTCTAGATACATTGTTTTCAGAGCAATGCGTGTATAATAAAACGTAATAGACAACTAAGGCATACAAGTGTAATAAAGATGTGGTTTTATTGTTTTATTACACACACACAATCTATTCGGGTTCAAACTGGTCTCAGCACGGGTCAGAAAACCCGACTTGCCCCTTCAGTGTTCGTCCAGTTTCCTATTCTGTTTCTGTCTGTTTGCACCCTCCATCGTGCCATTTGAGTCCACCTTGAGTAAGGCCTGTTTTTTTCTATAGAAGGTCTCTACATACATATACAAATAGGAACCAGGACGCTTAGCTCTAGACTAATTCTTTGGTATCACTATAATGATTTCTCTAACATTGATGGGACATTATGTAGGCCTCGTTACCTGCATTACTTCTACCTGAGCATTGCTACCCTCAGGAATAATGATCCTAATAGGCTATTAACTAATGGTTACAGTGATATAACCATTGTAACTAATTAACACGTGGCTGATAATGCTACTAAAAGCCTCTGGTGGTCTCATGTCTGGGTGGAAACAGGCTAGTTTTTAACACGGGGGGATATGGGTCAGATCTTCAGAAAATGTACAATCCGCAGATCTACATACTAAGTAAATTCTGCTAAATTAGACTGAAGGATGTTGAATATTATTGTCTTGATTCAAAGAATTTGTTTGGTTATGTTGAATTGATTTTTGAACCTTATTTTGCTGTTAAATTTTGGTTATTTGAGTGGATTTGTGTAGGGTAATTCAATTGTACATTTTCTGACGATTTCACTCATATGTTGTTTGTGCATGTATATTCACATTTGTTATAGGAGATAAGTATGGGTGAAGTTGCCAGAAAATGTACAATTCGCCTTCTTCAATATTCTCCTACAACCTGGATTTAATACAAAGATCAGGCATGCCTTGTCAAAATACAATTCAACACACCAAGCTGAGAGTGCAGCTTAATTTGGAGAATTGTCTTCAAAGAATCGCAATAAAACCGTTTAAATACAAATTTAAACATCGGTGGGACATATATATTTTTATACCTAATGTTAATCGTTTTCCCCGCCTAATTTAGAAGGATTTACTAGTAAATGTTTCAATGTTTACAGTACAGAGTAGATCATATATGGGCTGGTGATATTTAATCATATCAATAGCAGTAGTCGGGAAGGGGTAGACAGGGACAGTGAGAAGGCAGGTCTGAGACATGTATACATGTTGCAGGAATCATACTGTTGATAAAACAATGTTTGATTTTATGCTAGATATATATTGGTATATTCGAAAAAGGAACTTAGATGAGAGTAGAAATGAATTATTGTATAAATATAAGCTACCACACCTCTAGGCTTGGTAGGGTTGGGTTGGCTGTGCTAAAGCTAATCCCTTTGTTGGTCTACCTGAACTGGGGTAGCAACCTCACTTAATCTGGGTTGGTGAACATGTCTGAAAGCATGTTTGAAGCATGTTCACCTACCAAATTCATGATTATTGTTTGTTTATGGTTGTTCATATTATATAGAAAATGTACTGTAACCATATGGCAACCATAGTGCTTGGATACTGAGCTTCTGGGGTATATAGGAGGGGTGCTGGGTGAAGTAAGACACAACCACTCTGACTAGAGACCTGCTGCTACTACTTCACCATCACCTTCTCCATGCCTATATACTCTAGACTCTGTATCCCATAGTACTTGTTCATTTACTTTGACATTACTTTGGAAATACAGTTTGATTGATATTGGTATTGTGAGTTGTGTTACCTTTACTTTAGCAGTAAGGCTCGTCGACCAGAGCAATAGTTATTAAGGCTATTCGCATGATAATGCGGAAGCCTTTCTTATTATAGATATACATAGATATACTGAGAGTTTGGCACATTCCTGGAATTCTTATGGAGCATTATATCCGATGTCACAGTGGCCAAACCGACATCCCAGTAAACTGTCTTCTGGTTGTAGTACAGCTAAGCAAATTGGAGGTCGGCCAATGTTCCAACCATTCTATAGATTCCCTTATTTTGGTGTCTGTAAAACATTTCCTTCTAGGCGAAATTTGATGTTAAACTTTTGAACATCTCATAGAAAGTTTATTTAGCAAATTACAGGGGTGACTGGTGAGGTCACTGGGCACACTCTCCATCCCATGGGTTGACACATTCCACACCTGTCAACATCAATCAGTTCCTTTCTTCTTGCATATCACCCTGGGGTCAACTGGGGGTGCCAGTGGGGTCACTGGGGTCAGTTGGGCTGTCCTTTTCTTTAGAACTTTTTAGAAATCAGAACTAAATGTATAATTCAAAATCCGCTGTGCTAGTCACATTGTCAGAGTGAAATAGAACTTTAAATCAAATTTGTGGCCCATATAGAACTAAAGTTGTGAAGTTTCTCAAACTTTATAAGTACATCCTACATCACAGTCATGTAAGCCATCCTCCAGGGCAGAGCTTTACTCCTACCTTAGGACGGAATTTTTTTTTTTTTTATCATTTTTTTTTCACTTGCTCCCAACCAAATGCCATTGAAATGCTCCAAACCGCAAATGTCATTAAAATCCCATTAGGACAGAAATTTGTTTTTTTTTCATTTTTTCCCCATCTACCTTGTCTAGGGTTTTGCTCCCAACTGCAAAATGCCATTGAAATGCTCCAAACCGCAAATGTCGTTAAAATCCCATTAGGACAGAAAATTTTTTTTCATTTTTTTTCCCATCTACCTTGTCTAGGGTTTTGCTCCCAACTGCAAAATGCCATTGAAATGCTCCAAACCGCAAATGTCATTAAAATCCCATTAGGACAGAAAAAATTTTTTTCATTTTTTTTCCATCTACCTTGTCTAGGGTTTTGCTCCCAACCGCAAAATGCCATTGAAATGCTCCAAACCGTAAATGTCATTAAAATCCCATTAGGACAGAACATTTTTTTTCAGTTTTTTTTCATCTACCTTATCTAGGGTCTTGCTCCCAACCGCAAAATGCCATTGAAATGCTCCAAACCGTAAATGTCATTAAAATCCCATTAGGACAATTTTATTTTTTTTCATTTTTTTTCATCTACTAGGGTCTTGCTCCCAACCGCAAAATGCCATTGAAATGCTCCAAACCGCAAATGTCATTAAAATCCCATTAGGACAATTTTAATTTTTTTTAAATTTTTTTTCCATCTACCTTGTCTAGGGTCTTGCTCCCAACCGCAAAATGCCACTGAAATGCTCCAAACCGCAAATGTCATTGAAATCCCATTAGGACAGAATTGGGTTTTTTTTTCATTTTTTTTTCATCTACCTTGTCTAGGGTCTCGCTCCCAACCGCAAAATGCCATTGAAATGCTCCAAACTGCAAATGTCATTAAAATCCCATTAGGACGGAATTTTTTTTTCATCTTGCTCCTAACCGCAAAATGCCATTGATTTTTCGATTGACAATTCTGATTTTTCAATTGACTATTTCGACTTTCCAATTGATTGTTCTGACTTTATGACTTTTCGATTGACTATTTCGACTTTCTGATTGACTTGTTTTGACTTTTCGATTGACTATTTTGACTTTCGATTGATTTTTCTGACTTTCTGATTGACTATTCTGACTTTTTGATTGACTTTTCTGATTTTTGATTGACTATTTCAACTTTTTGATTGACTATTTCAACTTTCTGATTGACTTTTCTGATTGACTTCTAACGTTCTGATTGACTTTTCTAACTTTCTGATTGACTTGCTCCTTTACAATTGACTATTCTGACTTAACAATTGACTATTTCAACTTAATGATTGACTTTTCTGATTTTACGATTGACTATTTTGACTTTACAATTGACTATTTTGACTTTACTATTGACTATTTTGACTTTACAATTGATTTTCTAACTTTACAATTGACTTTTCTAACTTTATGATCGACTATTTCCACTTTTGATTTTACAATTGACTTTTTGATTGACTTTCGACTTTTTGATTGACTATCCTCACTTTTTATGATTGACTGTCCTCACTGTTTTGATTGACTAATTTGACTTTTCTGACTTCTCGATTGACTTTGCTGACTTTCCGATTTACTTTTCTGACTTATGATTTATGATTGATTATTTGACTTTCCGATTGACTTTTCTGACTTCATGATTGACTTAATGGGTGACTATTTTGACTTTTCGATTGACTTTTGACTATGATTGCCTTGGACTATTCTGACTTAACGATTGACTTTTATGACTTTTAGATTGACTATGATGCAGGAAACTATTAAAATCAATTCCTTTAGATCTACTTTAAGAAACAAACATTTCTTAAACCCAATGAGAACAGTAATTCTCTGGACACTTAAACTGACAGGAACAGGTGGTCTTTGTCACACCCTCTTCCAGTCCCCTGCTCCATGACTTCCCTCCCGGTCCTGGGTTAGACCTTAAAGGACCTTTCTGTCTCTTTTCTCTGTCTCTCTCTCCCTTCTTCTCTATCTCTATTTCCTGGGTATGATCATAAACTGGCGAATAGCCTCTTGCTCACTTCCAAAAAGTGAGCATCACAGTCGTTAAACCCTTTCTTGTTATAGATTAATTCTTATTTAAAGGATAAAGTCATTCCTAGTGATATGATTGATACAGCATAATCATATTTACATTGTTGGAGAAGCCGGCCAATAATATGAATTCATATTCTGTTATTGGAAAAGATCCCTATTTGATTTGGGTACACGGAATGACTAGACTTTGAACAAGAGAACTCTACCTCGATCAGCAGCAACCATGTAGTTCGATAGCATAGAGGGTGGTCATTATTATGACCACTCTCCTCAAGGATGGAAGAAGAAAAGGACCGCCAATGGACGATGAATGTATACCTATAACATACTAAATATCAATTCAATAGCATACATGTTAACCCTATGGCGGCCCCCAGACTAATGGTCAGGTGCGGGCCTCCCATTGGTCAGCTTACAACTTATATATTTCGTTACCTTTGATGTTACACCACTTGTAACAATACAATATCCGTACAACATAGAGATGATGGAACACCATTGCTGGTAATTGAATCGATTGTTGTGAGCGAAGCTCACTTTACATCTGGCTTTGACCTCCATGTGACAGACATACACACATATATACATACATATATACATATGTGGTGTTATTGGGTTTCACTAGAGTTTATCTCTAGGTGCTGTCTGCTGTGGGTTAGTTCGGCCAATCTACCCCAGTGGGCAGTACTGGTCCGCAGTGACTTTTTAGTCTATGTATTAACTTTTACCTGTTGCATTTTACATATAACAGCAGTCCAGCTGTTGTTGCCAGAGTAACGGCAACCTGGGTTAACCTTATTTTGCTAATGGTTATGAATGTTCTTGTTCTTGTAACTAGTATCTTGTTACTCTTATATTGGCTTGTACCATGTTTACTTAAACCTGCATGTTGCCTAAGACACCTGTGGTCATGAGTCACCTAGCTGGCTAGGAGGCCCGAGATCCTCAGACTTGGGCAGGATTGTGTAAACTGACGCTCAGCTTGCAATTCCTCACGAGAATAAAACCCTTTGCGAACAGGTAGTGACTGCCTTTTGTTCCATTTGTTTTATACATCGGTAAGGTTAAGGGATACGAACCTGCGAGATCACTACAATTGGTGCCGTGACCAAACTTAACCAACCGGTTTTGTTAGCACTGAAGTGCTGAGTTCACTTGCTTGGACCTATTGCCATTCTTCATATATCTTTGAGATATAAGTATGCCAAACTTTGTGGTCCTGCAAGATTGCCTCTTCAGAGAAGAATCAAGATTTGTCTGGATTTTTCAATGCTGAAAAATCCTTGCATTGGCCCCTCTTGTGAATCTGGAATCTCGGATTTCAGATTCAGAATTTCTGATGGAATCTCTGATGGATTTCTGACGAATCTCTGATGGATTTCTGACGAATTTCTGATGGATTTCGGACGGATTTCGGACGGATTTTCGGACGGATTTTCGGATTCATGGAATTTCGGATTTCGGAAAATCCTGTCCCAAGGGTGCAGGGCTTCAGGTATGAAGGAGCAATGGGATCAGAACTCACCTTTAGGTGTCAGTTACTGGCGTAGGAAGCTAATTTTGCCCCGAAGCTGGCAATAATTAGGAACTGGGATCCGAAGGATTCATGGAGTGGTTTTGGACAATACTCTACATACTCTGTGCCTAAGAATTTTTCTTAGGGGCTTAATCGACCAGGAGAAAGCTGCTTGGGTGAAGCTAAAACAGCCGTTTGACCTTCTCCATGCTATTCTCTGGGCCGAAGTATGGGAAGTTTGGACTTAGTTCCTGCTGCTGCTCTACAAGCCGCCTTCATGGGTCCGAAGGCTGTAGCTATTCCATTGGAAATAGCTGCAGCTGAAGCTTCCCAGTTGAAGAGACGCAGAAATGTGAACGCCAAAGAAAAGGCCATGGTTCAGGTCAGCCAGGTACTAGCTTTGCAAGATTCTGACGATGATGATCAGTCCGAAGAACTTGGCAATGCAGTAGTGCAAGCTGTCCAGGCCTGGCATGGAAAGAATGAAAAGACTGGTTCCTCTGCTCGGCAGGTGATGACAACTGCTGGAGCTAAGGGTAAAGAACCTGGCAGGTTCAGAAGTGCTACTTCTGTAGTGAGGAGGGACATTTCGCCTCGACTTGTCCCAAGAAAGTAGCTCTCCTTGAACTCTTGAAGAAGGCAGACGCTTCTAATGAGAAGCCTGCTACTTCGGGAAACTAGGTTCGGCTCCTGAAGAAAGCGAGACGGGAGCCTCGGACAACACGCTTCTTAGTACCACAGTCCGCGAGGATCTTGGTAGTAGTCTAGAAACTGGGAAATCAGCCCAGGCACCGGTGTGTAAGATAGGGTTAAAGCTTAGCGACAAGAAGCTACCCGATCTGATAGCTGGAGGTCCTAGGCCGTTGCCGGACGGTGATTTTCTTCCTGAAAAGATTCAGGGATGCTCGGACAAGAGCCCTGGCATGCGTTAGGGACAGGCCGAGTACCAAGCTGAGTCAGGTCAGGTTGTCTTGGTAGAAAAAGGCCAAGAGAAGTCTGCTCGGATTCAGAAAGTTTCTGTTCAACAGCTGGAAACTCTGGAGATTCCTTCCAAATTACTGGTGAGGGAGAGATGGTATGCCCCTGTAGGCATAGGTGGGAAGAGTGGTTATTTCTTGGTAGATCCAGACGCAATGACAAGTTTGATTACCAAGGATTTCTATGATTCCCTTCCACATGCGCCGCCTATGAATTCGGTGCGTATGGCGTGCTCGATGGGTAATGGAATGCCTATAACTACATATGGGAGCGTGCTCTGTCCATATGAAGTGTAGGGTCGGACTTACATGATGACATGTCTGGTAGTCAGCGGTCTGAAGGGCCCTGAAGACGGGATATTAGGTGCAGATTTTTACAATGTGCACCGTTGTTGTTTGGATTGGTCAGGAGTGTTTTATTTGGAAAACTTCGGACATTCTACTGTATGTAAACAGTGGAAAAAGAAGTCCGAAGGTGAAGAATTTTCCTCTATAAAGACCATGACTGTGAACGAAGTAGATATTGGAATAGCTGTGACACTTAGGAAAGCGGTGATCATGGAGCCCAAATCTATTACACTCGCAGAATTGGACTTTGATAGTGGCTCAGACGCATCGGATGCTTGGATGTTCGAGCCAGACCAAGGATTGCTAGAAGACTTCGCCTTAGGGAGCCTGAATACATATGTTTCAGGTGGAGGTTCAACCGCTTTGGTAGCCTTCAGCAATCCGTCCGATCGCCCAATGAAAATTGGCAAACGAAGGATGGTGGGCAGATTAAGTAGAGTTACTCTTGTGGCAGAGGATTCCGCTTTGTCTGAGGATGACGGTAGCAATATTATCAGAGAGGCAATCATTAATTCTATACTGGTTACAGAATCGCCTGTGGCGGATGATGATCTGATAGCTCCCGACATCTTGGTACCACCGAGTGCAGAGTGCCCGCTGAAGAAGCTGGTCAATGATTCGGATTTGTCCGAGAAAAACGAGAAGAACGTTGCTCTGTCTTTGCTGGAAGAATTCCGAGATTGTTTCTCTCTTCCAGGTGGCAAAGCCCTTGGTTGTACTGATAAAGTTCGCCATGTGATAGACACTGGAGATGCTTGTCCGATCAAACAAGCATACCGGCGTATTCCTGTGGCGAAGAGAGACAAGGCAGAGGCAGAGATTTGGAAAATGTACAGAGAGGGCCGAATTGAACATAGCAGTAGCCCCTGGGGTGCTCCTATTGTCATGGTGGCCAAGAAAGATGGCACACAGCGTTTTTGCGTTGACTATCGTCAGCTAAACTCTGTCACTATAAAGGATAGCTTTCCACTACCTCGGATCGATGAGTGCATAGAATCACTTGGTGGTAACCAGTGGTTCTGTACTTTAGATCTTGAAAGTGGGTACTGGCAGGTGGCGATGGATGAAGATAGCAAGTCGAAAACTGCATTCTTATCCAGTGTAGGGTTATTTCAATTCAAGGTTATGGCCTTCGGATTGTGTAATGCCCCCGCTACCTTCCAACGCATGATGGATCAGATGTTGGATGGCCTTCGTTGGAAATCATGTCTGGTCTATCTGGATGATATCGTGGTTTTTGGGAAAACTCTTGAAGAGTGCCTAGATAACCTGAGACTCGTCCTTGAGCGTATACGGGATTATGGTCTTCGTTTGAAACCCAAGAAATGTGAATTTTTCCGCAAGAAAGTGGAATACTTGGGTCGGATTGTGTCAGGCCAAGGCATTCAGGTGGATCCGAAGAAGATCCCAGGAAGTCGAGGACTGGCCAATCGCTAATAATGCAAGGGATGTAAGGCAATTCATCGGATTTGCCTCCTTTTACCGAGACTTCATGGAAGATTTTGGTAAATTGGGGATTCCTTTGCAAGGAATTGTAACCGCGGCAGGCAAGGATAAACGATATACTAAACCTATAGAGTGGACTCCTCGTTGCCAAGATGCACTTGATACATGCAAAGACTTGCTGATCTCTGCACCTATTCTGTGATATCCCTGTCCGAAATACAAAACGTCTTTGGTGGCTACGGATTTCGGCGGGTGGGTTCATCATAGATACGGATGCAAGTAGCTTTGGCAAGGCTGGGATTATGTCCCAGGTTCAAGATGGAAAAGAAATGGTTCTAAGTTTTGCAAGCAATAGACTCTCGAAGCCACAGAGAAACTATTGTGCAACGAAACGTGAGCTACTCGCTGTCTTAACCTTCCTACAGAGGTTTCAACATTACTTACTGGGTAATAAGAGCTTCTTTGTTTGGACAAATCACGCCTCCTTGCGTTGGCTGCTCAATTTCAAGGATCCGACCGATATGTTAGCTCGCTGGCTACTCACCTTACAGGAATTCGGGCTGGATCAGAGCATGATTTTGCATCGGGCTGGTAAACAGCATGAAAATGCTGATGCGTTGTCGCGCTTACCAACCAGAAAATGTGGAAGACCAGACTGCCTAGATTGCGGTGCGCATGATGCTGTTATTGCCACTAACGAAGTTTCCTTAGGGACTCAACGGAACGTGTTGCAAGAAGCTCAGCAAGCCGACCCACTTGTAAAAAGGTGGCTGAAAATGTTAGAGGGAACCGAACCAATTCCTAGCAGGGAAGACCTTGCTGGTGAGTCGGCTGAGTTTTCGGACATTTGTGAAGCATCTTGGTAGTATGGAGTTGAAAGATGGTGTGCTATATCTGGGTTGGACAAGACTAGCCACCGATAGGAAATACTGGAGGAAAATAGTCCCTGTTTCCATGAGGAAAGGGTATACATGGTCCTAAAACTTCGGGTCACTTCGGAACCTGCAAGAATGTCTGGTCAGTAAAGATGAGATATTTTGGCCGGGTATGAGATATGATCTGATGCGATGGATACGTGCCTGTCCTGAAACAGTGGATGAGAAAAGGGCACCAGTACATGAGGGATAATCTCGGAGTATCTGCCGTTCACCAGATAAGAGATTATAACAAGCGTTCTGGGCCCCCCAGTTTTGAGGCGGGGGAGGTGGTGTACCGATTCTGTCCCCCCAAAGCGAATAAGAAGCTCGGACCCAAGTGGGACGGGCCTTATAAGATCAGAAGGTTCATAGGAGGTACCACCTGTGAGCTGGAGACAGCCGAAGGTCTAATGCGATACCATATCGACTATCTGAAGCCGGCTTTCGATGAAAATGGGCCGATTCAAGCTGTTAACTTGGATCGGGCTCCAGAATTCCGAAGGCAGGAACAGGCTGGTATGGAAATCTTTAGACTAGAGGCTGGGAGAGTGGTGCCAGGGAAAGATTGTCCTAAGAAGGTAGAGAAAGAGAAAATTACTGTAGGCGCCAAGCCGAGAGGTAGACCTAGGAAGATCCGAAAGGGTAGTTCCAAGGAAACCTCCAGTAAATCTCTGCCTCTAAAGAAAAGAGGGGGTAGACAAGGGAAATCTGTTGCCAAACCTGACAGTTCCTTAGCAGACTCGGGACTTACGGCTACCCCGCCTGGGCTTTTGGGTCCAGGAAAGGCTTTATCATATGAGAAGTCTAAGGTAGCTACGGTCTGTCCGAAGAAGCGCGGGAGGCCGAAGGTTCGCACAGATACGTCCGACCAGCCGGTGGCGCCCCCGGTCGTTTTGAATAGGAAGCGCGGAAGGCCTAGGAAACAGCTGGTCAAAGCTGCTCCTGTACCTCCAGTGCAGCCGAAGAAACGACCAGGTAGACCAAGGAAAGGAGCTGTGGTTTTCGCAAAACCACCAGATCCTTCTTCTCCTGGCATGGCAAGGGCTAAACGTGTACGAAAGGCCCCAGTTCGGTTGCAAATGAGCTAATTGTGGTACTGGTCCGAGGATAGGAATCTCCGAACTGATTTCTACCCAAAACTAAAAAATCACACAACGAGAAGTCAGACGGGTGGTGGACCGAACTAAGAGCCGCCCTGTCCCCTATTGATAAGCAGTAAAAATGGACTTTATTCAGTTAATTCCATTTGTGACTGGGAGACGAACATGAGTCTCGGAAAGTACTTAACCTTACCCTGGGTACCGCTTGTATGTTAAACTGAAAATCCAAAACGTCTTCAGTGGCCACGGACTTCAGTGAAGCATCGGAATCTATTTATAAGGAATAGAGTGTTGCCTACGCCTGGGGTGGGTTTTGAGGAAATCGGAGAATGATTACACCTCTGCATCGTCTCAGCAGAGTCCCGAATAGCTGAGTGGGAACACGCGCCCAATAGCTATTTTCAGGCTCAGAAGGTGAGCGCGGGAAGAAAATTGGCGCTGCAGTAGTGCGGCGACTGAATGCAACTCTGGCGTTGCAGTGGTTAAATACGCTGGTGTTTTACCGTTTCAGTCAGTCTACTTCCTGCTTCCGCGAAGCAAAGCACCGAGACTACCTCTTAGAAAGAGAACACTGCAGTAAGTTTTATCAAGTGATGATCCTTGTGAAATATATTGCCCTGTGTTTGTAGTCCCTTTGCTCGAGTAGTCAAGTTGCATGAATGCTGTGGGTCGTATATTAACTGTGTTTGGGGCACGTTGATAATGCGCGGGCTGGCGTGGGACCTATAGCGGCCATGTTGTTTTCGCCATTGGTGTAGGAATGAATGAACGTTACTATCCGAAGGTGCTAAACTAAACTTGAACAGCGTATCCGCTGCTGGTATACCAATAAACGTTCAGTCTTTGTGTTTTGGAAGTAATCAACCAACTCACTGTGCCTAAAGCGTGGGTATATTCGAGTAGTGAAGGTTTGGATTTCTCGATACCACTACGCTCTATGTGTGTAGTAGCTGTCAGCCACAGCCGAAGCGTGTCAGAGAGGAGTCCGAACGTCCATCTGCAGCAAATAACAGGTATTTTCTGTACTTATTTCTACCCATACCATCACTATACTTTCAGGTACCGATTGATTAGTGATGTCGACTTCAGGAGAATTCGAGAATATGACCGAGGACCAGTTGGCTGATTCCCTCAACACCAAGCTGTCCGAGTCGGATCTAGAGATGGATCTGGACGGTTCGGACTGCGAGGTATTGTCGGACGAGGAGGCTAAGGTCTTGGAAGGGTCTCGGATCCTTGTTGGCATGGGTCAGCCTGACGCAGGTGGCTCTGGGACCGGCACCGTAACTTGCTGGGGCGCAATTATGGAGGCCGAGGATGCTAGGAAAGCAGCTGCTGAAGAGGATGCGGCGATGGTGACAGACATGGCTGAGGTTGAGTCCGAGACTCCCGAAGCTAAGTCTGTACCTTCGGCTGGTACCTCTAAGCAGAAGCCTAGATCCCCCAGAAAGCAGGACAAGCCGAGGATGAAGGATGGAGAGATGGTCGAGTCCCCGCGGACTCTATCTCCAGATCCTGCTGATTCCTCGGTGGCAGTGACTGTGGAGCTCATGGATTCACCGGCCAAGAGCACCCGGTCTTCTGCCCGTCAAGTTCGCAGGCCCCGGAGTTCGGACCCCAAGTCGAACTCGAAAGGCAAGGCACCTGCCCCAGCGACTGGAACTACTAAGTTGAAGTTCCGGAAGCTGAAAAAGGTCCATGTGCTGGTGAGGTGGATGTCCCCAGAACTGGTACTGGGAAATCCAAACCGACTCAGACCCCGGTAAAGTCTAGCACAGCGACTTCGGACAAGTCAAGTGCTAGTACTAGCTCGAAGGCCGCAGCCTCCAAGCGTCCGAGGACTGAGAGCCAGTCGAAGGCAGCTGAGTTAGCTGCTCCTCCTGCCAAGAGGAGCAGACGTTCGAGGAAGGCCCAGAAATGGGTGGACACAACTCTGGCCGAACTGCCTTGTGCTTTGGAGACCGCTGCTCTGGTGGAAACATCAGAGACCGGCGTGAACCAGGCGTTGAAAGCCCTGCAAGTAGCTGCAGAGGATGCCAAGAGACAGGTCAAAGTGACCGTGGCGGCTCTTGTGACTCCTCTGAAAAAGCTTCAGGCGGTGAGGGCGAAGGTGGATGAGGTAGGCACGCTGAAAGAAACAATCAGTCAGCAGGCTCTCCTCATCCGGACTCTGAAGGCATCGAATCAGGAGAAAGAACAACGCATCCTGAAGCTCTTGGAGGAGAATACCAGACTCCAGGGCTTGCTTTTGGATGATTCGGACGAGTCCAATCAAGGTGTGAGCAGGTCGGAAAGTTCCCTGGGTGGAAAGCCGACCTCTCTCCCTGCCAAACCAGTTGAGGAAGCTCAAGCCTTGCCTTCTTCAGGCTTGGGCGAGACTCCTGGTTTGACCGTGGTGTCCAGTCGAGCTGGTGGGACGTTGGAGGTTAACGACCAACAAATCCATTTCCTCACCAATCTCCTGGACCAGATGAAGTCCCAACGTGA
Organism: Sthenelais limicola; assembly: GCA_942159475.1. Lineage (NCBI taxonomy): Eukaryota > Metazoa > Annelida > Polychaeta > Phyllodocida > Sigalionidae > Sthenelais > Sthenelais limicola. Next base: position 109,824,184 of record OW804098.1, read on the forward strand.
GCCACCCCAGCCTCAGAGAACTGTGGCTTCGGCTGCGTTGGGCCGGGCGCCTCCCGAGCAAGGTATGTTCGGCAGTATGTTCGATACTCCGGACAGACCTTCTGCAAAGGACTCGCCCGATGGAACGAAAGACGACGACGGCAAGGATGACTGAACGGAGGAAACGCATGGACGATGATGACTGGACCGCCCTTCGACCCGATTTAACCACCTCGGATACTCTTCGGATGCCCTGGATCCTTGGATACAGAACCTTGGTGTGAGGCGCCGAAATCTGAAACCAAGTCTACAATATGAATGTGAATTCCTTTTTCAAAATAATTAATTTCTGTTAAGCAGAAAATTGTTTGTTTGCAAGGTAGTGAGGACACAATATGCTCCTGCTTGTCGAACGCGAAGAGGTTTTCATAAAATTTTTCTTACTTCAAAGAATGTTCATTTTAATTAGGACACAGTATGCTCCTATATGTCGCAAGAAGTTTTCATAAGATTTATTTATTGTTCATAGTAGAGAGGACACCTTATGCTCCTACATGTAGATGTTTCAACTTTTTAATACCCTGTCGAGTTTTAAAAACGTATTTTTCAAACTCTTAAAAGAAAAGAGGAGGTATTGTGGTGTTATTGGGTTTCACTAGAGTTTATCTCTAGGTGCTGTCTGCTGTGGGTTAGTTCGGCCAATCTACCCCAGTGGGCAGTACTGGTCCGCAGTGACTTTTTAGTCTATGTATTAACTTTTACCTGTTGCATTTTACATATAACAGCAGTCCAGCTGTTGTTGCCAGAGTAACGGCAACCTGGGTTAACCTTATTTTGCTAATGGTTATGAATGTTCTTGTTCTTGTAACTAGTATCTTGTTACTCTTATATTGGCTTGTACCATGTTTACTTAAACCTGCATGTTGCCTAAGACACCTGTGGTCATGAGTCACCTAGCTGGCTAGGAGGCCCGAGATCCTCAGACTTGGGCAGGATTGTGTAAACTGACGCTCAGCTTGCAATTCCTCACGAGAATAAAACCCTTTGCGAACAGGTAGTGACTGCCTTTTGTTCCATTTGTTTTATACATCGGTAAGGTTAAGGGATACGAACCTGCGAGATCACTACACATACATACATACAAAATATAACATAACCTATTGCGTAGGTTTGGTGACCTAGTACATGCCTTTCTTTTCAAGCTATTTCTTTCATGTTTGGTAAATGGCTCAGGAAAACCGATAGTAGTTGAATAGGGTGATTTAAATTTTCAAATTGTTTTTCTGAAAAGAGTTATTTTCAAAAGCGGTAAACCACCTTCGTACGCTTTGAAGTGCTCCTCTTATCTCACTCTCACTAGTAGGACTTAGTAGGCTGGCTCACCCTCGGACTTAGTAGGCTGGGGCTCACCCTCGCTAGTCACTGGCCCATCCAGTGGTCATGATCAGTGACACCTGTTGGCCGTCATCAGTGCCCCCTGTTGACCATCAGCTTCTATCACATCTGTTCTCTTTCATCAGACCTCCCTGCCCGTCATGCACCCATGTATTGGACAGATAAGGGAGGCATGAAATGATAAGAAAATCTAGGCCCTCTCTCTAATCATAAAATTGTCTTCTTTAAGAGAACACATTATCAGATATTTAGGGCCATTAGTAATTGAGAAAGATTAGAGATGACAGACAGCTTGTCCAGTACTTCTTTCAATTTTTAAAAATCTATGATATACCAAAATAACTTGCCATCCTAAATATTCTACTAAAGAAGAGACAAATATGGGTGTTTGAATCATTGCTGTGTGATGTATATTAGCTGTAATAATTAATATTGTGGTCGATTCTCTTAAGGTGATCTTAGAATTGCTCAATTTCTTAAGATTTGCTGTAAATTACGCAAGACCACCTCTCTACAGAGATCACCCCTCTATTAATATAATAACCAGGCTTCGCTTCGCGATATGTGGCTATATAAATAGCCACATGACCTCCTTGTATTAAGTTTCATTTAATATCATATAAACCTTTGATTTGGATTGGGAATGAAGGTTAAAAACACCGAATGGATAAAGAAAGATGGAAGAAAAACAAATATGAAACTTAACAAAGGAGATCGGAAAATGGACTAGGGAGACAACATTGAGGAAGGAGAGAGAAAGTGAGAAGCGGAAAATAGACTAGGGAGACATCATTGAGGAGGGAGAGAGAAAGTGAGAAGGGAAATAGGAACACACACACAGGAGAAAGTGGAGGAGACACAGAGAGAGAGAGGGAGGGGGAGAGAGAGGGGGGGGGGGGGAGGGAGAGAGAGGGGGGGGGGAGAGACGGACAGACAGAGGAGAGACGGACAGACAGAAAGAAAGAGACAGAGAGAGAGACACACACACACAGAGGGAGGGTGGGGGAGGAGAGGGAGAGACACACCACACAGAGGGGGACAGACAGACAGACAGACGGAGAGAGAACATGGCTTTTTGTTTACCGCATACACCAGAGGGCCTAGGGACCCGGATGTCATTATGGCGTCCTGCCTCCGTTTCCTGTCATTACCCAACTGTATCTAAGATTGATCCATAAAGATCTGGCTGCAGTCGGTGAATAGCCAGCACATTATTGAGATCATCTACACTACATTCCACATAACTTGAGACATTTTATATATTCCCATTATTAGAAATTAGGTCGGTTTGCAGTTAAAACATAACGTTTTCAAAGTACTTCCAACTAAATTGCGGGGGCTGGATTTTGCTTTGATCTATAGTAATGAATGAAATTGTATTAAGGACATTGGAATGTAATAGTGTAAATTAAGTTAAAAGAAGTAAAACAATTAAGTTGAAAGTCAGTTATGAATGTTAATAGTATCTGTGATTGAAATTTTTGTCGGCGAATGAAATGTATCACATCATGTGAAATTTTGTTGAATAAACATTTTAAAAAAATACATAAAAGGTCTAAGGAAATAAAGTGAAAAAACTCCTGAGCTACCAGTTGGGTTCATTCACCTTTGATATTGCATACAGTATTTCCCCGCTTGCAGAGATTTGATACCTCCAACACCTCGTCATTATGCACAGTTAGGGTCAGTCCTCTTACTTTAAATAATAAATGTTATGTATTATAAAAATTTGTATTTCTAGTGCTTCATTGATTGACAACAACATTATAAGCTTCCATGACATGCTTTGCTACTATTTTGTGTCACTTTGAGAAATGAGAATCGACTTTCTCGCCATGAAGGCCTATTGCAATACCTTGGTTATACAAATCCCGCCCCCCCATTTAGTTCTATCTATATATGGGTCAGATTCTCAGAAAATGTACAATTGGCAGCTGTACACATTTAGTAAATTAGGATGCAATTTGGCCAATACTAGGTGAATTCGAGTATATTTGGCATTGCATCGATTCTAGCAATTTGTTTGGTTAGGTTGAACTGTTGAATTTCTGTCTGAAATTTGGGTTATTTGAGAGAATTGGTGAAGGTGAATTGTACATTTTCTGGCGGCTTCACCCATATGAAATGGACTTTAGTCAAAGGCTTTTATATATGGGTCCCCCAAGGGAGAGATAAAGACGCATCCTTCTAAGATAAAAAGTCACTTCCACCCTCTCCCGATGAATACCCTTGATGTCTGCCCCATTGGTTCCATTTTAATCAGATGAGGTTGAGAATAGTTTGGGAAAAATAATAATTTGTAAATTTTTAACTAATGTTTGACTTTTGTTTATGATATTCTATGATGTTTTGATTGGCATTTACCAATTGCCTATACTGCCCCGTGAGTTGGCCTGATAAACATAATACTATAATAAATGGTAGTATACTACCCCTGGAATTAATGGAAGACTAGCTGTATTAGCTTAACTAAACAGCCTGGTGAAACATCATTCAATAGATGGTAGTATACTACCCCGTGAGTTAGTGGAAGTCTAGCTATAGGAGCCTAACTAAACAGCCTGGTAAAACATAATACTACAATAGATGGCATAGTACTCCAGCAGTTAGTGGAAGGCCAGGTAAACTATCATTCAAGGTAGATTCGTGGGTTCATTCTCCAACAGCTAAAGCGTTAAACCCCGCTAGTACTGCCCTGAAGGAAGCCCTGGAGCATCTATTAAATGCCCTTCTACAATAAGCCCTTCCTCTACATCCTGGAGCATTTCCTAGAATCCACACCTCAGCCCTGCCCCACCTTATCTGTAATTGACAAGCGTCTTGCTGTCCCGTCCCGTCCCCCCCCCCCCCCCCCCCCCCCCCCGCCTCGCCCCGCCCCACCCTGTCCCACCCTGTCCATCACGTAGGATGCACTTTATAGATCCCCACACGGGTAGATCTGTCTAGAAGCTTTTAATGTAGGTGGAGTAAAAGGGATGAATGTTTTAAGATTGATTCCCAGGAGAGAATTGGGCGACCATAAACTGACTTTAAGATATGCTGTTGCTGTTATGACCTCCCTGTCACAGTGCCATTTGTCATGCCGCTGTCTTGGAGACCGTGGATAGAGGGGAACCGTGGGGTTGAGCATCAAAGCAATAACAATGACAGGACGTAAGAGCTCTATATGTCCTTGTCAATCATTTCCTCGTCCTATTCCTCCCCCTTTCACTCCACTTCACCTCCTCGTTTGATAATAGAGTGTAAAAGAATTCTTCCTCCGCCTCCTGCTGCTGCTCCTCTGCCTCCTCCCTCCCCCATCTTCTCCACCACCTCCTCCTGCCTCCTGCTTTCTCCACCTCCTCCTGTTCCTCCTCCATCTGCTGCTTCTTCCTCCTCCACCACCCCCTCCTGTTCCTCCTCCCCCTCCCTTCTGCTTCCTCCACCTCCTCCCCCTCCCTTCTGCTTCCTCCACCTCCACCTCCTCCCTCCTGCTTCCTCCACCTCCTCCTGTTCCTCCTCCTCCTCCCTCCTCCTGTTCCTCCTACCCCTCCCTTCTGCTTCCCCCTCCGTCCTCTTGCTTCCTCCTCGTTCTCCTGTTCCTCTTCCCTCCTTCTCCTGTTCCCCCTCCTCCTTTGTCCTCCTCTTCCACCTCCCTCTCCCCCCCCCCCCCTCCTCCTACTAAAATACACACCTCCTCCCTTTGTTCCATCCCTCCTCCCATCCCATCCCATCCCATCAGCACCAACTTGCACCATAGTCCTTTTATAGGACAGCAGCAATCTAAATATAACCCTACACGAATCGCTCATTCCCCCTAAAAAAAACCTCCCAAGATCAAGGGAGGAATAAGAAGGCGACTGCATCACATCTCCCTCCCTCTCTCCCCCTCCTTTCCTGAAACGACAGAGAGAAAGAGAGAAGTACAGAGTGAGAGATGATGAAAAAAACCACATGACCTTTAGAAGTTCGGATGGGCCAGGATTTCTTGACACCATCATTGATTTAGTCAGTGCTGTGGTGCAATAGGAATGTTAGATAATAGCAGGAGTTGAGTGAACGAGCCATCTAACTGGAAGGAGAGAGGCAAGGTAGTTTAGCTAGATTGCTGCCATAGGACAAAGGGCAAGCTGTCGCTTGAATCCCTAACAAGAGGTAATAGGGGACTTTCATAGCCGCCATTTTGAATCTTGATTCGCATGGAATTATGGGACTCATGGTACAGTCTAAAATCTATTGAAAACATGCCATGTTCAGCATGGAATATAAATTAATTTATCAATGCTCTAACATCAATACAGTCAGGTTCAGAAGTTTTGGACTCCTAAGTCTTAGGGGTCATTACCACTTTTACCCTTGTGGTTAAGCTTATCGCTGGATAGGGAATGGGGAATGTGGCAGTCTGGACCTGACTGAATATCAATTTCCATGACACACGTCTCCATCTTTCCCATCGTGCATTTGGATTTTAGAGATCATTTATACAATCTCTGATATTGGTGAAGACATTCTTGCAATTTTTAGCCGGGCTGTGGGGGTCTCCAGCCCTTGACGACCATAACAACCAAGCTTAAAATCTCCAACTGTCCCCCTTGATTTCTTAAATTATACACAATTGTCGGCAAAAGGGAACAAGTGACTGCAATGTGTGAACAATAATTGATATATCCATGTAAGATCATAGCATTTTGACCCGTTTATGTAATATTTCAAAGGGGTTGAAAACAGGTATTTTAGCGTTAGCGCCAATGGAATTCAGCTGTTGATTCTGCTACCACCGATCGTAGCGCCACCTGTAAATACCCGGATTCTCGTCTCAAAGAATAGTGCCTACTCCACCTACACTGTTTGAGTCCTGTTGGGAGCGGCACCCCATAGGTTTAACCATTGCCCACAAGCTGTCTAAAGTTAAAATCCACTGACTATATCTGACCGACACTGCCAGGGGAGTGTAACCAACAACCAAGCTGGGGGAGCAGTAGCGGGAGAAGTAGCGGGGCAGTGGAACCCAGGTTTAAAGACCAAATCCACTGACTATATCTGACCCACCAACACACATGTTAAACCAGTGTTGAATGAACGTTGATAGCAATAGTAATATCACACCATCATTCTTTATTCCTGCAATAAATAGGCCTTGCTTAGAGCTGCAGGTCACTACATATTACATTCTGAACGTCATGGAATCTGTAGTTTTTGTCTGACAAATCCCACCATTCCATGCGAAGCAAGATTTAACATAGCATACATACACTCCCCTATTGATATTCAACATATGATTGACTGTTTCTATTTGTTATTGGGTTTTTTTTGTCGGGGTCGGGTATAATGATACTTTGCAAAGCTACTATGTGTAATAGTGTTTGACGCCTGGCCAACCTCCCCATCCACCTAACATTTCCCTCGTTATTATGCTTTATTCAATGGTTGGCTCATGTTATATATATACAGTGGAACCTCTCTCTTGAGACCACCCTTGGAACTGAACAATGTGTGGTCTCATAGCTAAGTGGTCTTATTAGAGGGGCTGATCCAGGAAAGCAATTCGGAACTGACAGAAACTGGTCTTAATAGAGGGGTGGTCTCTATAGAGAGGTGGTCTTTATGCGAGGTTCCACTGTATAACCAAAATTGATATATGCCCTGTAAAAGAACCATTGCTGATGAGAAAAAAGAGTAGGGAAATGCTTAGTGTGTTGCTCGCCCTGATATGACCAAATGTATACAAAAGTACAGTGTAAAACAGGGCGTACACTCTATTTGAGATCTACTTGGAGCGGCTTGCCCTAGGGTTACCATTGGGTCTCTTTGATTTTTACTCTAAGTAGGTCTCAAACAGAGTGTAAAGCTATGTCCTCAAGGCTGAGCAGCTCTATAAAACTGTCCAAGGCTCACTCTTAAAATCTGACCTTATGACGCCATGCATTGGGTCAGATCTTCAGATCTACACATTTAGTAAATTCTGCTAAATTAGACTGTAAATTGATCAATACTACGTATATCTGAGAATATTTGACATTGCCTTGATTCAAACAATCTGTATGGTTCTGTTGAACTGAATTTTGAACCTGATTTTTGTCTTAAATTTGAGTTATTTGAGAGGATTGGTGAAGATGATATGTACATTTGCTAGCGATTTCACCCATATACTGGACAGACGTTCAATCCAAATGTAATGAAATGGAAAATCTTCTATTCCAGTGTTTCATATTTCAATTAATTTTCGGGTGTAATGAAGAGAAATGAAATTGAAAATCTTGCATTTTTCATCCATGTAGCTCTATACCTGTATTTGTTTCACCAGTCTAGGCTCAGCTTATCTGATCAGATCAGAATGGTATGTCAGTGATTGGACACCTACTGCGCTTATGGTTTTTCTGGCCTATGCATAGTCGTTTTAATGAGATTCTTGGTCCTAATTGGACTATAAATGGCATTTTGCGGTATGGAGCATGAGGCTTTCCCTCAGTTTGAAGGGACTCTCTAAACTTTGAGCCTAGACTGAGACAAACAACTCCCACGATTCAAACTAGAAATCAAAATGGTGGCAAAGTGAACTGCCCTATTGGCGACTTGTTAGCTTGGTCAGCAGCATGTGCGATGAGGTGTTAGGCAAATGCGAAGGGGGAAAATGAGGTGGACAACATTTTTGCATTTTTCCTAAAATCGCCAGTCCATTATCAGTAGCCTAATGGTTTAATTGGCCAAGCTGGGCTCTAAAAACTAGGTCGTCTTGACCCACTTCCCATTCATCATTGACTCCCCTGACAAAACGTAATTTCATGAACGTTTTTTAAAAGTTGTGGTGTGCTACCCTGTGAAGCGAAATTTTCGCAGACCGTTAAAACCCTGAAAGCCATTCCAGTTTGGGAAAGTAAATGCCCATCACAGCATTTATAAACCTGTAGAGAGAATCAAAACGGTATGACAATGTTTGATTTGATTTGAACAATCTTTTATTTGTCATAATTACGGTTTCATATAGGTCGACATACTTCTGGGAGATTCCCAGTTCTTCCAGCCGTTGACAAAAATGCCTCTTTATTATCAGACGAAAAGATTAAAACTGATGGTAGTTCACATAATCTCCACTAGGTGTTTAAATCTTTCCCTAATTTATTCATTCATTCAGCCAAGAGTGAGGCAATCTTATGCAATATTGAAAAATGATTATGATTTCGTGGAATTAATAACTACTATTCTTTCCAATATTCGCTGAAGATATTGCCGCGAAAATATCCAGCAATAAAATATATTGTGACCATGGGATATTTTCGCAGCAATACCTATGTGATAAAACTATCTTAGAATATAATTTGAAACGTTTGTGTTTAATTAAAGAAAAATCGCTTTCATCATGATTAAGCAAGCTTAAAGGGATTCATTAACAGATGCTATGGTAAATGCCAGAGAAAGCCAAAGAATGGTCCAGAGAAAGCCAAAGAATGGTCGCCCAGTAAGTTAGCTTGTTGAAGGTTAATCTTGGTTAGGCTATAAAACCTCATGTGAGTTTTAATAGAGAAGGACTCTTGCCTTGCTCTACTTTGTACCAACATCGTGCCTGAATATAACTACATCTTTAGCTCTTAATTTATTCCTCGCAGCGCCGAGTGATTGCCGACTATTAATTAGAATAGAGCAACTTATTCTAAAATATGGCCTACCTCTCAACACCTTTATGTTAAAAGACCGTCTGCTAAGACTTCCTTGATATCCCCTTTTATAATCTGACAGATTGCTGGGGAAAAGTGAAAGATGAGACTGAGATTGCTGGGAAAACGTGAAAGATTAGAATGAGTATGAAAAGGGATATGGCCTTTGCTTTGATGGAATTGTTTGTTTCTTGTTTATTCCCCCTCTTCATTAGTGTGTATCTTATCTTTCTATCGTTCTTTCATTCACTCTGAAATACTTTCCCATTGCCCTTTCTTGTATTCTTCCTTCTGTCCTTGCATTTTCCCTTTGTCATAGCTTTCCTTGCTTTTCTAGCATCTTCCCTATCCTTTCACCCATCAATCCTTTCACCCATCCATCCATTCATTATCCATCCACTCATCTAGCCATCCATTTCCCCATCTATCAATCCATCCCATCCACCCATCCATTTGTCCATCCATTCGTCCACCCATCCATCCATTCATCCATCCATCCATCCATCCATCCATCCATCCATCCACCCATCCATAATCCATTCACTCATCCGTCCATCCACCCATCCATCCATCCATCCATCCATCCATCCATTCATCCATCCACCCGTCCATCCATCCATCCATCCCACTCTATATATTACCAGTTGCACACTTGGTGTACAAACCGAGATGACCAACTACCAAGAGCTCTATGTAAACAATGTGTACCAAGAGGCCGTCAATTAAACCTTTGTCCTCTCCTTGTGTTTACAGATCTGCGTATGACACTGTAACCAAGCAACGCGTTGCCATTAAGAAGATCTCGCCTTTTGAACACCAGACATATTGTCAACGGACCCTCCGCGAGATCAAGATTCTCACCCGCTTCAGACATGAGAATGTAAGTCTAACTTTGTCCAATTCTTTTATCAAGAACAATTTGTAAACCTTAAGTTTATTTTTTTTTATAATTTGATTTGATTTGAAATTTTATTCAGGACATGAATTACACAAAGTGCTATTTTCATCACAACCGGAGGCATTTTATAAGATATTAAATCACAACGATAGAGAGCTATTAAAATGACCTAATGGGGACAATAGCTTGAAAAGATAATATTAATTACAATCTCCAATGTATCATTATTTTGGGGGTTTTGGAATCGATAATAAAATGCAAAGTACAAAATGGCTACCTTCATATATAAGTGCCTTAAAACCTCCTCCACCTGGCACGGCGTGTTTTGATTTTAAAACATTCTACTGATGATAGTCATTATATAAAGCAAAAAAAAATGTGTAAAACTTAGTTTATTTTTTTATAATCCGAACAGACTGAGGTTAGTAGAATCTACTCATTCGAGATCAACTATGCCAACCCTAGTCCTGTCGTGTATGCTGCATCGAATGATAGGTTGTCTGGGAACATCTAAAACATTGAATGGTTGCCCAGCAACTTATTGCATAGTCATTGCATGTCGCCATGAGTATATATTAGTGATTATGGGTCAAGCCACCAAAATATGTATAATTGGAGTTTTGTCATAAATTTTCTGACGTATTCTTGGATGATGAATGATATATCTGAGTATATTAAAGCTGTACTCCCAGTTTTAACATCGGTCCAAAATTTTAAGAATTTCAACTTTTTGTTCAGTTCTTTTCCAACCTCAAAGGGATTTGACAAATTTTGGTTGATTTTGTCCAGTTCTTTTGCTACTTTTGGGCTTTTTCATAAAAGTCCACATTAAATATTTCGGTGACCCGCCGAAATCCTTTTCTATGGTGACTTCACTCATCATCACGCACCAGCGACCATTTCTCTTGGCCGATTTCAGCAGAATATTGATAAATTCAAACATATAAGTCATAATATGAGTAAATTTGGTAAGATTTGTTTTGTCGTAATAGCTGGATGAATGGATGGATGGATTTTTCTCTCTCACCTCTCAAAAAGAAATGTATTGTAATAGTCTGTAACAATCATCTTCTTTCATTATTTCTTTATTTCATCCATCTCCTACCTTCAAACAACAATGATTCTGTAATATCTCTGTCGGAAATGTATTCTTAATAGCAACAAGTAACATATTTACATATTGATAAAGATTGTGTAATATATATAGATCTATAAAATGGTACAGATGACCGTGAAAAGCGCTCTACAGAGCAGCCAATGGGTACATCTGTCTTCAGCTATTCGTGATTAAAATTTATTTTTTAAAAAAATAAATAAATCAGCTGAGAATGGAGCTGTAATATTGTAAATGTGCCTCTCCCATGAGCTGAGCAGTAACATGGCGGTTCTTGTGTTGCAGATAATTGACATACGGGACATCATCCGGGCGCCCACCATAGAGGAAATGAAAGATGTGTATCCTTTTACACTGCGTCTGGTTGCTAGGGGGTATCTAGGCAGCCCTGTCTCCTCACAGCGTCAATATTGGCTTTTCACTCACTCCTGGCTTTTTCATCTCTTGTCCTTTATTGTGTATTGATTCCTATATTTTTCTATTTTTTTTATTCCATTTATTTATTTTATTTTTGAAAATAAATGTGTGTCTATTAGATTGCTCTCTTTAACATTTTCATTCTTTCGCTCCAATGATATTTCTGGAGCGGGGCGGGGGATGGGGAATAGAATTGGAAATTTGTAAAATGCAAATGAATAAAATGTCATAAATTTATCATCGAATTGGGAATATCACTTGCAGAATTCTCCACCTCAAATATTCATAATAATTTGAAGACCCAACCCCCGCCCACAATTTTAAATTTAAATTCAAATCCCTAAGTAAAAATATGGGAGTGTCAGTACTCACATTTCAAAACTGACTTAAAGATTAATACATTTGGTTCCATAATTTTTTAAAACAATGGAAAATCCTGTTTATATTTCATATAATAATGGTAACATATGGCTGTAAATCTTCAGTATCTGTACTGAAACCGGTATTTTTTATACTGCCAAAAAGTGTCCAATCTCCCCTCACACACACACCTTCCAAATTCCATATTGTTTAAACCATTATGATACAATATTTCATGATTAAGATTATAATAATAACCATAAAATAACTCTAGTAGAATTGACTTAGGATATATTGTATAAGTTGCTCACAGATCGTATTACACTAGTGATATACCTGGTGATGTCTAACGTTACCGCCTGTGGGTCCTGCCAGGCCTTTCTCTCAATTAGTTCTTTGAATCATTGTTTGATGTATGGTAAGGTTGCTCTATAAATAGCCACTGGCCTTTACCATAGGCGGCAGTGTTTTTATGCTGCCAGGAAGGGCACACACAGTAACAGGGTTTGTCCGGGGTCTGAAAATCATTGAAGTTCCTTGAATTTTAAATAAAGCCTGAAAGGCCTTGGAAAACCTTGAAAATAGGGGATTTTGCATGACCGCCATCTTGAATCTTGATTCGCATGTAATTATGGAAGTTGTATGTCAGTGTAAAAGCTATAGAAATCATGTTATGTTCAGCATGGACTATTTAACAGTGATCTCGTGTAAATATATCCATGTGTTTTACATGTTTCGATAAAACAAGGCTTCATGTTTCCCATCATGCATTTGGTTTTATAGATCATTTACACAAGCTGTGGTATTGGTGAATATATTTTTGCATTTTTCGATGAAAGTATTGCAAAGTATTTGAATGTCAGATTTGAGCTGAATACATCCCAGCATGCACTGTAATAGACATGGAAAGCCCCTATTGTACACCGGTTTTATAATTCACAGGTGTAATGTACATATGCCGTTCTAATGGAGGAATGAATAGTTTGTCAATGAATCTGTTACAAATATGTACCCTAACATGTTCCCTTTTTAAAATGATCGACTGCCATCTTTGAATTATAACAAAAAACAAATTTTTGTATCCAGTGCCTGGTTCCCGCGGTCCTTAATTTTGAGTTTGGACTTTTAAGGGCCTTAAAATTCATTAATTTTCGCTGTGGGTCATTAAAAAGTCATTAAAAACTTTTAAAAACGTCTTTTTACATGTATCTAAAGCAGAAAATGTATGAAAACACTAACATTTCTACGGAAATTATGCTGAACATATACCAGAAGCCACCATTTTTCATGTAAAAACTATAAAAAAAAATCAGGGAAAACTGCCTCCTGCACCCCATCCCCCATACTGCAGTGTCTAAAAGTCCCCCTTACATTCAAACTAAACCAAAACCTTTGTACGGAGAAAGTTTTTCATATTTAGGTTGAAAACTTGTTCTAAGAATTTTGTGAATGAAAATGCCTTTTGAAACAGTGGCATGAGATTGAATATTATACATTTCTTATACTTTTTGAAGGGTCTGGTGATACTTTTTTTTTGCTGGCTTCTGTAAAAAAAAATTGGAGAATCTGAGTGGTAGCACTATTCTGCGTAAATAAGTTCAACTACTGTATATCGTTTGTGTCATTTCATGGTCATAAATTGTACAGACACAAATACAATAGACAGAAATACTTAATTCCGCTGACAGCCTTACCCAATTAAGTTACAGTGGAAACTGTCAGATTTGTAAATAACCAGGGGAGAACGTGCTACGTCCATATTGACTATTCAAGCATCAAGCCTTAATTGACCAGCTAACATAACTTTATTTAGTCAGTAAAAAATCAGTAAAAACTGGGGAAAATGGTCATTAAAAGTCATTAAATTTGATGTGTTCTTACTTTTATTCCATGTTTTTATGCTAATAATAAAAAAATTACCTACTTTTGATATTTGGGAAGTATAGCTCATTTATACGCCATGGGCCGTGACCATAGCATATATCCGATATGCCACTCTCACGACCAAATCATTGAGGGGGGAAAAATACTCACCTTGTAAGCCCAGAAACAATGAGGTCATAGGTCGAGTTGCTTCTGGGCTTACGAGGTGAATATAGTCCACCTCATACTCCAAACTATGGTATTCTTACTATAGTATAAGGACCCAAAACTGGACAATATAATGCGTAGTGTAATATGCATTAATATGTTTGATAAGTTCCTTGACGAGTGCACCAGATACATAGTGCAGTGTCTCATGGAGACAGACATGTACAAGCTGCTAAAGACGCAGAAGCTGAGTAACGACCATGTGTGCTACTTCCTCTACCAGATTCTGCGCGGCCTCAAATATATCCACTCTGCAAACGTGCTCCACAGGGACCTGAAACCTTCCAACCTTCTCCTCAACACCACTTGTGACCTCAAGGTCAGTTGGAAAATCTTCTTCTCCTCCTCCTTCTCCTTCTCCTCCTCCCTCCTCCTCTTTTTTCTCCTTCTCCTTCTCCTCTTCGTCCTCCTCTTCCTCCTCTTCCTCCTCTTCCTCCTCTTCCTCCTCCTCCTCCTCCTCCTCCTCCTCCTCCTCCTCCTCCTCCTCCTTCTTCCTCCTCTGTCTCTCCTCTCTCTCTCTCTCTCTCTCTCTCTCTCTCTCTCTCTCTCTCTCTCTCTCTCTCTCTCTCTCTCTCTCTCTCTCTCTCTCTCTCTCTGTCCCTCCCTCCCTGAGAAGTCATTGAATTGACATAGCTGTTCCAAAACCTTGATTTTATGTGAATTATTAGTAATAATGTAACAATGTAAATGTAAAAATGCAATAATACAAGGATGGAAGGCTCCAAGACACAAATACAAACTTTTTTTAAACTTACAAAAATAAATTCAAAAACTAATAAAAGGTGTCTGATTTCCTCCAATGTCTACAATTTCGTCAAAATCTGATGATTAGCCAAATGTCGTCTGCCCTTTTTAAAAATTAAAATTCTCAAAATCTTATTTTTCTGATCATTACATATTTGTCTCTGTCTTCCCCTAGATCTGTGATTTCGGCCTCGCCCGCGTGGCAGACCCGGACCACGACCACACAGGTTTCCTCACAGAGTACGTGGCCACGCGGTGGTACCGAGCGCCCGAGATCATGCTCAACTCCAAGGGCTACACCAAGTCTATCGACGTCTGGTCAGTGGGCTGCATCCTGGCGGAGATGCTGAGTAACAGACCTCTCTTCCCAGGCAAGCACTACCTGGACCAGCTTAATCACATTCTGGGCATCCTCGGCTCCCCCGGGGCTGAGGACCTTAGCTGTATTATTAACGAGAAGGTGAGCAGGCAAATAGTCTTCATTTGTGAAGATTCTTTTTTTAAATACTTTGAAAAAAAGCAAAAAAAAACTTGTTAGTTGAGTTTTATTCCGTCCAATACTTGAGGTGAGGTGGAGATCCGTGTTTCTAACCTCCATTTGTGAAGATTTAATGATTTTTATAATGGTGTTTAAGTTTTAAGTATTAAGTTCTAAGTGTTAAGTTTGATTAACAAGCCAAGGTGTGTGGGAGGTAAGGTGTTAAATGGGGACCTCATGGTGTTAGTTGTTGAAATAGGTTTTATTGGCTGAATGAATTTAATTTTAATTTACATGAAATAATTGAATTAGATCATTAAATTGAACGTCGATTAATACATATCACACTGAAATTTTCTGACCAATAAAAATCTGTTTTTTAAAAAGAATATGTCTGCTGAGCAGATATTCTTGTGCGTTGCCATTAAAATACAGAAAACCCATTTATTAAATTTAAAGGAAGGATTTGTATTGTTTAAGCGATTGAAATGATTAACTGAGAGGCGAAGCGATAAGACATCCACAAGGTGAAAAGGCCATTTGACTAGAAACCAACCTTTTGAAATTAATAAAAATGTGCTCAATGTTCCATTACAATACTTAGCATGATTTAATGCTGATGTACCCATGCAGCCAATCCATCAATTTGATATTATATTAATATAAACGTAGCTATTTGTGATGTGTTTCAGGAAAATGATTTTGAGATATTATCATATTTGAAACAATGAGATCAAGCTGATTCCAATGATAGTAAACAGAAGGATATCTAATAAGTACTTCTATATTTCAAGATTGGTATTTTTAATTTTTGAAAAAAAAAAGTTAACAATATTTCTGAGTGGACATTTACTAGTGAAGTAGCTAAATATACTCTATAAGATGACCATAGAAATGCACGACAATCCTTTATACACTGTCTTGAAATTTGGTGCATGTATTCATATCTTGCCCAGCGTTAGACATACCAAACATGAGAACATTCCTACAAAAAGATCTTGTGAATACAACACTTTGAAAAATATCCATTTTGCGACTTGTGACTCATGTTCCCAGTATAACACAAGACATGTAATCTTGACCCTGCTGCGACTGCACAGAATGCCTAAACAAGTGATGAATGTGTGTGTGTTTGCAGGCCCGTGGCTACCTCCAGTCGCTACCCTTCAAACCCAAGGTCCCCTGGTCCAAACTGTACCCGCAGGCTGACCCCAAGGCCCTCGACTTGCTGGACAAGATGTTGACCTTCAACCCGCACAAGCGTATCACCGTGGAGGAAGCCCTGGCGCACCCCTACCTGGAGCAGTACTACGACCCTGCAGATGAGGTCAGTCAATTCAATAATAATAACTAGATGCCCACCGTCTAAAACGGGTAGTACTTCTCAGCATGAAGTTTCTATTCAATTCCTACCCTCCCTTCCCCTTCATCCCCCTCAGTAACATTATTTTTTATTTATTTATTTAGAATGTTTAAGCAGCAAGTCAATGAATCAAATCATTTCACGAGTAGTCAAGTACAATGAAGATACATAAGTCATTTTGCAAATCAGTTTTAACCTAGACATGGGCTCATGGGTATATATTCATTGCTGAATTCCATGGTTTTCTGTCCACTGCTGTGTCTAAGTAAATTGCATCAGCCCAGTAAAGCCCAGCTGCCGTAAGTGGGTCGAAGCATGTGCAATTTTCCAAATGGAATAACATTGAAATGGTTTCTGGAACTTTCAACCCCTGGTCTTTTCCCACCTGGAACTTTCAACCCCTGGTCTTTTCCCCCCAGGTCTTTTCAACCCCTAGTCGTTTCAACCCCTGGTCGTTTCAACCCCAGGTCATTTCAACCCCAGGTCGTTTCAACCCCGGGTCGTTTCAACCCCTGGTCGTTTCAACCCCAGTTACTTTAATAGAAGAATAATACTTTGTATTTCACCGACGTTATCATAGACCAGAGTTTATAATAGGATGCAATGCATCTTGTGGAGGTTTCCCCCCCCCCCCCCCCCCCGACATGTTATATTTTTAGACAGTTTTGCTATCACTTTTAAACCATGGGCCATAATTTGTACTTATAGGATTATTCCTTGTAAATGACTGAATATGCCTGCTGATTGACGGCAAATTAAATCAAAGTATAGAGCAACCCAACTTCAATTGTTAACGTTAATATATACCTGAATGTGGTGACTCAGAGGTGTAATGCTATAAGCGAGTTCAGATTTTCGCGCGCAGGGCTCCTGCCACTGGGTGAGGGGGATATAGAGCCAGTGTGGCTGGAGCACTCACTATAGCTTAGTACCGTACATCAAAGACAAGGGCCAAATGCTTTACTGGGATGAGTGGAAACAGGCTGGCATAATTGTGTTGGGAGATATTTTTAATGAGAATGGTAACATGATGACTACTAAAGAAATTGCCATCAACTTCCAATTTGCCCCCTCGTTTTTCTCTAGACAATTAATTAAAAGAGCCATCCCCAATGAGTGGATCAGATGTATAAAGAGAGAAAGAAATCATGTACTAAATAACTCAGTGACCTTTGCAATTCAGGACAAAGAAATAGATCTTTGCGAATGCAACGCGAAAATAATATATAACCAACTGATCTCGATGTTAAAACCTAAATGGAAGAAATTCCTGAAGTGGGAACAAAAGTTGAACTTGTCCAAGGAAAGTTACAATGAAATTTAATGGAAAAATGTTTTTACGATTCCTTATAAATTTATATATCATATTCGGTATTGATATAACAAATATCGACTCAAGGGTTATAAATTGGCTTATTCTACAATTGAAGTCATTTATTTATCGACAAAAAATGTTTGACAAAGGTAGAGTTGATTGTCTCTCAGCAATGTATGAGTTAAGAATGAGGACAAAGGTAGTACTGTATTCCTTCAAACTCAAAAAAATAAACCCTAATGAAAGAGCATTATGGAGGCGTATATCTGAAGACATAGAAGAACATATTGTCATGCTAAAAAAATGATCTATTTCTCCTCATGTTTCCTTCCAGCCTCGCGAAATTAGAATTGTATATGCCCAGATGGCAGGTTTCAGAAATAAAGTCGGTTGCAAAAACAAAACAAAAAAAAAATAAAAAAAACAAAAAAAATTATGCAGTCAGTGGGGGTCTCTCAAACCATTTTCTCCCGATTTGCTTTGTTTGGCAGCAAAAATATCTTGTAGTTCTGACACTTCAAATAAGAGACATTATGCTAATTTATTCTTAAATAAACCCAGGGTTGCAGGTTTCTGTGAATACATTTCTCTAGGTCTTCCAAGTTGTGGCGAAATATCAACCAAGTAAAGGTTACAATATTAAACAGAATTTGGCTCAAATTCTACAATACCTCTACTGTTGGCTGCTGGTTATTCTGAATAAAAATCCATTAAGAAAAGTATACTTCCTCCCCTTAACATGGCTTCTGGTATTTAGTGGTCTTAATTCAAGGTTCTTTATCTTATTTATCTAATTATTTCTGTTGCTGTTGCTGTAAAAACATTACATCTAATGTGAGCTTGTGCTTATTCCTGAATACCAGATCTGCCACGAATTTGTCTTATAGATCAATGCAATATATGCATGATTTATGAAGTCAAAAAAGGGTGATTAGATAATAAAAACAGTAAACAAAAGAGGCCCGCACCCCACTAGCCCTATGCGTTAATATAGCGGTACCACTACCCACGTATCTCTTCACTGTATGCTATTACAGTATAAAACATGAACAGTGAAACCATTTTCGACTGGGTAGTCTGGTTGCGGTATGATTAAAGACCACAGCACTGCTTGGAGGTCACAACTTTGACAGTTATTTATTTACCAATCAAACTATTTAAGATATGAATCTCATATTCACAGGCTTTGGATATCAGTATATTATCATTAGTATTGCAATTTCTAATTGTTTTTTACTCAGAGACGGCTGGTTTTAATGTACACAATAGGAGAAGTTTAGGGAAGAATTACTTAGACACCTGCGAATATCTAAATACCCTGGCATCGTTTAACATGCACTGAAACCCTTGTTGTTTGGCAGTAATATGATACAGAATCATGGTTGCTTGCCATATGCTGCAAACTATCAAACCTATGAAATTACTGAACACCTGCTTGCATGTACATGTACATAAATATTGCAAATAATTTCATGTTAAATGTTTTACCAATTTGCTTACAAGTTCATATGTTTTACATTGGGTCACCTCAATAATAACAAACAATTGAAGTTGGAGGATTAGCAAGCTAAAGGACTTGATTAACTTCACAAAAGTGATGCGGCCGACGGAAATAATTTATTACGAAGGAAATAACTGTCCGATTATAACAGCATGGCTGTTATATTCAGATTGAAAGCATTTTGAGGGAGCTATCTAGTGGAAAGCAATATTTTCGATATGTTCTCTCTCTCATACACACACTGGGAATATATCAATGAGAGAGGAATTCCAATATATAGGACCATATATCTCAAAGCAAACCCACTGATCACGGCTCACTGATCAGGCATTCGTTGTAGGGTGGTAGGGGGGATTGGGTCACCTCAATAATAACAAACAATTGAAGTTGGAGGATTAGCAAGCTAAAGGACTTGGAACAATTATATTCACAAAGAAAACCCGTCCTCTATTCTACACTAAGAGGCTGGCAGGCTGCAATATTGCCCACGTGTGGTGATAGCATTTCCAGAATCACAGACGGTTAGCTAATCCGCCTCCTCAAGGGACACTATGCAATACCAAGTGTGGGCATATGGGCCCGCTTTGCAAGGCATGATAGTATTATGGTCGCAGAGGTATGGGAGCCTAACTTACACTCTAAGGTGTAAAGTGTAAATACAATTCTCATCATTTATCAATTATTATTATTTGTCAAATAGAAATATCATCAATCAAAATAACTTTAATATTGTACTCTATAATTATATATTGATTGTTAGAAAATCCCAAGCAATCCCAAAACATTTAATTTAATCACTGTAGACCAAAATGTAACATAATGATGTGTATAATCGAATTTGCTTGGCTATGAAAGCCTATAGAAATACCGTCGCCGTTACGCCATAACGTCGCCGTTACGCTATAATTATTAGAGATAAAGATATCTCCCTATAGAAGGAATGTACTTTTATAGTAATAATACGAAACCTGATTGAAACTACCACTCAATGGCCGACAATGTCGGTCATCTATTTTTATATATCGGCGATATCGTCGGTCGAATTTGCGACATGACTATCGACATGAGAACAGGGTTGGTCGATATTGTTTTTAAGTCAGAAAACTCCCTCACAATCTTACTCCCATCACGCTCTCCTCTACCCTCCTTTTCTCTCTGTTCCATCTCTTTCACTCCCGCCATCACACACACTCTCTCTTGTCACTTTGCATTAGCACAAAATCGGCAAATTTCCCTTTCTTCATGTTAGCTAGTTATAACTTCTCTCTTCTATCTCTTTCCCCCTCCCCTCACTCTCTTCTCATATCCTCCACCTCTCTCTCCCTCACTCACTCTTTTCTCCCTGTCTCCTTCTTGAAAGGGGCAGACAGAGATATAAAAATGTTGAATATGAACTACAAATATACATTAGATCTTCAGAAAAAACTGAAAATATTATTTTTAGAAATATTTAACAAACTTTGTCGCCGTTCAAAACCAAAGCAAGTCGGTGGCTAAATGCTCTGTGAACTCTAGAACCCAGCCCCGGTCTCTTAGACACTAGCCCCGGCTTCCTAGACCATAGGCCCGGCTGTATTCATAGACTAGATCCTGGGCTGCCTATGCTACTGTGATTCTATGCGGACATAGCTTTGTCACCAAAGCATAACATAGTTTGTCTTAACTTAAATTATTCTTATAACAATGTAAGGAAGACGATTAACATGGATACCACAGTCACAATTATTGTTTGAGATTAGTCTTTTATTTCCTTAACCTCCCTGGCTATTTCCCGGATAAAGTAAGGAAGGAAATACCCTGGTTGTAGGGATGCTGTAATTTGAATGTTTGAAGTATCTAGTAAAGTAAGGAAAGGGGTTGAAACGACCAGGGGTTGAAAAGACCCGGGGTTGAAAAGACCTGGGGTTGAAATGACCAGGGGTTGAAACGACCAGGGGTTGAAACGGCCAGGGGTTGAATAGACCTGGGGGGAAAAGACCAGGGGTTGAAAGTTCCAGGTGGGAAAAGACCAGGGGTTGAAAGTTCCTGTTACCCATTGAAATAGCTTCAAAATCACTTTCATGAAAAAAATATTTTGGGGGAAAACAATACCCAGGTAACCTCACTTGAGATCTATGTAAGCCACCCTGAAAGTTATAGCCCTGTATATGCAGCCAGTAAAAAGCCTTTTACAACTTTGTGAAGAGCCTTGATGTCGTAAATCCACTATTAGTATAGTGTGGATACTTCCCACTGAGTAATACAATTGATGCTGTATTGCCATAGTATGAACGTAGCTCTGGCACTTGGGTTTACAGCAAACATCCTCGTTTGTGCTCACATACGATTGTCTTCCCCCGTGAAAAAATAACTTTCAAGGCGAACAAAAACACAGAACAATACAATGGAACCTCTCTATTAAGACCACCCTTGGGAATGAATGATTTTTGGTCTCATAGCGAGGTGGTCTCTTAGGGGGCTCCAAATCTAATAAGAGGGAATAATTCGGGACTGGGAAAACTGGTCTTAATAGAGGGTTGGTCTCTATAATGAGGTGGTCTTTATGTGAGGTTCCACTGTATATCAAATTTAGTGTCAAAGGGTAGTAACAGGGTTCCCGCGGTTCAGAGCACTTATGATTTAAAGACGTTTAATTACTGATTTACATGATTTTTAATGACAAAGTGAAGGGGAGCATTTTTAATGCGTTTCATATTTAATTTATACACGTCTTTTCCTCAGAAATAAAGATGAAAAATATATCAAACTGTTCGCTCTGAGTCCTTCAGTCTGAATGTTTTCGTTTTTCACCTCAGCTGTCTTATTTGAAACATCACATCACATTTTAATGTCTTAATTACCAAACATGACTTTTATTGACGTTACAAAAGGTAAATCCGAATTGAATGACTTGTAATGACCCACGGGAACCCTGAGTAAGGCCTTCTCTGAGATTATATAATTTTGGATCCTGTCAACGCCTGTCATTGTGAGATATTCTTGCGTGATCTAGTTATGGGGACGAGCCGGAAGGTAGATAAAAGAAAACAAAGGTTCAAAGTGGGAATAATATCAACGGATTGGTTTTGATTTCGATTATTAAGCAGATATAATGTTCCAGGCCTCTCAGGTTACAACTGGCATTATTCCTGCCCCCACTACACACTCTAACCAATCTTGAGATGTAAACATTTGCAATTGTAATTGCATTTGCACTTCTGTATACATCATTTATACCTGTATATTTATGCTGTGTATAATGAATCACTGGGTTTTTGTGTCATGATAGACCCCGAAAAGGGGATATTGTACACCAAGTATGAATAAAATCTTTAAAAAAGACACACACCAATATTTATCATATCATTTGGCTCCTATTTGTATGACACCCTTAGGTATGAATAGATAATATTTTGAATTTTATTTAATGTATGTCTTATACTGGATGAAAGTGGGGTCATGTAAAAAATCAACCAACTTCCATGATAAAGGGCACACGAAATTCGTGTCATAAACACAGTTTATTTGTTTTGAGTTTAGTGTGGGGATACTTTTTTTTTTAAATTGAAGGATAATTCGTGGATAAATTTTGATTTAGAAAATTATTAACAATACAACAATTCCTGAATAATGGTCTGCTCAGGGGATTTTTTAAAAGAAGAAATGGAACAAATTGTGGACAATATTTTTGTTTCAAATTCGCCTGCTAGTTTGTGTGCCTGGAACTGCGAATACAATTTGTTATTTTATACTTACTTCTTCTCCAGCCCATCGCAGAGGAACCTTTCACGTTTGAGACGGAGTTGGACGATCTGCCGCGAGAGCGTCTGAAGGAGCTCATATTCCAGGAGACAATGCTTCTCAGCCAGCGTCCCGACAACCGCCGTGAGTAGCAGCATCAGCTCTATTGGTTTTTTTAAATCATAATTGTATTCAATACCAACAAAACTACCTTGAACGGCAGACTTCGAAAATACAGTCCGTTCACTCCTCGCCTCGTCATGTACTATTAGTTACTCACTTCTTAGTGACATTATATTTTGAGACATTAGGACAGCTATTAAATAAGTATTTCTATATCTTATGTTTCCTGTTTGAAAACAAAAGTTTGCAATAGTTTTGGGTGGACAATTACTTATAAAGTAGCTAAATATACTCCATAGGATGACCTTAGAAATGTATGGATATATTTAATACACTGTTTTGAAATTTGGTACACGTATTTATATGACTTATAGCGCTAGATACCACAAAAATGAGAACATTCCACGTCACAAATGCGCCATTTGATTTTGAAAGTTAAAAATGAAACCTCTGGTAAAATCAAGTGTATCATATGTAACCACCCAGACCCGCCCAGATACACTCCCAAGGTACTGCCACTCCCTGAATGAACAGGTGGAGCAGCCCTCTTTATATGCTCTATAGAAACAAGAACTAGATAACAGTGATCAGTTTACATTTATTTATTTCCGGTTCATGCAGAAGATTGCATTTCCAAGGGAAACAAAGATTGATGTCAGTTAAATGTAAAGTGAAAAGTTCGAGAGGGAGGGAGGGATAGTAGGAGAGGAAGGGGAGACAGAAAACATGAAATCCCTATCCCATATCTGACTGGTCACTCCATGTAATTCTGGTGGTCCCTTTAACACCTTTACATATGAGGCATCTTACTTCTCAACTTGCCACTTTAATTCATACATGGTCCACCCTTTAATTCACACCTAAATGCCATCTCCTGCCCCTCCCAGTCATTACCAGCATGATTCTGATCCCATCTGCTGATATCAGAATCAACAGATTCTTCACACTGATATCCAGGATGGGAGGAGCCAAGATGCTATCAATGATTGCCAGACATCACCCGAATCTACTTAGATTGATGTCATCTCATCAATCTAAAAACTTTGTTCTGTATATTGTAAAACCAGATATTGTAACTGATTTGCTTCCATTTTCAGAATGAAGACCTTATTATGGAACACTAGGGGTCGCATGGATTGAGGCTCCACCTAGTGTAGAACGTTGACATCCAGCATCCGGAAGTAGGGGGACGTGACCAGCGGCGGCGGAAGGCGACGCGAGGAACAGACGACAATTCAAAATGTCCTTTTCTATGGCGACCTACATATTATTACCACGATGTCTCTCCTCCTCCTGTTGTTGTTCCTCATCTCTCTCCTCTTCCTCCTGCTCCTCCTCTCCTCTCCTCTCCAGTCCGAAGTTGAGGATACTTAGAATCTATTTTATACAGAGAGAGAGAGGGAGAAAGAGACAAAACAAACTTACTTACGTGTAATGTAAAAAGCAAGGTGAAAGGGTTCCATCATCAATCATTATCCCAGTTGCACTATATATGTATATGATGCTAATCGAGCCTGTGGTTTACATTGTGTTTGGGACTGGACTTGAGCTGAGAGCCAAGAAGGGGAAAATATAGTTTGTACAGATTATAGAAATATATATATGTGAAGATATATATTATATATATAATGTGGGAAGATAAATGCCCCATTTTGTATTTAGACGATGCTGCCAAGCAGTTGGTTTATTATATAAAGAAAATTGATGATGAGAAATGAATAATTCCTAATTACTTAATAATATAATACACCAATTTATTAGAATGAAGAAGGAGTCATCCTTTAAATAACGTTCAAGTTTCATGGTTCACAGAAATGGCGGGAAGTATAAATAAACGGTGTAGACGGGCGTTTTTTCCTTGGCCTCAAAACTTGTTAAGTTTTAGTTTGCTCATGAATGTTTTATAATTATACAGTGAAACCTCTCTATTATGGACACTCTTGTGACTTGGCTCTATTGTTCGCAATGATGAAGTGTCTGGACTACAGAAGGGTCGCTATAATGGAAATGTACAGTAAAGGGTCTAGCCCTGACTGTCCATAATAGTGAGGTTGAACTGTGTATAGGGACCAGCTCTAAGTGTCCATAATATTGAGGTGTTCCTACTAAAGAGCTGTCGCTATAATAGGTATGTACAGTAAAGGGGCTAGCTCTAAATGTTTATAATGGTGATGTGTCCGGATTTGTGAGGTTGTCTTTAAGTAAAGGTTTAACTGTTAGTGATAAACGCTGGTTATATGGTTTCCTTCTCCTTTAACTAAAAATAGAAGGGAACAAATCTGTTCAATGATTTACTCTTCGGACTGTTTGGAAATGATCTCTGGGAAAAGTTCTTCCTAGACACTTTCTGTATGTAACGAGGCTGAGCTTATAACATTGAGTGAATGGCCTGATCACACCTTATTATACTTCCCTGGTTCGTGAAATAAAACCATTATAATAGTGAAGGTAATGCATAAGATACGGGTTCACATTGAAGTTGTTGAATGGTTCAAAACTACTGAAAGGTTCATAAGGATCAAGACGCCAAAATGTATATTTGTAATTTATAGAGTTGCATGAAATTCGCAATATTGAAAATATCTGAGTATATATATTTGGAATTAAGGAAACGCAAGAATAAATTTTAGTACATGTATAAATAAATGATTTATAATATAACGTCATTTAGTTCATAATTCCGGCTGATATGTAGTGTTTATGCATTCAGATTGTACATATACTCTGACGCCGTGACGTCATATGGTTCAGGTTGTCAGAATATGTACAATCGGTAGCTCTACACATTTAGTTAATTCTGTTAAATTATGTTGAAAAATGAGAAATACGAGGTATATATCTGAGTATACTTCATGATTTTGTTATTGCGTTGATTAGACAAATCTGCTCCTCGGTTGTTAACTGTATTTTGAAACTCATTTCTGTCTTCAATTTTGGGTATTTGAGAGGATTGGTGAAGGTCAATTGTACATTTTCTGGCGACTTGACCCATATGATTCTGGACTTTCCTGTACATGATATGACTGAAACTACTGTTACCACATACAACCAGTTCTGGTAGCTCGACTCGCTCACTCGCTAAATTTACTAATGAAAAAGTTGGCACTGTTATCTTCATTTTAAAAAATTAACCCAGTTAACTTAATGGGAGAAACTTTATTTCTCCGGTGGTTGATAATAAAAACGAGAGATTTGAGGGAATACAAAGGACCTGTACGTACTCGTACAAACACTCACTAGTTAAGCAACTGCAACACCGAGAATGTAACAAATATTCTGATGTACAAAAATCTTAACCAAATATCACCTGTAATTTGAATTATTTCATAAAAATTAATAAATTACAGGCTGCTTTGGTTGTATTTGTTACCGTAGGATCGATTCTGTGCCCCCCAGGAAATTGCCAGTTTTAAGTGCGCGAGGCAAGCTCGAATCGCTGCTATATAATCTACCATACTGATAAAAAAAGTGAATTATACAGAAATAGATGAAATAATAAACACAAGTGCTGGTTATGAATAACTCTGCGATACCTCTTGACCACCTTACACTGCACAAGATGAAATAGTTATAAAACCAGGAGGAATTTCTATTACCAAGATCCGCATAGTCTAAACTCTGGTTACATATTGGGCAACTCCACTTATATTATTGGTCGCCCATTTTTATTAATTAGTTACAATATTCATTAATTGATTAAGTTAAAATATACAAAAATGGTGGGTGGGGGGTTGTTTAAAGTGTCCCATATTTTCAATTCCCCTGAAGAGCGGGTTTGTATGGGATGTCCGATGCAATACAATTCCTAGAATCCCATGCGAAAACCAGAGGACATGCACCCCTTTCTTGCACGCCCCAATAAATGATTTGGAGGGAGACGAGTAGCTGAGTGGTCTAACACACTTGGACACGACCCAGAGTAATCACTGACATACCATTCTTATCTCTGAGAGGCTGTGAACCTAGACTGAGTTAATGACTTAGTGGATCTTGGTCTTTAGTAAATATGAGTATACAACTCCTGCTGTTTTGCCACCACCACTCCTCTTCCATCTACCATCTGGGTAGTACTATATATATATACGCTGCTCCACTATGTCGCAAAAACTAGCGATTGCTTGCGATCATGAAACCAGGCATTGCAACCTAAACCAGGAACTACATGGCTCCTCTACTAGGTTGTGAGGCCTACCGATAGGTTCCCAATGGTGGACCAATTGCAAGAACATAAAAAGAATCAAATAATCCAGCAATTGATTCACCGCTCGCAAACAATCACTTGTACCTTGCAACCAAGTGGAGGTGAATTAGAGGTGTAATATTTCTATGTCACGCCACACAAACTTGTCACTGTATACTACGTCATGAATGCGTCTCTATTACTGTGAACTCTGCCTCTAACATTTTATATGTAATAATGATGATGTGGGAAAAAGACATTAGCAGGTTCAGGGATTTTGTAAAGTAAGGGCTGAAGGTGTAATTCAACTGGCTGGCATTGCTTACGCTCTTCTTCAGCAAAATAATGTTTGGGCTGAGGGTTATTGGCACAAATCAAACGTAGCGCCTACACTCTTTCGCTGATGGAGAGCTTAAATATCTTGCACTGACCAGTGGAGTCTTAACTTCAACATTGGTGCAGTATCTTGCACTGACCAGTGGAGTCCTGACTTCAACATTGGTGCAGTATCTTGCACTGACCAGTGGAGTCCTGACTCTAACATTGGTGCAGTATCTTGCACTGACCAGTGGAGTCCTAACTCCAACATTGGTGCAGTAGCTTGCACTGACCAGTGGAGTCCTGACTTCAACATTGGTGCAGTATCTTGCACTGACCAGTGGAGTCCTGACTCTAACATTGGTGCAGTATCTTGCACTGACCAGTGGAGTCCTGGCTTCAACATTGGTGCAGTATCTTGCACTGACCAGTGAAGTCCCGACTTTAACATTGGTGCCGTGTGTTCCATTTATGAGCATACAATGTTCCAATCAGTGGAGTGAGGGAGCTGACCATCATCCTAGCTTTAAATACCTGACCTCGTGTATCTACAGGGGCTGACCATCGTCCAAGCCATATGTATTTGATGTCCTGTTATTCACAGGGCAGTTCTATGGTTGATAAGTACCTGTGCTGCATATTCAGATGAATGGTTTTCACTTCTTTTGTGGACCTTTTTCACATTTAGATAAGATTTTGCATGGTCTCGCCTGGATCTGCAACTGATAATTTAACATACAGTACAAGCTCTCTATATAATGGATACTCACTGTACCAGGCTCTACAATCCACAATAACGAGGTCCCTGGATTAAAGTGCACCCCTCTAATAGCAATGTGCATTTTAGGGACTGGCCCTATCTGTTCATAATAGCAAGGTGTCCGGACTTGTGATGTCCACAATCCGCGGTTTTACTGTACATGGCGTGCAATACAATGAGCTCTGAGAGTAATATACATGATAATAATAATAATAATCCCCAATCATAATGAAAAGCTAATTAATAATGGCCAGATGTGTTTTATGTCAATGTACAAACTTCCAGGCCAATGCTATGATGGTAATGGTGATGTTGTCCATTAATGTGTTTCATGATGGCCACAAAATGTCTTGTGTTATGAAATCTTGCCTTTCATGAACAATGTCTTCACATCATGCGATTAGTGTTTGTTGTATTAGAGGTAGGGAATGCTCTTGCATCGATAGTGTATTGCTTTCATACAGGGTTAAGCCTTACCAATCTAATATATGGTTATACCGTACATCAAAGTATGACAAATAGGTGCCACAACAGATTGGTATAGCCATTCAGAAAAACAGCAGAAAATCTTATCTAAACTATTTTAATTGATGAATTTGGTTGACTTCCAACATGGAAAATTGATAATTATAAAGTCATTAGTGACTAAAGTAGCAAAATGTCCCAATATTCCAATTCACCTAAAAGAAATTATTTTCACAGACGCACACTACCACATTTTTTATCCCTGCAAAATTTAATTTCCAGCTGCATACTAAATATTAATAAAATAGAAAGATATATGTGGATAAATATTTTATTCTTGTGAGTTGGTTGGCTGAAAACATAGATACCTTGTCTTGTGTTACTATCGTATATTTGAGCTTTGAAAGAATTGATGTCTAGGGATATTGAGATGTTGTCAAAACTGCTACAACAGAAATAGAAACAAGAAAATTATTCTAATAGAACACCCATATTTTAATAAGTGGCCTTTTGAATAAGTCAAACCATAATTTATCTGGTTGAAGAAAGAAGTTTAAAGATCACATATTTCTGGTGGGGAAAAAAATGTTACATGAGAAAGTATATCACGACGAGCAGAGAAATACATCTATTAAACATGAGGCTGTTTATGTAATGGTGTTTGTGAATTGGTGGGTTTTCGGTGGTTTTTGATGGTAGTGTGTTTAAGGACTTATAGCTACTTGTTTTACTCAAGGGTAAGCAAAGCGAAGATGCTTGGATAGCTCTTGCCAAGTTTTAAGTTGAGTGACAATGGGTTGGAGTGACAGGTAGTGAGACAAAGCAGTAGCAGCCCTGTGAATGACCATGGGTCGGAGTGACAGGTAGTGAGACAAGGCAGTAGCAGCCCTGTGAGTGACCATGGGTCAGAGTGACAGGTAGTGAGACAAGGCAGTAGCAGCCCTGTCAGTGACCATGGGTTGGTGGGACAGGTAGTGAAACAAGGCAGTAGGAAACCTATGAGTGACCATGGGTTGGAGTGACAGAGGTAGTGAGACAAAGCAGTAGCAGCCCTGTGAGTGACCATGGGTCGGAGTGACAGGTAGAGAGACAAATTAGCTGAACATTTTCTTTAAAGTTTAAATAATAATTATTCACATAATAGTGAAGCTAAAAGACATAATTTTACATGTTGTCATCTTAAGATGTTGAGTAGGCGTTTAAATGTAATAGAAAGAGCATCAGCCTTAAACTTTGCATTTAAATCCATGCTAATATTTTATATAATGACCCCTCCCCAAATAAGTCCAGTTGTAGTTAAAGTTCTATGTATATTTTAGTCTAAAACTTGGATTGGCTTTACTAAATGTGGGTTGTAGGCAACTCCAAGAAGAACAGGATGGAAGAACTTCTGGTGTTCTAGTGGTAAGCAGGGTCCAGCTTTTCTAACCTCATTTAGAATATACAGTCCAACCACTTTCTTATGGACGCTCTTAGGTCTGAGTCATAATGGTGAGGTGTCCAGTTAAAAGGGTGGTCTCTAATAGAATGGTGTTCGTTGAAATGGGTTGTCTCCTAGTAGAGGTGTTACTGTTATCCATTACTTAGGTTGCTTTTAAGAGGAACCACCATCCTTTGTTTCTGTTCTCTTTGTCTTAATTGGGGTTTACTGAAGTAGAAATATACATTTTCTCTTGTGCTTAAACTTTGATGAAATTTAGTCATAGTGTTTATAAACTTCGAGACTTGCCCTGATTCCTAACCGGTGATTGCTGGAAAATATGACAAATAGTGAACAATGATATCAAGGATTTGCTCGCATCTTACAGCAGAACATGTATGAAACAAAATAACAAACCCTCTCTTTTGATTCAGTTGCATTTCATCCTTACTAAGGAGTGATGTTTTTTATTTCAACGTAACTGAGATTGTTACATACATTTGAAGAATCTTTTCTCTTTTTTTCTCGAATTAAACTTTTTTAGTTAAAGTCAGTTAACTATGGGCCTTGGTCTTGCTCGATGAGTGTTTCTAGAGCTTGTGTGAAAACCTGTGTCGGCTGGGTTTTTTTCATTATCTGGGTGTAAAGGTATTTTCTCCATAGCGTATGCTCTGCAGACTAAAATCTGAGAAACTTATGGTAAGCCTGGTAGGATAAGATTATAATGGGACTCAAAGTCAGTCTTTTTCGTTTTTTGTCTTCGCTAAATTGATTATTTTTTTTAAGAAAACTGGTTTCGGAGAGATGTAAAAGATTGGCGCCGGCTTTTGAGGATGTACTTTCTTTACAGGGTTCTCATGTTTTGGTCCTTTAAGTCATGAAATTCCTTAAATTTGAGAAAATCCTTTTGAATTCCTAGCCCTTGGATACTGGGGTAAATGGAAAATTCTGGAAACGTCTTGAGGAATTTCTATGCCAGAAAACGCGGGAACCCTGTGAAATTTGATAAAACTGCTAACATTCTCACAGCAATGATAAATATTATTAATAATGTGGTGAAAAATGTATATTGTAAAAAAACAATTGTATATAAATATTATTGTGTGCTTTTGCATAGCCAAGTCACCATACAGTGTTCCGTGACACGAACAACCCTGGTTGATTATATTACATATATAGGTACATTTCTAATCCAGATGTGTATTGATTATTTGTTAGATTTCAGGATAGCTGTAGAAATTCTATTTGAATTAGTACGTACTGATTCATGTCCATTTGCGACTTATAATTTGTCTATTTTCCAACATTTAAGCTATTTTTTAAGTGTTACAATTGAAAGTATAAGATAAAAATAAGGCAGGTCTACTGTTATAAAACGTTTTTGAGACTACTGAAGTTTTGTTCAGAATTGAAATAGGGGATTTGCATGTTTCACTGCTCATGTTTTCTTACAGTGCATGCTGGGTTGGATCCAGACAAATATTTAGCAACATATTTGGATATTTTTCCACCAATATCATAGCTTGTATAAATGATCTATAAAAACCAAATGCATGATGGGAAAGATACAGTCTTGTTTTATGTAAACATGTGGCTATTTACATGATATCATGTTAAATATCCCATGCTGAAACTAACATGTTGTCTAGTATGGCTTTTACACTGACACACAACTCCCATAATTCCATGCGAAACAAGATTCAAGATGGCGGACATGCAAATCCCCCTATTGGTGAAGAACACGTGTGTGTTGTTATTGTGATGGATTCTCTTCTTTAAGACTGGCAAGAGTGCGCATGTCTAAAGTGATCAATAGGGTAGTTGCATTAGCCACTGCGCAAGTCTAAACGAAGGGACTGTGGGATATGGTGTTGTTTTGGCATTGATTTTTCAGCATGTTCCAAAATATAATTTAAAGCTGCATTTCCAGCTGGGGAGACCAACATATTCTTCTGCTAATACACTCATTGTTCTATTCTTTGACTGAAATTACCCATTAGTATGCTTCTGTTTCTAAGGAAATAAATTCCAAGCGACTGGGGCCTAGACGACATGTTATAAAGCCTAAAGGAGGCAGGGGTCCATTTCGTTTAGTCAACTTAGGATGTAAGGGAACGTATAAATCTGGTGGGCTTATATAAGGTTATATATGCCCTGAGAATGAGCCAGGCGTTTGCTTCAGATTTCTAACGGAGTTGGAAGTTGAAAGGACAAAAGGAGGGGGAAAAGAGAACCGAGAGTGAGTGATAATGAGTGAAACAACCACCTAGAAGGGTTTTGGCGTAGCCACAATGTGAATCTTTTATTGAACCCTGCTGTACAAATACTTGTTAAATGAATTTCTGTAGCAAAAGAATGGAGCAAAAAGCAGAAATCTGTATTCATTGATCGAGGTTAGCTGAGAATGCAGCGTTAAAATATCTATTATCCACCTGGTGTAATATTTATATCTTTTGAAATGAGGAATCTTATGTCTTGTGAATTTTATTTCAAATCTGGTATGTTCATCCACATTTTGAGTTCTACTTTTTCCACAGTTCATTCAGAATCAAGTTTTTTTGCAACATTGTTTACTGGCCAAGGTTTACTTAAAATAATACACTGATTATAGTGATATATGTCAGAAAAACAAACCTGATATGTTTAAATGCATTTATGGTGGTAGGAAAGTCTTTAAATTATTCTATTTTCTTGATTATTAACCCTTACAACGTGAGGAATGTTCTCAGATTAAAGAAAAGGAAATTAACTATCACCTATATTTGCATTAGTTTAGCTGATCCGTGTGAATTGAGCTGTTGAACTGATATATAACGTACAAAAAAATGCATTTCTCACCCGTCTGAAAATACATTATAGTATTCCCACTCCACACTGAAGGGAAATAGCGATTGGTGCCAAAGTGTTTAAATACCAAAATGATTTGGGTGTCAGAAATGAAATATTCGGTTGGTGCGACTTGTGTACTCTCTAGGCTCAGAGTTGAGAGAGTCCCTCCAAACTGAGGGACAGCCTCTCGCTCCTGACGGCAAAATGTCATTTTAATACCATTAGGACGCCTAATACTCCAGGGCCGAAAACTCCATTTAATAGCGCTGTAGGCGTCCAATCACTGACTTACCATTCTTAACTGCTGTGAGCCTAGACGGTATACGTAGCTTGTACCGGTTGTAAAACCTGAGAGAGTGAAAAAAAAACGGTTTGAATCAGATCTGAGTTCATGGGAAATAATTCCTTTCTCTCAAAGACTTGCCAATATCAAAGTGAATGAACTCGACAGTACACCACCAACTTATGCGACAATATTACCTATCTACAGGGGTGGGCCCAGACAGGAGGAATAATTATAGGACTCGCTTGGTAACACGACATGGGGTAACAATTACCGTTAACCACTGGCACGGGTTGAGACGGGCTGATCCTTCTAACACGGTCTAGATTTATATATGCGGCACGTTGTATAATCCTTTCATTTGGACAATTCAATTCAAGCTTGCAATAGCCTTGAAACTAATCAAATGGGCCTTGAAAATCCAAAATATTTCACATTTCCTTGACTTTACCGAACGATCCTGCATTAGCTTTAACCCTACAACCAACTTTAATAAGATGTCCATGAATAACACACTTTTCCTCTATCTGCAATTGCTGGAAAGGCTTTTCCTGGAAATGAGACGTACAAATCTCAAATATTCTTCAGATTGTAGGATATAGCAGCTACTGAAAGTGGTTTGGAAAAGTCTTGAAATTGTAGTCTCAAAACGCCAGATATGTTCTGTCGGCTATAGATATACATACTACTATGTACCTAAAATGAAAGTCCATTGTTTATATAATATATAACAAAGCACTTTGTATATCTACACGGGCAGAATATCACCAAACATAGTGGAACATTTTCTAACCTGAATACCGAAGTTATCATATGAATAGAAGTGCTCAACTTTCCTCCCTTTGGGTCCAACGCTGAAGAACCTCACATACATTATATACATTATCTTGCATATTTTTTCGTCCGCATCGCTTCGATGTTTTTTGCCTCCTGGTTCTTAATATTTGGAGTTTTTTGGAGGGAGTTTTCTTGTGCCCTAAATGGTAGTTATCGTCTACATGGCCTCCCTATGTAGCTGAATGAGAGTCAAATGCCTCCTCCTGCGCTAAGCTCAACATAATAAATAATAATAATAATATCGTGTATAGATTAGTCGATTCGTCTAGTGCCAGCCTCGTCTTTAATGTACGGTACATGACCAAAAAATACAATACATGATGACGGTGAATATCATGGTTATGTTAACTTGTCTGTATTAAAATATCAATGCTGAATAAATAAAACTAAGATTTTTACAGTGATCTTGGCATCGGGTTTTCTCTCGCAATTCTCCGTAACACACTAGGGCTATATTGGACCACAACAACTAATTACAGCAGGGAAAAGATTGAATGCGATTTTATTTTAAATCTTATTATAATATGTAAAAGATAATACAGTTTAGAAGGTCGCCGCAGGACTGTGACAGAAGTAAATTAATTTGGAGACAATAATTTCTTAGCCTGGAAAATGGGTATCTAGGTGGAAGGGCCTGGGAAATCGATATAGGCCTATTAGACTTAAATCCTGTTGAAATATTTTGAATAGCCTGGAATTTTTCGAAAATTCTCAACTTCTTACCGTAACTCCCTATTCGGTACATAAACTGAGTAAACGTGGAAAAACGGTAATTGAAATCACATCTAAATATAAAACATATTAGATACTTCATCGGTCTATGAACAACAATAGGCCTAACTATAATCCCCTGGTCCCGTTATTATATAAAAAAATAACTTAAATACAATTTCATATGTCCAATGTGCAGATATGCAAATATGAAACCGTCGAGGAAGTAATTAGCAAATAAAACTGAAAATAAGCTGTATTCAAGCCACCCCATCCCAAACTTTTGATTACAAGAAGTTGAAAATCATGAAACTATAGGTGGCCCAGAACATGTACATAGCTCTTGTGCCCACATGGGCGGGAAAATAAAACACTAACACCACCAAGAGGGACAACAGGGTACTAAACTTTCTGTCCAATCAGAGCGCGCCTACAACCGGATCATCCCGACCCACACAGTCCCAAGTTGCTCGGCGCTAGGTCTGGCCTACACGTTGACCTTAAAGTCAAGGTAGTGTTTGGGCGAGGTTACTCAACTTACCACTACATCCAGAATTAATGACAATATTTTTTGCAATTCATGAGCATTTTTTCAAATTTTCTTTCCAGGCGACATCCAATTTTTCATCGTTCAAGAAAAAATATTTCATGAATATTGATCATCATATTTTGGAATAATAGGCTACTAAATCTAATGAGTAGGCCTATAGGGCTATCATCAACATTTTTAAACACCTCCCAAATAGGCCTATCTAATTGTTTAGGGGGACAAAGGCCACACCTTGGAAAGTCAGGAAAAAACGGATTTAGGCCTATTCAAGCCATCGAAGTCATGGAAAAGCGATCGAATACTTGTTCAGGTGAGGAAAAATAAAAGTCATAAAGAAATAGGGGAATTGTGTTGGTCAAATGCGATTGATAGGCTAGCTTTAGCAAATGTAGCCTGAGGTCCATAGTAGGCTACCGTAAGCCTTTTCACATTTGATTTCTTAGATATAATTTATCAGACAGAATTAAATAATTTAGCGCAACAATTCTACATGTATAAATCATACATTTTTCAGGAACCTGATTATTGGGCCTATAAATTGGATCTTAAATAATTAATAAATAAATAAATGGTTGTTAGGGCCTACTTAACAGATTATCAAAAACACATTTGTGTCTAGGCCAGAATTTTACAATATCAAATGGATTCCAATGATTGAATTGAAACATACTTTATTTGTCTGATGGTAAACATTAGGACATATAATAAGTCTACTTCTATATAGGCCTAATGTTGAGAACTGTAAACCCTGAAATCTGCAGGGATTTTGTAAAAACTTCCGTTTAAACGAAAACTTTGGTTGGAGGCCTAGTTCTGGTGAGAGATGACCCCACTGCCACCTAGTGTATTAGGGAGGAGTTAGTGAGGGGGCGGAAGCTGAGGCGGCATCATTCGCTGCCATTAGATCTCTCTCCCAGTCCATGTGACAGGTACCCGACAGGCACCGTTCCATCTTGTCTATAGCTGTCTATCATCTATCATCTTGCTAGCCTCTAGCTTCTAACATCAACTTCCAACTTGACCGCAGGTAGGTAAGGTACTGACCAGTTTTGTTAACTATTGGACGTACTCTCTCTCAGAACGGAGTAATGGGGGTAGAATTAACAAAGTTTAGCTCTTAGACTAGCTGGATCGTCGCAACTAGCTGCTACAGTAGGCCTACAGTGAGTAGTGCGACAGACATGGTTAGATCTCCCGCCATAGCTCGCCATGAGGGAGCTGGCCGGGGAAGGGGGCCCTCGCCGAGGTTCTGGCGGACACGCGCGACTACATTACTATCTATTACTCCGAATGTCTTGGCTGAGAAAGGGGAAGATTGGCAAGAATCATTATCTATGGTAGGCCTATAGATACCATATATTTGTTATAGATACTGGAAGACCTGGAAATGGGTTTTTAGAATTAGATGTGACTTTTAGCCTTTAGGTGCAAATAAATGATATATTGAATCAGAGCTATTATAATACTACTGGTATATAATAGCTCTGATTGAATAAAATTGATACTAGTATATAATTTGCGCCGCCTGTTTCTTAAAGTAGCCTATCCCCCCCCCCCCCCCGCCCTACCTCCCGCCCCTATATCTATGCACCCCCTCCCCCTCCCCCCCCCCCCACCCCGATACCCACGCATTAAATTTTTTCTGGATTTCTTTCAGAGTTTCTCCTGGCCTTTCTCATCTGCGTCAGATTTTCAGAAAATGTACAATTGGCTGCTCTACGTATTTTGGAAATTCTGCTAAATTAAGCTGAAAAACGATGAATATCGGGTATATCTGAGTCTATTTAGTATTGCATTGATTTAAAGTATCAGTTATGTTATGTTAACCTGCATTTTGACGCTCATTTTTGTCTTAGATGTGTGTTATTTGAGAGAATTGGTAAAGACGAATTGTACATTTTCTGAAGATCTGACCCATCTAAATTTTGTATTAGTTTTCTTGGCATTATATAGGCCTACCGTAATACATATATAATCATATGCTTTCTTTCTAGGATGTGTAACTTGCATGTGTGAAATTGTGTGCGTGTTGGGAGGGGTCGAAATTAAAAAAAATATATGTTCACTTTTTGTTACCTCACCATCATGTCTTAATCTTATGGGGCGATGATGTATGAAATGAAATAGGAAGCAACGATTTATTATTTTTAAGAATGAGATCAGAAAGTGGAATGGCTAGCATCCTCAGGAATTTTCGCCTATGGACAATCATGTTTGCGCTGATATTAATTCCCCATTCTCATATTTGTTTTACACTTATAGCCTATAGGCCTACATCAATTGTACTACCCAGATCAGAGGGGATTAATTCTCTTTACAAATGTGTTTACTGCAGTATCCATCGCGTGGTGGCAGTTCCTAACTCCCCTGGCATTTATAAGAAAATTACAGGATGCTGCCTTTGTCCGTAGGCTATGTGATTTCATCATTTAATAGGCGGGAAGGATGACAGAAGGGATTGCCAAATGTCTGAAAAAGGGGGAGATCTCCCGCCAAAACGGGAGGTTTGGCCGCCCTGCATTGATGTTCAATAAATAAACATTTCCTCGTTGAGAATTGGGCTTAAATTAAGTTAGAAATATTATGGGGAGCCCAATAGATCGACTTAACGGGTTAGCTCTTAAGAGCATAAATTTACAGGGCCATTGGGACAACCTAGTTTTTAAAGAACGTCATTTAGATGCGGCGCTGAAATAACCAAAAAGGAAAATGGAGGCACTCCTTTTTACTCATGGTAGCGGTACATTATCTTTGATTTGACAGGAAGCCGGGGAAAAATACCATTAAATCCAGTTTGCCGTCATCTGATTACATTTACAAACATACCGGTAGCTGACATGTATCGTTATCAGTGGTCGACCCTTGCTCGGGACAGAGCCTACTAATCTCCATTAACCGTCCTGTAGGCAGTAAACATCAACGCCCTCTACGGTTAACTCTATGGCACGCCGCTGCATACAGATTTTCAGAAAATGTACAATTCGCCTTCACCAATCCTCTCGAATAACCAACATTTAAGACAAAAATGAGCTTCAAAATGCAGTTTAACATAACAGAACTGATATTTTAAATCAATGCGATACCAAATATACTCTGATATACTAAAAAGTTATCATTTTTTAGCAGAATTTAGCAGAAATTACTACATATATGTAGAGCTGCCAATTGTACATTTTCTGAAAATCTGACCCGTATAGAGTGTATGGCCATGCTGAGCAGCTCTCCCGTTTACGTTTTAAATAGTATGTGTTCAGTACTAATCACTCTTACGTCACAATACCAAGGACGTTCGGGAGAGGGGGTTCCCCTAAAACCCATTACGATGCCATGACAGGTTTATTTGACCCTTATATCTCCGGTCCCCTCCATGGTCAGAGCTACATACCCCTCCACCCAAGTCACTTGCCATATATCCCCTTTGATCAGGAACTATGAATATTGTTTTGGTTTAGAGTGTGGCATGGAATAGTCATTAAGATAACCTCCATGGCCACAACCCCCATGAATTGTAAGTTGAGACACTGACTCGCTGATATCATGTAAATAGGGAAAAGCTATGTAATTACTGACAAGTTAGAGTAGACTTGTGTAAATAAGATAAAAGAATTCTTTATTTGCCATAAGACGATTCAGACAAAAAAGTTGTAGTCATCATTGTTTTCTCACCATTGAGATAGGCTCAGGGACTTGGTGCGAGACTAATTGGGGATTCATGTTGACACTGCTAATTCTGACATTTAAATTGATATATATTTATATGATATATTTACATACAAATGCACAATTAACAGCCAAGCACAATTAACGGCCAATTGACTTTCTGATAAGATAAGATACTACTTTATTTATCGAGATTCACATAGTAGTACAGGCATTTTAGGTAAATTTTAGGCCAAACCCGGAATAAAATAATGTAAAGCTGATTTTGGGATATATGATGCTGGACACATGGGGGAACATTCCCTGAAAAGTCCTCACCTGGGGACTGTGTGCTTTTTGAGATTTTGACGTTTTTGTGTCATTTTCCACAAAATTGCATTGGTCTCTATGGGAAAAAGCACCTGGATCAGGCCATTATTGCCAACATTAAGAATATTTGGCATTGTTATTTGCAGGGAATATAACATATATAAAATATACTGTACAGGTTGAGGTACCATAGTAAACATGGACGTATGGAGATTCCAAAAATATATAATTTTGTTGCCATGGCAACAGTCAGATTTTGGTGAAAAAAGCATTTTTTTTAGATCAGGTCATAATATTTGGGGACCTAATTGTCGCATTGTGCATGTTATGACAAATTTTTTTAATTTGGCATGTTGTTAAATAAGGCCTGAAATTTTCAAAAAGCACCAGCTACAAGTTGGTAGACACCCCTGGTGGCCAGTAGCTGCAAAATTCAAGATGGCCACCCAAAACAGTAAATATGGCATATCTTGGCTTCTATTTGGTAGATCTTCAACTATAATACCATTTTATTGATGTTTTTAGGTATGAGGAATTCATTTCTGAAGGTCATTTTATGT
This sequence comes from Sthenelais limicola, assembly GCA_942159475.1. Lineage (NCBI taxonomy): Eukaryota > Metazoa > Annelida > Polychaeta > Phyllodocida > Sigalionidae > Sthenelais > Sthenelais limicola. The sequence continues at coordinate 109,864,195 of OW804098.1, forward strand.
TCCAAGGTCATTTTCAAGGTCAAAATCCAATATGGCCCCTACTGAGTAAAAAGAACTATAGGCCTACAACAGCACTTGTTGTAGGCCTATATGCATTCAATTGGTGTACATATTGATGAATAAGAACAATTTTCTTATGATCAAGGGTGTGAGGAATCTCTTTTTTATGTCACTTTTGGATTTGTAGGTCATCTTGAAGGTCATGATTCAATATGGCTGCTGCTAGGAACCAGAATATCGTATATCTTAACTGCCGTTATTGCTAGATCCAAGTAAAATACCATTTTTTTTTAGCTCTAGATCGAATTATAAGAGCAGTTATTCTATGTTTGCAGGTGTAATGAATCCATTTCTGGAATCATTTTCTGCTTCAAGGTCATTATAGATCCTTTTCAAGGTCAAAATTTAATATGGCTTCCAGATCAGTTGTTGTTGAGTAAGATATCAGTCTTTGATGAGAAATGACTTGGAGACAGATCCCTCACAGCTTAAAACATAGAAAAACTAGTAGTATAGGCCTACATTGATTTAGTGGTAATGGCAGCCAAAATATATGACATTCTGATTCCTGACAGCAGCCATATTGAATCATATGGCTGCTTCAAAATGACCTACAAAGAAAAAAGTGAAAAAAAATATGGATTCATCACACCCTTGACCCTAAAAGAATTGTTCTTATTCATCAATATGTACACCAATTGAATGCATATAGGCCTACAACAAGTGCTGTTGTAGGCCTATAGTTCTTTTTACTCAGTAGGGGCCATATTGGATTTTGACCTTGAAAATGACCTTGGAACATAAAATGACCTTCAGAAATGAATTCGTCATACTTAAAAACATCAATAAAATGGTATTATAGTTGAAGATCTACCAAATAGAAGCCAAGATATGCCATATTTACTGTTTGGGGCGGCCATCTTGAATTTTGCAGCTACTGGCCACCAGGGGTGTCTACCAACTTGTAGCTGGTGCTTTTTGAAAATTTCAGGCCTTATATAACAACATGCCAAATTTAAAAAATTTGTCACAACATGCACAATGAAGACAATTAGGTCCCCAAATATTATGACCTGATCTAAAAAAAATGCTTTTTTTACCAAAATCTGACCGTTGCCATGGCAACAAAATTTAAAAAAAAAGATATTATGTTGAAATATATATTTTTGGAATCTCCATACATCCATGTTTACTATGGTACCTCAACCTGTACAGTATATTTTATATATGTTATATTCCCAGCAAATAACAATGCCAAATATTCTTAATGTTGGCAATAATGGCCTGAACCAGGGGCTTTTTCCCATAGAGACCAATGCTATTTTGTGGAAAATGACACAAAAACGTCAAAATCTCAAAAAGCACACAGTCCCCAGGTGGGGACTTTTCAGGGAATGTTCCCCCATGTGTCCCGCATCATATATCCCAAAATCAGCTTTACATTATTTTATTCCGGGTTCCATGCTAAAATGCCTGTACTATAGTACATAATAATAAACAGAAAATGTAAATATATAAAAGATAAAAACGACAAACAGGCAGGCAGGCAGACATCTAGATAAAATCCAGCTCTCCCAGCCGCTACCACTGATTGGTTGAGATTCACTCAAATTGAGTGACACTCAGGAAGCGCCCTTTAATAACATTTCTGATTTGCTGCCGCTCAAATAAGCACAGACAATATTGACAAAAACATCTCTTCACGCACTTCTACTTCATGCATGGAAAGGATACTTTCGCATTAACATTCATTTAACATAATTGAAGTGGTCCCGTCACATTTTGATTGACAGAGTCCATATAGTCTACCTGTTTTAGCAAACTGGTCACTATTGCTTTTCTACCTTTAACCAATCACAGGCAGGTCATCGGTCAATTATTAGTGACCGGTATATGGGGTCCAAAAAGGTCCAAACATATTCTAATGACAAGTAAGAACGGCACAGATTTGAGAGCCTTTCAAAGTAGCAGAGCGAGCATTGATCATTACAAGGCTGACCTTGAACACTGACCCATATTACATAATTGTAAAACAACAACAAATCAATCAAGTGTTTTAGTTAAAACCCTGATCCACTAATCCGGTATACATGTACACATACATCATAACCGGAGATTCTTTTACTCTCAGAAAAAGGGAGGTGGGGGATGCATGGCCCTGAAATCCGCCAATACTTGTCCAGAGTATTACCACGAGATTAATTTGGGTGTGATGTCTTAGGCTATGTACTTGTATTATATAAATATGGAATCTTTTTCTCATTTTCAATGCTGCCCACCACCCCACCCCCCGGCTCCTGCTTCCCTCCTATGCTTTTGTTTTGGTGTCTAATAATACACATGCCTCTGTGAGGCATGTGTACCGCCAGCAGTAGTGGCGCCACAGCGGCCGTTCCGGGAACTAAAACGGCCCAATGTCCGGTCGGTACAAATCATAACACATGGATGGAAGGTGGAAAATCTGTTTATATCTTCTTTTATGGACAACATTGTTCCAGGAATCCCTGGTTAATTATGATGCTTAAGAAAATACGGTAGTAGTAAGCTAGGTAAAAAAGCTGAATGAGCATTTATTTCGTTGGCAGAGACAGCAGCAATTCCCTTTTCTTCTACTATGTGCGTAGGACCGTGATAACGGGTACAACTGGTCCAATTTTAGAGAGTAGCCGGTGGCGGCTTTTTTCAAAAGCGGTAGTCGTGGGAGAGTCCAGTCAAGGCCCATTGCTCCGTTCTTTTTCAACCGATTTTTCTTTTCTTTTTCCTTTTTTAAATTTCATTTCAGGCCAATATAATATTTAAGAGTTACAAAAGGATATGTGTAATCACCATGATAATTTTCAAGCATTGGGAGATTTTGTCTGTTTGGTTCAGTAACGTTAATAGGCCTACTCCTTTGGGAGTTTTGTATTCCAGGGTTGAAAAATTGCTTCAAAATGCGGTTGTCCTCGGACAACCACTTTTCAAAATAAGGTTGTCTGACATATATCTCACAAAATATTTGATTGTCCGCTCACACTAATGATATATATAATTTATAGTTATATTTGTGATATATAATTTTGCAGGTAGTGCTCACCATGCCTCGCAGAGGAAGACCCAGGAAAGAACATGCTGCTGAACTCAAGGATGACAAATCATGTAGGTGCATCATTAGCTATTATTGAATTAATGAATTATTTTTTTTACTTCGATGCCCCTCCGGTGCTTACACTCTTGTGAAGATGCTCTAAAATAGTATGTCATATGTGACGTCATAGTTATCATTATGATGTGAAAATATGCAGAGGCTGATCTGATTGGATCCTCCTCCAGGGTTGTCATGGAATATTTTCCACGGTATTATGGTTGATATCTCTTCAGTCTTGTTATGAGCTGAAATAATCTCCCATTGATATATTGTTTTACGTTATCCAGATATATATAGTTTAATTTGTTGGTGGTGGGGACTGCTAACCGTTGGGAAGGGGTGAGTTAATTATCGGTGAGTGGTTGAAGTAATGACTTTAGTAGAGGAGTAATGTTGCACTTTTTTTTTATACTAGTGAGTTGCATTGTGGGATACATCGAGATACATAAAGTCAGCATTGTATTGTCAACATTAGTTGTAGTATAAAACCAATATGGCCACAAGTTATGACATTAGTTTCACATCCGATTTTTTTGCAATAAACATTATTACCAACTTTTTCGTTTGTTCTAATATAATTAATATAAGAGCAAATCCCACATTATTATGAAGAGGGGGAATATTATTTGAGAATCATTTTGACAGTCAGTCATGAATACTTTTTTTAAATAGTTTAATTTGGTTTGTAGGTAAACTTATGTTACATTGTGAAAAAAAAATCAATCAATGAACCAAAGTAACACATTTCTAATTCTCTTTAGGTGTACAAGTTGCACCATCATCCTCTCATGGAAGCACTGTTAAAGAGGAAACACCAACTGAACAAGCCCAGGAGTTAGCATCCTATTTGGAACTTTTTGAGGAGAAAGAATTGGTTTCGTTTCATTTCCCGGTAATCCATACAAATCTGAACCACATACAGGTAGCCAAGGTATTTGGTAAATTAACCCCTGGATTGTACACAAATTTTGCAGATTGCCTCATGATGTTGGCTAATTGTGGGGCCCTTTCCATCGATCTAACACTGGATGAATGTCTGAAAGTATCCAAACAAGACTTAGATGCTGCAAAGAACAGGATGTCCTTGAATGTAGTCCAATTTGTCAAGGCATTATTAGCCTACAGAAGTTTCTCACTGGTTATCATCCAAGGTGGTTGCAAAATGCATATGAAGTGGCAAAGGAAAAGCCAATGTGTAGATACAGTTGCTGTTATTTGCTCTTTAAAAAACTTAGCTTTCATAAATAATGTGCAAGTAGTCAAAGAAGGCTTTGTATTTTCTGTGGAAAAGACAAGGATTGAAGTTAAGTTTGAAGAGAAAGTTCTTGAAAATGTAAGTAAGGAAAGTCAGAATCATGAACATAAAGATGCCATTGTTGATACCGATGACAAAACCTGTAACAAGAGGGACAGTGAATGTAGTGATGCAAGGGAAACTCTGGATCAACCAAAAGATTATTCTGATGCACCCACTGCAGTTGCTGGCTCGAGGCCTCCCTCCCGCCAACAAAACAAAAGTGATGCATTAAAAGAAGACAAACTGAAAATCTTGGACAAAATACCTTATGTTAGGTGTAAAAAACTACCAGAGTCTACATCCAAGGCAGTATTACCTAAAAGTAAAAAAGTCCAACAGAAAACAAAAGCTGTTGTACCAAAAGGTCGCTCAAAGCCCAAATCTAAACTTGGAGACAATACCAAAGGGACCAAGAAAAAAGATCTTTTAAAGATCAAGTTGCCATGTATACCTAAAGCCCTGTCTCCTCTGAAGGAAAGCATAAAGCAAGCAGGAAATACCCCTAAACCTGCCCCTCAACGCAAATCAGTGGTAAAAACTGAAGGAAAAGGTGTGAAGCAGGTTAAGAAGGACACTCCATGCTCAAAAAAGAGGAGCCGGGTTTCTTCTCAATCAGAGAATGACAAAACGCCAGCCAAGAAACTTAAGCAAATTTAAAATTTATAACCAAACAACTAAAACATTTCCTGAGTGAAGGCCACTGGAACCACGGATCGTTTCTGTATAGGACCTACCTGAACACTGAATTAGAATGAAATAATTGATGTATTCAATGTGCTTTAATTGTGTTTATTAGGTCCCTGAAAAACTACATCCCTGGTCTTTAAAAATCCCTAATATTTTTAATGACAGTATTTTAAAGTGTATGGACTGATGGATTACTTTGCACTTGGTTACTCCATATAGATGATATAACTTCGTAAGATGATTTGATATTGTAACTGATGAAAGACCTCATTGTGGGCTGAGAAAAAAATGCCACTGATTGCCATCATAATGATGCCAATTTGTCTAATAGTCAAGGCCAGGGAGATCCTTGTGTATATACCACTGTTAATTGGAATGTCAACAAAATGGTTTTAAATGTGTCCTTCTTAGATAACTAAAGGCATATCAAACTGTTGTGCAGATGAACAATTTCGAGGTCAAGCGTTTTAAAACATTTTCGTAGAGTAAATATTTTGCAAATTTGTATTCATTCGGCAGAAGTTGTGTGAAATCAGCTGTCTTTCTGTATGTGATATGTTCAAGGAAAATGAGTCATAAGTCGCGAAATTTATATTTTTCAATGTGTTTTATTGACAGGATGTATTTGTAGGAATGTTCTCATCTCATTGGGGTATTTCCCTACCGCAGTCGTCAATATCGAAGTGCTTATTAAATGTCTTAATGTTTACCATTATTGGAATCCGCTTGATCTCATCTTATCAAATATTGTGCGACTTGTGACTTGTTTTGCTGTAACACATCACATATATACATTTTAAAGGAATGTAAATCCTTTCTTACAAATATAAGATCGATATAACGATGGGTCATGGGGAAAGGGGGGAATTGACAGATACCCTGATGCAACTGAATATGTTTTATGTAATTTTCATGTATACGATGAACTATGATACTATAACTTACTGTGAATATTGTTAAACTTAATTAGTCCAAGTTAGGTTATAAATGGTAGGCAATTGACAAATAATACACTCCACCCCTGTTTAACATTGTATTATCTACTTTAATACTGAGAATATTAATATTGTGCAGACGATAAGTTCTATATAATGTATCTTAATACAAGTGGAGTAAATAGAGAAGGAAAAGCCTCTAAAGCCATTTCAATGTTAACTAATCGTTTCGTTTCATCTATAGTTGAACAACAATTGAACAGTAATTCACAAGACTGATTGAATTTGAATTTAATAAGTAGTTAATGGACATTACCCAAGCGGACAATGGAGTCACTGAACCAAACTCCAATACATACATGGCACATGAACAATCTGGACACACAAAAAACGAACTATGTGTGCCAAATGACGTTGATATTATTACCTTTGGTTATTTCTGTTTTGGTCTGCATGGAAGACCTGCACGGTCCATGGTGCAGATTGTATTGACCATTGCTAACAACTGTATTGTACTTATGATGTTGGAATAAAAATCCTATATATACACATCCTTCTGACAGATGAAAACATTGTATTTCTCTTTTATTTGTTGTAACTTAAGTTTCAAATAAATTAACTACGCATTGTGCCACTGCACATGTTTGGTACAGTGCATCATGGGATGGATTCTGTTGAAATCTGACATACAAATATTTAACATTTTTTATCGAAAATTGCAAGAATGTGTTAACAATATCATAGCTTGTATAAATGACCTTGAAAAACCAAATGCATGCATGATGGGAACGATGGAGACTTGTGTTATGGAAACATGTATAACACATGGATATTGACATTAGATCATTGATAAATGTCCCATGCTGAACATGACATGATTTCTATAGATTTTATACAGTACTATTAGTCCCATAATTCCATGTGAATCAAGATAAATATTTGTTGAACCAAAGAATGACAGTTGTTCTGCCCCTTACCAGGGAGGTGGATCTAACTACTAATAATAAGTAATATGATCTTGATACTGTCTCCAAAGCATGAACCATTTTAATGATTTAAAAATTATTGCAATTATGTTGGTTGGTAGGCCAATAGTCAGGGGCACCCCGGGCTACTGTTAAATGGTCAGATAGATCTAAAGAGCTAATTACCCTGCTGGGGGCGTTAGGCCCTATGGAACCAGGGCGGTGTACATAATGATTAATAGGAGGCCTAGGCCTACACATTTTGTAAGTTTATTTTCGATACCGGTATTCAAGTTACAGATATGTGGCAAAGGACATTCTCTTCTCACAAAATCAGTTCTTCCTTGGTGTCCTGAACTTAAAATTACAATTACATTTTTTTCATAATATTTTAAGCTATATATAGAGAGAATGGGACGAGCCGGCAATAATCGAAAATTTATAGGACGAGATTCGTCCACATAAGCACGATGCCGTAGGCAGAGTGCTTATGTGGACGAATCAAGTCCTATAAATTTTCGATTATTGCTGGCGAGTTCCATTCTATATTCATTATATGTGCATAAAATTTGATCATCATCAGATATCACTGAAAAAGTATTAAAGAACTCTCAGAGAGCCCTGGCAGCTGCCCCGCTGAGAGCACCTTCAGTAGGCTTGTTGTAGCTGTCAGGACTGTGTGAGTGAGCTGTCAGGACTGTGTGATCATGCAGTGTTTACTTACTGACTTGGTTGAACTAAAACGTTCATATCGTAGCCATTTCTTGAGCTACAATAATAAACCTTACATCATTTGATAGAGAATTTAATTCTCTATTTAATGGTGTGGTGTTTATTATTGTAGTAACCGTGGTTAACACGAGAGGGCAGTAGGGTGGGTAGTAGGGTAGGATATGTAACTTTTACTAAGGCATGCGCTAAGGGAAGGGGAGGGGCCAGAGGGAGGGAAAGGTATCATAGGATAAAGGGTCCACCAATGCGGATACCCGACACTCACCCCCTGGGTATATATACGGGGAACACATGGGTATTACAAGCAGTAGATACAGATATGTACTAGACGCACTGTATGCGCTAGAACCATTATATTATATTCATTATCATCCTAATCTTGAACAGTAATGACAGTAACAACAGTAAGAATACAGGGAAGGAGTCCCATAAGATCTCATATGACTCGATGTCTACACTGACATGGGAAGGGATTATCAACCTAGCATCTATGTACAGGATAAGATACAATACACAAGTAGTGGCGTACTAAAACTCATCGTGTTGTGTTGTTCATACCGGAAACCTACAGCTACTATATATCACCATGACTCTCTATTCAATATCGCCTACCGTCTCTTAAAATACTGTACTGTATTAAACATCATGAGAAGCAATACCCCGAAGTCCGAGTATATTCGAATGCATATAAACACTAGCTAGATATATTCACCCTGGCCCGACGCACCGCCCAATAGCATAAAGATCCGAAGCTACGCGCACAACACTGGTTGGAGAACCACGGGATTGGAGATAGTGTGCGAAGGGGTGGGGTGAGTATCAATATAAGCTGGTTAAATGTCGAAACAGGAGTCTTCAGTGGCGGACTTGGTGAAGGAAATACAGGAGAACAATGCTCGAATTACACAAAGTGCAAAGAACTTTGCTGAAACAACAGAACGAATCGGCAAGGTGGAGAGGGAAAAGGTGTCCATAATCAAAGATGGAATAAAAAATCTTGCTAAATTAATGGAGAAAAGATTAGCAAGAATGAAGGCGTCCGCAAGACCTAGTGTGGGGGTTCATGTGAATAGGGAGGTGAAGACAGAAAGAGAGAGTACAGAAGATTCATCTCCGGACTCTTCTGTCCAGGGACCACCGAGTTACGCTAACTTGAGCACTGAGAGTACAGCGGTGGGAGGTGCTAGGCCCAAAAGAAACAATCCATTCGCAGCAGATTTTTGTGATGACACTAATGTGCCATTAATACCTGAAGTAACGTGGGACGCTGGTAAGCCGCCATATTACACAGAGCCATTGGTGCCGCTCCCTTATAATCCAGACTTTGACTACTTAAGCCCGCAAGGAGCCAAAGAGGAGCTGCTCAGGCAAAGCGTGGATATTGTCAGTAAAGAGTTGCAAAGGACTCAGGCCGCTCTAAAAGCAGCGGAGGAGGATACCCTGAGGGCAGTCCAGGATATGAGAAGTGATTGGGAACGGACAACTGAAAAAATGTTAAAAGATGCCGAAGATAGGCACGAAGCTAGAATAAACGTACTAAAACTAGCATGGGAGGATGGCACACGACGTAGGGTGAAAACTGCAGAAGACGGAAATAGGGATATAATTATAACACTGCAGAATGACTGGAAAAATGCACAGCAAAAAATGGATAAGACAGAACAGCAGAGAAACGAATTTATGACAAAAGAAAAAGAAAAACATAACAAGGAGCTGGAGGAGCTAAGGAGAGAGCTGGAAGAGGAAAGACGGGCCAGAGCTAGAGCAAATAGGAAGGAAGAAAGCGACCGGGAGGAGTGGGAGAGAGCAGAAATAGCAAGACAGGAAATGGAGGAGGTGAGAGAGGCTAGAAATAGAGAGTGGTGTGAGGAAATGGAAAAGGAGAACCAAATAAGGGAGGCAAGGGCAAACTGGCTAGCAGAAGAAATGGATAAGCTGAAAATAGAACATGAAAAGGAGAGTGCCCTATTTAGAGATGCGTCTGTGCGTTACAAACAAGACAGAAAAAACCTTACAGACATGGTCAGGAATCTCACGAACGTTGGAGGAGTAGAGCAGCCTAAAAATAGCATACTCCGGACACCCCACAGAGCAGGCCAGCAAGCAACAAAAATAGGAGCTAGTAGTACGATTTGCTCAGAAGATTCCGGGGATATAACCGAGATGTATAGGCTACCTAATGTGCTCCCAGCGTTTACCCCTGCACAAACAGGAAGATGGTCAGATAAGTCTAACGAAGGGGGAGGGGCAGCAATGAGACACTTCATTAGGGGGCCCGAGAATTTTCGGCACTCAACAGCAACTAGAAATGTGTCTGAATTCCTGACCGAATATGAGGACTATGCAAGTGCCTTGGGCATACCTGAGACGTACTGGCTGCAGGGGCTGGCTGGTAGATTGGAGGGGTCAGCTAAAGCATACTACCAACAAGTCGCATCAGTTGCAGCCAGAAAACGGGGTACACTGTCATACTCAGATATCAAAAGTAAATTCTTGACCAAGTTTCAGGAGATGCCGTATAGTGAGGTAAAAGATGACTATTCGCGTCGATGACAGGAGGCAGGTGAAAGTGTGGAAACCTATGCAGATGCTATGCTGGTATTGCTGGCAAGAACATCGCTGCACGAGGATGAGAAATTGAAAGCCTTTATAGCAGGTTTAAAGGATGGATTAGCGGAGAGAGTCCTGACAGAAGCTCCTCGCACCTGTGAAGAAGCTAGGAGAGCAGCCAGAAAACATGAGTTGTCAGACGAGCAAAATGAGAAAGCGCTGAGGCTTCACCTAGTGGGATCTACTCAATCAATGATAGCTTCTCTGGCAATGAAGGGTTATGACGTTACTCCCAGTGATGTCAGATCACACCCTGATCCTGCTAGAAACCTACCAGTAGAAGAAAGAGAATGGACTCCTAGAAGAGGTGAAGGGGAGAGACGCCAGGAGAAAGATAAGAATAAGAGGACAAGCATTCAAACACCAAAATCAACTGGTGTGGTAAAAAACGGAGTGTATCGGCAGAATTTTCAGTAGAAGAGCCGGTTGGAATGTCGCCAGCCATACCGGCGGAAAGGGAGGACCAATCTGAAGAGGATGAAGAGGATGAAAGTGGGAGTTCAGTTTCAATAGATGATAGTGACATAAGTATGAGCCAGGAGAAAGGAACTCAGGAGGTGCAGGAGATGGCCTTCCGGGAAAGAGAGGTGAAGAGAGCAATAAGAAAGAGGTGGAACCAGAAAAGGAGAAGATGGAAGCTACAGGATGAAAAAAAGGAACAGCGTGAAAAAGATAGAGCAGCGCAGGAATTGAAACTTCAGAAGAAAAAGGAAAATGGGTTGATGTCCTTAAGTAAACATAAAGAGGTGACACAAAACAGTAGAATTGATCATGAGGAGGGCGAGGATCGTTCCTCGCGCCTAGTATTACAGGACAGTGACGCGGGTAAAGTGACAGTCCAACTGGAAAACTGCAGAACAATTTGCACAGTTGGCTCAGCAAAAATTAGCTGCCTAGTGGACACCGGAGCTAGTATCAGTTGTATCTCGACTGATACGTTAAACCAAGTAGTGCAGGAAAAAGGGGCGCTGCTTCGCCGTGTACAGACATATCTGGTTATTTACACAGCCGACGGGGGGCGCCACAAGTCGAATGAAAGGGTGTTGTTGTCTATTAACATTGGAAATGTTCACACTAACGCATGGTTTTATGTTGTGAAGGGTTTATCCCTTCAGTGTATCATAGGAGTCGATTTCTTGAAAGCAAGAAAGGCCAAGATTGACTTCCAAATCCAAGATCCTGACCATTACACCGTTAGATTGACTAGGCCAAAATTAATACCTCCAAAATCAGAATTTACTTGTATGGCAGTGGTTTCGGCGCATCAAAATTTACATCATGCAGTAGGACTAGTTGACAATTTGAAAAGATGTGTGCAGGTCCCATTTGCGGTCAAAAGAGCCCTCGTAAGGCCACAACGGGGGGGGAACAATATACCGGTTACCTTATTTAACGCAGCGAACACGCCAATAAAATTGGGAAAGGGATCTGTTTTAGCAGCATTTTCGGTGGTCAATGAAGATGACTATGTAAAAACAGGGGTTCCCGGTCAATCGGAGCGGCCAATCAAGGAGGTAGGTAACACAACATGCAGTGAGACTAGGGTTGATTACACCCTAGGCGATAAGCTGACGGCGGAGCAAAAACTAAGTATGGCGAGTCTGCTACAGCGTTACCGCGCGGTCTTCGCCACAAAAGATTCGCCGATCTCGACAACTGACATTTTCGCACATAAAATAGAATTGAAAGAGGATTACGTGGCCCCTATTCGAAGTCCATACCGTACAAACCCTCATATGACAAGGGTACTGGAAACAATGCTGGAGGAGCAGATGCGTTTGGGCATTATTGAACGAACGAATGGCGAGTCTGAATTTGCTGCGCCATGCTTCCTGGTGGAAAAAGGAAAAGCAGCTGCAAAGCAGGACAAAAAATATAGAATTGTCATAGACTACAGAAAAATTAATAAATGTATAAAGAACGAATGTAGGGTCTTCCCATCAGCAGACGAGACGTTGGAGAACGTCGGGGGACTGGGGGGAAGATTTTTCTCAAAGCTGGATTGCCATTCAGGATTTTTTCAAGTGCCTTTAAGGCCAGAAGACAAGCCCAAGACTAGTTTTGTCACGCCCAGAGGGGTGTTTCAGTACAAGGTCATGCCGATGGGACTTAAAACTTCGCCAAAAGCGTTTCATTCGGTGATTGAAAGCGTGTTGAAATATGTCCCAAATGCACTACCCTACATGGATGATGTAATTATAGCATCACAAACATGGGAGGAGCATCTGCGGCACGTGGAGGAGGTATTGCAAGCCTTCCAGGAGGCGAAACTTAAGTTCAGAGCAGAAAAATGTGCGTTTGGGTATGAAATAATGCAATTTCTGGGGTTTGTAGTAACGAAAGATGGGCTACAGCCAGACCCAGAGAAGGTTCGTATAATACGTTCATACCCAATACCAAAAACTGTCAGGGAAATGAGGGCCTTTAACGGTCTGGCAAATTACTACAGGACATTCATTCCTGGGTTTGCAGAAAAAATGGTCCCCTTGTACCAGCTGACGAAAAAGCTTGGTAGAAAAGAGCGTTTTCAGTGGAATACAGAGGCAGATAAAGCGTTTAAAGCGGTAAAGCGGTCGATGTGCGAAGATGTCGTTCTAAGATACCCTGATTATTCTAAAGGGTTCACTATTTGGTGTGATGCGTCTCGAGTTGGTATTGGCATCGTCTTGACACAGCTCCATGATAATTGCTTCCATAGGCCGGTTGCGTTTGCAGGAAGAAGTCTGTCTTCAGCGGAACAAAATTTCTCGGCGACAGAAAAGGAACTGGTGGCGGTCCGGTATGGCTTGGAAAAGTTTAAGCATTACGTTCTGGGCAGTCACTTTGAGGTATACACTGATCATGCGGCATTATTAGCCTTGAACGCTAAACAGGATCTTACAGGAAGAATGGCTCGTTGGATCGACTGGTTCAGTAATTTTGATTTCACCTTGCGGCACATCAAAGGGAAATGCAACATCACAGCCGATATTTTATCGAGAATGCCATAATTTGGGGATGGCATTACAGCTAAAGAAGAGCTGGGACAGCAGCAGAGGCAGGTAAGATTTAAGGCGGTGAATCACATCCGATTCTTTGATAAGGAGGAGGTACTGGAAGCATCGCCCATCAGGAAGTATAGGAGACCGTCAATCTTAAAAAATGGACGTCTCAGGAATAAAAGGCGAGATGAGAAGGATGACACGCCTATTATCCAGGTAAATGCACCAGAACCAGAGCAAGACACAGCACCAAGCGAGGATGATGATAAAGACTTCCCAAGAGTCGATGGCACAGTGGTGACGCGCCTGGGCACGCCAGGAGAGCAAATAATGATGATTACTAGAAAAAACCCACCTGTAACGAGAAGAATGGCGCTGTGGATCGAGGAAAGAGACAAAGCGAGAAAATTAGGCGAGGAAGACTCAGAAGAAGAGGATAGTCAGTCTGACACTGACAACCATGAAACGCCAGCACAGGAGGAGCAGACAGAAGCTGAGGAGGAAACACCAGGGGGGACAGCCCTAATCCACAAAGGAGTTTCAAGAAGGAGAAAGACTTTGGGAGTCCCATCATTGGTTGGTAAGTATCAAAGAGAGAGGAGACGAAAGGGTGTAAGGGTGCGAGAAGTGCAAATCACTGATACTGCGTTCTATGAAAAGCTCATCACTGAGTATGGAACTTTGGGTACGAGAGAAGTGTTCGAGAAGGAGCAAATAACTGACGAGTTTTGCAGCGATATGACAAATTACATTGAGAGAGAAAAGCTTCCTAAGGATAACACGAGAGCAAGAGGAATTTTATTACAACACGACTGCTTCTTGCTATCAGGCGGCATTCTGTACAGGGTACCACCAAGGACGAGAAAAGCCCAGATAGAAGAAAGAGCGCAGTTAGTGGTCCCACAGTCAATGGTGGAAAAGTTATTAAATCAAATACATGACGTCGGTCTGGGCACGCATTTGGGTGTAAAAAAGATGCTTAGCATTGCTTCACCACGGTACTACTGGCCATCAATGGCTAGGGACATAAGTGAGTATATCGGGTCTTGTCAGAAGTGTCTGGAGGTGAAACCAAATCCTAATCCTATCAAGGTGCCTATGACTGTTAAGGAGCTGTCGCAGGTACCATGGGATGCTATCGAGATTGACACCATAGGTCCACTGCCTGAATCAAGCAGAGGCTATAAATATGTGCACACGGTCTGTGATGTGGCTACAAGGTTCTGTGTGGCTTGGCCAACAAAGGACATAAAATCTGAAACCTTGATACCTGAATTCTTTGAGCACATAGTGGCTGTCTTGGGCGTGCCGTGCACTCTTTTCAGCGATAACGGTTCTTCATTTACTAGCAAATTGTTCAGAAATTTCTGTACAGTAATGGGGATTAGGCAGGTCCTGGGATCCAGCTACTATCCTCAGACACAAGGTCAAATCGAGAAATTTAATCGCAGCCTTAAGACAGCCCTGAGAGCATACGTAGATAAAGATCAGAAGAATTGGTGTCAATTTGTGGCCCCGATTGTATTTGCAATGAATGCGTCGGATTCAAGCGCGACAAACTACCCAGCTTACCTGCTAATGTATGGTAGATTCCCACGACTTCCCCACGAAAATGTTTTGAAGGAATACGAGGGAGAAATGAGGCCCCTTTTGGAGCAGCTGGGCAAGATCGTCGAGAAACAAGAGGTCTATGGGGACCTGGCTCGGGAGGCATTACTGACGTCACAGGCGAAAATGAAAGAGTATTATGATAGGCAGGCAAATGCACACAGGTTGAGGTCAGGATCGTTGGTATATATGAAGGTGAATCGCCTCCTGCAACCTGGAACTGCATACAAGTTGCAAAAGAATTTCTGTGGCCCCTTTGTCATCTGTGCTAGACCCACAGGGTGCACGGCTAGGCTGAGGAGGATGGATACTGGAGCAACACTGCCTAAACCAGTGCATGTATCTCATTTGAAACCGGTCAGTATATCCAAGACCAGTCACTTTATGGAGAGACTGCTGTCACCAGATTTACTACCTATGCACGAATATGAAGAAGAGGGCCCGCTGGACGAAAAGGGGTGGCAGGACATTACCTGCACGGAAGAAATAGGCCACAATTGGCCTGGAGATGAGGGAGAGAAGGAACTATGAGATAAGGGATACACAGTAAATTTTCGAGATCCTGTGGAACGTTAATAGAATAGATGGAATGAGTGTAGTACGTAGTGCCTTGGCAAGGGCGCATCAACAATATATAGGCATGTAGGGCTTGTGCAGACGCGGTGTTTATATTCTCAAACAGCTGTGGTGGTTATAGGGCTGTAACCACGAGGCGAGTGCTGCAAGAGCAGCGACAGTGGTTTCATGTGAAAGTGATACGGAGGAGTGAATGGGAGCGAGCCGCGTTTGGTACGGGGAGTTATCTCGGAGAAATTGGGTTTAATCGGGGGTGAATAAAAGGAGGTTGGGTTGGAATTGAGGGTAAGAAAAAGAGGAAATAAAAAACTAACTAAACAGCTCCTGTGCGGGTTCAGATTCGCGTTGGGTTAAGGGGAAGCAAGGAGGGTTGAGAAACTAATGTCATGACTATAGTCTGGCATATGAGAATATCCTCATACATGTCATGATTATTTCCTAAGAAATTAATATCATAAGAGCAACTAAGGAAGCTTTGCTTATCCGAGAAAAAGGGTAAGAAAAGGAATGGTCACTAGAAGTTCTCATAAAAAGTAAATGACTTATACTATATGTGGTTGGATAGAAAGGAAAGAAGGAATGTGCGAGTGAAATAAGGCAGAATATAGTCGCGTATCCACAACACAATGAGAAGTCCCGGGCGCAGCAGAGACTTGAATTAGAGAGATTGTGTTTCACGAAGTTGAAAGGGTATGGTCAGAATACGCATAAAGGAAGATGGGTGGGATATGAGAAACACATGGAAAAAGCAAAATAAGCTGCTCCAATAAGTCAAGCTTGGAGTTGAATTATGGGGAAGAGCCAGGGTGTCAGCTGCCCGGAAGATGGTAGGGAGGAGGAGCAATTAAAAATAAGATGGGAGGAAGGTTGCTCAGTGGCACTGAGTGGGAAAGCAGGAACGCTCATCACCGTTCATATTGAGGCAATGGATACGTTGCATGGTGCAGCAATAAGGGTACAGGATATGTACAACATAGAACGTTTAATATTAAGGCTGATAAGATTATTTACCATAAATCCAGCTCACAGATACGGAGGATGTCCCGAAAGGAGGCTGACAAACGAATGGTATCTGTGGCACATGTATGCGGATTTGGGATTGCCAAGCAACGAGTTGAAAAGCATCATGGATGTGTTCCCGTTGGCAAGAACAAAAAACCAGCAGCATAAATATATTGCCCACGTACTAGTACGTCGGCTGTTATGTAATATTTTGTCGTTAGAAGTGGAGGAGAAAAGAGTGGCATATGAACGGTGTGATAGGACGATTCTTTATCAATACATAAGTGGCCTAACCTTCATCCCAGCAGATCAAATTCACGCAGTTTTTACAGAGGAGGTGGACCTGCTTAACATTAAGGAGCTGTGTCCAAGCGCATGGGCGAGAGTAAAGGTAAGTGCATTCACTTATGGGTAGTGAGAAGGTATTTGTGTCAGGAGTTGGGTGGGGACACAGTGTACAGCTTAATAGCCCCGTGAGCATTGAATACTCATTATCGAAGAAAATGTCTAGACCTATAACTCGGGGAGAGAGAGCAGAAGTGATACAGGTAATTCGATTGGCACGTTTGTACATGCAGAAACCCCACCTGAGGTTTAGAGGGGCTAACGCTAGAAGGAGAATTGAGATGGAATCACATTTGAGAGATATTTGGTGGGGAGCTTCTCGTTTCTTGGTTAAAGAAATGCCGGATAGAATGGCAAGAATAGCCATCAATCACATGAGCTGGAAGAATCGATCGCGGAAGCAGCAGTACATATACCTTTCAATGTTGAAGAGTTATTTCGCCGGGACAATGTTAAAAATGAACTCTTGCAGCTACCCTAGGGATATTATAATTAAGTTGTTGGCATGTAATACAGGAATGACAGTTACTGAATTGGGAAGACTGGCGTGTGAGCAATGGAGTTGGGCTAAGAAAACCCTGGAGGAGTGGATACCGGTGTCAATGGGTAGGTGATATATCATACTATGAATGAATAGAAATGCGGGGTTTTGAAAAGTTATAGTGGACAATCATTTCCGGTGAAGGTATAAATGTGTCGTGTGGATGTGTCGTATGCTTGAGAGGGAGCATTTCCAAGACAAGGAGAGGTTTATAATCAGAGAGAAATAAATCAGGAAGAAATAAATGAGGAAATGAGGCGACTTACCAGTGAGATAGGCGAGGTTGTTTGGTTTAGGTGAAGACGGTGAGGGGATGCAATGAAAGGAAGGTAGGGGTCTAGGGTAAATATGGGTATTTCTTGGGTAAAATAAACTACTAAAAGGAAATGTGTTATTATAAAAAGAAAAAGAAAAAAACTACATAACTACTGGAACTAGGATCAACTATAAAACTAAAAACGTGCTGCTCGTTGACTATAGAGCCCAACGGCGAAAAGCCCTGACAACCAGGGCATATGCCCGGCAATATAGCCACCGAGCTGCCTTCAGTGCCAAGCCGTATGCTAAGAGCTGAGCCAAATCGCTCAGCGTCCAGGTATCGCGGGTCTCGACGATGATAATATCATCATCGATGACCAGGTGGAGTTCACGACCTGGCATGGTTTCCGAAAGATGTAAAAATTAAGAAAAAGAAGGTGGAAGAAAGGAAAGCTGGTGTGAGGAGGCGACAGGAGGTGCAGCGAGGGTAGAGCTGGGGAAGTGAGGGATTTGGCTGATAAAAGACACCACTCTAATATTGTTGTAAGGAGACGCCAATTGGCTAGAAAGAATTGATTGACGTAATGAATGAATAAATGGGAGGAACTGGGGTCGGTCATGGCCGGGTCATGGGATCAGAGAACACGTGACATTTATAGAGATAAGCGGCGAGCGAGTAATGAGAAAATTTTTTTTTTAGAATCCATGAATTGGAAAACCATATAATTGAAAGAAGAGTAGGGTGTAGTTGATGAGTCACTGATAAGACATAAGTCGAAGGGGTGTGAAAGTGAACGAAAAGCAGAAAGTTTCTATCACAAGGTGACAGGTTGACACAAAAAACGCTGAGAAATTGAAATCGGTGTCAGCTTAATAAGTATTATAGATATGAATACGTGGGAACATGTGGGGTCGTTGCAGGGCGGTGTACTATGTTGTTCGTCTGCTGATTTGAGATCCGATGTTTGTAGGAAAAAAGATATCGCCGTGTTGACAGGAATTGGGGAGACAAGATGACTATAGTTAGGGCAAAGTGAACTGAGTATTGAAAGAATCATGTGAGGGTTACAGGCTTCCGTGTCTAAGTTCTGTTTGAATATTTGTGAATGACGAGGGTGATCCAGGGACGGGATATATTAGTATAAAAATAACATGAAATAAATATAGCAGCGTCTCCGGGGTTCTATTAATATAAAAATAACATGAAATAAATATAGCAGCGTCTCCGGGGTTGAATATAGTGCCATATAAGACAGGCTGGTGAGGTGACTATGGCAACGAGAGACATAAACTGATCTTAGCAGAGGGGGGAGGACAGGGCGCGGCAGCGACCAAGTATACTGATGCATAAATTTGATGACAACAACAGGATGAGGGGGATGATCCACCTAGACCCTGGACATAGGTTAAAAACAGATGAGATTATCTGACGGGGGGCGCTGCCAGATGACAAAGGCTACCGTTTCTGAAACTTTGCTCGGTTTTTGAATTTGATAAGCAATGCTGCAGCATAATAAAATAAATATCAGGAACGCGTCGGTCCTGTGTATTAAATTATACTCGTTTTGGCTTTTGGCCCCTTGCATCAGGTATCCGATGCAGTTGCCTAATCATCGTTTGGAGGTGGAATGGTATTTGCTAGCTATATACGAGAAATGTGATAGACTCCTACGGCCCCTGGGAGTTAAGCCAGGAAAATTATACTCTACCAGGCGTTTGCGGGTAATGAGTGATAAAGACAGAATGAATGCAATCTTGCATCAGATCTATAGGATTTTATATGTACTGCTGAATTTATACTCAACAAAGTATTTGAGAATGCGCTGTTGCCAGAGAAAAAATCACAGGGAAGCGGACACCAAGCGGTTCATGGCATTGTCGGGTTTATCTAAAGGAAAGGTGCAGGAATTGCTTCAAGAAGCGGTCAATGTTTGGAGACCAGTCGAATGGATTGGTGGAAATTGGTTGTTACATGCGGTGGGTAAGATTTCCTGTCTCTGACTGTAGTGCTAATCTTAAGGGGAAGGTAATGTGATACATTTGAATCAGATAGAGAGAGGGGTGACGTCACGGGCTAGCCGGCAAATATGGAATGTGGAAAGTAACATATATTGTTTGGTAGTTCGAGAATTCGGTGTGAAGAGATGGAATGCAAATGATTGTTCTTGTAATCATTTAATGAAAGGGGACGCCTAACGATGATTGAGCGAGACAACGTATGATACCCATGGTCTTATCTTATATGGTCGCGTAAAGGTGACATGTTGTGAGTTGTGATGAATTTGACACGTACAGATAACGCTCTGAAAAACATACATTTCAAATAGAATGTATGAAGGTATGGTTTTCTATGAAAACACACCGTTTTGTGTCATTTTGTGTATATCAAGAAATTCACTTCTTATGAAACCCATGAGCTACAAACTATGAATAGTTATAATAATAGGTATATGTCATAAATGAATGATTGTCGTTGCGGAAGTGGTTGTTTCAGAATAAAAACGAATGAATGAAGACACAAGTTTGGGAACATTAAAATTCAGTGAGTGTCTACAAGGAACTCATTGGAGATTGGTAATTGGCTTGGGATTGGGGTGTATATGGCTAGATGTTGTGTGAGCCTGGGGTAATTGGTATCTATAGATGGTATATAGAGTTTGTGGGATGAGGATGTTTTTTGATAGACCCAATCGCGATGGTATATGAATAACCAAAAAATAATAGGTATATAGCCGTCTTTGGTACAACTAATCCACCGGGAGCCACATGAAAATAATAATCTCTCGTGAATCGCATGATGGGGAGTGACCTGGTTGGTTTATGACACTCGTATTATCGGCGCGTGTGTGCATTACTGTGGAGTATTTATGTCATGTTTTGTGGCTTGAAAATGAGTGATGGAGCGTATGCATAGCTGAAAGCTACATGTCTGGCAGGGCGGGTGTTACAACATACGTCGCGTGCCCAGGAAGTGGGGTCTGGAAAAATGACAACTCATAACATTAATTATGAGCAAGCGCCAGAGGTTGGTAAATATGGGTAATAAAGCTTCGCGGAAGAAGTTGGAAGGTGATAAAAGATAATGGGAAGAAGAAATAACAAAAACACGTAGATCTTGGAGGGGGGTCTGAAGTTTAGCGTCTGAAGTTTAGTGTCTGGAGTTTAGTGTCTGAGGTGGTGTCCAAATGTGGTGGTGGATCTCAACTTTGAATACGATGGATTTGGGACAGAGAGAGATGTGTCGTTTGGAAAAAGCTAATTTAGGTGCAGATGAGTGGAAGATTTTGAAAAATCAGAAGAAGAACATGGGAGTCTTGCTGGTAAGGGCTACTAAATATTTTCTTATGAGCCCCGTGAGCAGAGGTGGACCCACACGTATATCTACTAGAGAGCGACTGGAAAGGGACACGTATATCTATATTTTGAAGGAACGTTGCAGAATTTATGTTGAAAGCAGGGGTTTTCGGCCAATTGAAAGGCTCACGACGAGAGGAGGGCGAATGAGGAGTGTCTTCGAGGCCCAACAAGCAGTAACTGTGTCCGATAAATTAATACATTTGACAAAGGCGGTGGGTGAAATGCTTTTGAACATCTTAGCTGTCTACTGTGCTGAAGAGTTCAGATTAGAGTGTATAGAAGACAGAAAACGGCACAGACTGATTCCTTATCTGCAGGAGCGCACAGGCCTGGCGAGAAAACTTGTGGTCGCTAATTTGGACTTGGATTTTGATTCTGCAAACCTTGGCGACGTATTACCAGAAGAATATTTGCCAGACATGATGATGAGAAAGGTGAGTTATAAGGGGTCTCACAAATTGGTGGGAGAAAGGGACATCCCCGTGTAAGCATATACTGTTTATATTTGTCATGGTCGATTGGTAAACATCTCCAGTTGCTAGGGAATTGGAAAAAACAGGACTAGAATGGATAGGTGAGGATGGACCTAGGGTATATAAAGAATGGGGGGTGGGGGGGGGGGGACTAGGGATATATAGTGTGTTGTCACAGGAGGTAGACCTGGTATAGCAGAGTTCGCACCACTGTAGTGAAAAATGGATACAAGAAGGGGGAGTGAGATGATTAATGCGGAAATTATTAGGAGAACGGATAGGGCTGCCAAAATGGCAGCCATCCTTAATCAACAGGTCAGGGCCAATTGGTTATTGCTCGAAATCCTCAAGTTTTTTATGTTGTCTCCGCATCAAAGATATCCGGAGTTTGAGCCCATTAGAAGGCTGCAAAAGGAGACGCATATCGTTCGCTTAAGAAAAGCGGCATTTGATTTTTTAAGAGGCCTACGTTATGAGCCTATTCGGTCCTTGACGATTGATATCTCGCAGAGACATACTCTTACGCCATTAAGAAGGCTACAGGATACGGTGTGCATTATCTCGGATTTGACCTATGAAATTTTAAACATGTTTCGTCCAAGAATAAGAGGGATATTCCCTGAAAATATGGAGCAAGCAGTGAAATTCCTGGACAAGCTAACGGAGATGTCTGAGGCAACTATAAGACATCACCTATCTTTGCCGGTGGATGTATATCAAATCGAGCTAAGATTGCCTTTGTCTTGGATGCCCGTGGGCTTGAAGGTGAGTTTCAGGCAGTTGAACCCATAGATACCCCATAGATATCTAGAATATCCAGGGCTATGTTATAAATGTATATATTAGACTTTATGATAAGTTTGGAGCTCTGCTAGATCCACGGTGACAAGGTGTGGATGTGAGAATTATTGAAGTGTGAGTGATGGCTACGTGTAAATTAATGGGGTGTCGGGGTTGTATGGGGAAGCGAATTAAATTGATGAAAATTAAATTGATGCGAATTGGAGGCGAATTAATCTTTTTAATCTAATATAATGTACTATGCTGGATTAAGGTTGGATTGGATGCTTGGAGCCAGTGACCTAAAAATGGTGTAACGTCATATAGAATAATGTGGTAGTAATGAGAAAATCGGTATATTTTGGCGGGGCTGGGACGTCTGAGAAGTGGAGCTTGGGAGGCAAGACAGTTAAAATTAGACACAGCAATTGGGCTCAAGCAGTCGAAACCCATAAGTAGCTTGCAAGCGGTTGGGGGGGTTGTTCTATAAATTGCAAGGCAGGCCTCAAACGCGATTTAGTGGCTAGGTGACATTATGCAGTATTTCATCTAGTCGAGGCAGGTCATGAGCTGGGACATTCGTACCCTGACTTAATATGGGGATGTGTCGTATGCTTGAGAGGGAGGGGGGAAGGAGCAAGCCCAAAAGGTCTTGGACTGGTCTGGTCTCAGATATAAGCTCAGCACAGCCAGAGGGGGAGCATCACTTCACTTTTGTACAGGGATCAGGAACGTACTTGCATATAGAAAGAAAAGGGACTAACTAACTAACTTAGTTTGGAAGACTAAGGATCGCAAGATGTTCGGACTCATAATAGGGTGAGTTTACTAGAACTATATCACTTTTACATAAGCCAGTAAAAGGCCAGTGTGGATTTCTCAGCATTAAGCCTTTTTTTTTCAATTTGGGCTAACTTCTTGTTTTTAGGATCATGATGTGCATGCCATATAGTTGCATGGCTACGACGGTCCTGAGGCATAATTATGGAGTGGTATTCGCTGACCGTGGTACACTTATAGCAGGGGTGGAAACTATAAGTTTAGGCTTCCGTTCTGAGCTGAATATTAGACCTCCACAGCCGGTCCAGATAATTAAGGAAGATTGGCCGGAAGGTTATGAGATGGTAGGGGAGTCTTTAGACAAGTATATTAGGGAGCTACATTCGAGGGCCACAAGGGAGTATGAGCGTGCAAATCACTTGAAAAATATTTTGCAGCGCCCTAAACGATTGAAAAGGAATCCTCTGGCGCCGTTTGGGAAAATCGTAGCTGGAATTTTAGATCTGCCAACTAACTCTGATTTAAGAAACGTAGAAAGACACATTATTCATAGGCTTGCACCAGGGATAATAAGAAACCCACACCTGAGGGACGAGGCTCTCATGAAATTGGTGGCCAATTCTAATATTATATTTAGGTTCCTAAGATCGCATGTAAACGAATCAATAAGCGCCATGGATGAATTAGAAGATAAATGGCTACGCTTTGCAAATAAGACGGCTCAATTATCAGACATAATGCACGGGGAGGTAGAGTCG
Source organism: Sthenelais limicola (assembly GCA_942159475.1). Classification (NCBI taxonomy): domain Eukaryota; kingdom Metazoa; phylum Annelida; class Polychaeta; order Phyllodocida; family Sigalionidae; genus Sthenelais; species Sthenelais limicola. The sequence goes on from OW804098.1 coordinate 109,888,007, forward strand.
CAGGGGAAAATTCAACAACAGCTCCAGGGCTCCATTTTGGAATGCCTTGCGATAAGAAATTACATTGAAGATATAACGATAGTGGGTGATATCTTAGAAACATTAAGAGAGGGAAAAATACATGAGTCACTTGCCAAGGTATTTATGGAAAGTCAGTGGGAAGAAAGAGTGAGACAGGTACTGGGAGATAACAGCACTTTGAGGATTTTGGAGGATTATATCGACTGGAATACTAACGTTGGGGTGCAAATCGGGTCCAATAACACAATCAACATACTGGTGCCAATTTCCCTAGCAAACGACTCGGAGCCCCTTCAGTTATATGAAATGGAGGTGTTTGATACGCCATTGCATGTGCACAGGGAATCTCAAGATGGTTGCACACGATTGAGATCGGCCACACAACGCATGTTGGCCCAACGCGGTTCAGGGGAATTAATGGAGGTAGACGCCATTGAATTAATGCAATGTACTAAAAAAGGAAGCTATATATGTCCGTTCACCTTCATAGATAATTCAGGAAAGGATGAGGACTGCATGATCGCTTTATTTAATGACCATAGTGCCAATGTTCTTAGGTATTGCATGTTTGATATATACTTGAAGAAAAGGGCGCCAGACGTTGTTAAAAACGTGGAGGGATCAACGTACTTGCTTATAAACAAGGGACCCGAGGGGTTAATGACATGCAAAAATAGTACAAAGCAGGTCAGTATCGTGGGGATCACTGTGTTCGAGGTGTCCTGCGGATGCACCCTGCAGATTGACCACCATAGATTGGCACCAAAGGAACTAACGTGTAGGCAATTGAGCGGGGTGGAGGTTTCCGTAGCGCATGGGTTTAATTTGGCGTTTGCAAAAAGTTTTGGTATACCGGTGGGGAACTTTTCGGGAGAAAGCCTCACTAACTTCTTAGTACATTTAAATCTACCAACGGGTGAGGAACTAGGGAGGATGCTAACAGCAATGTCCCCTCAGCAGTTTGCAAAAGGAATGGAGGTTAATAAGGTTGCGAGAGAAATTAAGAATAACATGGAGCAAGGTGGAGCATGGCAATACAAGGCATGGCGAGATCTAACAGATCTAACTGTAACGCCGCAGGTACCACTGGTATTCTGGCTAATAGAAATGTTACATGTTTTAGTGACCATTTATCTTTGCTATAGAATTTTCAGAATGCTCGCGATCATTGGATCTTTGAAAGGGGCGTTGGCAGGGAAGATCGGCTCAACCCTGGAACTATTTCCAGAGGATAGTTGGGGCAAGATCGATTGGGGAACACAAGGCCCCGCCCTGAACTCAGATTCACTTGAAGCAGGCAAGTCTGGGGAATGGCCATCATATGGTACGATGCTGGCAGGACTAGTGGTAATATACGTGTTGGGACAACTGATACGATGGATCTGTAATAGGTGTGGATGTAATAAAGCTCGAGGCCATAACACGGCAGGACACACAATACTTAGCCTCCGTGTACAGGAGGGAGGGAAGCGGTATGCTCTTTTCCTGTGTAAATTGGTATATCCAGTGGAGGTACTCAGATCGGCCACGCCACCTGTCGTCACGGGAATGGTAGCAAAACAGGTTTGTTGCTCGTTCAGGACCGTTGTTCGACTTAGGTGGCTTGGGGGCCTGGAGGTAGAAAATGCTGGGTCAGCAGAGACGGTCGAGTTGCCAGAAGAAATAGTATTCTGGTCACTAAGACCTGCAGAAAAGATCGAGCTTCTTAACTCCACTTCCAACAGCCGACTCCTGGTAGCCACTAATCTCCATGGAAATGAAGCAGCTGTTGGTTCAAAACTATAAAAACGTAAGTGGATGGGGTGTTGCGCATGCAAGGGGACCTGCAACTTCTCCAAGTTGGTATCATACAGATTTTCTTTGATTAGACAGAAATTGCTACAGTTATTGGTGGAATATTGCATAATGCATGGCTGCCATAAGCAAAACAAAGGCCCTTCTAAGAAGTAACGAGAAGTAGTAATAATGCATGTAATTATAAAAAAGCCCAAAATTAATGGTTGTGACCTCCCCCGATCTATACCATATGTATGACTGTAAGAGAGTGAATGAAACGTTACCTGATGGGATCAGTGTTAATAATATAAAAATGTGTATGACCTGTCTAAGGATATAAACGGTGGCTAAATTCTTCCCATTCATGACTCATTACAGGAGGAGAACGACCAAGGCCCGTCGGACCACATGGCCGGTGACACTCCGAGCGTGAGTCGGTAAAAGACATATTGCATTGAACTTCATACAGGCAGACACCACGTGACGATATCCGGACGACAAGATATGCCATGTTGTCCGTTCGCCCCCACGTGGGCTCTCTCCATCCGGCAAACGGGGCGGTCCGTTTGGATAAAAGGAACTTTCCTTGTGTTTAGTGATGATTCCACAACGCGTTTGGCACACACACCCGGCTTAACAGACCACGCGCCACTACTTCACCTTGCCTGATGCTACACCCTAGTCTACATATACTACTATGTTCATCCCGACGTGGCTGAATCATAACCTAATTTAATGATACTTAGAATACGTTATAGGGTACTCATTTTATACTTAGGCAATTGATATCACTTCGTGCTATATATTTGTGTAATCGGGATTATCATTATTACTATATTATTGTCTCTTTAATTTGCTTGTGATGTTTCGTTTCTATTTAGCTCGGTCGTGGTGGGGCACTTACATATATAGGGCCTCATGTTATGTTTCTTCTTGTTTATCTTTAGATTTTATTCATTATAAGAAACAGTGGCCTATGGTCAGCTGTGCTCCTTCGTTCTGCTCTCTATGCTCCATAATGGTATAGCAATAATAATATTATAATATGGTAGTCAGCATTGTAGAAGTGGTTATGCAGGGAGAAGGCAACGTAGTTTAGCCATATCATTACTCCTGTATTGCTAACAGCTGGGTGAACTTAGTAGTATTCCCAGTACTTGTATTGTGCTCCACAGCTGGGTGTGCGGGCCCGGAGGCCGTACACCCCGTCACATTCTGATCTTCTCTCGTCTGCTCAAGGGCCACTGTTTGAGCGAGCAACTGTGCAAATGTTTGCAGCATGAAGCTGGTTCCTTGTTTTTAGCACCATTTATCCCCAACATTTCTCCCCATCCTGTATATATATATATACATTGCACATGTATCCAGCCCTACCCGGTCCCCTTTCCATACATATTCAAATTAATTAAGTTTTCTCGCCCACTGCAGTCATGCTTGTGGCAGTACCCATAAAATTACTCATGTGATCTGAATGAGGCTGCGTAAGGTCACCTGTCAGTTCCAGCCCATGGTGCTAATATATATACCTCATGCATGGCTATTCATGCTGGGTTGTTTTTTTTTATAATGAGGGGGGGGGAGAGAGGGGATGGCACATGCTTCACCATTGCGGTGGCAAGTCATTTCAGGGGGGGCTGATTCCTTCTAGCACTTCCATGAATGCTGGTGCTGTCTGCCCTTCTTCCCACTTCTCGGTATCTTCTGTTTGACAATTGAAGCCTAGCTGGATGGTATTTCCATCCCTCCTCAATAATTTGTCATGAGTCTTGTTTTTCATCCATTTTCCTTCATTTTTAATATCAATCCACACTCCTGGAGCTAATCTCACTTTTCTTCACCAAATTAGTATAAACCTAAAATTCATAAATATCGTACCAGACAATAAACCACAAATATCGTAGCTGATTCTTTGAGGCAGTTCCTGGGCACTTATCCTTGCACCGATGGTTTTTTATACAAATCCCTAGCCTTAGTCTTAGCCAGGCGGTCAAGCCTGGCGCTGGATGTGGAATTGAGGGATGTGGGTGTCTGGGCCTGACTGGTAGGGACAAAAAGGGTAAGGATGACTGACCCACGATTGGATGTAGCTCTTTAATCTTACAGGATGTGCAGGCTCATCTTAGGATGAAGCCTGCCATCTAGCCCGGCTGCGGCTCATCATGTAATCACGCATTCTGGCTTCCAGCACTGTTGTTTGTCTGACGGCCCTCATGACGCTCAGACACATTCCTGCATGCAGTCTGATAGAGTCGTATTGCCGCATTGATCTCGGCATTATTTTTGTGCCAAACCTTGGGGAGGGAATATGGGGTAAAAGGTTAAAATGCATGATATTTGGGACTTCCCCCCTTTTTCTATTACAGAAGGCCGGAACGGGCTTCGTCAATGTCACAAGACGTTTCTTGTGATACAGTACTCCCTTTTCGCCCGTGCAACTCTCTGATGTATTTCGCTAGAGATTCCCCTACCACCTGATTTTACATACCCAAGTCATGCCCTACACACCCGCCAAATCACCCCGAAATAAAATAACAATACATTAGGGTGACCAACATGAGCGGTTTCCATACATGTATGTTGTGAAACAAAAGAAAATGATACAGCATACAGGTTGGAAGATATTGCAAAATAGGTACATTACGCCCAATTTAACCCACACCCCATAATTACCCCCACCTAGTTGCCAAGTTTGTACATCCAGTTTTATACACGAGCGCGTAGGCGATTTTATTGTTAAGATGACGAGAAACATGTACCACAGGAGGCAAGAGAATGTATTGTATTTATGAGCTACCATGTATCTTGGATTTTGCGTGCGCGTAAGCGATTCTAATTGTTAAAGGAGAAAGGTGTGTGCCTCCTGGAATTATTATGTGTATTCATTATTTATGACTATATTTATTGAGTGTCGGGATGAATAGAGGGAGAATAAGGAATTTTTTTTTGGGGGGGGTTTTCTTGCTTATCGAGTAAAAGGGTAGTGTAGTAACCGTGGTTAACACGAGAGGGCAGTAGGGTGGGTAGTAGGGTAGGATATGTAACTTTTACTAAGGCATGCGCTAAGGGAAGGGGAGGGGCCAGAGGGAGGGAAAGGTATCATAGGATAAAGGGTCCACCAATGCGGATACCCGACACTCACCCCCTGGGTATATATACGGGGAACACATGGGTATTACAAGCAGTAGATACAGATATGTACTAGACGCACTGTATGCGCTAGAACCATTATATTATATTCATTATCATCCTAATCTTGAACAGTAATGACAGTAACAACAGTAAGAATACAGGGAAGGAGTCCCATAAGATCTCATATGACTCGATGTCTACACTGACATGGGAAGGGATTATCAACCTAGCATCTATGTACAGGATAAGATACAATACACAAGTAGTGGCGTACTAAAACTCATCGTGTTGTGTTGTTCATACCGGAAACCTACAGCTACTATATATCACCATGACTCTCTATTCAATATCGCCTACCGTCTCTTAAAATACTGTACTGTATTAAACATCATGAGAAGCAATACCCCGAAGTCCGAGTATATTCGAATGCATATAAACACTAGCTAGATATATTCACCCTGGCCCGACGCACCGCCCAATAGCATAAAGATCCGAAGCTACGCGCACAACACTACTGTTTATAATCACAGGTGGATTACCGATCGCGGGGATCTCCGCGGGGATCTCCGCGGAGACAGCGGAAGTGCTGAGTCAGAGCTATTTTTAGACAACTACATTTTTATAGGACGCGTCCTATATGACTATTTTTATAGCACCCCACTTATAGCACCTCTCATATAGCATGCGCGTATAATAAAGGCTAATACAATACGTCAGTAGATAGGCTAACGGTAGTAATAATAATGATATTTGTTATTATTATTATTATTATTCACTTGAAAGGCCAATTAATAATATAGCCTAGGTTTAATTAGGCCTAGGCTACATAGAAATAATTGGAAATAATAACTATGTCTTTGTGGTTTTAATTTCAATACATGTAAGGTCGGAAATAATATCTACCGGTACTATCTGTGATAGGCCTACAGGTCTTCCTAGTGTGCCTGGTTATGTAACATGATATATAGGCCCTAAGCCTCGAGCAGGGAGTCGCGGGGGGTGGGGGGTGGGGGGTGGGGATCCCTTTCAGGCTGCGGAGCATCCCGATTACGTCATCACTTTCTGCTGCCTCCAGTTGCCCTCCCTTCCTCCCCCCCCCCCCCCCCCTCCCTGCGCGGGAGATCGGGAGGCTGGGGTCATGTGGGGTCAGTGTGGACGGAGACAGACAGTTGTAGGCTGACTGACTGACTGCTTGCAAGAGGAGGTAAGTGGGAGCTACTACTAGGGCCTAGGCTAAACCCCGGGGCTAAACCTTTTATATAGTCACAAGCGGCTTCGCCACTTGAGCCCACACAGGTCTATATCATATAGATGCCCAGAACGAAAACACTGACAGAAAGAGGTTTAAAATGATTAGGCCTATGTACAATATGCTTTTGCTTAGTTATTTGCTAAACGAAAATAATATTTTAAAATTATCTTAAATCTTGATCATTTATATTATCCATTTGTCATATTCTTACATGTAAAATGTTTGACAAATAAAAGTATTTTTCAATTCAATTCAATATTTTGATTTCAAATAATCTTAAATCCTGATTATTAATATTTCGATTCTTCACTTCAATGCAGTCAAATTCAAAAGCATGCTATCATTTTAATGCATTGTGTAGGCCATGCAATGAATTAATACAATTTTAAAATATCATTTAAGTTTAGCAAATAAGAAAAAAGAGAGGGAGGGAGAGAGAGAGAAGGTCACATAAGGAGAGGAATTCCCCCATTCCTACCTTCCTGTCCTCATCCTCTTTGCCCCTCCCCACCCAACCCCCCTCCCCTACCCCCGCCCCAAACACACACACCTATACCTCTTCTTCCTCCTGCGCTCCTCATCCTCCTCCCCTTGATATAACCATATTAAATGTGTTGATAAGGGTGTTAAGCAACCAATCTCCCCTCACTCTGCCCTCCCCCAGGAGGAGGAGGAGGAGGAGGAGGAGGAGGAGGAGGAGGAGGAGGAGGAGGAGAGATCGAGAGAAAGACGGAGAGACAGCTAGACGAAGCGTCACAATCCCGCGGCCGAGGCCGTGGCCTACTTCTTAACCTTTCAGGAGTGACATCAGGCCCGTCAGGTTTGGCAAGGACCATGTATGGGAGTCAGGCAATATCGACCTGTTTGCATAGAAAACAAGTTGCAGGCCCCAAACCAGTGACTGATTCTCATAGATATGGATCCCCTAGACACGATTATGAAGAAAAATCTTAGCTAACTTACAAATTCTATTAGCTGTAGTGAATTTTCTATTTAAGACTCACTTGGCATGAGTCACCCTAGGCGTATGACTCCTACAATCAAGGCCTACACTCCTGACTAATAAGGCAGCTAGCTCAGTGGCAGAGGTCTCGCCTCCAGACCTAAGGGTTGGGGGTTCAAGGCTCGTAGTGTGCCCTGATTTTTATTTTTTCATCCTCTACTTGTTGGGCCGTGTAGAGCTGTACAGTCAGCCTACACGGCTGGGACGGGATGGGTGGGGGGACGGGACGATGGGTGGCTTTTGCAATGGGTCAGATCAGGGAATACTGGTCATTTGAAAAACAAAATATCCATAATAATGTTGAACAACAATCATAATCGTCACCCCAAGACGCAACTCGCAGCCGCTACTCACTGGACAGACAGAGAGACAGACAGAGACAGAGGGAGAGAGAGAGAGCACCACCTCTGGTGGGGTGGTGGCCGGAGATTGTTGAGGGAGTGAATCTGGGTCGATTTCTATATATAGGCAACTATGTTACAAAGCATATATATGACTAATTCTCCCAAACGGGCAGCGTTTGATTTCAGGAGGCCATATTTTTAGAAAAAATAAAATTCATTGAATCTCTACAATTTTTTGTTTACATATAGCAGGGACTATCGGCATAATGCAGGTAAAGTTTGGGAAGGCTAGGCCAAATATTTCGATTCCTACACCTATATTTCAAATACCTGTATTTTCCCTATTGTTTTGCCTTATTTCAGCCCTATTAAACCTGATTAATCAAATTATTTAATATAAGAACGAGGTAAATTACCTAATAATTCGGCTGGTAAAATTAAATGAAAAGTCAGAGATGGAGAATCACATGTCGTAACACGACAAAAAATATTCCCATACAAGTTCAAGGAATTTTATATGAGGTATTATAATGGTTCAGGGATGTTGGGGGCTAGGCCTAATAACTTTTGTTTTTATCTAAATATACATACGTATACATATTCCCTACACAGCAAACTAAATGCAGTTTGATATATTTAGTTACTCTTGGAGTATTTTATTGTTTAGAAGTCATTGTATGTCGTAACGGCGACACAAATATTCCAAAACAATATTTTCCATGTCTAGATCAGTCTAAATTAGTGATTACATAACTATTGTCTTTTTTCATAATAACGAACATGTGTGCATGTGTAGAATCCATTTTTTCCAGCAGAAGTATTATTTTTTCCAAATGCAAAAAAGCCCTTTTATCACAATAGCGGCAAAATCATCAAGTGCGGTCATCCTAAATACTGGTTGTAGATACCCTAAGCTGGAAAACCAAATGATGCCCGATTGGGAGAATTACTCATATGTTCCCCGAATGCAACCACTAAGGTCTGTATATTGAACCACCAAGCATTTGTTTCCCGAATGCAACCACTGACAGCTTGGTAGGCCTAGTGTTACGTAACACATGCATGCTGTACCCGGGGACCCGTCTCTGTCTCTTGAGTTCGACGGGTTCCCTGTTACTGTTGCCTCAAGGAGTGCATGGTTCCCCGAGCCGTGGGAAACCTCGTTTGATGCGTGGAATCACGGGCAAGTAGAGCCTCGGTGCGGGATCGTTTTTACCTTATTGGTCAAAATAGTCCAAAACCATCGGAAGCCAAATATATAAGCCTACTTAGGTATTGTAGGCTAACTACCCTATATTAGTGCGATTTATCAGTTAATTCAGAATGGTTAAATGAAATAAGTTTAATGAATGTGTAGGTCGGCCGACCCGGGGCCGACCGTACATCGTCGCCCACATTGGAGCGACTAAAAGTGGTAGCGGCGAGTGTGAGAACCTCTCAGTCCACTGTGGCTCCCCCTACTGGTAATACTCGCTTACAAGATGGAGGACGAACGTGGGTTGGAGGTGAGTTGGGTTCCAGTCGGGTTTTGACTGTTAATGGCCATTATTTGTGACTGTCATATATTGCGCGTAGAGATTTAGGATTTACTAAGGAATGGGAAAGATTTGTGACCGATATTGACGCTATAGGTTGTTACTGTCTAAAGCAAAGTCGATACCAAGTCAAAGGAGCGAGTCGACAGTAAACTTAGAGCTCCCTCGCTCCCGGGATTCCGGTCCCCGGTTTCATTCATTCCACTCGATCTTGCAAGGTGGGAATAGCCTAAATTACAGAGAAAGAAAGGAGAGAAAGAGCTTGACCCCCTTCGGAAGTTCGGCTGACCCCCAAATTGTCAAAACCAATCTCAGACTTTCACCTTAGTCAAAGCATAGTACGCCGGATAATAAATTAAGCCTCATACTCGTTGGGTAGTAGGGTTCAATGGATAATTTAATCTACCAGAATTTCTTGCACGGAGTGGTAGGGGGTGAGGGTGATTTTATCATCTCTTCCCCCCCCCCCCTGGCCCCCTCTCATAAATGATCCCCGTGGACAGGGAGGGACGAGAAAGCACACTATCCCTTGGAGGATAACATATTATATTTATGGATTATTACATAATCAGATTGATTCTTCAGTTTCATGGGATATGACGTAATCAATTAAAAAAGAGGTGATCAATTTAAGGTTCTATGTTGGATGGGGGAAAGACTACCCCTTGTCTTCACAATGCTTCAGGGCATTCCACCTCTCAGAGATCCCTGACTTTCAACTCATTTTATTTAATTCTAGTCAATTGATCTAATTAACGATCGAGGAGAAGGTTGTCTCTGTATAGTGGGCATCACGGGGATTTTCATTTTAGTTTCTTTGGTCGTGAGGAATAATTCCCAAAGTAAATGGTTAAGTGTTTTTTTTTATTCTTTCACTAGCTTTCGAGCTGTCGTGCTCTTCATCAATTCATTTAATTAGTAGGCCTAGTATAATGCACATTTACGGAGTTGTTGCAGGAATGAGCCTACTATAATGTAGGGTACTAGGGGGTATTTTGTTTAAAAACCTTGGAGTGAATTAAACAGTGCATTCGAGGGTTCTTTTCGGATCATATTCAAGGAATTTGAAAGTATATGATATATGATACTTAGGATGGTTGGGGGAGGAAGAGGTTGCCAAGTTAAGAAAATCTTCTTTCATTTTTTTTATTTAAAAAAACAGAAAATATTCATATCATCACGCCATCTTTAAAACGGCGGCTGCAAATAGACAGAAAATCATTTGGCAACATGGCAGAAAATCAATTGGCAAGTTTATTGGCTTGCTGCGTCACTTGACAAACTTGAATTATTGTAAATAGAAATTGCATTACAACATTAATTCCATGAAATACTAGTTGATTAACATTATATCTGCCAGGAATTTCAATACCTGATACTCTTAACAAAGGGAAACTGCAGATAGTTACTGTATGATTTATAAACATGTCCCTAGAGAGAACACAATGGGCTTTTTACTTTTTTCCCATAGGTTAGGAGACTGAGTATATACATGGAGACCTGATATTTTCTTTACTGGCAGGTTTATGCCTCCATTTAGTACAACGCTTTTACGTACAAATAAATAATATGTTGAATTGAATTGAATATTGATTATATTCATATAGAGCAAGCTCCCTAATTTTTACACTGACATTAATTCGCGAATCAACAATCCCTGTGAAGCCTCCTATGAAGTAAATCGTTGCAGTTTGTTTTACATTTATATAATTTAAATTCAGAGGGGATTAATTCTCCCTATCTATGTTGTTACTGTTATGTATTGTATTATAGGATAGTGTGGCCTTTGTCCCACCGTTGTTACCCACCGGGGTATGACATATTCCCACCACTGTGATCTGGTAATCCAATGTGACATATAGGACTCATGATGGGATTTAACCATTTCTAGGAAAAAGGGGTCTAATATGAATTCGTGTGGTTTCATCGTATGGCAGGAGATTTTGATTCAAGGTCGGGGGATGGGATGGGATGGGGTTGACCGGTTCCCACAATCAGGAGGTTTGGCAGTCTGTCAGCGACCTAGCTCTATCTATTCCCATGCTTAAATAATCTTTCGGGCACATGTAATATATATCTACAATAAATCAAACATTTAAAATAGGGTGACCTGGAAGAGCTGTTTACAGATGGTTTTGTAAGATAATATAATTTATCCTCTTTGATCCTTTTTCCATGATGTATTAGAATAAGATATGGAAATAAAACTATTACAATACAATACAATGTGTTGTATGCGGGTTGTATGTCTATCTCTGTTCTCTACGTGAATAGGTATTACACCGATATCTAGTATAATTATGACACCCTGTCTACTATATACCACATGTTCTTTGATCAGATTTTGACCTCCCCACTGAGTTAATTGTGGCCATTTGATTTCCACAGGTTGTTCACACAACGAATTACGCATCGTTTTGTTCAAGTGAACATGGCTTTTTACAACGAAGGTTAGAGAGAGGCATGGATTCAGACAGTGAAGAAAGCATGGACAAACCTGTTAAGAAGAGTGATATGAATGAGGACGAGGAAAAGTTGGGGAAAGAGTCCAATAATCACAAGCTGGATGTCAAGCCCAACAAGCCAAAAACTGCCAAGAGAAAGAGGGGTAATTATTGCAGTTGATAGAATATTTCTGAACTATTTTAATCAGTGTAGTTCGTTGAATATATATTTTTTTCTCTTTGGCTTTGTATATCTCTGTCTGTTTGTATGTCTGCCTGTCTGTCTCTCTCCCTCTCTCCCTCCCTCTCCCCCTCTAACTCTGTCTGTCTGTCTCTCCCTCTCTGTCTGTCTGCCTTCTCTCTTCTTTCTCTCTCCAGAGGCTCCTCTCTCTCTCTCCCTCTCTCTTCTTTCGCTTCTCTCTCTCTCTCTCTCTCTCTCTCTCTCTCTCTCTCTCTCTCTCTCTCTCTCTCTCTCTCACACATACTCTCTCTCTCTCTCACACACACACTCACTCTCTCTCTCTCTCCCCCTCTCTCACATACTCTCTCTCATACTCTCCCTGTCCCCCCTCCCTCTCTCACACACTCCCTGTCCCCCCCCCCCCCCCCTCTCTCTCTCACACACACTCTCCCTGTCTTCTCTCTCTCTCTCTCTCTCTCTCCGTCTCTCCCTCTGTCCCCCCTCTCCCTCTCTCACATACACTCTCTCCCTCTACCCCCTCTCTCTTTGATAATTATTTATATTTATTGAAGTAAATATGGTTATAAATGTGACCGGGTGAGGCATGAATCTGGTTGCTAAGCAGTCAAACAAGTCGGGTGTGTCCTAAATCTCAATGTCGCCATAGCCAAGCTTGAGGAAAGATTGTTTCCCTCCTTCTGGGTAGGACCATAAAGGGCCTTTCTGTCTCTTTTCTCTGTCTCTCTCTCCCTTCTTCTCTATCTGAGTAATCTCTATTTCCTGGGTATGATCATAAACTGCCTCCCTCTCAGCTCTCCCGCCCTTGATATAACCATATTAAATGTGTTGATAAGGGCGTAAAGCAACCAATCTCACTCACTCACCTCCTTCTCTTGGACTGCTTATTTATTTATTCACTTTTTTCCCCGAAGGAATAAAACAGGGGCTTAGCATTAGCCTGTTCACGGGAGAGCCTACTATAATGTTCTTTCTGTGTTTCATTCATATATTTAAGTAAACTTATCTCCCATTTTCTAACTTTACAGTGAATTCAGTCGAAGCAACCGAAATTGATCCTGCATGGGCGGAACCGTTTCAATGTGGTATGAAAGTATATGTCTAACAAATCTTAATTCTAGCATAAGTACATTGAGGTAGGCATGATTAAAGAAACCTTATAGAACATTTGTACTGATTGTTGGATTGATTTCTACCAACTACTGATGGATTTCACTATTTTCGATTGGGCTCTTCTTAGTGTTTTGACGAATAGAGTACATCAATAAATTTTGTTTTGACTTTCTTTATTGTCTACAAATTCCAACGTTTCGAACTACTCAGTAGTTCTTCTTCAGGGACATAGACAAGAAGTGTACTGATTGTAATAACATGTTGTGCTTAATTATTTGATGACCTGACTAATTTACATCACCCTTACTCATATGTATTACCACCATCTCATCTCATCTCTTTCCACATCCTAACAAAATCCCAAAAATCTAATATCCACTATTATTTATTGTAATGTAAAATGCCAGGGTCGAGGTGAAAACCAGGCACATAGGCTGATCCTTGAAAATAAATGGGCAGGCATATGCCTAACCCACTTCATTATCATAACACCTGGATAAATAAAGTATAAAAAAATATATATATACCATTTCTCATTGTATTCATGGATAGAAATTTTACATTCTTTCTTCCTCGCGGTCCAGATCTTCATTTTACCTTTCATATAACAGTATCCAGATGTAGACCCAATACATATAAAACTAACATTTAACTTTTTACCTCTCAATAATCTACAAAAAATTGATGTAAATCTCAACTTGAATGAGAAAATATGTAATGTCAAGTCTTGAAGATCGAGCAATAGGCCCGTTTGTACATTATTGGGCGGTTGGTTCATAATTTGAGATTATATTAATATATATATAACAACTTTTATTCAGTAATCAAATAATGATACAAAAATTGGATGATCCCTCTACACTGTAGATTTTCCAGGCCAACCATGAAAATCATATGGTAAATGAATGTGATAATTAACGTAAGAATACAGAGTTCCATCTTTTACCCATGTAATATAGTTTAGTAATCATTAGACTAGTTGTATTTTCTTGATGCAATTAAGACATTACGTTTTGTTTTCAACATTCTTGATGCAATTAAGATATTTCGTTTGGTTTTACAAATTTACCTTTGTTAACAAAGTTCTAATATTTTATGATGTACATTTTGTTGACATAGTATCCATTAATAAACTTTTAAACCGTTGACAAAGTATCTATTAATAACATTTTAAATACCTGGCGTGGCGTTGTTGTCGATTTAAAGCTGCATTCTCAGTTTTACGACCAAAAAAATGTTCCCAAATTTACTCATATGATTTACTATAGACCCCCCATCACCCTTACTCATATGTATTTGGTTTGTATATGGTTTTACCCTACCTGTCGCACGGGTAAAACCGGGGAGCGGGTGGAATATTATAAATTATAATAAGTAGTTTTCCGACGTTGCGCAAGAGGTTGGCCCATATGGCCAGGACCCCCCAATACTTATTGGAATGAATATGCAGGTACAGACACGACCGTACATAAAGTATATCCCCTCCCCCTCCCCCTCCCCCTCCCCCTCCCCCTCCCCCTCCCCCTCCCCCTCCCCCTCCCCCTCCCCCTCCCCCTCCCCCTCCCCTTAGTAGATGTACCTTTTGATATATAACATATGCAATGATAAAACAGCATGTGAAGTTGGAAGGTCGGGAGTTTTCCACCCTACCACAAACTTTCCGCGACCGGCCCATATTTTTTTTAAAACATATTTTATTTCGACAAACAATTCCACACAAGTGGTACGTTTCAAGATATAACTAGTGGACAAATAATGCCAAAATACAAGGCTCCCACAACAAAAGACAGATGACGGATACAAAATGTGCTTATGATCTTATTTACGAGGTAGTTAATAGAGTAGTATTGTCTGAGCTTACAGAAAACTGAGCTGATAAAGAGTTACAATATTTCAGGATGGCGGAGGACCTTGGTTCACCGCAGCACGAAATCCGGGGAAACCCTGGCGCCCAAGTCCATTGCTCATGGGGATGTCTACTATTATTCTCCTGCAGGAAAGAAACTGGTCAGTACGTTAGCTTTAAGCCTTATGGGTCAGACGTTCAGAAAATTTACAATTGGCAGCTCTACACATTTAGGAAATTCTGCTAAATTTGGCTGAACAATGATGAATACTGACTATATTTCGTATCGCGTTGATTTAAAAAATCAGTTCTGTTATGTTCAACTATTTTGAAGCTCATTTCTGTCTTAAATGGGGATTATTTGAGAGGATTGGTGAAGGTGAATTGTACACTTTCTGAAAAAGGCGAATGATTTATAATGTCTTACAAGAAAATGAGTCACAAGTCGCAAAATTGAAATATTTCCACGGGGTTCATTCACAAGATGTCTTAGTGGCAATGTGTTCATTTTTGGGGTGCTCAACGCTGTTGGTTGCTTAAATATATTTACCAAATTTCAAGTTTGTGTATTAAATAAATCTTTACATTTCTAAGGTCATCTTCTGGAGTATATTTTGCTACTTTACTCGTAATTGTCCACCCAGAAATATTGCAAACATTAAATTCTTATTCAAATTCAAAAATTCTTTATTGCAATCGATGTTGGTACAATGTGGTTGGTCAGTCCTGGCTTTACTTTGCCTCCTTTCATAGTCTTGCATTGGTCCGTTACAATAAACTGATTTGTAACAATTTCAAATAAGGAAAAGATAAAAGACTTGAAGCTAACAGTAGCTGTAAATTGTAATGAGATGGGTAATTACAATGTAACAATGGATGAAAAGTACTAGCTGTGAGATAAGTATGCTGTTGGGTAGCAGCTTCAATGGGTTATAGAGCAATAGAGATAGTGGGACATTATTATACATTCTGAAGAGATATATGACATGGTGTACAGATAAGCAGAGAAAAAGTACACAAAACCGGTTAGGTAGAGGACAGACAGTAAAGAGTGAGATTGACATGATAATCAGTAAGGTTGCAGTTAATAAGCAAGGTAATGCTTGTAATTAAAACGGTGCGAGAAGTTGATGAGTATACTTTCTAAAGACAGCTGGATCATCAATAAAATGAGCGTCAACTTTCAATGAGTTCCATCGAATTCAACATTTATAAGTAGCGGAGTCGATAACTTTGTTCAGTTTTGTTGGCATGACAGCGAGATTTTTCCTTCCCCCTGGTATTAAATTTTTTTTTTACTAAACTTAAAATAATTATAGAAGTACTTATTAGATGTCCTACTGTTTACTATCATTGGGATTTGCTTGGTCTGATCTGTTCAAATATGATGGTATCTCAAAATTCTTTTTTTGCGACTTGTGACTCATTTTCCTGAAAAACATATATATGGTTTTCACCAAGGACAGGTCTAAACTTTCTTATTAAAAAAAATCGGCGCATTATTTGACATTCAATTATCATAACAATTTATTGACAATTCGAGGAAATCCACAATGATTAAAATAACAATACTAAACAAATAATCAAATTAATCCTCCATTGTGTAACCAAGACTGCAATCTATGTTGCTAGCCAGCTTTGTTCTATACATAATAGCCTAATAATTTCTAACACTGTATGCCTAATAAATACTGCACCAAATTCTACAGGTTTCGCCAATTGTACACAAAGTTAACAATAACTGCATTCTTGATGAGATTAAATGTAATCTACCTCCCTGATCTCACATCTATAATTATCCTTATTCTTTCTTGTACAGAGGTCGATACCACAGGTTGAAAAATATTGTAAGTACCTAAGATTTATATACCAGGGAAGTGGATTTTTACGATCAACTTTTTTTAATACATGTACTAAAATAAATCTCTCCATCTCTCATCAATACTCATATTTTGTACTGAAAATAATTTGGAATTTTTAAAGGTCTTGAAGTCTAAAGTATCTGACCGGGGATGATTAAACATGCATCATGCACCATGAACGTATAGGACTGCACTTGGTATTAGTTCTTATTACTTAACTGATAGAGTGATATGACGGCAGCTGGTATGCTCGACCCGATTGGGTCAGTAGACCCTAATAGGCATGTTAATATAAAAAATGATGTTCTGTTGTCTTGTTCAATAAATGTCTGGTTACGTTGAACTGTATTTAGAACCTGATACATGACACATTGATATTGACATTAGAGCATTGATTAATAGTCCATGGCATGTTTTCATAGATTTTATACTGTACCATTAGTCCCATAATTCCATGCGAATCTAGATTCAAAATGGTGGCTATGCAAATCCCCTATTAACTACAGTATTTGATAAACCAATTGATCTGATCTATGATATTATTCTATTTTATTTAATTACTTCATGGCGAGTAAACGCTATGTGTAACCTTTATCTAGATGTACTATACCCCTGAGAAAAGTGCCCTTCCGGGCATACTGCTGAGATAGAATAAAATATTTAAACAAAACATTATCTATTTGACAGTGGTGGAGACGGGCAGCTCACTATCCACCAAACACTTCCACTTCGGAAAGATCCTGATCTACAAGGAGCCTGAAGAGATTAGGAAGTGGGCCAAGCCTCCGTGCGCCTCACCCCAAAGCACCTCTACCCCGAAGGCAGGGTTAGGCAGTACAAAGAAGAGCAAGCCTAAGACAGGCCTGAAAAAATCACCTGGAATAAGCAGAGGTTGGTTGTTTGGAAACAGTTTTTTAGAATCAAAATAGCAGCACCACAGAGTCTCCGCGGGGCCTGGAAAAGCCTTGAATTTTGAAAAATGAATTCAAGGCCTGGAAAATTGGCATTTTGGTCGAAGGGCCTGGAAAATCGTTTTATGGGGTTTGAATTCTGTTGGAATCTATTAAATGGCCTGGACATTTTCAAAGATACTCTTGATTCTCGTTGTACACTTTCCCCTGACTGGCCCCTCTCACACCTCAATGTAAATGATTCACAATGTAAAGTAGAGTAACGGTTATTTATATAAAATCTGAATATAAAACTTGTTGAATACATTATTGGCCTATGAAAACAATAAGTTCAACCTTCCCCCCCCCCCCCCGGTCCTATCATTAAGGTTATGAAAAAATGTTGATATCAGCCTTGAAAATCATTTCTTGTATCTATATATACACATGGTAACTCTGATCTGGGTCTGTTGTCTATACATTAATCCCTATACGGGGCTTAAATAATCGATATTATGGCGGGAGCCTGATGATTCAGAAATAATTGTTGAAGTTGGTCATATAGATGACTGACATGTATCGTCAGTATTCACTGAAGAAAAAGAGTGATTATTTCGATGATCATAGTGAAGAAAAATCCCACATACTTTATAGGGGATGTGGGTATACTCTGTAGAAGAGAGTGGTGGGGCTGGGCCTTCAGTGGTTCCAGTGATTAAGTGTATCCGTAGCCAACATTTTAGGGTCGGATATTTTGTTAGTTGCATATTGTAAATTGACTGGTCTTCTTAATTAATAATGGCCATGGCCATGTTAAGTCCAGTAAAATAAAAAGTAAAACATATTAATCCTCACAAGTCTTTATGCATCGTCACAAACAATTCTTCCCAATGGTTTGCAGTTTCTCCACCAAAACATCTTAAAGGTATACAGGACAGTTCAATGGAAAAAACCCGACCAGTCCAGTTGCCCTGAAACTTTCAGGGATTGTTCCTTACTACAAAAGAAACAAATAAATGACAAAAAAGACATGTTACCCCGTTAGTTTTTTTGGTAGTCACTTGAAAAAAACGATGGTTTACTATGGAAGTCTATGAGAAATGTTTTTTTTTCACAATTTTATGGAATAATAAAAAAAAATGTCAAGTCCAGATTAGTTTAGATTTGCCACACTATCTTACCCCGATCTAAAAAAAAAGTTGGAGACCTCTAAAGTTGACCATGCAGTCTACTTCTTGTGGCTGGTTTCACCGTCTGGCTAATGCCATTCATTTCACATTGATATTTGTCATTGGACAGACTTTTAACTCATTTACATGGAGTGTCATCATCATCATTTTTTAGAAATGTGAAATAAATGTATAGTTGAAACATCACTGTATACTCCACATCGCAGGATCAAATAGAACTTTGAATGGACTCGGAGAGCCATATAGAAGAAAAGTTCTGAAAAGTTTTCAAACTTTGAAATGGTCCAGTCTCCAGCTGTAGCTTCACCTTTAGGCAGATAAATTAACTCGTGCAGGAGGGGGAGGGAGAGGAGAGGGGGAGGGAGGAGAAAGCGAGACTAGACTTTTTCAAATTGACGACTGACCTTTTCTACTTTCTATCTTATCTATCCATCCATCTATCCCGTCCCCAGTATCACACTATCACAGAATCCCCAATCTCTATCCATCCTATTGAATTTTTGATGCAGGATAAAGGCATTTTAATGGGAATTAGAGGTCATTTAATTTTTCTACAAGGTAAATTCTGTCAGGATGTTGGGTCTCCTTGCATCTACAACTGTTCCTCCGTCTTTCCTCTAATACATAAGTTCTTTCTCAATTGCATACACTACTCAATAAAAATCTGCCAGTACTTTAGGAGATAAAAAGTCCCTGTCCTTAGAAGCATATCCTTGTTACAAAATATTATGGATGTACCCTTCTGTTATGTATTCTATCAAAAAGTGGTGCATAGCTCTTATGGTAAAGGAACACCTGCAACTCCATGACTTGGTTTTCCGCTAATGACAATAAATGTATTTCTTGCTTCCACTAACTTCCTTATCTCCATTATTTATATAAATGTGGTGATATGATTTTGCAGGTAGTGAAGACTTTTCCTCAAGTTCCTGTTCAGACACAAGTACCATGAAGTGTAAAAGAATTCCACTCAGGATTGAGAAAGTACTGGCTGCTGACAGCAACACTGATGATGGAGACGCTAAGACAGGTATGGACACCTTCTTTCGGATAGTTCCTTATCATGCCAATATTCAATTTTAGATTAAAAGGTTCAATAATCAAGCGATAGTAAATTACAACTAAAGCTATAGCTGCCATACCTGACTGATGTTGATAAGATATCATAGTACATACCTGTTTTATGTTTGCTTGTTTATATGAATGTGGTGATATAATTTCACAAGTAGTGATGACTTTTCCTCAGGTTCCTGCTCGGACTCAAAGGCCATGCCAAGTAAAAGAAATCGAGGAAGACCTAGGATTATGAAAGTACCGGCCACTGACAGCAACACTCATAATGGAGACTGTAAGACAGGTAAGTGCATCTTATGATAGTAGCCAGTTTGCCTTCCCTGTCCCTAAACACACCAAATGAGGTCATGTGATGTCATGTTGTGATGTCATGCATAGGTAATGAGGCCTCATTGTGTACCAATTTCCGTAGCAAGCCTGCTTGATAGGTATATCCTCCCTAACTATATTATGACCAATCAAACAAATCATTCAGGCAAAAAATGGTGTCGATCCCTATTGTATAAGTAACACATCTGGCTAGAAATTTTCATGATGAGTTAAGTTTTTATCAGAGTAAACATGACACAATTTCACTACTATTTACTCGTTGAAGCCACTGTGGGAGACCGTCACCTCACCGACCAGGCCTGCCGACCAGGTCACCATTTACTAGTGTTGCAAACTTGCAAGAACGCAGGGCTCTTGTTAGGGCTACCATGCGATGCGTGCATGTCGGGTCATCTGCTTAAAGTGACACACATCACTGAGCTCCCGTTTTTTCGAAAGTTTGCTTCAATTTCCAATATGTGCCAGATGATTATGTCAGTAATCAATACCCTGAAAGATTAATTCTAGGTAAAAGTGGATTTGGGGGATTTAAGGATACATAATACATAACTTTGATAATCCACCCAAATGATCATACCTATGCAATTCATGGAAATCCGCAATTACATTTAAAATTGACATTAAGTCAACATAGTGATCTTAGCCACTTTAAGCTTATTTATAGCTTGCTGTATGCATGGCTCACACATCCCTAAAGTAATAAGGATATGCTTGTGTTCACTAATGGATGAGCACTGTGGAAACTGGCTAATTCCTTCATATCATCTGAAATATAGTTACTTGGACAAGTATAGGAACTTTGTGTCACGGGAACTCGGTCTGAAACTTTTCATTTCAACCTTTGTGCATACATATATCCATCTGCTGTGTGCTGTCTCAAAAATGGACTGAAATTTGGATCATTTTATTCTGAATTTGCCCTTTGGTATAAAATAAATATGTAGTGAAGACAATGGTCAGATTAGATAATGGGGATAGGCTGGGATGTGAGTAGACTTTATCTTCATGGTTTGTCCTGTGTATTATGTATAAATAAATGTGGTGATATAATTTCACAGATACTGAAGATTTGACCTCAAGTTCCTGCTCAGACACAAGCACCATGCCATGTGACAGAAATCCAGGAAGGCCTAGGTTTCAGAAAATACCTTCTGCCAACAGCAATTCTGAAAATGGTGACTCTAAAACAGGTAAGTGCATCTTCTGATAGTTCCTTATATCATATCATATCATATCATATCATCTACGGAAATTTTACCCAACAAGAAGTAAGCTTTGTGTCAAAGGTATAAAACTCAAATCTGAAATTTTGACAAAATATTTTGGACTTCATGGAGTTTTGGATCGCCATTATTCATCCTGTGTATTGATGTATACTTAAATGTGGGGATACAATCTTACAGATAGTGAAGACAATTCCACAAGTCCCTGCTCAGACACAACCATTCCATGTAAAAGAAATCCAGGAAGTATTGAGAAAGAACTGGCCGCTAACAGCAACACTGATAATGGAGATTCTACGACAGGTTGGTACATCTTCTGATAGTTCCTTATCTGAAGAATTGTTGAAAAGTAGACTTGAGACTTGGACTTTGGATCAAGGGAATTCTTTAAGGCTCAACCTTTTGTTTTCAATTCCAACTTCAGTACAAAATATCATGTACATATATCTATCTGCTTTGTGCTCTCTCAGAAATGATATGAAAATCTAAAGCTCCATGACTTCTCATAAGTTTGGCAACACCTTTTGGACATCCCATTCAGATAAAATAAATATAAAACACAATGCAAGTCCCGTGAGGAGGTTGTTCAAGTCTTCTCTCATTCCTTATCTCCATATTCTATATGTAAATGTGGTGATATAATTCTGCAGGTAGTGAAGACTATTCCTCAAGTTCCTGCTCGGACACCACAGCCACATTGTGTACAGACAAGCCAGGAACACCAAGGATTGAGAAAGTATTGGCCAGTAACAGTAACACTGATCATGGAGATTTTAAGACAGGTTGGTACATCTTATGATAGTTCCTTATCACATCATATCTTCTGAAGAATTGTTGAAAAGTAATAGACTTTGGGTCAAGGGTATAAACACTCAAATGTGAAACATCTCCATTATTTATATAAATGTGGTGATAATAATTTTTGCAGGTAGTGAAGACTTTTCCTCAAGTTCCTGCTCGGGCTCAAACACCATGCCACAAAAAAGAAAACGAGGGAGACCTAGTGTTGTGAAAGTACCTGCTCCTGACAGCAACAGTCATAATGGAGACTGTACAGGTAGGTGCATCTTCTGAAAGTTCCTTATCATATCAACTCTAAGGAACGTTAACTCTACAAGAAGTAAGCTTTGTGTCAAGTGTATAAAATACAAATTGGAAACTTTGACAAAATATTTTGGACTCCATGGACTTTTGGATACTCATTATTCATTCTGTGTATAGATGTATACTTAAATTGGTCATATTATTTCACAGGTAGTGAAGACTATTCCTCAAGTTCCTGCTCACAAACAACGGCCATGCCATGTAAAAGAACTCGAGGAAGGCGAAGGATTGAAAAAGTACCGGCCGCTGACATCAGCACCCATGATGGAGATTCTAAGACAGGTATGTGCACGTTCTGATTGTTCCTTATCATATCATATATCATCTGAAGAATTGTTGAAAGTAGTAGACTTTGGGTCACGGGAACCCAAGTCTGAAACAATAACTGTTTTGAATTTGACCTTTAGTGCTAAATATTATGTACATATATCCATCCGCTGTGTGCTGTCTCAAAAATGGTATGTAAATATATATAAACTCCATGACTTCCTATAAGTTTGGCAACACCTTTTGGATATCCCATTTGGACCATTAAAAAAATGAATACACAATGTTAGTGAGGAGGTCATTCTTGTCTCCTCCAAGGAACTCTAACTGAAATTTGGATCATTTTATTCTGAAATTTGCCCTTTGGTATAAAATAAATATGTAGTGAAGACAGTGGTCAGATTAGATAATGGGGATAGGCTGGGATGTGAGTAGACTTTATCTTCATGGTTTGTCCTGTGTATTATGTATAAATAAATGTGGTGATATAATTTCACAGATACTGAAGATTTGACCTCAAGTTCCTGCTCAGACACAAGCACCATGCCATGTGACAGAAATCCAGGAAGGCCTAGGTTTCAGAAAGTATCGGTTGCTAACAGCAACACCCATAATGGAGACGTTATGACAAGTAGGTGCATATTTTGATAGTTGCTTATCATATAATATCTGAAGAATTGTTATGCGACAAGTGCTTTGCGTTAAAGGTATCACTCACATCTGAAACTTAAAAACAAATGTATTGGATATTTGGATCTCCCATTATTCTTCTTTTGTATATATGTATACTTGTATACTTGTATTGTATACTATTTTGCAGGTAGTGAAGACTATTCATCAAGTTCCTGCTCAGACCCTACGGCCATTCCACATAAAAGAAAACGAGGAAGACCTAGGATTGAAAAAGAACCTACTGTTGACAGCAATACTCATAATGGAGACTGTAAAACAGGTAGGCACATCTTCTGATAGTTCCTTATCATTTCATCTAAGGAAAGTTTACTCTACAAGAAGTAAGCTTTGTGTCAAGGGTATAAAACTAATCTGAAACTTTGACAAAATATTTTGGACTTCATGGACTTTTGGATTGCTATTATTCGTCCTTTATATATATATATGTATACATAAATGTGGTGATAATCTTACAGGTAGTGAAGACTATTCCACAAGTTCCTGCTCAGATACAACAGCCATGCCACCTAGGTTTGAGAAAGATCCTGCTGCAGATAGCAACTCTGATGTTGGAGATTCCAAGACATGTAGGTGCTAGCTTCTGAGAGTTCCTATTAGGGTGGGTCATGTGTATGGCTGCCTATGGTTATACACATGTGAAAGAACTATTCAAAAAGAGCAGGGTATCACATCCCGTTAAACTGTTTCCTCTCTCACCCTGCTGCTCGTCTCATTCCTCCTTTGAGTTTACATGTGGTTGATAATGAGTAGCTTGTATTGAAATGAATGATTAAGTAGTTTGGAATATAAAATTTGATGATCCTGAATTTGTAAGCGCTAGTTAGTTAACTGGGAACTGTTACACTGTTTGAAGTCTCCTTTTGGAATTAGGGGGGAGTAAGAAAAATACCCAACCGAATCATCATAGTAACAATACAGTTGTGGAGGGTGATATGCAGCAGGAATGTTATATCAGTGTAAGGTGGTAGAGCTTGGTAGTAACTTGACACTATTAAAGTAAAATTATTGATCAATCAATGAACGTCATCTCAAAGTAACTCTAACTCTTTCCTCATCTATTTTTAGGTGTACAAGATGCATCATCATCCTCTCATGAAAGCACTGTTGCAGAGGATACACCAACTGAACCTGAACAAGCCCATGAGTTGGCGTCCTATTTGGAACTTTTTGGGGAGAAAGAATTGGTTTCGTTTCACTTCCCCGAATTCCACACAAATCGGAACCCCGTAGAGGTAGCCAAGGTGGTTGGTAAATTAACTCCGGGGTTGAACAAATGTCTTGCAGAATGTCTTATGATGTTGGCTCATTGTGAGGGGCTTTCCATCAAACTAACAGTGGATGGGTGTCTCAACATATCCAAACAAGACTCTGACACAGCGAAGAACAGCATGCCCTTGAATGTAGTCCAATTTGTCAAGGCATTACTACCATATGGAAGTTTCTCAATGGTTATCATCCAAGGTGGTTGCAAAATACATATAGAGTGGCAAAGGAAAAGCCAATGTGAAGAACCAGTTGCTGTTATTAGTGCTTTAAGAAACTTAAGTTTCATAAATAATCTTCAAATAGTCAAAGAAGGCTTTGTATTTTCTGTGAAAAAGACAAAAATAGAAGTTAATGTTGGAGAGAAAGCTGTTGAAAATGTAAGTAAGGAAAGTCAGAATCATGGACATAAAGGTGCCATTGTCGATTCCGATGACAAAAACCCTAACAAGAGGGACAGTATATGTAGCGATGCAAGGGATCAAACTTCTCAAAAAAATAATTCTCATGCACCAACTGCCGTTGCTGGCTCAAGGCCTCCCTCTCGCCAACCAGAATCAGCGATTGAAAACAAAAGTGATGCATTAGAAGACCAAGCAAGAATCTCTAACAACATAGCTTCTGTTAGGTGTAAAAAACTACCAGAGCCTACATCAGAGGAGGTATCCAGGGAAGCAAGTCATAAAAATGAGGTGAACTGTGCAGAAACCAAGGCTGCATCAGAGAAAAGGAAGGTTGTATCGAAAAAAGTCAAAGAGGGAAAAAAGACAGTTGTGCCAAAAGTTAGCTCTACAACAAAATCTAACCATGGAGATAATAGTGCTCAGGTTCAGTCCCGGGCTTTCAAAGGGACTAAGAAAAAAGTAAAAAATATTCACAAACATGACCGTCAACACACTTCAAGGGTAAATACTGAAGAAAAAAGTCTGAAGCGGGTAAAGAAGGACAGTGTATCTTCAGAAACTAGTCAGTCAAAAAATACAGACCCCACTACATGCTCAAAAAAGAAGAATCTTGTTTATTCTGAATCTGAGAAAGACAAGAAGACATGCGAGGAGAATCAAGATGCTAATCACCCATGCACAACGAAAAAAAGGCGATTATCAGCCAAATCTTCGTCTAAAAAGTTAGATAGAGCCACTTGTGAAAGATTGTAAAAAATTTACAAGTTCCCAAAAGTATCTGGGTACAAAGACTTGAAATCTGATTCAAGGAAAGAGAGATGGCTCCTGTCGCCAGCGGGTTGTGCAGCGATAAAAAGACAAAAGATGAAAAATGGAGGCACAAAAAGATGCAGAGTGACTCCCAAAGAGCCCAAATTCAAAGATGGATATGGGTTTGACCCAGGATCAGAAATGTAGAGCCCCACAAGGATTTCACCATTTCCAAGGACATACTCCAAGGACATACCGGATATCAGTACTCTTGATAGTGAAACTGCTGAGAGTTGGCCACTCGTACAGTCATAATATATATATTTTTATTCATTTAAGGCAAATATAATATTTAAGTTACATTAAGAGAGAAAAAAATGCATGGATGTTATCAGAGGTTGCCGTTGTGTTAAAAATGAAAATGTTATTATAATAATAACAAAATATTACTCCTTCCCTGAAACTCTTTCATTAATCTGAGTAGAGGTTAAAATGTCTATAGATAAGTCATATTTAAATATTAGACTCAAAACTCATATTGCCAAAAAACCGATCTTATATCAAGAATTATTATAATATATACAGCTATCAAGTGCCTCATTCAAACAGATATTTTTTATCTGTAAATTGAAGCTGTTTACATAAACCTTAGAGGATCAACTCGTTAAAAAATTATAAAAATCGCAAAATGACATTAAAGTAACCACATGTATTTGGGGTTAGATAGGCAATATGACTACATATCAGTTTTTCTTTGCCAGGGATGTGCAAGATACTTAAACCACACGGAAAAGATACTTGGTTTAGATTTTATCTTGCCATGGCACAACATTTCTATTAAACAGTCTTCTTTGGATCTTTCGGGAATACTGATGAAAGTGAATAATTGGCTTGAATGTTGCCGTTTTGTATCAAGATTTGCATGTAATTATTAGTTGAGTTGGTTAAATGTTTGTCCGAAATTATCACTATAGTATACTTGTGGAGAAATTATGGATGTTATGGGACTGCAACTGCCAAAAACTTTATTATTTCAGCATGGGATGTTAATAAGTTTTCCTGTTCTTGTTTGTTTGTTTAAATCTTTTATTCTGCATAAACAATACATCCAGACGAATGCTGTTCTCGGTTTCACAGATATGGTTTTGAAAAAAACCTTACGCATGAGTTTTGTGAAGCAAATAAACAAATAAAATGTCATAAAATTATTGTGCACGACTTCATCTTTTCCACCATGTTTATCAATGTTCTGTATAAGAAACAAAAGCGAATATATTGTTTTACCAATAAATCTTCCCAAATATTCACCTACTAGTATTTGATAGCACCTTTTATTACACATATGTGATGTGTTCCAAGGAAAAATGCCGCAAGTCGCAAAAATGATATTTTCGAAAGTTATTGATTTACTTTTTTGAATGTTCTAATCTTTGCGAGGTATAGTCCTTGAGGTCACGAAAACATGTACTAAATTTCAAGACCGACAATATATCCTTGTCTTAGATCATCCTATGGAGTATATTTAGCTACTTTACTAGTAATTGTCCGCCCAGACATCGCGAACTATTTTCTAAAACATAAAAAGAAATAAACATGAATTATAGATCTACTTATTAGATATCCTACTGTTTACCACCATTTGAATCTGCTTGATCTCATCTTTTCAAATATGATAGTATCTCAAAATTTATTTGTTGCAACTTGTGACTCATTTCCCTGGAACACATCACATATAATAGCATATTAATTATAGCTATTACCATACAGGAAATCCACTGGCCTTTGAAAAGAAGGCTTTGAAAATGGGTACTTGTCAAAGGGCCTGAAAAATCATTATATGAGCCTTGAATCTTGTTGGAATCCATTAAATGGCCTTGAAACTTTCAAAGATTCCGTTTCTTACTTTACACGTACCCCTGACTCGCCCCTCTCACCTTACACAGAGTGACTCCTTAAGTAAAAGTTGAAAAACTGATTAATAGAAAATATAAACATAAAACTGGTTAAATACATGTTGGGCATATATGAAAAACCAGGTGGACTTTACTACTTGATTTGCTTAGGAGAATTAGGAAATCTCGATCAAATAGAAATACAAGTTTCTAGTATCGCTGCCAGTTTTATTTTGCCTTCACAATGCAACAAGGGTTCCCTTTATAGGAAAAACAGTCCTCATGAGTCAGATTTTTGGAAAATGTACAATCTACAGTTCTACACATATCTCAACTTCTGCCAAATTAGAAAAATAATAAATACTAGGTATATCTGAGTGTATTCTGCATTGTATTCATTCAATAAAGCAGTCAGATTATGTTAAGCTGCATTTTGAACCTGATTTTTGTCGTAAATTTGGGTTATTTGAGAGGATTGGTGAAGGACAATTGTACATTTTCTGAAAACTTGACCCTCAAACTGGTCAATCGTCAGTAATACAATCACCATTCATCAACTATTATAAATTGTTATTTGTTTACATAGTGATATCTATAATTATTGTCCGTCGCCGCCACTAGTCAATTAGAGGAATTACAGTTATATGAATTTCACATGTCTTGGTGAATCGTCATGAAGTTAATAAGACAATAGTCCTATAAGAGTATGTATATGATGGTCAAGAAATCTCTCGCCAGGTGTCAATGGGAGGCAATGGTCCACGTCAGCAAATGGTAACATTGTGAACTAAGGTAACTCCCATATTCCAGGCCCTATTCAGACGATTCTGTGAAATAACAAACTAATGGTTTACTGTTACATCTCGCAGGCATACATTTCAGGAGTGGCCAGGAAGATATCCTCCTCTGGGCCATCATTATCTCATGTGTATTCACACACCCTGCATTAAAAAGGCTTTTGCCCAGTATGTGTCCTCATGTGCATCCTCAGGTCTCCAGCCTGTACTGCCCTATATTCACACTCAGTACATGCTTTTCCCCGGTATGTGTCCTCATGTGACATCTTAGGTACATAATCTTTGTTGCTTCATAGTCACACACAGTACATGTGTAGGGCCTTTCTCCAGTATGTGTCCTCATGTGTCTTTTCAGGCCTGCAGCATCTGATGCCCTATATTCACATACATTACATTTATAAGGCTTTTCCCCAATATGTGTCCTCATGTGTTTTATCAAGGATCCAGGTATTGCTTTATAGTCACATGGTACACTCATAACGCTTTTCTCCAGTGTGTGTTCTCATGTGATCCTTCAGATGCCCAGACTGTTTTGCCCTATAGTCACACATGGTGCATTTATAAGGCCTTTCCCCAGTATGTGTTCTCATGTGTCTTGTCAGGTGCGTAGACCGTCTTGCCCTATAGTCACACTGAGTACATTCATAAGGCTTTTCGCCTGTATGTAATCTCATGTGTGCAGACAGTTCTGCAGCCCGTCTTGTGCTATAGTCACACACAGTACATTTATGAGACTTTTCTTCAATATGTGTTTTCATATGATTACTCAGGTGATCAGCCCGTGCTGCCATATAGTCACACTTAGTACATTTATAAGGCCTTTCTCCAGTATGGGTTGTCATGTGTATTCTCAGTTCCCAAGCCTTTCTTGTCCTATATAGACACACAGTACATTTGTAAGGTTTTTCGTCAGTATGAGTTTTCATGTGTACACTCAGTTCTCCAGCCGTTCTTGCCCTATAGTCACACTCAGTACATGTATAGGGTTTTTCTCCAATATGTGTTTTCATGTGAGTCCTCAAGTGCGTAGCCCGTGCTGCCATATAGTCACACTGAGTACATTTAAAAGGCTTTTCACCGGTATGTGTCCTCATGTGTGTCCTCATGTCTCCAGCCTGTACTGCTTTATAGTCACACTCAGTACATTTATAAGGTTTTTCTCCGGTATGTGTTCTGATGTGTCTAGTCAGGTATGTAACCCGTGTTGCCCTATAGTCACACTGAGTACATTTATAAGGCTTTTCGCCTGTATGTGTTCTGATGTGTACCATAAGGCTTGCTATTTCTGCTGCCCTATAGTCACACTCAGTACATTTATAAGGTTTTTCTCCGGTATGTTTTCTCATGTGTCTTCTTAGATCTATAGGATGTGAAGCACTATAGTCACACACAATACATTCGTAAGGCTTTCGTCCAGTATGTATTCTCATGTGTTTCTTCAGCTGCCAAACCTGAGTTGCCCTATAGTCACACACAGTACATTTATACGGCTTTTCTCCAGGATGTGTTCTCATGTGATCCCTTAGGTCCCAAGGTCGTGCTGTCCTATAGTCACACACAGCACATTTATATTTCCTCTTGCCACAATGTGTGAGCAAATGCTCATCTAAACAAGTACTTTCTGTAAACCCTTTTACACACTCACTACACTCGTGTAGTGTCTCCCCTGTGTGAGTTGCATAGTGATGGATCATATGGATATTGTGATCAGTGGAGTAGGTGCACAAGTCACACTGGTAGCTTTTGCTGCTGTTGGTCTTGTCTTCATGGGAATGTTTATGTTCCAACATCAAAGATTCTGATGGGTAAATGAGCTTACACTGATCACACTCCCACATCTCGTCAAACCCTGCAAATATTTAGATCTTATCATTATAATTTTACAAGTATTCAAATTTTATACTACACTAAATCGTATACTAAATACTATATACTATATATACAATAAGTATACACTTATTGTGTAGTGCTTTATGTTCCCATTTGGCAGATGAATTATTTGTTATTAAGTCACTGATAATGATAATAACTTTGCTGTAAAATAGGATAGCAATATAGATGACTGGCCATGAAGAACATGTAGAAATAAATGAAGACAACCAAGTGAGTAATCAAGTAAGTAATTCATTGCTTATGTTTAAACATCACTACATCATGTCAGCAAAACCAAGCAAAGTAATAATTCACATTTTAAGTTTGACTTACGCTGAATTTTGTCTGTACCAAGAGCATCTAAAGTGTCCACCATCGAGTCGCTACATGCAGACTCTGTGCCAGAATCAGAAGCTCTAAGCGAGTCGTTAGCTGCTTCCCTTGACTGCCACTGATTAGAGTAATTGTTATCTCTGTCATGATCTCTCCCTGAAAGTGGCTCTATTGTGATGACACCAGATGTTTGACCAGGGTTCATATGTGTTCCATTATCATCTTCAACCTTGTCAGTAGGGGATCCTGTCATTGTAAGAGATTCAACACCAGAATGGGCAATCTTCTCCTGAGTAGACTCAGATGAGAATATTGTAGCCATTGTTGGATTAGCACCTGACAATAGAAGGAAAGAATTGTATGTCTGTAACATAATTATGAACTTGTAGAGTGGGAAAATGATGGATACCCACCACCATACAGATAGTGACCTTGATTTTGTATTTCAGGGCTAACTAACTCTGTTAACCTTGAAGCAGGATTAACAAATTCTGAAAAATTCATATTTTCCAGGCTTTGAACTTTTTATTTGTTATTCATGTTTTAAAATATAAAAGTAACTAAACTTAACTTAGCTATAAATCATGTTATTTCTTTGTATTATTGAGTTTGGTCCGGTGAAAATTTGTTCGGACCAGTGAAAATGTGGTGAAACTACAATTTTACCGGTCCGAATGTCCGGTGAAACCTCAAAAGTTTTTGCAAAATATTTGTATGTCAGATTTCATCAGAATCCATCCCAGGATGCATTGTAACAGACAAGTGCATTGGCACATGCAACTCCCCTATTGAAATATGCAGAACAGTAGAAAACAGGCTGGAATTACAATATTTAGTTACAGTTACAGTTTAAAATATGCAGAACAGTGCATCTGCACTGCTTACAGCAGACTCACCATGTGTAACTTGGGTAGAAGTGCTCAGTGCATAACCACGAGTCACCAATACTGGTTCAGGGGACTGGTTGCCCAGACCACAAGGCAACCTTTTCTCTGTGAGCAAGAGCCTGATGAAGCTTTCCCCATGTCCGTTGATGGTGGACCCACTGGGCATGGACACCACAGAGGTAGGACGGTTGGTGGGAGATCGTTGCTTCATCTTCTTAGCCGTTGGATGCGGGGAGCTCACTGCAGGAGGCAGGCTCACTGCAGAAGTGCGCATGGATTTGGGAATATCGGATGTACGGAAAATCTTCCTGTCCAGTTCCTCTGCCTCCATCATCTCCATCAATTTTGCTGACTTCTTTCTCACCTACAATCAATCAACAATGAATAAGGAAATGACACCGAACTTCAGAATGAAATAATTAAAGTTGACTAGGATAGGATTGGTTGACTAGGATTAATTAGTTGGCTAATAAATGAAGATGGCTTAAGGCTAATATGTGACACATACATAAAAGTTAATTTAGTAAAGAGAAGCAACTGGTATAAACGGGTATTGAATGTAAAATTGTAATGGGTTATATTTTGAGAATGAGACAAACCACATTGTGGAAATTCAAGAAATACAAATTTTTGAAAAAAATACATGGGCCAGATTTTCAGAAAATGTACAATTGGCAGCTGTACACATTTAGTAAATTCTGCTAAATTAGGCTGCAATTTGGTCAATACTAGGTAAAGCCGAGTATATTCGGCATTGTATTGATTCTAGCAATCTGTTTGTTTAGGTTAAACTGTATTTTGAAACTTATTTTCGTCTCAAATTTAGGTTATTTGAGAGGATTGGTAAAGGTGAATTGTACATTTTCTGAAAATCTAATAATAATGAGACGAGGCGACGGGTCCGCTCCCCAAGAATGCTACCATGCAACTGGACGTTGGGAACGTCTTCAGCCGAGAGGTAACCAACACCTCACGGGACTCTAAACGACGTTGATATGACGTCATAAGGGGTGCACTTGTTACCTGGATAGGTGTCCAGGTGAAATTAGTTGATGCAATTAAAGGCTGTCAACTAATGAGTGTAATTCTGTCAATAAGATATATCAGCATTAATGGTTCAATGGGGAGATCTCTTATACCTGGTACACTCCTTCCATTGCCTGGGGGCAATGTTTGGCACAACATGGTTTCGCTAATGTAGCTCTTCAGGCATTTTAATTAAACCTCTGGGAGAGGGATAACAAAGGATGTAGATGTGTTCTGAGGCAGGTTTCTCAACAGGGTGAATTCAGAGATAGAGAGAAAAAGGGTTTTTTTTCCTGGTATCTCCAAAGACTGCACAGTAAGAAAGTGATGGGTCAATAATTGATGTGAATAAATATGAGTTTTATTTATTTGATCACAAGAGATAAAAACACAGTCAATTCCGTAAGTCTGACAGGTGTCAGAGTTTTGGTCCCAATATTACATAGGTGTTGGCACGGGGGGAGAAAACGGAGAAAGGTTTGTAGGGAAACCCTCTTCGTATTAGGACAAGGTGTCGAGTGTGCACCTTTAAATTACAGTGTATGTTTGTAATATTGATATGTATGTTAGTGTGTCATACCAAGGCAAGATACTTGAGTGTGTATCAGCCATGGATGTGTCGTTGGAGGGGCTCTTTTTATACACATTCCAAAGAGTCTGCTGATAGCCATCAGTGGAATGTAAAAATTTTGGTACGAAGCTAGATGGCTGTAGCATGTCAAAGGAGGTAGCATCCAAGGGGCAGCCAAGGGGCAGCATCCAAATTTTCTGAAAATCTAACCAACATATCAATAAGCAAACTTACCCGGCCCGACTTGCTGATAGTCTCTGCTGGCACTGGTGTTTCAGGCTGAGGAACCTCAGGGCTCAGCTGAGGTGGCACTGGTAATTCTTTAGCTGTTGCTCTAATCAGGGCTTGCTTCATTTGCTGTAATCCAGAGCAGATATATTGACCTTGATATCAGATATCTATGAATACATGATAAACTATAAACCTAATGGATTGATTACAATAATTGCAGAATGATAGTATTATAAGATCTGTAACAGGCATAATTTGTAGATGGAAATATAAGGAAAAGGACCCAAATATTACCTTTGAAATAACTTTAATGCAAGTGGAAGACTAATAAAATATCCCATGAAGGTTGTATGGAATATTGCTCAGTTAATATAAGTATCACTTTTTTTAAAAAAACTAACGGTAAAAAAGATTATAAGATATGAATATGCTGCATAGATACTTTGAAGGGCCTGAAATAAAGTCAGAATGTGTATTAATGTGTAGGTTTTAGTTGCAATAAAGGGTGGTCTCCACTGGCTGCGGTAGGCTCTGCGGTAAGCCTTGCAATGGTTTGTGCTGGTTCTGTAGGTGGAGAAGAATGACAAGGTTCTGCCTACATGGTTCACTGGCCATGTAGGCAGGACCTCGCCCCTTCTTAGCATCACAGCACCATCGCAAGGCTTACCGCAGAGCTTACCGCAGCCAGTGGAGATCACCCTTAAAGAATCTATCTATAATGAACCAATATTGAACGCACAGCTTTTACTCTGGCAGCCTGAAGGCCTACACCTATCATCCGCCTGACATCTGGACTATCCCTGTGAGTTCGAAGTAATTTCTCAAGCTCTTTTTCAAGCCCATCTGCCGCAGCTTCCATCTCGAGAACCTTGGCAGATTTCTTTCGTTTCCGGCCAGTTCGGGACATTTTCGCTGTTTCTGGATGGGAGAATTTAAACAGCGTTAAGTATACACACACAAAAATAGCTTCCTTGTCTGTTTCAACTGAAAAAGGTAACTTCCCATGTGTAAACAATTATAAACTATACATTAACTTTTCAAGAATAATGCTAAGTAGAAAATGAAGATGTACCAAAGTGTGAAACACAACCTATTTCTCTCAGGTCCCGTCATCCATAGATCTAATACAGGGGTTTGTTTCGCATCTTCATGAATCTATCCCACCATGAATCTATCATGATCTCTGAGCATCGACTATATATAGATATTGTCTTATTATAGCATTATATAGTATCTTTTTCATTGAATGTCTAACATATCATGTATAGGTGATGGCATATTCAAGGAAATTTATTATTAAACCAATCCTGGTTCTCGAAAAGGGTATTCCCATCCATGATAAAACTTTATCCAAACAATGTTTTGACAGGAAATCCTTTTTTTAACGTTACCCCCCGCCAAAGGCCGTATGAGCACCAAAGGCTCTTGTACTGGAATAGCTTATATATGTAGTAGAGTGGAATCTGGTTATGTTATATATTGATACCGTGTTATAATTGTATGTTATATGTTTTTCATCTATGGGAGTATACCCCCTACTGTACCTACAGCTGGTGGTATACCCCCTCATGTATTACCAGTGGTGGCCTTTGAGAATCAGTCAACCTTGGTGGTGTAATGGTGAGCATAACCGCGTGCATAGCGGGAGATCTGTGGTTCGATTCCCGATTGAGGAAGACAGTTTTTTTTAGGGTCATTGCAATTTGGTGCCATGGCCAGTCACACTTAGTAAAGGTAGTATTTTCACTGTCTCTGAGCACAAAATCATATGAATTTCGTGCAAAAAGAGTAAGCGATAGTGTAGTAGCCTAGAGTTTGGAATCTGGTTACAGTGGTGGCCTTTGAGAATCAGTCAACCTCAGTGGTGTAATGGTGTAATGGGAGATCCGTGGTTTGATTCCCGGTTTAGAATAACAGTTTTTCGGGGGTCATTGCATATAGTTTTTACTTTTTTCATGGGTTCTGCCATTAAGGGTACTTTCTGCAAAGACGTCTGTGCTCCCCCTTTATAAAGAAAAGACAACTCATCATGCCTCCTGAATTTCAGACACACTTGCATTCATATCTCGGGAATGAATGCTGCCGTGAAGTAATAAATGTTATTTCTCTTCAAAATACATTGCCAAAATGTTGAAATTCAGAAAGAGCAAGATTTCCTACCCAATAATAATATGTAGTTTTTTTTCAAGGTCTTTAAATAAGGAAGATATGTTTTTTTTTATAAATTTTCAGCGAGATTGAACTTGGCACTTCGGCTGAAAGAAATGGGGTGAAAAACGCTATTTCCCCACAGAATACAAATGACATAAAGTAGAAATTCAGAAAGAACAACCCTCCCTCCCATAGATGTATATTTTCATCAGTATTGGTGGGTAGATAAGGACAATAATGTAAGTTGTGACATTGTCTATTTTACGCAATGTTTTGTACCGAAAGGAGGACTTGATTTTTAGTATTGCAAGCATACATATTCACTATCTGTCACCACTGTCTGTTTAAAGGTTCTGGTGGTCTAATAACATGACATAATACCTCACTTCTTCAGATCTCTTCAGTGATGAAAGAACAGAGGATAATAGGGGATTTGCATAGCCGCCATTGTGAATCTTGATTCGCATGGAATTATGGGACTAATGGTAGTCTAAAACCTATGGAAAACATGCCAAGTTAAGCATGGAATATTTAACAATACTCAAATGCCAATATCCATGTGTTATACATGTTCCCATGAAACAAATTCCTATCTTTCCCATCATGCATTTGGTTTTCATAGATCGTTTTTACAAGCTCTGATATTGGTGAAAACATTCTTGCAATTTTCGATAAAAATGTTGCCAAATATGTGTATGTCAGATTTCAACAGAATTCATCCCAGCATGCACTGCAGTAGACATGCGCAGTGAGACATGCAATTCCCCTATTATTTGCACAATGCTGAGCCTATGGGAGATTTGTGCTTCTTGTCAACTGGTGCAGTGGCGTGCCTCTATAACTCACTGCCGTGGACTACCTAGCCTTGATCCATTGTCAGTCAAAAATAGGTGTTTCTTAATGCCCCACATTCTGGGATATTAAATCTTTTCATCACAGCCCAATGGATAATAGTCCTGAGTAAGACCATAATGTGCCTTTCTGTCACTTTTTCTGTCTTTCTCTCCCTTCTTCTCTATCTCTATTTCCTGGGCTAGATCATAAACTGCCTCCCTCTCAGCTCTCCGGCCCTCGATATTTATAATCTTCAATGTGTTGATAAAGGCGTAAAGTAACCAATCTCTCAATTACTCACCCAATGGATAGTAAATTTAGAATAAACTACGCAGATTGTGTGGGAGCTGAATGGGGCAAGTAACTAAGGTAGTTAAATATCTGACAAAGGAACAGTTGATGTTCATCAAAGACACAAGAATTGTTTCTCACTTCATTTTATTACCAAAAGACACCTGTGTACATAGTCCAATAATGTTGTTATAGGTGTTACATTTGATGGGGACCATTTCTGAAAGAGCACTTAGACATGTGGAAAGGAACAACCTTCATAGATAAGGCCTTCATGCATACAAAACTAGCAAATCGATGATACACTAAGATCCAGGAATTCGCATGATAAATCTACACCATCAAGATTCCATTAAGCATGTCTTCATGTGCCCAACCAGTGTTGCCCCATTATATTCACAGTACATTCTTCTTTTTTTTATCAGAGGCCAATATAATATTTAATGATCAATGATAAATACATATTGAAAAGGGCCCAGGGGTAGTTCTAATCAACTGGACCGGCTCAACATCTGGTTAAACAGAAGGCTATGCTAAAGTAAATGGTAATCTTTAAGGCATTTCTCCAGTATCTTCCCTTATGTGCCTTCTCAGTTACGCTATATTCACACACAGTATTATATATTATACTATATATTAGAAGCCTTTTCTTTAGTATGTGTCCTTGTGTGTTCCGACAGGTCTCCAGCCTTTTTTGCCCTATAGTCACACACAGTACATTCATAAAGTTTTCCCCCAGTGTGTGTTCTCATGTGATCCCTTAGATGCCCAGACTGTGTTGCCCTATAGTCACACATGGTACATTCATAAGGTTTTTCTCCAGTATGTCTTCTGATGTGTCTCCTAAGGCCAGCTGGATCAGCTGCCCTATAGTCACACTCAGTACATTTATAAGGTTTCTCTCCAGTATGTGTTCTCATGTGCGTCCTCAGGTCTCCAGCCTGTACTGCCCTATAGTCACACTCAGTACATGCATAAGGCTTTTCCCCAGTATGTGTCCTCATGTGATCCCTCATGTGCCCAGACTGTGCTGCCCTATAATCACACACAGTACATTTATAAGGCTTCTCTCCAGTATGTGTTCTCATGTGTCTACCGAGGTCTCCAGCCTTCCTTGCCCTATAGTCACACACAGTACATTCATAAGGCTTTTCTCCAGTATGTGTTCTCATGTGATTCTTCAGGGCAACAGGCTCTTTTGCCCTATATTCACACTTGGTACATTTATATGGCTTTTCTCCAGAATGTGTTCTCATATGCCGTTTTAGGTGCATAGCCTGTGTTGCCCTATAGTCACACACAGTACATTTATAAGGCTTCTGTCCAGTATGTGTTCTCATGTGTCTTCTCAGACCTGCAGGCTCTGATGTCTTGTATTCACACTCAGTACACTCATAAGGCTTTTCCCCAGTATGTTTCCTCATGTGACTCTGCAGCTGGGCAGCCTTTGCTGCCCTATAGTCACACACAGTACATGCATATGGCTTTTCACCAGTGTGTGTTCTCATATGATCTCTCACATGTGCAGGCTTTGTTGCCTTATAGTCACACTCAGTACATTTATAAGGCTTCTCTTTGGGATGTGTCCTCATGTGATCCCTCAGGTCTTTAGACTCTGCTGCCCTATAGTCACACACAGTACATTGATAATTCATCTTGGTATTATGTGTATCACTATTGGCCTTGTCTTCATGAGAATGTTTATGTTCCAACATCAAAGATTCTGATGGGTAAATGAGCTTACACAGATCACACTCCCACATCTCGTCAAACCCTGCAAATATTTAGAATTGATTATTGTACTTGAAGCAACATATCACAATTTTATGAGTGTTTAAAATTGATGGATAATGTGTAAACAATAAATTTATTTACCATATTTTCTCCAGGCGCTTTAAACATACAAGGTATGGGCGCATGTGGTCGATGTAAACACAGACGGCATGGGGTGGGTTTAGGCGTTCTGAGCAATAGACGGTTAATTAAAGGCATGCAATATACAAGGATTCTGATTGTCAACTAGTTGTAGAAGGGATTAGGTAACCTCACAGAGTGGCAACAGTCATGGTCATGTGGTAAAAGAGCTGGCAATAGGGGAGCATCCCACTTCATTCTCTATGAATTCAATCAAATAACTCTCACATACAGCATCACTCTTATCCTGATAGTTTATTAAACAAGCTAACAGAAGACAGTCATGATGATATCTAGCGATATTAGGAGGGTAGTGGCAGTTGTAGATGTAGTTGACGTTTTATATTTTTTTTTTAAAAAGTTCCTTTAAGGAAGGTTAATTTTTATGAAGTACCCCCTTGAATAAAAGTATCTATCCAGTGAGTAAGCTAAGGTAAAGTAGTGAGAGGAAATGGTAACATTATAGATCTCGGAATGGGAAGATTTAAGGAGTGGTTATCAAGGGCAGAGGCCAATATCAAGAGGTCACTCATCAAAATGAGGGCATCGGCCTCAACATATTCATCCTGGGGAAATAGCTTAAATAGGAATAAAGCTATTATCAAAACAGAATGGGGAGTTTTCACTAACTGGTGAAGTAGAGGGGCCACGTGAATATTTGGTAGACTTCTGAAGAATGACGATTTGTGAATTTTTCGATATTCCTTTTATTGGTACCCAACGTTTCGAGAGCTTTGCTCTCTTCTTCAGGGGTGAAGGTGTTACAATTATTATCAAAACAATATTCACTGCAAATATTGTTTTCATTACAATGTGACAACACCACTGCCTTTGCAGCAATGAAGAAATAATCTGTGCAATGCAACTATTTATTCCAGAAATAAGAATATCTGGTAACAAATAGGAAAAGGTGTGTTGGAAATATATTTCTGATATGGGTATCTCAATGAAACCTAGCTTAAGAATTTCCAATCTTTTAATTTTCCCTGTGTTGGTACTCATAAGTGTGGACGAGTGCCCCATCAATGGTATGTCTCATCCACAACAAAAAATAAAATATTTATGAGTACAAAGCTCTTAGTACGACCCCTGATAACCAATACCCTCCTTAATAACAGACACACATGAGTCAAACTACCTTGGCTCTGAGACCCAATCTAACAGACTAACCTTGTCTGTATGTATGGTGTATGTATGTGTCTCTCTAACCTAACATTAGACAGATTAAGCAACCATTCCCTATCCTTGGTGAATGCTAACCCTAACTGATTGAGGTCTGTATGGCCCAAACATATGTAGAGAAGGCCACATGGGTTTGAGCAGATAACTTTGCATGTATGCCCAAAGAACCTGAACCATCAACCAAGGTCTGAATAGCAATAAACAGGTGAAGAACTGTCTTTCACCGGAGTACCTGGAGTTTATGTGGTCCACTTCAAAGCCAGGCTTTTACTACTAAATCTGTTACAGAGCTCGAAAAACCTGTTTACTTGCCCGGGGCAACTAAAAAATGTCTCTGGGCAAGTAAAATTTAATGTTAGTTGCCTGATTGGGCAAGTGAAAATCTCTACGGCACCTATTTCAAACCCCTGTTATGAGATCTACTTACAATGAAACAAGATACATACAGATCAGTGTGATTTCGTTTATTATTCTGCAAATAAATTTGGGCAAGTGAAAAATGATGTGGGTAAGTAAATTTTGGCTGCCACTTGCCCAGGCAAGTGAAGCTGGTAGGTTTTTTTGAGCCCTGTGTTAATTAATACCTACATTTTCCATACTGTAATTACTAATTACCTACACCTGAATGTCTCTCATTACTGATGCAGATCGTGACATAGTGACCTGGCTAGGCAGACAATAGGTTAGGGTGGGGTTAGGATACATTGGTTTAATGGTTGCTTAATCTGTCTATTATGGTTGGTTAGAACAACTTTAGTTTTTACTTACCTTGAAATTCTGCTGTACCAAGAACATTGTTCTCTCCTAAATGCACCTTCGAGTTGTAATATGAATGGTCTGAGCCAGAAGCGTGAGCTCTAATTGAGTCAGTTCCCTGAACGGCTTCACTTGACTGCCATGGACTACAGTTTTTATCTCCACCATGATCTGTCCCTGAAAGTGGCTCTATTTTGATCAAACCAGATGATGGACCAGTGTCCATATGAGTCCCATTATCATCTTCAACCTTGTCAGCAGGGGATGCTGCCATTGTAAGAGATTCATTACCAGAATTGGTGTCTGACATTCCAATCATTGGTTCATCACCGTCTATCTGTTCATCTGGCTCCTCTTTTATTTTGATAAAACCAGATGTTTGACCATCTTCCGTGAGTGTTTTATTATCATCTTCAGCCATGTCAGCATTGCCAATGCCTGCAATTGTATGAGATTCACTAACAGAATAAGTGTTTGATATTCTAAACATTGGTTTGTCCCCATCCTTCTGTTCTTCTTCTGGCTCCTGTTTTGGAATTACTTCATGATCAGGAAAGTCAGCATAACTTGGTCCAGCAAGTTTGGAAGACTCACTCTCCTCAGTCTCAGATGTGTATGTTGTAGTCATTGTCACATTAGCACCTGAAAAAGGAATATTTGAAAAGAAATAATTAGTGTTTATACATTAAAAAAGGAGAAGAGTAATAAGTGTGAATAAGAGTGTAAATTCCCCATTGTGGTCTTCTGACTGTTCACCGCAAAATACTCTCCCAAATCACATGCCCTCCCTCCCCTCTCTTCTTTATGTCTCTTTTAACAATATGTAACTCAACTATTTTTATTTTTTTTTATTTCATTTACAGGCCATTATACATCATGGTGCATCAAAAACATGGCAGAGTACAAAGTGTGAACACAAATCGTCTTTATATGGACACCCATCACCATAGAGACATAATAATAAAATCCTTGACTTTTTTTAAAGGAGAAATTGAATGCAAAACGTTTACCAGCAAAGAAGTATCCTAAAAAGGTATGGCATGCAATCATTAATGAAACATAGTGTGTAGTCCTGATATTTAAACACAAAAGTAAAATTATGTTTGAACTTACTGCCTTCGATCGAATCGTCCATCTCAGACTTCACAACTATTTCTTGGTTATTCCAGCGAAGACTTGTCCTTTGTTCAACAAGTTCCTGCTGTGTGAGTAGAGGGAGAGTAGTGGGGTCATAGTCAACATCTGAATTCTCTGACGTGGGATTTGAATCATCCCACTCAAAAGAGGCATCTATTTTGTTGTCCCCTGGTTGGCGTTTTCTCCTTGTGTTATGAATCTGAGTTGCAGGTGCTTTCTCTTGATAAATAGCCTCAACAGAATATCCCAGAAGGGATGACAGTGCATAAGACATGGCTCTGCGAGTAGAATCTGTAATTTTTGAGTAGAAATCTATGCTTTGTGCAGACCAACGGCATGAGTATGCCATGATATCATTTGCTCCAAATTGCTTTTGTTTCAAGCAGGTGACACTGGTGTTTCTCACTGACTGGTTTGTGTAGATTTGTGACAAGCAGGCCTCAACAGATAATGTGGACATTACTGCTCCTATTGTGTTTTTTCCCAAATGGCTATTTGCATACCAAACCCCATTGTCATTTACAGTTTTCAATGGTGTCTGAAACAAACGGTCACTCTCTGGGTTCAACTTGCTGAGATATTTCCTTAAAGAGTTGAGGGGGCAATTCTCTCCTCCAATAGCATAAAATCGCCGATCATGTCTTTCACCGCTACTATTTCCTGTGAGCTGGTTTTTTTCCAATAATATGGAGCTGATTGTCGCATATTCATATCCCCCAGAATCCTTCAAGAAGACAATATTATCCTTTTTTAACTCCACCAATCCTTCTGATCCACTTCTACCAAATTGGATAAGAATTTCTAAGAGCACTCGCCTCTGTAAACCCTTAGGATTGTCAGTGGCTAAAAAACCAGAGGAGTACAAGCATTCTATATCGCGGGCACAGATGGCAGGATGAGTGACATTGACACCCTTATGCACCGCAGCCCTTACTTTGTCGTTGAACACTTCATTGGCAGCATTGAAAATGCTATCAGTGCCTAAACTGACATTTCGAGCGAATGGCTCATTGTTCAAATGCCTATTAATGGCAGCTCGAATTCCCACCAAACCAGATTTAGAATATGGCTTGCCATCTTTCTGACACAATTCCAAGTAGAAGTGTTCTAATATGGTAGCCAGTTGATCAAGAGGAAGATATTCAAATTCCATTGGGTACAGGCGGTGCTCAAGCCATTCTGCAAAAACAGAGAAGTGGTTAGGAGAGAAAGCTAAATGTGGGTTTGTAATAATGTAATAAATGTATCAATATCAATATAGCATAATGGTTTTACTCCAGGCTTGCAGTAACAAGGTTGACATATGAGGTTTATAAAATATTAAATAGAAACAAGATCTTGCAGTATTTTGCGATAATAAAGGCCTTTAATTGTATCAATAGTTCTCGATTTGACAATGCTTATAATTTGGGCCAACAACTTCCTATATATTTATTAACAATATGTTATAGTAACCTAGATTGTAAAGTTCTGCTCTTTGCATGTGACAAGTTTTTTTTTTATAATTCAAACAGAAACTAATCACAACTGACTAGAAACATGTCAGGAATCTCA
The DNA here is from genome assembly GCA_942159475.1 of Sthenelais limicola. Lineage (NCBI taxonomy): Eukaryota > Metazoa > Annelida > Polychaeta > Phyllodocida > Sigalionidae > Sthenelais > Sthenelais limicola. The sequence goes on from OW804098.1 coordinate 109,931,147, forward strand.
GTCTAATCAAGAAATAGGGAGACTAAGTCAGATTGAAAAGAAGGAAACTATGATAACTAATGTACATGCACAATTGAGACAAATAGAAAATATCATGGAATAAATAAAAGGAAATGAGACAAGGGAAAATGCCAACCTTTAAAAATCTTGAGGGCCCATCCAGTAGCCGTTACAGTTTTAGCAGACACACTAAAAGTCTCCAAGGCTGACACATCTTTAGGAGACATCGTGAGAAATTGTCTTGGTTGTTTTTCCTCCTGAGTATTCTTGGCAGGGAGGGGTGGATGAGAGAGGTTGATACTTTGACTCCTTGGGGCTAGGGCCCTGGTTTTGCCCCTAAACACTTTATTGGCAGTGACAAAGGCTTTATTACTAGTTAAACTAATATTCCGAAGAAATGGCGGTAGATTTAAATGCCTATTAATCGCGCATCGAATTCCCCACAAACCAGAGAGAGAATAATGTCTGCCGTCTTCCTGACATAATTCTGAGTAGAAGTGGGCTAATATCGAAGCCAGTTGATCCAGAGGAAGACGTTCAAACTCGAGAGGGTGCTGGCGATGCTCAAGCCATTCTGCAAAATAAAGGAGTAGTTAGATAAGAGCTGAATGTGGCTTTGTACATAGAGATATGTCCATAAATGTACAGGCAAGACTAAGAGACAGAATATATGACATGACATAAACAAAGTGAGTAGGATATTTTAAATACAGTTAACTGTTTCATCATACATATAAGTTTAATTAAAAGAATTCAATGTGTGATATGGTGAAGTTGTATCACATGATGTCATGTGTATAACAAGACATAAGTGTGAAGGCCAAGTGACTCTGAGGTGTGCTCAGTTGATAAACATATTAGTTATGAGACGTATGTACCTTAACACTTTGGTTGTAAATACTGCAAACCATTAGATACCAGACTAAGACCTTCCCCAGTGCCCATATTTGGGATAGGCACCAGTCAATAAGGAGGGTGTAAGAACAGGTCACTTTTCTTTCATTACTGAGTCCGGTCAGGATTGAAAAAAATCATTTGAAATGTGGTTGTCCTTAGAACAACTACTTTTCAAAATATGGTTGTCCGATCACAAAATATGTGGTTGTCCGCTCACACCAAAGACTTTGTTGTCCGAGGGACGCCCATATACGTATTTATTTTGGGTTGTCTGCCTGGTGTAGGTGTTGCAAACAAACCAGATTTTATCAACCCTGCTGGTAAAGGTATTAAGCAGAAAGAATTGATTGAAAAATGTTTATTAGGACTTTTGGGCTGAGAGAAGTTAAACGTAATGCTTTACATAGATGTTGCAGAGAGAACATTTTAGCGAGTGAATAAAAAGAAATAAGAGAAATATACCAACCTCTAAAGACCTTAAGGCCCCATTCAGTTTGCTGTATGGTCTTGAGTTTTTGAGACATTGTGTCTTTTTTGTGAGTGATCTTTCCTTTTGGGAATTCTTGGCAAAGGCCTGTTTGTATGATGCCAAGAAGCTGAATACTTAGCAGAAGCTTTTCATGGAGTGGAAAGAGACATGTTTGGTGGATCAATGAAATCGGTATCGGTCTAGGTCAGTGGAAGGGGCCATAGATGGTCTTTGGCTGTCCAGAATCTAGTTCAAATTCATGGTAGTTGTGCTTGATGAGAGGAGCTACAAGAAAATAAGGAGATATGATATTGATTATAAAGTCCTAACAGTTAAACATGAATAAATTAAAATTAAAAAATGTGAATGAAATGCGTACTCGAAATTATGATAATTGAACAGGGTTTTTTATTCAGAAGAAATCTCAAGATTTGTAAGGCCTTACCATGCCCATTTCACTTTTCAGTGTTTTTTTATAATCCTATAATAACGGGGACATGGGGTTGTAATTATTGTTATACATAGAAATGTATCTTAACAAGTTTTACATTCAATTTTAGTATCAATTAGCGTTTTTTTACATTTACTTTGTTATAAACTTTAGTCACACAGAGAGTGGTAGGCCTATATTATAAGAAGAGGGGCGGGTCAGGGGAATTTAGTGTAGCCTACAATAAGAAACTGAGTCTTCGGCAATTTCTATTTAATAGATTCCAACAGGATCCAATGCCAGAAGGGCATTCAAGTTCAAGGCTTTTCCCCGCGGAGGCCCTTTTACTTTTTAGGCTTATTGTGGGATACTCGTACTCTAGGACTTACTGTGCCAGTGTAGGCCTACGGTACTCTAAGCTTACCTAAACTTAGTAAACATATCACTCTCCTTTGAACGTCTACATAATTGTCATCATACGGGCCCATAGAACGGAAACAAACCTGGTTTGAAGAATACTTTAGCAGAGGGAGAAAGGTTAGCCGATGTCAATACGGTCGCAACCTGTCTTCAGCAAAATATGAGTACCCTTTTACAACTATTTGAAGGGAGAATGAAACGTGCAAATGAAGAACCACCAAATTCAAGATGGCGCCTATTATGTTATGATTACCCCGCAGCAAAATGACCCAAGAAATGACATAACTATTTTTTAAACATAGGCGTGATTAATACATATTATTATGTACGGTTATAATCTATCATTTAATGTAGGCTATATAAAGTTCCCAACATGGACGAGGAAGCAAGAAAACGATCCAATAACATCCCGCAGTGAATTTTGGTGAATGTTGTAACGGGTTTCTCTAGCATGTTTTACCATTTTCAGTGCTTCCTGCTCTGCGCGCCTCTTCCCATCTTTTTCGGGTCATTCAGAGACCGGTACAGCTAGCCTATAGTGGAGGTAAGTCATTATACTGACATTCCCCTACGCCATAGAACTAGAATTGTATGGAGTTCTATGCCTATGGGAATGCAATATTCGCACAAAGTAAGTATTGACAAATTTATAATCATTCAAATGCAATCCACTGCATTCTCACCTAAATCGACAAAAACTTATCCTTAATTACTTAAATTTCAACTCAGTGGAATCCTCAAAATTACAATTTACAATAAGTTGGTATTTTCTGTTATTCTTAGCATTGCAGGTGATAAAAATTCACTCCATAAAGGCTTGGAGATGGGAATCCAGGTATGGACTATATATGGATCAAATCTCAGGATAACTAGGTTTTTAGGCAAGAAATGTTGCTGATGTCCATGATGAATATATTTAATGATATGGGATTATTATCATATATGACAAATAGTCCAAAATTTTACAAAATCAGCTAGTTTCTAGACTTGTCACTGTCATGTGACCGAATGAGTGGAGGCCGTGTCAAAGAATTCCCCCATCAGAAGTTTAAAGATTCTCATGGACATGAGTAAAATGTTTTGGTGTTCTAAATAGACATAATTGTATGAAGGATAACACCACAATCTTGGGTATTTGCTGCTTTATCCATGGCTTACATGTGTACATATTTTGTCACTAGACTATACATTACATTAGATGGGGTTCTTTATGGATTGATTTCTTTTTTACATGTAGTAAAAGAACAGCAAAAAAGAATAGGTAAGTTTGTTCGTGCACCTTTTATTTCTACATGTTAGAATATACTACATAAAGTACCATACAAATATTGTTAGTTTAGCTGGACTTTGTCCATTTACTAGAGAACACTTTTTATAATGGCCCATGATGAGTGGACCAACGCCATCCCTCCATGGCTGATGTTATCCAGGTATGTAGCACCTATCACTCTAATTACTTCATCAACCATCTTGCTGCAATGAAAGTGAAATGCAAAATTATTATTGTATTAATTATTTTTCCAGGGAGACTCGGAAGACCTGTGACATTCACAGAGAGCCCCCACCCTCGCCTCACGCCTAGCAGTATGTCCTAAGGCCATCCTCACTTATTTTATAATATACATAATGGCTTGGAAGGCATTTGTTTAACGACGCTGGCACACCACTATTACGTGGATATAGGCCTAGCTGTGGCCTTTACAATTACAGCTTTACGTCGGGGACCATGAATTTGGAATATGGAATTTCGAACATCTTCTGAATGCCTTTCAACTGAGAAACTTTTGGTGGGCACCCAGGATGAAAACTCACTCTACTTGGCACTGGCCTGGGATCGAACCCCAGACCTCCCGCTTGCAGGGCGTCATTGCTGAGAGAGAGTCCCATGCTCTCCCAACTAGGCCACCACGTGGACTGTAATTAAAGAAATACATTTGAAGTAGTGGATATCTGTTCAAATGAGGGTACATGCTAAAAGTCAAATGAATGTCATCTTCAAGAATTTGACATCTTGACTAAAGTGGCAACCTGAAAGACTAAAGTGGCAACCTAAAAGAAGAATCACTACAGTAAAAAGCTTTGTTACCAGAAAGTGTGATGTTTGCCAGAAGTTGCAATAATTTGGATGATTGTGTTCAACAAGGCCATCATGTACAAAATACTTAGTTCTAATGCATTATGTACAAAATATTTACAATGCATTATGTACAAAATACTTACAATGTAGTTTGGATATTGACTGCCTTGTCTTAATTGTGGTGTGTCCCCTGGGACATTCTCCTGACACTGGAACTTGAGGGCTGTAGATATAGCAGACGCCGCCAAACTTTCAATAGAATTTGCCAATCCCTGAACATCCTCTGCAAGAACAACTGAATGATTTAATAGCAGTATAATACACACACCTAAATACAAACTGAAGATAATGTAGGATGAAAAGGGACAATTTGAGTACCAAATTTTAAATTAAAAAATCTCTGAACGCTTTTGCTAGACCCTGTATTTGAACTTATTTATAGCCACTCTCAGATGCAGATCTGTCTTAGTATAGATCCATTACTGCTTTCAAATATCTTGACCATTAGCTGTAAGCCTATTTGTACACCAACGTTATTGGCTGGAAAAGCCTTGCTCGAAAGTGTCTGACCTATCTGCTCACCCATCTCGATAGATAAAGAAATTATAATTAAAGGTAAATACCAGTGTTGTCAGCACTGCAGCAGGCGGGAATTCAAGGAACTAATGCATGAAACAATAGAAGTCAATATAATTTTGTTCAAATTTTGTCTTGAGAAAGAACATGGTTGGGGGAATACAAAATGCCACAAAAACTGGATGTTTTTGTATTTAAATTATTTTATTCAGCGAAAAACTTGCAACTGGTACACTATATCTCAGCTGTCGCTGATTTACTAGAATAATCATAACAATATTTCAAACATTTACCAATATCTCGTGATTCACTAATTATCGATTACAATAATACAGAAGAAGCATGTGTTAAGAACAATATATAATTTAAAAACCATCACCGACGCATCTCTTCTACCTACAGTCCGTTTCAGGTTTGTTACAAAAAAATGGTCATATCAAATACATATAATCTGCCATATTTGTACGTGCAACATATATATAGGCATATATATATATATAGTCAAGGGGTTCACTCTACCTCTAAAGCTCTAGATACAACAATCCAATACAAATCAATATCAATTTGCTATTTCTTGTTCATTCACCATCCAAATCTCTTGAGTATTGTAATACAATTCTGCAAGTAATTTTTTAACAGACACCAAGAACAATTTTTTGTCCATAATTTCTTTTAGATTTAAGGGAAGCAGGTTCCAAAGACTTCTTATTCTGGCTATACTACTCCTCCTTATTCCTTCTTTTTTCCACTGGTGTACTTGGAGGCGCGCAGGATCACGCATGCCATATCCATGCCTGCGTGGGTCCTGCGCGCTCCGTTCCATCCAGAAGAGACTATAATTCCTCTGTAAACGCCTATAACAGAGTGGTAAAATTTTACAAGAGTTATGTAGATCATAATTAGTAACTCGTTGTTCTCTCACTCTAACACTTCTGACAATCCTTAAGCAGTCATTCTGCAATATTTGCAGTCTTCGTACATTATGAGAAGATGCAAGATCGACAGCAAAATTTCCGAATTCAATGACAGGGAGGATATATGTTTTATAAACTGTAATAGCTAGATCTTTCGTAATAAAGAATCTAATTTTCCTCAACCTGTTCTTAAGATTAGTTGCTCTCATACAAGTAATATTTATATGTTGGCTCATATTCAACTTACCCCGATGTGCATGATTGCATTTCTGACCTAGTTTTTACCTGGAACTTTTGACCTGATAATGACCTGGTGCTTTACTAGTGGAAATCGTAAACAGTTGTGAGGCTCAAACTTGATTTTATAATGCTCTATGGACCCGATTTTTAAATGCAGTTCTAATGCTCTCAACGATGCACTATTGGCCAGGTGTATTAAAGCTGTTCTCATGCTCTCAATAATACACTATTGACCAGGTTAAAAAACACACTTATGATGCACTCAGTGAGACACTTCAATTGCTCTATAGGAGGGTGATATTTTTGCCCACAGAAAGATTTGAAAGATATCTATATTCCAAAATGTTTTCAGAGAGAATTTAACTCATTAACTTCTCTTTACTTTCATCGTTTTATGTTCATCAATTCTACCATTCTTAGCCTTGCAGCATAGAGCATGGTAGGGCAGCATTCATGTGATTGTTCCAGTTGTATGTTGACTGGGTCCCATCCAAGCCACTAGGGACATTCTGTACTTACAATTATTGGGGTGTTTGGATGACAACATTTTTCAGCATCAAACAGATAAATTATACAAATTCCCTATGAAAGGATATCACATATAATATTCCTAATTTCATGATGCAGAACTTTTATAGAGTATAAATGCCATAAAAATGTTGTAGCAGCAACTCCAATGTTAAAATATATTGTAAATACAACCCAGTCACTTTCCTCGCCACCTGGTGAGAACAACGCCGCCACCTAGTGGGAAACAAGTGGCATAATGATTTCACCATGTATTGACTCTTGATAATAATTGGCAGTGTATGTCCAAGGATTTGATAGGATGAATGATGAGTAGGAATAGTATAGAGAAAAAAAAGATATAGGAATCCTTTTTCCGTAAGAATAATGCATTCATAATGAGCAATTCCACCAATTGGTCGACATTTGGCTGAAAATTTTCAATTTTTTAAAATTGCTTCTATTGATTTATTATTTTTCGTACATGAACTACACATTTCCTGATAAAATAGACGAAATTGGGAAAGTTAATAATGAATATTGTAGTCAGGGCAGCTCGGAGGAGTCTGTGAGGGAACTAGCTGATGAGGGCACAGAAGAAGTATACATATTTCTAAATAAATTAGAAATAATTAAAAAAACATATGCACATAATGTTTTTAATTATAATGTACTTCATAGATCTCGACATAAGGGTCATAATGCTTTTTAGTTTGTGAAAATATTCTAACTAGAAAACTTACAGCCAAATAACGAAATAATGATGGGAATGGTAATGGCAGCAGCAATGATTGACCCTCTGCTCACACATATATATATATATAATCCATCATATTTAAAATGAACAAAAATATAGACCATTCTTCCCCTGGTTTTCCTGTTAAGATGACTTGAATACTTGTATTGGTTGTTTATGAAGGTAAATATATTTTCTATTTAAGTATTTAGAGGCAAAACTATTATGGAAATGTTCTCAATGTGTCCACACAATACATGTATACATTATAATGTCACATAATTTATGTAACCGTAACGTGACGGCACGTTACGGTGACATCATGTTTTAGCATTCTTGAGGTGCAATAATGCACAGCAGGGGGACAATGCGACTGTTTATGTTTGAGCTATATGATGACTTACCTTCAGCCATGCTATATTTTTTTCAAAACAAATATTTTATTTTTTATTAACTAAAATGTCTGGCACGTCATGGTGGCATAGAAACTTCCTAAATATATATTATGTGCTCTAATCCCGTGGAAAAGTAAAATATTCAAATACATTCATTATTATACGGGAGAATACATTAAAACCTATCTTAAACATCTCTACTTTACCCATCTTTGGCTTTCAAATCTATTTTAATTCTAGGTTTAAATAGGCACGTTATGGTGACATTAAGAGTTTCCAACACATTTTATTATTTCTATTGGCCACTGAGGAAGGAGACAACCCATCACAGAAACATGTATGGTCGAGAATAGATAAACAACAACTAAATAAACTTCATCTTTCACTGTCTCATCGGGTATTGTGTCAATGTATATACCATCCTAATTATTTCTATTATACCAAATATCCATAGTAAATGAATAAAAAGGAATTCATGGAGTAGCCAGGGTCAAGGCCCAATGGTAAAATAAGTTTAAACTATGTTCGACTAAATATTTTTAGTTATTTCAAATATTTTATTGGGCCTCCCTTATTTTTTTCGTTTTTAAGGCCCTTAAATCAAGTTTTTGTTATTGCTATGCCTAAATTCCTAGAAAAAAACTATATAAATAGGGGCTATTTCTGATGTATTTCGGGCGGGCGGACACGATAAAACTATTGAAAATGTCTCCAATCATTTTTTCCCATTCAAATAAGCAACAGACGATTTTAGGGTCAAATGACGACCAAATGGTGGAATTACTCTTATATGAAAATGGAAATGAAACTATTACATACAAACCCCTCGCAGGGGTGGGGGGCGCTTAATATTGTGCCTATTTTAATACTGTGACTTGGTGTCAGAGAGTGAGTATGAGTGTCAGAGAATGGAGTGTGAGATATGTGCGACAGTGAGTGTGAATGCCTGGTGAGTGTGCAGTGTCAGCTATTGTGGCATGTTGTGGTTTCATTGTGTTGTATAATTTTATGGTGCTTGTGGGCACGAATGTATTTGTGATGGAAGTGTTATGATTGTTTAGGTTATACAGATGAATATCTAAGATTCTCAAATAAATTTGATATGCTCCATGGACCTGATTTATAATGCATTTCTGATCCTTCCAATGATGCACTACTGACCAGTTATATAATACGCAATTATGATGCACTCAGTGAGACACTTTCATTGCTATGTAGACCTGGTGTGTTTGTGCAGATATTAGCGTGTATATCCAATAAGAATGTGAAACAGTAGAGAATGTATTTGAGGGAGAGACAGAGGGAGTTACTGAGCAAAAATGAGTCATAACTTATTGAGGATTATTATATACATTATGACAATCTCACTCCAGGTCTGTTTTCGTCATGCCCTGATTTAATTACATTATTTTCTTCATCTAGTTATCCTATATGTATTATTGAATAAGAATACACTATATAGCAGTTTCAACTATACCTGATTTCCATTGTGGCCATGGGCTTCTTTAAGGTGTTAAAGCTTTGCTAAGAGTTTGTGTATCTGCATTGTGTGTGTGAGGGTTACTCTAGGAGTGGAGTCGCACTAGATTGATACCCCCACCTCACCATATATATGGTCAGTAATAATAAAATATGCCTACAACATTGGATATATCATAGGTCTTTGAATGAAATAAAAATTAATACGTTATTTGAAAAACGGGAATTTTCCAACATGTGACTCGTTTTCCTGTGGCACATTACATAAAGGAATATGCAGTACAGGCCCAAATATTCTTCGTCAGTACAAAAAATGACATGTTCATCACTTGTTACAATAATTCAACTGCATGCAGCTTGTGCATTTACACCCGATTTATATACATAACTTTGATACACATTTTGAAGTGCATTAGATGAGGCATGTTTCACCAGGTGCAAAACTGGGTGCAAAACTGCTTTTTTGAGAGGATTGCACTTATGTGACTGGTCAGATGCACTTTTGCATGCATTGGTGGATTTTCCAATGCACATTGGGACTGTCTAACTGGAATCCCAGGTAACGAAATTCTTCTACTACATCAATTTTGCTCCCATTGGTATACAATTGATAATCATTTTTTCTCCCTCTAGTACCAATAAAATTCTGTAATTTGGTCTTGTTGATATTAATTTTTAGACCGTTTTTTCCAACCCAAACATTAAATTTGTTAATGTCGTCTTGGATTTCAACTAAGTCATTTTCATTTCTCCTGGGGTGTAATAAAACGCAGTCGTCAGCATACATAATTATTTTACCACTGAATGCAACCTCACTTAAATCATTGATATATATAATGAACAATGTCGGCCCAAGGATTGACCCTTGAGCCCCTCCTGCTGTCAATGGTAGGATATCTGATATGTTATCTCCAACCTTCACACATTGTCTTCTATCTGTCGAATAAGACTCAAGTAATTTAAGAAATACATCACTCACACCGATAAGCTTTAGCTTTTTTATCAATATACTAACGTTAATCGAATTAAAAGCCTTGGCTAGATCAAAATATACAGCATGTGTGTCTATTCCCAAATCTTTGTATTTAAATACATAGTTCAGAAAGGCTGACATTGCATTGTCAACCCCCATACCGACTCTAAATCCAAATTGATGTTCGCTCAAATACCCTATATTACTAAGTTGATCTTCTAATTTATTCGAAATAAGCCTCTCCATGATCTTTCCAAGAATTGGACATATCGATATGGCTCGGAAATCATCCACTCTCTTCGAACCTGCCTTTTTAGGTATTATCGCACAAATTGCGACCTTCCAAGATCTAGGAAAATACCCACTTACTCGAATCCTATTCAATAACATCACGAATTTAGTTATACATGCCAGTAGAGAATATTTTACAAACTTCGTACTCAGGTCTATAATCCCACTAGATTTCGAATCATCTATATCCTTGATTACTTTGACAACTTCACCCTCTAGGATTTCTTCTTCCCATAATATACTTCAGGAAATTCATACTCTGTTACTATCTCCTCTGTTATGTATTGTATAGTGTTTATTTCCAGATATAACATAACAAAATCCATAAAGAAATAACCTATTTAACTTCCACTAATTTTTGGAAGTGATAGATATACATGTTACTAAATATAAAACTCCAACAAGCTCGTTTGTGTTATTTCTGATAAAAAATAATGTTCACGGCAAAAACTTGGATGTAGGCCTTATTATATAGTAGCTATTCTTAATACTCGATGATATGTTGAAGCATCCCTTTTGTAAAATTTGTTATGTACTATATATGTAAGGGTAAACATTAATAGTGGGGTGTATAACATGTAGGCCTACATACATGAGGTGGCACAAAAATACACGTAGTATTTGTCGTCAGAAGGCTTTTATAACCGATACATAGAATGGAACATCTGAGATATTCATACTCCTTTGTCTATATCGTAGATATTAAGAAATATAGGCCTACAATCAGAACGATACAATATCTTCAAAATATCTTCAAAATATCACAAAATCATTCTTATCAAACTAGAACGCTGATAACCCATCTGAAACTGTCCCACGGTAGTAGAGTAAAAGAAACTGGGAGAAAATAGGTGGGCACATGCATGCAACCTTAATCGAAAAAATGTTAATTGAAACATGAATTAAGTAGTGGTTAATCACTGCTTGCTGAGAGAAAGTGTTGTTAGTTGTAGTTTCTACCTACATTATAACATATGTCGGAGTGTTCATGTAAATGTGAAAGCCTCTCAAAAAGATATCATTTATCCAATAACTTAATTAAAAGTATCACAAAATCTGAATAACTCATCTGAATCTTAATTACTACTTAATAACCTATTTATCCTAATCGGAATAAACACTCATAATCTCTTTGGCAGTGGAAACAAGTTATAGACTAGGCAAAATCCACCTAAACATCATTCTTAATCTTCCAAGGGGCATTTTTGATTACAAAGATGCATCAGCACTTTTCTGGCTAATTTGGGTGTGCTGAACACGAAAATCAGCCATAATTGGGGGTAGATTTGCCCCAGCTTGCTTCAATAATTATTTGTGCTATCCCAATACCCACCTAGGTTTCATGTTCATTGAAACGCTCTTTACCTTGTACCTTGTAGTGCAAACAGGCAATACTAGTCCATATATATACACCGATGTTAAACAAATGAAGCCTATGTCCACAAGTCGGGGCAGGGTGGAAGTCGAAAGGAGGTCAAAGGAGCCATACACACCCCTCCACTTTCTTGATGGCAGATATTCCTTTGCTGTTAAAGCTGCATTCTCATATAGGGTAAGATTTTCAGAAAATATACAATTCGCAGCTCTACATATTTAGTAATTTCTGCTAAAGTAGGCTGAAAAATGAAGAATACCGGGTATATCTGAGTATATTTGGTATCGCATTGATTTAAAGTATCAGTTCTGTTATGTTAAACTGCATTTTAAAGTTCATCTATGTCTTAAATGTGGGTTATTTGAGAGGAATGGCGAAGGCGAATTGTACATTTTCTGAAGATCTGACCCTATAATATGCAATATTGTTGCACCTATGTTTTAGGTCTAAAAACAAAGTCATTTCCCAGAATAATCCAAATGCCGATCTCCGCGAAAATCAGCTGAATTGCAGAGGTTCAAGAGCCAAACTCATCTTCTCTCAAACAGACGAATATTGCTTATTTTATAATTATGGGTTACAAAAGATCTAAATCGAACTACTGTAGATCCACTTCTAACAAAAAAACCCAAGTTCAGGAAGCTCCTTTATTGTTAGGATATGGCAATACGAACTGAAATTGCCCAAAACTCAGTATTTATAGTTGGTAGACGAAGCTTGTAACACCTAACCTAATTTTTTATCCCCACCTGGGATCTCCGGACCAGACTTAGGCAAAAAGCACTAGCTCTCATCCAGAGCCCAAAGAGGAGAAAAGAATTACAAAAAAACCCAACTCAGTATTTATTAAATATCCTAAAAGCATGCCAACACCAGGGACCCATTATTACTTGGCAAATGATAAAAGACTGGAAGGAGGGTATATTTTTAATTTGATTTGTTTTTATAAATATAAATAGGTAAAAATGTATAAAATTGGTAAGTAGATTGTATATAAAGATATGATAAGGTGATAAAATTGAAAAGGAAATGTAATAGCCATAGTTCAGGTTTGGGCGAAATACCGGGCCTGGCCCGAGCCCCTCAATAAATAGCCATGGCCTATGCCACTATTTCATTATATCCTGAATAAAGATTTGTACAAAAATATATATATAGCGCCTCCACCCCCCCCCCCCCCCAAACCCTCCCCCCCCCCTACCACCACCACACTCAAGTTTCTGGTCGTTATCGTCCACTTATGTGTAATCAGTACTGGGTTTATCTTACACCGTGAGACCCCACCACCTGAGTCGTTTATTAAAGTTTGTAACTTTTATGCATGGGTGGCGTTCATAAAAAGCGGTCTTAATATAATTTTGATATCAATACAGTGGTTTGCCTTAGGCCAAAGAAAAGAGGTGTTTCCGATACCTAGACAAACTTACACCACGTTAAAGAAAGTGATATATTGATAAACTTCTCCACGCCCTACATAGTTTTCAGCTTAGCTAAATCAGTTTTTTTGACCCTGGCACACATACGTATATATGCATATACTGTAAACGTATTTATTTTCGCGCAGATAAATTTTCGTATACCCTAAGTACTTTGACACCTTTTCGCGCGGGTTTAAATTCGCGCAGCAAGGAAGTCTCACACATTGTTTATGCAATGATTATACCTTTCGCACAGGATTTATTTTCACGCAGAAAATAGCAAAAGTAAATACTGTGCGAACATTAATACTTTTACAGGGTCCATGTAGTGGGAATTCGTAGTGCAAGTGTAATGCATGGTAATTCTAGTCTAACCTAACCTATTCCAATCAGAACCGTTGCTGCTCACTAACGGACATTTATTTTATCAACAAGCAAAGCTGATTTCTGTTCGAATTTGGACCAAGGACACAATTTACTTCCTGGGAATTATAAGAGGTGGTGGGTGTCACCGGTGTTCAAAAGACGGCATTGACCTTATTATTCAAACGTATGGACTATTCAATGATTAAGCGTAGTAGGTGTGCAGGACGAATCACTGGGATACATGTATATAGAGCTATATGGGTCAGTTTGTCAGAAAATGTACAATTCGCCCTCACCAATCCTCTCAAATAACCCACATTTAAGACAAAAATGAGCTCCAAAATGCTGTTTAACATAACAGAACTTTAAATCAATGCGATACCAAATATACTCAGATATACCCCAAATTTATCATTTTTTTAAGCAGAATTTGGCGGAAATTACGAAATATGTAGAGCTACCAATTATACATTTTCTGAAAATCTGACCCACGTATATCCGCCTCCTTCCAATGACGCTGATCAATGTGGAAGGGGTATAACTATGTAGCTCGATGGATACATGACAACCTTCAGAGCACGGAGCAATAATTATACGATCAAAGATTATTTAATGCACTGGATAGATAGGATACTAATTCACCAACCTTTGATTAGCTTCCACTACATCTTACAATAACAGGAACCGAAAACTTTGGAACATGTATTTATAAAACTTGAAATGACATTTTATAAAGCATGATATTGCTTATTTCGAGGGGGACAAAGCACCTTGGTAAAGCACGGACTAGAAAGCTGGAAGTATTAAGCTTCCTAACATATTGTATCGGTTTATTTGAAACATTTATCCACGCAGCAAAATATCTCCCGGACAGAAGCTAATCATAAAGGGACGTCGGATCAACAAATCAACCTACTACTTGAAGTAATCATGTTTCGGGATGTGTGTAAATCCCGTCGAATCCAATGTTTTGCATGCGTTGGGTTAATTCTCTTTGCACTTTACATATCAGCAGCCACAAGGTTTGCTATCTTAGATAAGTTCACTCTAGATACGGAAGATAGTGCCAACATCTTGGAAAAATTGGCTTGGCTGAATCTGCCGTTAAACTTGACTAAGTCAGGTTGGCAAGAGGTCACGTCGGATTGCTTTGTTTTTTCAGCATATCTGGACGCAAGACAGGTAAGTTAAATATATTTATATAATATGTATATGCACTGCTCTGAGAACGTATCTAGAGGGAGTTGGGTTTTTGGAAAATGTTTTTGTTCAGGATTTGATATAGTACATAGAACTCTCTGGTCAGATTTTCAGAAAATGTACAATTGGCAGCTCTCTATATATATTTAGTAATTACTGCTAAATTCTGCTAAAATAATGTAATGATAAATTTCGGGTATATTTGAGTATATTTGGTATTGCATTGATTTAACGTATCTGTTCTGTTATGTTAAACAGTATTTTGAAGCTCATTTCTGTCTTAAATGTGGGTTATTTGAGAGGATTGGTGAAGGCGAATTGTGCATTTTCTGAAAATCTGACCCTCTCATTCCAATGAATGTTTTTTGTTGAACCCTGAATCTTGGAACTTATATAATATGTGGTAGTGCATGGGTATTAGAATATTTAAGTGAATTTTAATGGTTTACATCGAAATATTATAAATAAACAAGAATGAATGATGTGGTGAATAATGAGATGGATCTGGACTCAACAATAGATTTATGCAGTGTGAATAACCAATGCAGTGTCTACCAAGAAATGTACCCCCAAAATCCAACTTTTTGGCTAAAAAATGTTTTGTTTAGATTATCAAAAGCATACTAGCAAATACCCGTGCTACGCACGGGATTTGCTAGTGGGACAGTGGGGCCCACATCCTCATCTCTCCTTGTTCCCTCTCCCACTATCTTTCTCTTTCAAGTTGTCTCTATAACTTAGTATCTTCATACCACAAATGGAACCCTGTTTAGATGCTTTTTTTGGTCACTGTTCAGTGTTGTGCTGTTGTTGTGTTGCCTGTCCATCTTTCATTGTGAAGTAATTAGTGGGTTCCCCCCGCTCAACTTCAAAAACCATCACAAACAATAGTTTATGAACTGATTCAACTCTGACGATGCTCCTTTCGGTGGAAATATATCAACTCCTGTCCCATAGTGAAGCAATGATGTGCCCGTCCATGACATCATGCTTTGGGTGACCCAGAAACCTGGTGTAGGGGCACTGATAGGTTTTTTTTCAGGCAGTTCTGGGGGCCCTGGATGGGGGTGCTCGATGTAAACCCATTTCTAACCCCTTTCCAACCCTAATTTGTTAATGAAACATAGTGGAATGGTTCAGCACCATTTTTGGCAATGTGCATGTGAAATATAATGGAGATCTGGCCAGCAGTTTCAGAGAAGATAGGGGTTTAAGGCTCCAAACCCTTATTTTATTAATATATAGATTATATGATAAACCAGTTTACTAGCTTGTTGGTGTCAGTTGCTTAGAATATCACAGCCTGAATTAAAATATTCAAACAAACAATACCTGGTACACCTTTTTTTATTTCTGTTCTGTGAGTCGACTCTACATAATACAAATAATTATATATAATAATATTACACATGATACAATAATATATAAATAGGGTGTGATTTGCTTTTAATAATATAGCTTCACAAGCCACTAAACCATAAAGCATGCCTGCATGTAAGCCCTGCCCCCAAAACGTCAATACTTACATCTGCAAGGCTACCTTGCCCGCCAAAGATACATGGGGTGGTGTACACTGTACGAGTGTCGATACATTTGTTTTATCTTATTTCATAACTTGTAATTAGTTATGTAGTTGCAGAAGATCTTGTTGTTGTTGTTGAAACTTTTAATAGCCAAATAAATACAGAGACGACAATATCGGTGGGAACTTATCTCCCTACTTAGGGAGGATCTCAAGCCCTACCGTAAAATATTGTTTTTATAAGCAAAGGTAACAGTACTCCCTAAGGTCGACGACAGTAGGGAGGCCTTTGCAAAATTGGGTTTAATAACTTTAGGTTTGTGCAAGCAGCACTACGCGCAAGAAAACAATTTAATACATATAATACAAGCATGAATTTGATAAGATAATTAGTAAGTAAAATAAATAAATAGATAGATAGTAAGTCTGACAGAATGCATTTGGCACTAAGAATAAAGTTACAGACGCAGTTATAATCAATTTAAGCGGAACATACAATTAAATAAGAGGTAATAAGAAGATTGTGAGGAGGGGAGTTTTTATACCTTATATAGTAATTTTATTTGTTAATATAAGAAGTGTTGGTCAATCTTGATGGCTGCTTCCCTTGCTAAGTTTGTAAAAGCTTTGGGAGTATCGGCTTTATGCAGATTAGTATCAAGAGAGTTCCAATAGTATGGTATTTTATAATAAATCGATTTCCGTATCTCAATCTCAATATAGTACACCTTATCTGTTCGGAAGAACTGTCCCAGACAAAGAACAAGAACCTATTTCCATGTAGAAACCTGTTATCGTTATTTGTATACCAAAATGGAAATAAAGTTTCTTATATATAATTAATGTATTCTACAATAAGTTTCCTAGACCTGTGTTACCATCATAAATATCAGTTCCTGCCAATCTCAATATAGTACACCTTATGATTAATGATCGATGCGATGAGCATGATTGAAAAATGAAAAGATGAAATGAGATGATAAGTTAGAGACTAGTCAATATATCTATGCTTGTGTCGTGATGCATGAGTCACTAATGGAAGCTGGATGTCATCAGGATCAGATAGGTGACAATATGAGATGAGTCTGATATGATATAATGTAATATTTACATGTTGAAGAGATGACTGGCAAGAGTTTGACCGTATCATGTACTATTCATCATAGCCTAATATATGGGTCAGATTTTCCGAAAATGTACAATTGGCACTTTACATTTAGTAAATTCTGGTAAATCAGGCTGCAAATTGGTCAATACTAGGTAAATTCGAGTATATTTGGCATTGCATTGATTCTAGCAATCTGTTTGGTTAGATTGAACTGTATTTTGAACTTTATTTTCGCCTTAAATTTGGGTTATTTGAGAGGATTGGAGAAGGTCAATTGTACATTTTCTGAAAATCTGACCCATATAATGTCAGATACAGTTATGCACTTGTCAATTGCAACCCACCCCCACCCGCAGGGGTAAGGGCAGAGACAGTACATTAAGCTTAATGTACTGTCTCTGGTAAGGGGCAGAGACAGTACATGTACTATTTCTGGTATTAAGGGGGAATGGTGTTTGGCGCCGGATTCCTTAACAGCGAAGGGGGAAGGGAGTAGAGGGAAGGGGGGGGGGGGGAAGCCAGATGATTTGGTCATTTAAGTGTCATTCAACGTCGGCTACCCGATCTCTTAATTGTATGTGGTAAAAGAAATGCCAAGGATTAAAGCTAAAACAGGAGGAACTTTCCCCAAAATTGGGTTGAGGGAGGCGAGCCGACCCCATGGCCCAGCTGTTATTTTATAAGGATGTTTTATGAGGATGTTAACTGATTACAAGTGTCAAAGGCACTTGGATTGTAGAGGCAGTTGTGTTTCTACTTCTTATAGGAATCCAACAATTTACTGGACGTTTTTTTTAAATTTGGAGATATTAATTTGCCACAAATGGCTAAAATCACAGGGGGCCTACGTCAGGGTAGTAGGCCTAAGGTGTAGGAGGGACAGAGGGAGAGAGGGAGGGACAGATAGAGAGAGAGGGACAGAGAGAGAGGGGGAGGATAAGAGAGGGAGATGAGATGAGAATGACTGATATAAGAGGGTTTCATGGAAAAAAATTTGCATCCCCCCCACCCACACACACACCTATACACCTATCAATTTTCCTTCACCTCCCCCCCGACTACCTCCCTTGCTCTCCCTCCCCTTTTATTCAGAGAGAGAGACAGAAAGAGAGACAGCGAGAGAGACAGAGAGAGAGACACACAGAGAGACAGAGGGCCATGATTACCACCCTGAACTTGAAAGAGAGAGAGAGACCACACACACACACATTATTTAGCTTCAATATTAATTATTCTAGTAGTTTCAATGTTTCCACCTTAGCTGGTGAGGTTCAATATCTCTCCCCCAAATTAAGGCCCCCCCCCCCCTGATCCCCCTAGCTACACAATGTGAACTTTTCTGGTTTTGTCTCTTCATTTCAAAGCCAGTTTTGTCTCTTCATTTCAACACCAACTATGTTCAAATCGGACTATTATTTCAAAAGTTACAGCATTTGAGCATTTATGCTCCCCAAATGCAACCACTAAGGTACCACCAAGCATTTGCTTCCTGAATGCAACCACTGACAGCTTGGTA
The DNA here is from genome assembly GCA_942159475.1 of Sthenelais limicola. Taxonomy (NCBI): domain Eukaryota; kingdom Metazoa; phylum Annelida; class Polychaeta; order Phyllodocida; family Sigalionidae; genus Sthenelais; species Sthenelais limicola. The sequence continues at coordinate 109,950,056 of OW804098.1, forward strand.
GTGTTACGTAACATATGCATGCTTTACCTCAAAACACAATTCAACATAACCAAACAGATCCTTTGAATCAACTCAATGCCGAATATACTCAGATATATTTAGTATTGATGATTTTTCAGTCTAATTTAGCATAATTTACTCAATCTGTCTAACTGGCGATTATACATTTTCTGACCCTAGCTCCGGCCCTGGCTCATGCAGGCTTATAGCTTGCCGTATTGGTCGAGTTGGAGTTGTATAGTTCTTTTTTATTACTTTGCGATGCACTATTTTTCCAACATTATATGTTAGTCTGGTTTCAACGTTCATTATTTTGTTAAATAATTTTATTGACTGAATTTTCTGATATATCTTATTCGTCATCAAATACGCCATATCAAAATAAATTCTCATCATTAAATTATATTACCTTCGACTCTATCCATAGATTTCTATTATTCATATCCTTAAGATGAGGTAGGGCAGAGTGCAGTGTGTTATTTTCTATAATTTGTAATCTATTAATACACGTAAGGCAATAATCAGGGCTATTTGTCCAGAGAGTATGATGGCACCAGGTGGGCGCTGGGGGCGCAACGTCATTTTGGGGCATTTGTTATTTTTTTTTATTTTTATTTATATCATTTGGTATAATGTATCAAAAGTGACTTCCAAAATTGGGCGGAAGTCTTTTTTTGTTTACATTTTTTGGCCTTTTTGGGGGGGGGGCGGTCGTTCCTTTTTACAGAAACTGTAGTGTAAATAATATGGGTTGACAGGCAGAAAGCACACGCCTCAGACATGATTGTTACTTGCAGGTTGTTGCTGTTACTTCTCTGCGCTGTGTATGGATACTGCTAGGGTATTTGTAAATTAGTGTTTTTTTGTCACTTGTTGTAATAACAAAATATTCAGATAACTTGATAGGCACTGAAATTCGCTGTATATTCTATGAGTATTGATATAGGAGAGATTCAGCACCTTGTATCAAGAATGTTTAGGTTACGCCCCACAGCATATATCCTTACACTCATGAACAGTGCCATTATCGAAAATGGGTGTAAGTGATTGGGATAGTCACCTGACCCTCCTGTAGGTCTACTGGCCATATGTTTCCCTGTGTTCCTGTAGTGGAAGTTGTGCACCCTTAGGTGCACCAGGAACAGAGTTGTCAGGAGTTTGGCCTTGAACAGTCTGCAGTGGTCTTTTGGGGCCCGGAAACCCAAAGACCCAGCAGACAACTGGCTGTAGTAATCACCCCCATAAGTAAGTGTTGACCCCCCAAAAAAGTGACTTAAACATCAGTATCCATTATATACATGAAAATCATTATCCATATAAACATAGTAAATAAACAAATAATAATAATATAGGGGTCATGTTAATGAACCAACTTTGTAATTCCATAATAATGCAATATAAAACAATAAATGACCAATGAACATTCCCCAAAATAATGATGTTGATAACATTATTTTTGTACTTTTATGCAATAGAAACATGATTCATGAGAGAAAGATTCGAAATTAAATAAAATTCTATTTTGTTTGTTAATAAAAGGCAATAAATTTTCCTTTAAAATGAGCCCAGTTGAAGATTCTATGACCATTTTTAAACGAATGACAAATTAAATAAATTGGGTTTACCATTTACCATCCACCCTACCTGGTAGAAAGTTAGCACTTGACATCCACCCTAGCTTCTTGGTTGAGATGTTTGACACTAGATGGATCCACAATCCCAAACTCCGCCCTGATTGGATGATACAGTCAGGTGGTCTCTGTAAGTGACCCAGTAAAATTCGGACTAGGTCATGCCATGGCTAATTCTTTAACTTTTTCTGAACACAACATTGGATGAAACCCCATCCCCGATGTCTGTTCAGTCAACCATATATCAAGTGTTATATATCATTCAACAGCTTATTTCGTGGTGATTCTCACTGGATGCACCAAATGCATGTATTGTTTGTTTCCGATGAATGACGGGCGTTTTCGCGTCGCTGTTCGATGCATGTTAATGTAAAAAATGCAGAGGTAAAATGTCTGTAGGCCTATGTCCGGTCGAATGTCAGCTACAATTAACGCATAAAAATCACAGCAAACACCAGATTATAGTTCTGAAGACTTGTACCATCCATATACAATTGTCATTAGAGGAGAGAGAGGTGAGAAGCTAGTGGTGGGTCTAGGCTTGCTGGGGCTTGCTGTCAAAGAAAGGTGGTGTAAGAACCAGTGTGAGAATCACCGTGACTCGTGAGCGGTCCTGTGTTTACGCGGAGCATTTTCATGAAACCAATGAGTTGTCATATATCATACAAACCTCTGAATCAAGAAGAGAACTCGATTTTAATAGTGTATGTTAACTTTGGTTGCTTGGATTGATTGATATGGTTCTGAGGAGCATGGTGAAAAAAAATTCCTTAGTGACGGCCGGGATGCGAACACGCATTCTGCAGTGTGGGAGGCAGACGCCTTGCCACGGAGCTACTTCCCAACTCTGGCAGTTGCATGCTTCATTCTAATGTGGTAAAGGGACTGTGGACACGTAGCGTGTGTGCCCGAATGGGGCCGAGGTGTGACGGAGACGGCCGAGCGTACGATAGTGAAGTGAACGATGTCGGATTTCGAGTGTTTGTGAAGATGAAGCCTAAACGCGAGAGGTCTGTAACGCCGTAATTATACCAGTAATACCTAAAAAATCTTGGTCCAATCTCTCCCTAAGGCTATAACTTAGGCAGTCATGTAACTTTTGGGTGTTGGACAATGAGAAATAGAGTGGGTTCCCCGATCATAGAGGAAGTTGTACAGTGCTAATGCATCGCCGATGGCGGAATGTGGCGATGCTTCTTGCTTGGGTTTTATGCAGTTGCATAATTAATTAATTATGCCATTGTCGCCGGTCGGTCTAGTTAGATTCGATCTAATTCTTCTAAGAATATACAACTTATGATACAACTACAACTACAAAAGGTTGAGTTTGAATTATGTATAATTTGTATTTTGTATTTTAATATTTTTATTCAGCTACTACAGTATGTATCAAGTACAATATTCTCAGTAAGTGCTGATGGATTTTAACATTATACTCTGTTAGCTTTTTAATAATATAAGAAATTCAGTATCTCCACATCGACATAGTACATATATAAAGAATAATAACATCAAGCAATTATTAGAGAACCATCACCAGCGCAATGTCGAAATCAAGACAGTCCTTCTCCTGGAACTGAAAAAATGTGGATTGTATAACAATAGTTGTTTTAAACAAGGAAAATGTGCTTTTTGACAGTTCCGGGTTAGGAAAACCTGTTTTCCTTCTTTTTATATTAGCTTTTTTGTTAAAAAAACCCCCAAAACAATCTGGTATGGTAAAAAAAATTCTAAATATGGGAAGGTTTTTCTAGGTAATGGAGGGTGGGGTTAAACCGGAAACCCCATTGGAAACACACCTGTTTTCGGCCTAAGTATAGTAGCCGCTCTCATTGGGGTTATTGATAAACCTCCATATCATCACCAATTCCATTGTCAATTAATTCATCAACACGATTTGTTAAATGTATTGGCATTGATAGTAATAAACAAGTACTAAGTTAAGAAATTATCAAGTTAAGTTTGGTTTATCTATTTAATATTACAATTAGTGTCAACTTAATTTATATACCTGGCGTTTCCAATGGAAACGATTTCTCAGCCTCAATTACTTATGTCCGATGTCAGGCAGAAGACCTACCTAGACACCTGTCTATTTAGAATGCTGGACCACCTCATTGTAAACAACATCTATTGCAATAAAGAATTCTTGAATTGAATTGAATTGAATTTATGACCAGTCACTGAGGACCATTGAAATCATGAACTCTGAAACATGTAGAGAAAGGGAGAAAAATGATAAACTTAGGGAAATACCTACGTAGAAATAAGATCCACTAGTCCTCCTGAGTTTCCACTAGTCCTCACAGACCAGAAGGTAAAATCTAATATGGCACAAAAGACATACAAATGTCAACTAGACTAGGGTTTATATACACTTGACTTTTATTTCCACTTCAGTAACTGTAACCAATAATGAATAACTCTGCAATAGCCAGGGCTGTAAAAAAAAGTTGGTTGTAAAAAAAGTTGGTTGAAAAAAATTATCGTTGAAAAATAGTTGGTCGGAAAAAAATTGTCGTTAAAAAAAAGTTGGTCGTTAAAAAAAAGTTGGTCGGAAAAATTGTCGGTAAAAAAAAGTTGGTGAAAAAAAGTGTCGTTAAAACATAGTTGGTCGGAAAAAAATTGTCGTTAAAAAAGTTGGTTGGAAAAAAAATTGTCGTTAAAAAAAGTTGGTCGGAAAAGTTGGTCGGAAAAAAATTGGTTGAAAAAAAATTGTCGTTAAAAAATAGTTGGTCGGAAAAAAATCGAAAAAGAATTGTCGTTAAAAAATAGTTGGTCGGAAAAAAATTGTCGTTAAAAAAAGTTAATCGTTAAAAAAGTTGGTCGTAAAAAAAAAGTCGTAAAAAAAAAGTTGGTCGTAAAAAAAAAGTTGGTCGTAAAAAAAAGAGTTGGTCGTATAAAAAGTAGTAAGCTAGGCTAGGCTAGGCTAAATAGTTGGTAACTTACTTTTAAAATTTAGAAAATGTGTTTGGCAGTGTCCATTTGAGCACCTGAGGCAGGTGAGGGGGGTGGTGGGCAGAGGGATGGTGTGGGAGGTGGGAGGGCCTTCTGCAGACCTATCATGGTTGGAGAAGCATCTAACTAACAGCTAACTAACAGCCAATCAACTCCCTTGGCTAAACCTAGAAAGGCCTCCAATAACATCTAGGTGTGAAATCTATGACTGATTGAAAGGATTAGATATGGCATCCTCGCCTGATGTCACATCTAAGCTTAAACACCTCACAGACAGTTAACCAAGTTATCAAGATGTAGATGCAGTATCAGTGATTGGCACATTTCATAGTGACCCATTTGTTTTCTCAGCTATAAATATCTGGGAAAACAAAAAGAGCCTATACCAATATAAGAACCTGTATTACTTGTGTCGATCCACCTTGATCTTTAGTATAGGGATTGTTAGAGATTAGGCCGTGCGGTGCCCGTTGAGCTCAGCCGCCTGAGGGTGAGTGGAGGCGGCTGAAAGGCCAGAAGCCGCCCATAATGCAGCATGTAGAGTAGTTTCTCGGGGCTGTGGCTAGTCACACCCCTCTTCATTGTACCAAACATAGGCCTATACCAATAGGAGATTTAGATGTGCTCCATCTTGAATCTCGATTCAAATGGAATTATGGGAGTTGTATGTCAGTATAAAAGCTATAGAAAACATGTTATGTTCAGGATGGAATATTTAACAATGATCTCGTGTAAATAGCCTTGTGTTTTACATGTTTCCATGTAACAAGACTTCATTCATCATTGCCATCATGGACTTGTTTTTTTATAGATCATTTACATGACATGTTGCTTAATATTTGTATGTCAGATTTTTAAATCAGTAAGACCTTACTTGCCAGGCATATTGAATAAATTATAGATGTATGTGGGTGTCAACGCCATGCGACAATCCAAAGATACAGTTTATTTCTAACTTATATTTCCAAGTTCCTTTTTATAGTAAGGCTGTTCTGGGCTATCGAGCAACGAATGCTGTTGTTATAATTATACACTCTTATCATATGTGTCCGTTTCTAATAAACTCGCCTTGTTTAGACTGTTTTAAATTGAATTTTGAGTAATAATTATATTAGAATAGATGAGATCAAGCAGATTACAATGATGGTAAACATTGGGACAGCTAAAAAGAGTTTGATATTTTAGTTTGATATTTTTATTTTTGAAAAAAGAGTGGGACAATTACTAGTAAAGTAGCTAAATATACTCTATAGGATGACCCTAGCATGGATATATTTAATACACTGTCTTGAAATTTAGTACATGTATTCATATGACGCAATTAAAGCGCTAGATATAAAAAAATGAGAAAACTCCAACAAGGAAATCTTGTGAATAAATCCCTTTACAACATATCCATTTTGCGACTTGTGACTCATTTTCCTGTGACACATCACAATAGGGGATTTGCATAGCCGCCATTTTGAATTGTGATTCGCACGGCATTATGGGATCAAATGGTAGAGTCTAAAATCTATAGAAAACATGCCATGCTCAGCATGGGATATTTATCAATGCTCTAATGTCAATATCCATGTTTTACATGTTTCCATGACATGCCCCACCTTTCCCATCATGCATTTGGTTTTCATAGATGATTTATACAAGCAATGATATTGGTGAAAGCATTCTTGCAATTTTCGATAAAATATTGCCAAATATTTGTATGTCAGATTTCATCGGAATCCATCCCAGCATGCACTGCAGTAGACATGCGCAGTGAGACATGCAATTCCCCTATTAGGCAGCATGCAATTTCATAGGCTGCCGAGCCTATATGGAATTATGCAGCAATAAAATTATGCAGCTTGCTGCATAATTCCTTAGCTGTGTAATATCATAGAACACCTGTTCTCCTGCTTTGTCAGAGGTGCATTATCATTTATTCATATCATGACTTACCTTGTTACCAACCCTGCAACTAATCAATTTGCACTATGCATTTTGTTTTGGAAAAACACATCACTCTCTATGATACGTACATTTGCACTTCTCATGTGTCTGATATGCTATTTTAGAACAACCACTCAGTAAATTCCATCTAAGTAATTTAGAAAAACAAGATAAAGAATTCCTCAACCCAAGGTCAAGTTTAGTGTTAAATTTTGAATGGTGTATAAATCTGTTGCAAGGACAAAAACTACTGCATTCATGGTCCAGCAATGCTGTTTTGAAAATATTCATGCACTCTCATAGTCCATACCCTTGTACGTAAATGTGCGCCATGTTTACACCTAGCTAGCCCTAGCCTACACTCACACCGTCATGCTTGCCTCCCTGCTCCCCATGGTAGTGGTGACGACCGCTAACGTGGGGAGCAGGTATTAGACACCAACAATAAATCAACATAATAGGTAGGAGGGTGGCGAAAGGGTCCAAAGTGAGAAACATTAAAAAAAACAACAGGAAAAAACATCAGAAAATAGCACAAAATACTAGCGGTCATCATCTCTGGATTGGCTTTACCCTAGATGGGTTCTGCCTAGGTGTGGCAGGGGGGGGGGGGGGGAGGGGGCCTATAGTGGTATTTTGCTCTACCACCAATCCTCCCTGCTGTCTATAGAATAATTGGTAGAGGTTATTAATTGCTTGTCTGTAATGTTTTTCAGGCAACAACATGTGTGAGGGTCATTGCATTGCAAAAGCGTGATACTAGATCTCCTACACTCTGCTTACTCTACTACCCACATCTAAAGATGCCAGTTGTGGCTAAACTAGTCCCAAGACCGAATCCAGAACACCATAGCAAAAAGTAAGTATAGTCTAGGCCCAAACCCTCAGATCAGATAAGAATGGTATGTCAGTGATTAGACGCCTACTTCGCTATTCGCTTTCCTGGCCTAGGACTCGACGTTCTAATGGGAATTTAGTGACATTTTGCGGTCTTAATGAAATTATAATGGTACTTTGCAGTTTGAGGCGAGAGGCTTTCCCTTCATTTGAAGGGACTCTCTTAACTTAGGGCTTAGACTGAGTATATATAAGCTCAGAGTTGAGAGAGTCCCTCCAAACTGAAGGAAAGCCTCTTGCTCAAAACCACAAAATGCCATAATAATCCCATTAGGACAACTACTCCAGGGCCAAGAGAGCCATTAGCGCAGTAGGCGTCCAATCACTGACATACCATTCTAATCTGATCTGAGGGGCTGTGAGCCGAGACCGCATGTATATATAGGGCAGTGGATGCCTAGAATACTTATGAGTAGCAATTACTTCTATTAAAAAATAAATTAAAAAATATCATCTGTTTGGATATTTACTGATAACGAAAAACGATTTTATGTTTATAAAAATTCATTGACCATCTTGTAGTAGATCAGGCAAAATTGAAAACACTACCATACAGTGTTTTCAATTTTGCCTGATCTACATTTAAAGTTTTAATGAATAAAATATATATTTTATTCATTAAAACTTTAAATGTCTCAACTTAACTGAGTCCTAATGAGCTCCATTCATTTTCCATTAAACATGGATAGTTGAAAATCAATATTCCCCCAAGAGAGTATATTCAGAACTAGTCAATTCAGTGGGATAGAAGTTTACAAATGGACTACTATAACTCCAATGAGATGATTTTTGACTTGTATATTGCAGATACGCAGCCTTTCTCTACACCTGTAAGTTGCCACTGAAGGGGAATGCAACACCTTATGGGTTGGCAGTGGTAAATGTAAGAGCACGGCCTAACTTTCTCTTGCTAAAACAGCCACAAGAGCAACCAAGCATCAATATCACTATCTGCATCCCTACACTAAATACAAGGTACAGCAATGCTAACCAATTAGTCCAAATGATTGAAGGCAATAGCATGATGGGTGCCTCCAAATTCATCATGTACAATTACTCCATTGCTGAAAATGTCAATAAATATTTGAACTACTATAACCAGAGGAATATAACTCAACTTATACAATGGAGACTACCTACAATTATAGAAAAGTCCTTGGAGGAAAACATCCATTATTTTGCTCAACTAGCAGCTGTCAATGATTGTTTTTACAGATCAATTGACACTTCACATTACATCGCTTTTCTTGATTTAGATGAAATCATTGTTACCAAAGATGTGCTTACGTGGAATGAGCTATTTACGAAGACCAACTTTCCAAATAATTCAACAATAGCTTCCCTTCGATTTAAAAACAGGTTCTTTAACACAACTTACCTAAAGAACTGTAAGAGGGCAGATCAACTCCAAACATTTCTTGGGGAACCAAACCAAAAAGAGGAAGCTTTTAGATACAAAGTTGAACCACTGTTTGTGACAAAAGGACACAAGAAGATTTTTCGATCAGGACAACGAAGTAAATTTATTGTGAAACGTATCGGACCAGTGCATGTGGGAATACATTTTGTGTGGGAATTCGAGCCAGGATATACATATACCACAGTCAATTCAAATCTTGCCTATCTTCATCATTATCGTGAAATGGGCCTATCTACTTCCAAAGACCCTGAAGCAAGTGACACTCCTAACACTTTCTTCACAAAGAAGGGAAACCTACTTCTGGCACGTATCATGAAGGTGCATAAACATTTGGAATATAATACAACAGTGATGTTGTAGGGCATAACAGACATATTGAATTGAAATCGTTGTTTTTATTATTAAAAAGAAGATTGTCTGCACGAAAATCATGCCCCCCCCCCCGCCCATATGGCAGCCCCCATCCCCACAGGCATAACAAATGAGCAGATTGAAGGCAAGTTATAGCATCATGGGCATCTCCAAATTCATCATGTGGGTCAGATTTTCAGAAAATTACAATTGGCAGCTCTACACATTTAGTAATTTCTGCTAAATCCTGCTAAAGAAATGATAAATTTTGGGTGTATCTGAGTATAATATATTTGGTATCGCATTGATTTAAAGTATCAGTTCTGTTATGTTAAACTTCATTTTTAAGCTCATTTTTGTCTTAAATGTGGGTTATTTGAGAGGATTGGTAAAGGCAAATTGTACATTTTCGGAAAATGTGACCCATGTACAATTACTCCATTGCTGAAAATGAAAATTATAAACAAGTCCTTGGGGGAAAATATCTATTATTTTGCTCAACTAGCAGCTGTCAACTCCCTGAGATGCAGATGCGGTATATTCGTCTTACAAACTGAATTGCTGTTCTAAACCAATCCAGTCTTTTTTAAATCTTACATTTTACTTGGCCATTTCCCCAAATTGACGACTTTTTCAGGTTTGAGGGCCATTGTGACCATGGCAAAACTAAAATCATTTTTTCAGTTTGATATTTCGTTGACAAATAGCCTATAATTATTATGCCTTCGTTGTTTACCCGAAAGTTTAGAACCATTATCTCTTTTGGTTTATTTTTACAGGAAGAGGAAAATATACCTTAATTAAAAATCGCAAATTATTTTCAAATTAGACCTAAAAAATACCTTTGACCTTTGGTGGTCACAATGAATTCTATTTTTTTTGTCCTCAATTGATTGTTAGAACTTCATTGTACTATGTACTTGTTTGTTGATAACTCAACTGTCGTTATTACAGAAGATATGCTGTATAAAATTTTTGTTTTGTTTTTGCAAAGCGTTTATTTCATTTCCTGCCATCGTGGCTTCTACAAAGCTAATACATTAGTCAATACCAACAGATGACATGCGCAAACCTGTTTGATAACATTCAACCTGGATATGTTAGCTTAAGTGTATATGAAGGCTTTAACCTGAAGTATTATCCAGTTGACAATCTTAGATGGTAGGTTAGTTTGTTCTATGCCAAAGAGGATATCCACTGGGTTAATGAAAATGTTGCCCCTTTTTTTCTTGAATATGATCTCCTTGTTCTTTCTTTCCCTCGTTGAGATATCCTGAATTATATATCCAGCCCAGTATTTCTTGCCACAGTAGACCAGTTTTGTGACATTCCACCAAAAAATGTACAATGTTATCCTTTCTTCTACAGAAATCACATTTAGGATTATTTTTTACTCGGATCTGGGCTAGGTACCCGTTACATGCAATGACCCCGTGTAGGAGTTTAAACTGGAAAACGTGTAACCTAGATTCGGTAACAGAAGAATAAGGTCTCTTGAAGATTACCCTCCAGTCAATTTCCTCGAATTGTTCTGGCGTTAAACCTAGTATATCTTTCCACTTACATAGCTTCTCCCGTTTGGTTTTTCTATTCATTATCATTTGTTCATATATTTTCTTAGCGTTGCATGCAACCAAGTTTAATTTTTTTTTTTTTTTTTACTCTGTATAAAATTACTAAATAAAAAAAATTATATATAGTTTTTCTTGGATTCTTAGTATAGTATTTATAGGTGTTTACCTCTGATTTGTAGGTGGTGCATTACCACCCTTGTATATTTTGAGAAATCCAAGATGGCTGCTGTAACCAATTGATGTTCATAACTTGAACTGAACAGAAAACAACATATCTAGAGTGAGTTATGCATGGTGCGTATTTCACTAGTGATTTATGTAGAGTTGTCATGGCAACCAATCTGTTTTTTAACTAAGATTACTGGTAAAATTCAAATTTACGACTCGATTTGTTTCTATTTTCATGATTGAAAGCATGTATAATAAATCTGTTAACTAACTAACTAATATTGTTCCTATAAAATGTATGTAACGCAGACTTGATTATTATATCTGGAACTATCTCCGGATTTTGTGATTCTCACTGATAGAGGACTTGATAAGGCCAATGGTCTATTCAGACTAATTATATCGTTGTTTTATAAATTGCGGATTGATTGATTGATTGTATTGTATTCATGTATGTTGTACCATTGTATTTTAGTTGGCAACAAAACTAAAAAAAAAAGAACTAGTATTAAATACGGTCTACTTCTTGTCTAGTGGAGGCACATTACATTAAAGGAGTCTCTTGTAAAATCATGTAAGCATAATATTGTCATATTAGATCTTTGCTAATGCACTTGTGAAATTTGTTTCGAAATAAAATCTGTTTAAAAAAAAAACAAAAAAAAAAACTCGTTGGTTTCAGTTGCTTAGAATATTGCAACTTGTGCAATATTCACGCTCCTTCAACCAACTCGTTAGTTTAGCAGTATTTATCCAAATCTTTAATGTTGTACCATTTTTTCATGCTTTGAGGGGTCGAGGATTCGATTAAAGCCATTTTCAATGGTCGTAGGCCGGTTGTCATACAGATAAGGTCACTATGTTAACAAAACAATTTCCAAATACATGTTAAGAGATCTTGTTATTAATCAAGACCATATCCCATTGTTGTGTTCGATGCTTGTGATGGGAGACAAAGGATCTTTTCTGAATTAAGACCTTCAAGCTCATATGCTCTTCAATCAGTTACCTGAGATAGTCATACTTTAATCATTTAAAAAGAGTATAATCAGGTGTCATTCAGCAAAATAGAGGGTATAATGGGTGGTGGGGGATCATTCAGTAACATAGAAGGTATAACGGGGGTGTGGGGGGCGGGGGATCATTCAGCAACAAAGAAGGTATAGTAGTGGGTCATACAGCAACATAGAAGGTATAATGGGGGTCATTCAGCACAGAGAGGGTATAATGGGGGAACATTCAGCAACATAGAAGGTGTAATGTGGGGTCATCCAGCAACATAGATTCTGGAAATATTTGTACTATACGTATGGAAATGTATATGTCCTGAATAAAATATTTTCAAATCAAATCATAATTGGGGGGGGGGGGGGGGGGGGGGGGGGTCATTCAGCAATATGGAGGGTATAATGGGGGTCATTCAGCAACATGAACTTACTCAGGGCACACACGTTGAGTATGCAGGGCGTTCTTATGCAGATTGTTCACCTCCTTCCTAATTTTACCACCAGATGGAGTTTGTGTTCATCAACGTGCTTTTCTATTACTTTTTATATCAACACCTTTATGTATTCTTATGACCATTTGATGTCACTTTATCAGCTATTAAAACTTTAGATTTGCCAACACTAGAACTTTGTTCTTTTCCTTTCTCCTACTCAATAATAACAAGGGTCATTACATATGTAATTCACTGTAAATTAAAATGTATAGCGTGAACTGCAGGATTAGTCTGACAATATTACTGTTTTTCTGGCTACTTCTTTTATGCAGTACCATAAAATATAAAATCTAGAAAACGTAAATATTCTTGGAACTCAAAATAGCTGTACCAGAAAATGGAGCTGAAGATATTGGAAATAATGCACAAAGATATCTACTCTGAAGACCAAATATTTAAAAAGAAAAAAGAGCTGCTAGGTGGCATATCTGTTGCCACTCTTGTATAGCTCTAAAGTTGAAACAGCTCTTATAGACCATCAAAGGTTATAGTACCTACTATAATCTTTGATACCATGTCTGTGCGAAAGTCTCATAGGGATGAAGGGTTGACAGGTTTCCAGATACTAGAGCCTGGTTGATGCTGGGATTGCCATGTACCATACTATGATAGAATCAAATGCCTTGAACAACTTTTTTCCCACAACTTCAAATAAACCAGTAAGATTCACTTGGGAAGAAAAGAACCACATATCTTACTAATGTTTATTCATGCCTCGTTAGAGCCTTGTTTCAGAAAAACAGGAACCATTTAATAGTGTTAACCTAATGAATATTAACTTAAGTAGGAGACTTTAATGATGTTTTAAAATGATAATTATCTGAATTAATCACCAGAATGACCACAATATTTCTTTTACATAATGTCACACTGGAATATGGAAAACCTTAATAATGTATTCCCTGTTTACATTTACATTATTAATTGACCGAACTACAGAGACTTTTTAATAATCTGTCTATTCTTAATGTCTGTAAGAGTGTCTCTGCTTCCTCTTTCTCCTCGTGCTATGATATTTCTATATGTATAAGCCACAGGCAACCCAGCCGTTACACAAATATGAAGCATAAGAGACAATACAGACGAGCTGGACATATTTCCAACATACCAAACTGAAGCATAGTTACGGCAGACTTTATGGCCTGGTATTTGGAAGAAACTGTCTGTGTAGCTTAGTTTACTGAGATACAATTCCAATGATCGCACTGTGCACCCTTTCTCTCCAGTGGCATAGATTCATTTTGAAGGAACAGATCTGTCCTTCAGATAGATTTTTCGTCTTCCAGCACTATGAAGGCTTACAAAGCGTCTTCCAGATTCATCCTCACCAAAATAAAAATGTTCTTTTTTCAAGTTGCCAATATCTTCGAGGATGTAGTTGGAGAAGAACAAAAGAACTTCGAAGTAGACTAAATAAAGCAGTGACTGTGGTGTAGCTGTGGACAGGGTTTTGGTAGAATATAACTGAATCATGTCTTCATCAGTGATTGGGTCATAGCAACCCCCAAAGATATCCACTTCAAGTTGTTCATCGCAGCTTAGAGCCTGGGTAGTTTCAAGTTTCTGAAAAACTGTTTTGCCAAATGACTCATCAAGAGAATTATACCTTAGGTCAACAGTTGCTGTGATCTGTGACATGATGTGTTTACAGACATTTCTAGGCATTGGACCTTTAAACAATTGACACACAGGAGGATCCTTATCTGAAACATTCTGAAAAAAATGATTACATTCAGGATCGAGCTCTCGCATATATAATTTAATTGTCTGAATGGGGCAAACCCGGGTTCTTTTTGAATAGATGCCATATTCAAATTGTACAGATTCATTGACACCTCTGCGTTTGAGAGCTTTTTTTGAAAGGGTGATGAATTCTTCACCATCGTCATCAAAAAAGAATTCCAATTCTATTTTCCTGAGGCTTTCCAGTCTCTTCAAACCCAAGGCATTAAAGTGGCTCATCATTATTTCAAAGACTTTGTTTTGGAGAGCCTGGGCATGAGGCATGGGAGGTTTGATTACTTCTCTAGTGTTATCACTTGAATAGTCTTTGGGCCATTCAGTACTCATCAGATTTGTCCTAGTCTCAGACTCTGTAACCTTTGTCTCACAGATTGGATTGGCAGCTGTTGTCCCACAGATTGGATTGGCAGCTGTTGTCCCACAGATTGGATTGGCAGCTGTTGTCTCACAGATTGGATTGGCAGCTGTTGTCTCACAGATTGGCTTGGCAGCTGTTGTCTCACAGATTGGATTGGCAGCTGTTGTCTCACAGATTGGATTGGCAGCTGTTGTCTCACAGATTGGATTGCCAGCTGTTGTCTCACAGATTGGATTGCCAGCTGTCGTCTCACAGATTGGATTGCCAGCTGTTGTCTCACAGATTGGCTTGGCAGCTGTTGTCTCACAGATTGGCTTGGCAGCTGTTGTCTCACAGATTGGATTGGCAGCTGTTGTCTCACAGATGTGAATATCAGCTGTTGTCTCACAGATTGGATTGTCTCTGCCTGGTTCCACCTGGATTCTGGGAGGAGGAGAGGACAGGAGAAGTCCGAGTATGATTTGGTAATTCTCCGCATAGTATTGGCGGACAATAGAGTCCAGGTCTTCTGTCCTAATTCCTTTATTTATGACCACACCTTGCCTGCGAAGCCAGACTGCAAAGACAAAGAAAGGTGTGTTTGGTGATGGATTAAAAGCAGTAATTGTGCTATAAAGGGAGAATGTAAAAGGCTCTGATACCACAAAAACCAATGGTCCCAGTGCCATAATTTTATTACTTAGTTATCTGAAATATACAATTCAATTCAAAGCATATTTTGATCATACATGAAAGAGGTGTACCAAAAAGGTGACATGCATCTGAAAGTAAATTCCAGGTCTTCCAGACTACTTGGAAATGAAAAAAGAAATTTTGATTTTAAATTTTATAGGCCAAGAATAGTTTTGAAGGCTATTTTTCTAAAGGCCTAAGCTAAGTAGTTTATAATAACAATAATCATTAGCTTCTCAATTAGCTAACAGATAATGTCTAATAGACATACTAACAGTGACTCAGTTGGTCAAATAGCTCTACAAGGGAGAATCACAGACATTGCTGGTAAGCTACAGAGTTTAACTTACCCTGGAATTTTGCAGTACAAAGAGAATTTAAGCTCTTCTTGCCTAAATACACCTTTGAGTCATTACATGCCGCCTTTTTACCAGAATCAGGAGCTTTAATTGAGTTGGTTGTATTAGCTGCTTCACTTGACTGCCACTGATTAGAGTAATTGTTATCTCCGCCATGATCTCTCCCTGAAAGTGGCTCTATTTTGATCAAACCAGATGTTTGGCCAGCGTCTATATGTGTTCCATTGCCATCCTCAACCTTGTCAGTAAGAGATTCAACACCACAATTGTTTGATATACTAAACATTGGTCCATTCCCGTCCATCTTTTCCTCTTCATCTTCACAAACACACATTCCAAGAGCATTTAAGGTGTTCTTGCCTAAATTCACCATCGAGTCGCTACATGCGGACACTGGGCCAGAATCAGAAGCTCTAATTGAGTCTTTAGCTGCTTCCCTTGACTGCCACCGATTAGAGTAATTGTTATCTCTGTCATGACCAGTCCCTGAAACTGGCTCTATTTTGATGAAACCAGATGCTTGACCAGGGTTCATATGTGTTCCATTATCATCTTCAACCTTGTCAGTAAGAGATTCAACACCACAATTGTTTGATATACTAAACATTGGTCCATTCACGTCCATCTTTTCATCTTCATCTTCACAAACACACATTCCAAGAGCATTTAAGGTGTTCTCCCCTAAATCCATCATCGAGTCTTTACATGCAAAGTCTGGGCCAGGATCAGAAGCTTTAATTGAGTCCTTAGCTGCTTGCCTTGACTGCCACTGATTCGAGTAATTGTTATCTCCATGACCAGTCCCTGAAAGTGGCTCTATTTTGATAAAACCAGATGTTTGACCAGTGTCCATATGTGTTCCATTATCATCTTCAACCTTGTCAGGAGATTCTGCTGTTGTAAGAGATTCACTAAGCGAAAAGACATTGGATATTATAAACATTGGTTCATCCACATCCTTCTGTTCTTCATCTGGCTCAAGTTTTGGGAGACTTTCACAATCAGAAAAATCAGCATAACTTGGTCCAGCAAATTTGGAAGATTTACTCTCTTCAGTCTCAGATGAAGACATTTCCTCAGCAGACTCAGTTGCAGAGGTTGTAGTAATTATGGTATTAGCCCCTAAAAAAGGAAAATTATGAATAAAATTGTTGGTCAATGTAATAAATAAATAAATAAATGAATAAATAATGTCTGCAACACAAGTATAAATACATATTGATATATAAAGGAGTGAATTGAACATAATATTAATGTTATTATATGAATCCTGAATAGCTAGCTTCCAAAATAGTAGCCTTTGAAGAAGAAGGAATACTCTGGCCAAACCAATTCTCCAAGAAGGACCTATTAAAGTGTCAGTAAGCCCCCAAATATTATGGGCAAATCCATTTCCCTGCTATTATTGAAATATAACCAGCTCGGTTTTACTTAATTCAACTAATTATTTAGTGAGTTTTACCCATTTAAAGGAGTGGAAAAGTAGTTACACAGTTTAACCCTCCATTCAAGGCGCCACTGTTTGCCTACGTCATAAAGGCACGCCAATCTTGAAAGACTCAATTAGAGCTTCTGATTCTGGCCCAGTGTCCGCATGTAGTGACTCGATGGTGAACATAGTAAACAACTCTCATAATTGCTGCTAGATAGAAGGAGGGTGGGGTGGGCGGAAGGACATTGAACAACACAGTGTGCATAGCAAAACAAACTGTTTCAATTGCTGGGAGATTGTGGGGGGAAGGTAGAGATATTATGTTCATTTCTGGCGCAGCTTTATGATGTCACACAGCACTCTCAGTGCCCTCTTGTGCTAAACAGACTTTTTCAACTAGGATTTCTCAATTTATGCCTGAAAGTGAGTATAAGTTAGACATAAATGGAAGTAAAAAAATCGAGACTTGGGTGTTATATTCATGGCTCCATGAAGTTTTTTGTCCTAAAAATGACCATGAACCCGTTGACTGACCCTTTAAACATCAAAAGAGTTCACCTTTTAACATAACAGCTGAAACAGAGACATTGGAGATGGATAGGACAAGTTTCCCAGGGTCTACCCTCACAAGAATAGCCCTTAGATGGGACACCACATGGCAAGGTACCCAGAAGAAGACCAAAAGGAGAAGAACAGTAGAGAAGAATCTGGAATATGCCTGAGGTGAGGCACAAAGCAAGGTCCAAAGACTGGGATGGATGGCAAAATCTTGTGGAGACCTTATGGCCCAATTTGAGTTTAATGGAGGGAAATGAAGGAAAACAAATACAATATAGAAATCACCTTGTGACAGAACACTGTTGGCTGCAGTGCTTACAGAAGATACACCATGCTGAACTTTGTCGGTTGAGTTAAGTGTCAAATATACTATATTAGGACTGTGATTCTTCCCAGGACTAGTGAGGAAGAGCTTGATGGTTTTGTCCCCATTACTGTTGATGGTGGACACTGCAGAGGTAGGATGGTTGGTTGGAGATTGTAGCTTCCTCTTCTTAGCCATAGTACAAGATGTGGAGCTCACTGCTGGTAGTTTTCTCTTATTAACCACAGCGCAAGGTTTAGAGCTCACAGCTTGAGTGCACATGGCTTTGGGAATATAGGATCTACGGAAAGTATGCTTCTTCAGGTACTCCGCCTCCTGCAATTTTGCTGACTTCTTTCTCACCTACAACAAACAAGCAATAATTTCTTGGGACCCAGTACACAGTTGTAACTATAGCAACAACAGTGTACATCTTTATATCTAGACCACTAGCGAATAATCCCGCCCTCTGAGAAGAGGCGGACTGCCACGGAACTAAAAATCAAAGCTGTCGCAGGATATCTCGGTACTTCCCAGTACTGTCCAGGTCAAATGGATCGTCCAGTCAAGCAACTTTAACACTATGTACAGCAGCCTATTTAGTCTTAATCAAAAGCTGTATTCGTAGGCTACATTTTCGATTGGAGGAATACAGATGTTTATGGTACACTAACATCAGGATCAGCACTTCTTTTGGTCCTATGGCTATTCCATTCAAACTTTTGCACACGGCACCACTGGCCACTACCACCATGCTCATGCTTCCCTCCCTGCTCACACAGTAGCGGCGACGGCGGTACTGTGTGGAGCAGGTATTACACACAAACACTAACAAGGAAGAGAGAGTGGAGGAAGCAGGGCGGGATGGTGGGCATTCATTAAAAGTGAGAAAAACGACAACTATAAGAACAAAAACAGAAAATAACATAATATCCTCTAGCGGGCTAAATTCTGGACAGAGTATCATCCCTGATTTCTCCCGAGTGGGGACAGACAGTTAACCCTCATAAATCATAGGGTTCTGGCCCACAGGGTCAACATGGCTACATTCAACATGCAGAAACGTGGATTGAAAGGGTAAGCATGGATGGACACAGTAAATTAAGTGTATTTCACTGTTATTGATATAAGACTTGCTGCAGTTGTGGGATGGATTCGTTTGGATATAAAAATGTCCTGGGAGATTTGCTTATAAAATGATAGGCCTCGTTGGGAGTGCGAGGCAATTACATAGGCTACTTTACATTTAGTTGGCATCAAATCTAAGAAAAATCAATCCTCCTTGATAAAGGACATTGGTTTATTTAACAAACCACACCAAAAGTGTCCTGATGTTCTCTCCTTTTGGGTTGATTCCTTACTATCTTGAATAAATAAACTCTACCCAACCTTTTGTTTCACAAATAAAAGCTCTAGGCAAATAGTAGAAGAGGGACTTAGCAGGCCTCCCAGGGGAAACCTTTTTTTTTTCAAATATTAGGGCAAAAATATTTTCTGAAAATAATTTTTTTTTGTTCCAAAAACATTTTTTTCTTAAATTAGAAGATTAGATGCATCATGATTAGATGCATCAAATAATGTTTTATAGATATTTTAAAATAATTGTGAGTAGAGTTGTACTTACAGTACATAAAAAGATCATTACATTTGGACTATATTGCATGACCATATGTAGCTTTACATCTTTAGGTTTTACCTGAGAAAAAAACTAAACTTTTTCCCCTCTCAAAGCCCATGGAAAGACAAATACCTACCCGCCCAGATTTTCTGATAGTCTCTGCAGGCGCTGGTGTTTTAGGCGGTACTGGTAATTCTTTAGGTTTCCCTTTAGCCTTTACATTCATCAGGGCTTTTTTCACCTGCTGTAATCCAGAGCATATAGATAGACCTTGATTTCAGATATCATTTAAGAATACATAAACTATAAACCCAATGGACTGATAACCATTTCAATTTTCTCACCCATCAGCCCTTCATCCTTAACATGCATAATTTCCAAATGGAAACAGGTTGTGAAAAGAAACACCAAATATTTCCCTTAAAATTTACTTTGATGGCAGCGGGTATCCAAAGATTGCTTTTACAATATTGCTCAGTTAATTAAGTATCACTTCCATTTTTTACTGCATGGACACTAATGGTCAAACAGAACCTTGGAAGATATCAATGTTCTGCATAGATCAAGAACCAACATTTAACTCACCACTTTTGCTATGGCAGGTGTAAGAACCTGGGCAGAAGTCTTTTCTTGCGGGCAAGTTTGGGACACATTGTTTCTTTCTGGATGAGAGAATTTCGGCAGCATTAAATTATATATACAAACAAAAATAGCTTCCTTAACAGTTTCAATTGAAAGCATGTTCTAATGATCACTGACAAGATATTATTTCATTTAAGTTTTATTTGACCCTCACGAGCACAGCAGTTTTTCGAGTTATACATTTATTTCCCATTTCTAAATAAAGACGCCCCCAGGCTGACCCCCAGCTACCCTGGCCGATGATGGATATGGCAGAAGTCTAGAGAAACTGAGAGTAAAGGGATGTAACTTTGCATGTATAAATGGTACATTAGTTTTTCATGAAAGAATTCCTTAGTGACTACTAAGAAACAACATTTGTCACTTTGCACTAAGAAAATTCTTAGGTCATTTGTCAGAATTACCTGCTGCCAAGGTTGTCATGAAAACAAATTCATTTGTATTTCCCCGGTGTGGTTTATAAAATTGTAGCCGAGGGAAGTCTTTCTGAACACGGTATTTGAGCCGGGCAGCCCTGAAATAATACCAAATAACTCCAAGTAAGAAATAATGTATTTCAATCCAGAATATTACTGTAAGAATGTAACCAGCTGATATCCAACTGGTTGTAGTGGAACTTAAGCTTTTCAATCAATATGAAATCATAACTTGAAACAGATAAATGGGCAAACTATTTCCTGAGCCATTTCTTATTTCAGTATTCTGTGGCAAAGTAATTTACCTGGTTAGGTTGGTCTAAATAAGGACTTTATGATGATCACGGTCTTTATCATTAGCGTAAAGGGAAATAACACTTCTAAACTTTATATATCACCTTAGAGAAAAAGAAACAAGAGGACGGAAGCTTCTCAAGGGGAGTTTCTCCTGTCTCTTTAATAAACTTGCTCTACATCAGTCCCAATAGTGCTAACGCCGACAGTTGGTGATACTTTTATGGTTTGGGAAAGTTTTTGCCTTTTGCTACCATCAGGAACTTTTGTCAACCTCCGCTATCACCAAGTATCAGAGGAAGGAGTCAAGATTGATGTAGAGCAAGTTTACTCTAAGACATCACCTATATCTACTAGTAATGGAAATTAACCGAATATGTCTCTCTCACCTGTAATTTATGGTTAATCCTTCGAAAGCCTTAACATACTTTACAAATAATTGTACAAGCTTAGTCATCTTAAAGACTTCTGCTCCATTGATAATTCTTCTCACTATGATGTCTGCACAGAATTTACCAAAGGCGCGACTGTATAATTTCTTGGTTGGTCTCCTCATGCTGTTGAAAAGAAGATATTTTCCATGTTTGATTCTTTGTAAGAAGTTCACTTATAAATAGCCATTTTATGAAGCTCTTACATATGGCAACTTTCAAACATGAGACGGTCTGTAGAATCATCTTCAGGTGTACCAATTTATTAGAAGGAGCGAGTTGGTGCATGTGTGCAGGACCTCAAACTACTGCATACAGAATCAAATTGCTGGTATCATTGGTTAAGGTATTGTTACAACTAGTGTAACCCAAAGGTAACGAAGAATTGAAGATTAAAATTTTAGGTACACTAATATATTATGACACAATGAGTTACAACAGTATAATGTGCCCTACAAATGGTTTTCTGGTCTAAGATGTAGGTGCATTATTTTAAGAGTTATGTGAAAAAAAATGGTGGCCATCTTGGATCTTCTCAGCAAATATAGGTCAGCGTAAGTGACCATGAATTTAATCAGTGTTCATCAGGCTAACAATCCATGGTGGATGCCACCCTCTAACATTCTGTATCCACCTTGCAGAATTTTGAGATTCTACCTCCAGTGTATAGCAAAAAGAAAGAAGACATCTGCCTCTATGAAACAAGCAAAGTTCTAGTCTAAATTGATAGGGTTTGACAACCCTTTTATCAGATCGATTTGTTTAACTGTTTCAACCAGATTTCTCACAGAGACAAGAGCCCACAAGCTTTGAATGTATTTTTTTGTGTAGTAAAGAATATGAAACTGAATAGAAAACAAGAACACTAGAGATTATGCATGCCATAGGTTACGTTTTTATATAAGTTACAGTAATACGCAGCTCAGCACTGTTTTACACAGCACAGTGCACAGAACACTGTTTAGCACGGCTCAGCACTGTTCAGTGCTGTACAGCACTGTGCTGGTATTCTGTTCTCTTGTATCTGTAAGAACAGAATCTACTATAGCAAGAACGTTTACTGAGATCCAATAGCCCATACACCCTCCCTCCCACCAAAGCTACTCTGTTGTAACAAACAAGCATTATTTATTGGCAACCAAATTCAAACTAAATTTGTTTCCTTGCAGTCCATTAGATGTACAATAGGCTTGACTGCTGCACCTAGATTCAGTCCATGTGTGGGTTTGAGACATGGTCTACTCAAACAAAAGGAAAGTAGCTATGGTGCCTGTGTGTAAATTATACTCATAGCTTTGAACCTAAAACTGACTGTGTCAAATGCACACACAAATACACACTTTGAAGTCTGTAAAGTGGGGACCATTTCAAAAGTAGCTACATGCCAGCAATTAATTTGTGCTATCGAAATTTACTAATTTTTAAAACTAGTCAAAACCCGGTTTTCCCCATATAGACTGACATAAAAAGGCATGCTTCACAAAGTGTGATATTAATTGACGTTTTGAAATTTTGAAACTACCCTATGGTAATGAGATTGTAATTAGCTATGTACGATAGGGCGGTGCTCCCCGTATAGTGATACTGATCCATGTAAACATAAGGAGGTAGTCCAACAGTTTAGCATATCAACCCGATACATAACTTATTACGCTTTTCAACTTACCTCTCAGGAACATAATCTTTTTTTGGTGTGAGGAAATTTGTGTAAATACTATAACAAGTTGGATGATATTGTATCACTGTACAGGTTTGGTCACACATGTGCCTCAGAATATGTTCATCAGCCTTTTCTTCTGCAGCCCGACGTAGACGACCTACAGAAAATACTTTTGTGAGCACTTTGTTGATAATCATGTTGTCACATTTTGAATTATCATTGAAAATCTCATATTTGTGCAAGTCACGACAGTAAAATTGATAGGCTTTGGAGAATTCTGAAGATCAAATTCATTTCTGAATAAGAGAATTTCCAAAGCTTCAATAAGTTTGTAGTAATTAGTCTACTTGATTTAATGAAAGCAGGACATGCATTTACTTCATTATAACCATGTCTAACTTTTTTTACATTAAATTTGTAAAGTGATTTCATGAATTTTTTCCTGAATTAGTTAATAAAGGTAATTCCATTTAAAAAAAGAGAGAATCAGAAATAAAGAACCTGCCTGCATCTTTCCTTTTTCCTTTCTTTCCGATGAGATCTCCATCTTTTATTTTAGTCTGTATGAGATTGTCTTTTACCCTCTTATTCAGACGTTTGATGAATTTGTCAGTTTGTTTGCAAATAAGGCAAGTTGGAAGTAGCACATGGGATGTCTTGCTTTGGCTTGGTTTTTTTGTTGAGGCTGCAGGAGCTTCCTTAGCCACCATCATTTCAGAAATATCTGTGCCAGCATATCCCAAAAAGGATGATATTGCATTAGACATCTCTCTCCGAGTAGGAATCTTTGCATATGCCATGAAACTATGTATTCCAAATTGCTTCTGTCTCACGGTGACACTGATTGCTCTTGCCGAATCATCTGTGTAGATTTGTGACAAGCCAGCCATAACAGATAAGTTGGACATGAAAGATCTTATTGGGATTTTTCCAACTGGGCTCTTTGCATACCAAACTGGAGAATTTTCGTCTACATAATTGTCCAGTGGTTTCTGAAACAAATAGTTGCTCAGGGGGTTTAATTTGCTGAGATATTTCCTGAGAAATCTGAGAGGGCAATTCAATCCACCAACAGCATAAATTCGCCACCAGTACCCTTTATTTGTAAATTTTCTTGTGGTAT
Source organism: Sthenelais limicola (assembly GCA_942159475.1). Classification (NCBI taxonomy): domain Eukaryota; kingdom Metazoa; phylum Annelida; class Polychaeta; order Phyllodocida; family Sigalionidae; genus Sthenelais; species Sthenelais limicola. The sequence goes on from OW804098.1 coordinate 109,974,098, forward strand.
TTCTGTGGGTTCCTTCCAATTGTATGGGGCTGATTGTTGCATATTCGCATCCATCTGAATCCCTCAAAAAGGCAATACTATCCTTTTTTAAATCAAACAATCTTTGTCTACCAAAGTGGACATGAAATTCAAAGAGCACTCGATTTTGTAAGCCATTAGGGTTGTCAGTGGCTAAAACTCCAGTGGAGTACATGAGCTCTATATCACTGGCTTGGAGGGGAGGATGAGCGAGTGTCACATCCTTACTCTCCGAGGACATGACCTTTTTCAAGCGCAGTCTCTCTCCCTCTTCCTCTCTCTCCATTAACACTTTATTGGCAGCTATGAAGGCACCGTGAGCACTTAAATTGACATTTCTAAGGAATGGTTCATTGTTCAAATGAACATTAATGGCAGCTCGAATTTCCTCCAAACCAGAATTAGAATAAGGCCTGCCATCTTCCTGACATAATTCTGAGTAGAACTGGCCTAATATGGAACACAGCTGATCAAGAGGAAGATATTCAAACTTAATGGGGTGCTGGTGACGCCCAAGCCATTCTGCAAAGTAGAGAAGTGATTAGGTGACAAAACTGAATGTGGCTTTGTATGTGAACATGTGTCCATAAAGCAGGGCTAACAGACATTATTTTCTTTATTCATTAAAGGCCAATGTAAAGTTTAAAAAATCCATACAAATATAAATACAAGACAACAGAAAACTGCCACATACTATGATATCTATCAATATCAGAGGAGGCTAGGGGCAGGCTGTAGTCATATAACTAATTTTAGAATAAATTTAATAGAAAAGCTTTATTGTATGAATGAATGAAAGTATATTCTATCCAGTGAGTAAGGCAAGGCAAAGCAGTGAGAAAGTAATAGATCTAAAGAATGAGATCTAAGAGATCAGATTATGTTATGTAACTGAAGTGTAACACTAGATGTAAACACAGTCTACACAGATCTACAGATGACAGTCTACAGATCAAAAGACAAAGATCTTACTTTCCTTTCACTGCTTAACCTTGCACTCCTACTTCAGTCACTCAGCCACCACTAAACCCACCCCTACCCCTCCCACACTAAACTAGCCTCCCCCCTCTGCCAATCACCACATCAGATGGCCAATCATCACATCAGATGACTGCAGTAACACCACTGTAACACAGTCAATGTGTTAGTTCTTATTATAATACTTAATTATAGTTGCTTCATTTAATATGTAGTTGGTCTATGTACTCTGTAGTTTTAAGCATATAGGGATAGGGTACAAGTGCATGGAGTTCACCAGTGATTTATAATTGTAAGATTATGGACAAAGAACATTCTCCCGGACTTACCCAGCATTATGAGGCTGTAGCCTTGGTATGGTCATAATGGGGAGGGGGGGGGGTAGAGAGGACGGGCCCTGGAGGAGTGATGGGGGAGGGAGAATTGCCCTCCAGAATGTTCTAGAATTATTCAAAACAAGCAAATGGGGTGGTGACTCTTGGACTTGTATCCCTATTGGACATGGGGAAAAGGAGCTCCTCAAGCATTGATTATGATTGGCTAATGGAGCAGCTCTTTGTCCTCCTGGTAGATAGATAGTGTAAGCTATATGTATATGCCCAAGTGGGCACTTTTCTCTTGGCTCTCTTTCCCTTCGTATCTGTTGACAACTCTCTCCTCAGTGAGGCTATATTATTGTTGGTGCAAAATGTAATAAAGAAGAGAATAAATAGGAACACAACGAGAAATACATCTTTCATGGACTTATATCATTGTAGGCTGTGTTACACCACACCATACGACCAGGTGCCCCGCCCCCATATAATGTAAAATAAACAACCAACCTAGCCATTTGTTAGGAGTAAAATCCAGGAGAGGTACTCCCCAGATCCCTGTACTATGGTACTAAAAGGAGACAAAAAAAGACTAACATATGAAAGGAATATCCCTAGCCTCCCAACAAGACATAAGTTGTTACATTATAGGAATGAAATGATTGGACCAACATATAGACTTCACATCAAAAACAGTACTGCATCCAGCTAAAATTTCCAAATACATGTAGATGGCTGGTGCAGAAATTATTTTCATTTAAGGTTTCTACATTCGTAAGCAGCCTTCTTAAGCAGTTGAAATATGGCCTTCTTAATCCTCCACAAATTGCTTTAACGGTCTATTTTTTTTATGAAATAAGGGCATATATGAATTCTGCCGGCATAGGTGTTAATGGTTATAGAAATTTGCCCGGAAAGTTAGCAGGTGTTGACTAAAAGTTCAGACTGCAGTACGGGGGACGTGAAGAAACGTGAAACAGTGGTATACTACCCATGCTAAATATTAAGGCTGCACTTTCAGTTAACATCAATCAAAAACTAAAGATGCTCTTCCTTTTTCCATTTCTTTTCAGTCCTAGTAGGTGTAAATTTGGTAAGATCTTTTATCACAATAATATATAATATAATAGCTGAGAATGCACCATTAATATTCAATTAGCGAAACTCATGGGAGCTATATCTGATAAAAGGAGACAAAAGAAACCTGCCAACCTCTAAAAATCTTGAGGCTCCTGGCACAAGGCTCTATTCGCTTCACAGGCTGACTAGACGCCATTATAGCTGAGACGTCTTCAGTAGACATTTTATGTGTGATCTTGGTTGTTTTGCTTTCAAGACTTCTTAGACAAACTCTTTGGTGAAGGAGCAAAGAGAGACAGTATGCTTCAGCTTAATGGAGTCACACCTCTTGTTGCAGGCAGGTCAGGAGGCGTCTAGTTCAAATCTAACTGGTTGAAGAGGGAGGCTGGAAGAGAAAAGAAGATACATGATGACAACACTGTAATTTCACAAATGAACCATTCAGTTAGAGCAGATTGAACCCCATTATGGCCTACTGCTACTATACTAGGTTTAGAGAGTAAACTTATTCTGGATATGGGGAAATGTTCCCCCTGAATATTGGCATTGTTCATGAATCATTTCAAGTTCTTAGTTTGACATCTTCCCAGGGAGAAATGTAACATTCTTTGAACGTTTGTGTAATGTTTGGATGTGACTGCAAACGGTACACAAACAGTGAAGTAACAGTGCATGCACATTAAGTGAGGACAATCATCGTTTTTATGCAAATGCTATACAAACGTTTGCAAAGGATCAGGGGTTGTACAAACTAGCAATAAACGTTATACACAGTTATTTTTTACAATGATTGTATCCAAACATTGTTGTTACATTATCAATCACTGCATTGGGAAATCTTAATGGATTTTGATAATTTCACTCCTCCATGATGCTGACATATTTACCGTTCTTTTGGAGTATAGCACAAGTTTATGATATGAGCCATTCTACTTCTGTGAGCATGGGAAAATGCGGCAACGTTGCGGCGCCGCTATCCTCTCCTACTGCAGACTTTGAATCTGGCACCATTTTACATTCAACTGCATGCATCCTTGTATTTTGAATGGTCCCATGGGTAATTCTGGTCCGTATGTAAATGTCGGTCTTTATGCTGGGGAGCTGGGTGACTGACATTCCATGAATTACTACTATATTCTAAAGCCCGAGCTGTTCATTCGTTCTGCTCCCGGAGTTGATCTACTCGATTCAAGTCGTTCTCATTTAGGACAGCTCTCAATTCTTGGTGATCTTCCGGTGGCTGTTGCTCGTCTTCAGTTAGCCTATGGACTATTATATGTTCCACTTGCGGGGCTGCGTGTGCCAGGTTTGCAGCTTCAAAATCTTGGAGCGGTACAATGTCATTGTTCTCTCGATCTCCAACTGGTTGAAGTGGTACGTCGTCTTCTATGTCTAACCGATCGTCTGCCGAAACGTAATCGTCTTCAGCAAGTATCTCTGTATCTTGACTATCATTGGCTTGCTACTGCCATCATTGACCAACGTTAGGTCGTCGTCTTGTATTTCTTCCTGTAAATCTGCTTCAGGTAATCCATGTGCGCCTCCCTCTTCAATAAATTTGTCTCTTAAATGTAAATTTTCAGCTGGTTCAGTTGCGACTAGCAACTCACCTTCTATGGGTTGGTGTTCTTTCTTCAACCCGTCCAGCCAGTTGAGGGGGTATCTCTGGGATGCGCATATCTAGATCTCTGAAGCCTCGTCTGGTAGTACAGCTAAGTCTGAAATTTGCTCTGTTCTGTGGTCTCTTATCCTGACCCTCTGCCATTCAGCATGATGAAACAGAAGAATTCCATTCCAAGTTCTCCAGCCGCGGGTTCTACCACCATATGTAAATGTTGGTCTTTATGCTGGGGAGCTGGGTGGCCACCAGGGGTAGAAAAGCAGGCTATCATTAAGAATTGGTAAAAATGCACAAACTGAATCATGTAGAGCCTGATTATAAATGCATCTGGATCAATGCCGCCTAGACAAGAGTGCTCGAGTATTATTGGCAAGGATTTGCAATGCCAAAACTTCTACCCAATGTCCCATACAGAAAAATGATCTGATCAAAATGATTTTTTCCCTGATAAAGCCTCAATATATGGTCTTTCTATAAGTCACAATAAAAAATATATTATTCCACACTTATATCCCACTCATGGTGACTAGGGTGGACCACTCAAGGTGACGTTGACATGCTATTTTTATTCTCTGACTACAAAAGAAAGGTTAATAACATTGTCCTAACTATTATTTTTTCTAAGAAAGATAACATTCTTGATTCAGTACCATGTCATAGAAAGTACCATACACCAGTTGGCAAAATCTTATATGTGGCGCCCTCATTTGGACAAGGACAATTGAAAAAATGTTCTCACTGAAAGTGACACAGCATATGGGGTCACTGGAAAGATGAAAAACATTTGAGGGGAAAATATTTCCTAACATCAATCTAACAACCACATGGATGTTGCTAGATGACAGCAGCAAGTAAATGACACTCAGCATTGATTAAAGAGGTAACTAAAGTGAAATGTGCATGCATATAGGAACAGCAGGCCACAGAAAATGGTCCACTCATGGTACCCATTTCTCGAATGGTCCACTCATGGTGCATTGACCCGATATCGAATTCAAATGTTGCTAAAGTATAGGCTAGCCTAGTGGAAAATATTGTATAGGAAATCTTTTGCTACTTGTGACTCATTTTCCAGTGACACATCACATTATGTTACTTTTGCTCACTGATATTCTTCAATACTGACGGCGTTCCAGGTACAATAAATTATAATCATGTTTCTTCCAACCAACAAAATAGTGGTGATTAGAAGCGAAATATTCATATGAATAATGCTTTAATATAAATGTAATTTTTGTGACGTTTCCATTTGTTAAGGCAGCTAGTAATTTGCTCAATAATGCTAAGCTTTAGTTTTCCATATTATGGTTTATGGTTGTCCAGGAAGATTTAATCGTAGATGGTCCAGACTTTTTCAGTGTTGTATTACTATGTGTACTGAATAAAAAGATAAATATATAATACCACATGAAGGTGACCTAGGACATTTCCCATAATTAGGTTTCTCCATCCTAAGCTTAACCAAGCCAGTAGAATGTATGGCCTAAGACATTCTACAGGGTCAGCATGTATATTAAAAATGTATTCATCTCAGTGCTGTGCAAAATGTTGAGATAAGGATAGATATTAGACTATCATTAAAGACACAAATTACAAAACACGTTGGGTTAATTTGGATAAATCCCCTAGCTTTTGACCTTTTCAGTATTGGGTTTGAACTTTTCTTATGCCATAATTTATTCAATTTTTTTTTTCTTTTTTCTTTTTTTTTTGGGGGGGGGGGGGGGGGCATGTCCCCCCTGTCCCGACGCCCCTGATACCGTATGTCTAGTTTATAAAGCAATAAATGAAAAGGAGCACTCGAAAATGTTGATTCACACTACATCAAATGACATACAACTATTTTCTAAACATGTTTGTCAATAAGGAACATGTTCAGACAATTTAATTCATTAAGTTGTCTATGCGTGGTTGCTGCCATCTCGCAGTAAATGTTGGTACTCTTATTTACTACAGGCTATTAGGGTAGGTGTCAAAAGCTGGTACAAAAGTGTTAATAATGAATAGTTCTTGATATACGACGATCTTATTCATGATTAGAATAAAATCGAAGAATTTGTATTGGTCCAATGAGAAAGGTTTACATTTGTATTAGCAGGTTAGACAAACGGTTGATCGACGTACCTATATGTGCCAAACCAATAATTTAACTCATTTATCTAGTAGGTATTCACCCCATTAGTATTTGTAAATGAAGGAATTGCCTATGAATAAATCCTCTCAATTATAGTTATTGATATATCACCCATCATCACATATAAAGCCAGGGCTGGGATATTGTCAATTTTCGCCATTACGATACTTTAAATCATAGGTCAATGGTTAACAAATTTGTCTGATATCATCTGACAAGGGGAACAGACAATGTTCATGAAAGACTCAACACAAGAATTGTTACTCAATTTATTTTATTACCAAAAGACACCAATTTACAAAGTAGGCCTAGGCCTAGTCTATTATACCACAATGAGGGTTGTATACGCTGCAAATGAGTGGATACATGCTATCGTATATTGTCGTATGGATCCACACGCGAAAATATGACGGTTTTGTAAGCCTAATTATAAGAAGGCTCCCTATTGGTTGATGTTATGCTTGCTCATGATGTCACGTCTATTCATGATGTCATATACAGTCTGTGCTGTCGTTCATTAGCCAATCAGCTATACACTTGTCCAGAGGGTATGATGGCAAGGTCGGCGCTGGGGGCGCAATTTTGATGGGAACGATGGGGAAGTCTTGGGTTATTTACTACATAAATATAGATTGTTTTTGTCGATTAACACTATCAAGACCCTACCTGCTTCCCTCCCTCCTATGGCGTCTGCCGACGCATCCAAATCGTTTCGTTTTTTAGCTTTAATCCTGTGGACCACATCCCCGATCATGGCCATGACACGGTGATGTGGATTCCCTGTTTATAACTGTTTGGGTGGCGCTGCTGGTGGCGCTACCTCGTGGGAGGGTCAGAAAACATTCTCCGAGTTCTGACTTCCAGTTAGTTTACCACATTGCCACAAGGTGTAAGTGCGACCACCATAGAGACAGATCGAGCATGGAGCAATGGCAACACTGATCTATAGAGCCCTAGAGGCGTCAACGCGAGAGGTCTGTCACGCCGTAATTATACCAGTAAGAGCTAAAAAATCTTGGTCCAATCTCTCCCTAAGGCTCTAACTTAGGCACTCATGTAACTTTTGGGTGTTGGACAATGAGAAATAGAGGGGGTTTCCCGATTATGGAGGAAGTTGTATAGTACATTTGGCATCTCCGAAGGAGTGATGGCGAATGTTCTTGCTTTGGGTATGTTTTACATAATTAAAATTATGCCATTGTCGCCAGCTAGTCTAGCGCTTGGTATCAAAAATCAATATGGCGGGTCATTGGAGCGAAGCGAGGTAAATTAATAGTTTGTTCATGCGTTTTATTTTAAAATGTGAGATCATGGTATAAAAACAGGATGCAACTTGATTTGTATCTGACTTACCGTATACGACGCCTGCCCGTTTTTTTACCAGGGATTTCACTCAAAGCCTGTGGCTTCTCGTGACATCCCTGGTAAAAAACAACTTGCGGCATCATATACTGTAAGTCAGATAGAAACCTTGTTACATCCTATCATATGATACATTTATGTTGTAATTGGGGTAACATCTGTAGGCTCAAGCTACATCATTCCACTGTCAATCCCTATAGGGAGTGCAAATAGTTATAGGTAGTGAGTAGTGAGGTTTAGAGGTGGGCCACTGCACCAGCATTGGAACCGGAAGTGCAAAGCTCCCATAGGCTCAGCATTGCGGACATAATTATGAATTTACTTCATCACACCAAAATAGACTAGATATCCAACTATAGGGCCTAATCCTTTCAATCACCACCATAATGTTTAAACATCTTATGCTCGCAATGTTAAATCAATGGAGATTTTGTATTTCATGTCCTCCAACCTGTGCATGTGCACACCTCAATCATTCATATCGCATATCACCGCCATGACACTTGCACACCTTGTTACCCTTACTGTAATATAGAGCGTTACACCCCTTTTAATGCTTTACTTTCTTTTTTATTTGACCACATCAGACACGCTAATGGGATGCAATACTCTGCTGTTCCCCAATATTTGCAATGGTTCTTTTACATACACCTATAACCACAGGCAGCTTATACACATGGCCGGCCTTTGGTAATTAGTCACAGACTGTACATTGATAATAATTTAGTTCATTATGTGTCCTCAGATGTCCAACGCTGGTAGCCCTTTATTCACTAGGCCTACATTTATAACCCTTCATTCCAGTAGGAGTCCTCAAATGACTCCTTGGTGCCCAACGTGTGTACATTCACACACAGTATACTATATATTAGAAGTATTTTCTCCAGTATGTGTCATATTATTAGAAGTTTTTTGTCCAGTATGTGTCATATTATTAGAAGTATTTTCTTCAGTATGTGTCATATTATTATAAGTATTTTCTCCAGTATGTGTCATATTAGAAGTATTTTCATCAGTAGGTGTCATATTATTATAAGTATTTTCTACAGTATGTGTCATATTAGATGCCTTTTCTCCAGTATGTGTCATATTAACAGCCTTTTCATCAGTATGTGTCATATCATTGGAAGTATGTTCTCCAGTATGTGTCATATTATTAGATGCCTTTTCTCCAGTATGTGCCATATTAGAAGCTCTTTCTCCACTATGTGTCTTCATGTGAATCTTCAGGGGCCAAGCCTCTGTTGCCCTATAGTCACACACAGTACATTTATAAGGCCTTTCTCCCGTATGTCTTCTCATGTGTCTTGTTAGGTGCCAAGCCCGTCCTGCCCTATAGTTACACTCAGTACATTTATATGGCTTGTCTCCACTATGCGTTTTCATGTGTGCCCCCAGGTCTCTAGCACTTGTTGACTTATATTCACACACAGAACATTTAAACGGCCTTTCGCCAGGATGACTTCTCATGTGTTTCCTCAGGAACCTAGTCTCTGATGTCTGAAATTCACACACAGTACATTTATAAGGTTGGTCTTCTGTATGTTGTTTCATGTGAACATTGAGGTGAGAAGCTTCTGATGCCCTATAGCCACACATAGTACATTTATACGGCCTGTCTCCAGAATGGGTTTTCATGTGTCTTCTCAGGTGCCAAGAATGTGCTGCCTTATATCCACACACAAGACATTTATAAAGGTCTATTTCAGGATGATATGCTCTCATGTGCCTCTTCAGGTGCCAAGCCCCTGCAGCTCTATAGCCACACACAAGACATTTAAAAGGCTCAGGTTCTTCAGGTTGTGCATTCATCTGAACTGCCAGGTCGGTAGGCTGTGCTGTTTTATACTCACTCACAGTATTTTTGTGTCTTTCAGCACAGTGTGTGAGCAAATGCTCATCTAAACGACTACTTTCGGCAAACCCTTCAACACACACACTACACTTGTGTAGATTCTCCCCTGTATGAGTCGCATAGTGATGGATCATATAAATACTGTAATCAGTGGAGTAGGTGCACAAGTCACACTTGTAGCCTTTGCTGCTGTTGCTCTCTTCATGTGTACGTTTATGTTCCACCATTAAAGATTCTGATGGGTAAATGAGCTTACATACGTCACACTCCCATATCCCTGACCCTGCAAATATACAGAATTGATTATTATACATGAAACAGCACATCACATTTTCATGACTACCTAAAATTTACAGATAATGCATAAGAAATACTTGGATAGAATACAATGAAAAGTTGGTTTGAGTACTGTTTGAGAGGGGGTCCCTGTAGTGCTAGGAGTGAAATTGTGAGTGGCGAAACTGTGAGCAATGATGCGCAAAATTGACTGGGGCAGAAAACGCTATGATATGAGTATTTAAAATTCAAAGATAACATATATACCATATTTTTTTGACATCATATTTTCATATGTATTTATGTTCATAACGGGCACATGATTTCGAAATTATTTTGAATTGACGGAGATGGATGTTCAGACATTTATGGTAATCCATAGACTGTGTCACGTGTCACAAGTGCTACCTCCCTTATTCTCTGCCTATGTGTCTCGTACTAACCTTAACAACTACAAATAAAGTAAAACTTACCTTGAAATTCTACTGTTCCAAGAGTATTTAACTTGTTCTTGCCTAAATGCACATTCGAGTTGTTATCTCCACCATGACCAGTCCCTGAAAGTGGCTCTATTCTGATAAAACCAGATCTTTGACCATCTTCCATATGTGTCCCATTATCATCTTCACCCTTATCAGTAGGGGATCCTGCCATTGTAAGAGATTTACTACCACAAGAGGTGTCTGACATTCCAATCTTTGGTTCATCCCTGTCCATCTGTTCTTCTTCTGGCTCCTGTTTTGGAATAATTTCACGATCAGGAAAATCAGCATAACTCGGTCCAGCAGGTTCAGAAGAATCACACTCCTCAGTCTCAGATGTGTATCTTGCTGTCATTGTGGCATTAACACCTGAAAAAGGGTAAAAGACAGAAGGAAATGAAAGTCTGTAACATAATTATCAATATCATGCATTGTGTACATTATAAAATTGATGAGCCACACTTAATATATATCATAAAACTCCCCATATCCCTCCATGTCTCTTGCCTCTCCCAGGTTAACCCTCTCCTCTTTTCCCTTCAGCTTCACAGCATTTCTCTATTTTATACCTGAGCTTTAAAACGAGGTGGGTATTTGAGTGGTGGGTTTTTTTAAAAAAAAAAGATGTTACCATATTTTTTAGTAAAGACTTATAGACTCTGTAGCTTACGTTTCTCGTTAACAGTGCATAAAAAATATGAGAGTAGTCGCTAATAAAAATGGTGATATTGGGCCACTAACTATCACAGATATATATAACATTCCTGACTCTTTGAGATACAAAAATAAGATCATTATGTAAAAAGTGGACTGGAAAAGAAGTATACTCAAATAGCATGGCACACCATCATTAATGAAACATTGTGAGTAGTCCTGATATTTAAACACGAAAGTGAAATACAATGGTTAAACTTACTGTTTTTGAGCAGATCAGACTTCCTGGCAAGTCGTTGGTTGTTCCAGCAAAGCCTTTTCCTTTGTTCAACAAGTTCCTGCTGTGTGAGTAGAGGGATAGTAGATTGTGAGCTCATCCTCGGAGGAAAGTCAGTAGCTGAAGGGGATCTGTAGTCAACAGCTGAGTTCTGCAATGTGGGAGTTGAGTTGCCCAACATAAAAGAGGCATTCATATTAACTGAGGAAGCAATTTCATTGTCTTCTTGTTGCCATTGTCTCTGCCTGTTAAGCATCCCAGTGGCAAGAGCTGCATTAGGCACTACCATTCGAGGAAAAGCCTGAACAGAATATCCCAGAAAGGATGACAGTGCATAAGACATGGCTCTGCGAGTAGAATCTGTAATTTTTGAGTAGTATTCTATGCTTTGTGCAGACCAACGTCCTGTGTATGCCATGATGTCATTTGCTCCAAATTGCATCTGTTTCAAGCAGGTGACACTGGTGTTCCTCACCGAATGGTTTGTGTAGACTTGCGACAAGCAAGCCTCAACAGATAATGTAGACATAAATGACCCTATTGTGTTTTTTCCCAAATGGCCATTTGCATACCAAACTTCTTCATCTTCTGCACATTTATTAAGAGATATTTGAAACAAACGGCTACTCAGAGGGTTCAACTTGCTGAGATATTTCCTTAGGAAAATGAGAGGACAATTATCTCCACCAACAGCATAAAATCGGCGATCATGTCTTTCACCTTTTTTGGCATGATTTCCTAGTGGCTGATTGCTTTTGTCCAGTAGTGTAGAACTGATTGTTGCATATTCATATCCGTCTGGATCCTTTAAGAAGATGATACTATCCTTTTTCAACTCAACCAATCCTTCTATTCCACTTCTACCAAATTGAACAAGAATTTCTAAGAGCACTCGCCTCTGTAAACCCTTAGGATTGTCAGTGGCTAAATAACCAGAGGAGTACAGGTATTCTATATCACTAGAATGGAGCGCAGGATGAGAGACGTCAGCATCCTTACTCTTTGAAGCCTTTACTTTGTCCTTGAACACTTCATTGGCAGCGTTAAAGGCGCTATCAGTGCCTAAACTGACATTTCGAGCATGTGGCTCATCATTCAAATGCCTATTAATGGCGGCTCGAATTCCCACCAAACCGGATTTAGAATATGGCTTGCCATCTTTCTGATACAATTGTGAATAGAATTGGCCTAATATGGTAGACAGTTGATCAAGAGGAAGACATTCAAACTCGACCGGGTGCTGGTTACGCCCAAGCCATTCTGCAAAGGAGAGAAGTAGTTAGGTGAGTAAGCTGAATGTGGTTTTGTCTTAAGATGTGTTATTACCTAAGGTAACTCTTACCTTAAATATTCATGATACAGATGTCAACTCTTACCCTACAGATCAGTCATCAAAGACTCTTTTTAATTTTTAGTTAGTCTTTCTGCCAAGTGTTGTGTATTAATGAGTGATAAACAGAAATTCTAATGAGAATATTCTTCTCTCACTTTTCCCCATCAACCTTCTGAATAATCTAACTGTGGCTGGTACTTCAATAGATTGTTACCTAAGTATGTTTTGTCGGTGCTTATGGTTGAAAACATGGCTCAAATTACAAAACTTGATAGTACCAAAAACTAGAAATGATGTAGATAGAATAAATAAAAGGCAATGAGTTGAGAGACACAAACAAACCTCTAAAAGTCTTGAGGGCCCATCCAGTCGACTGCACGGTTTTTGCAGACACACTGTAGGCCTCCATGGCTGACACATCTTGTGGAGACATTGTGAGGAATTGTCTTGGTTGCTTTTCCTCTGGGGTATTCTTGGAATTTGGAGAAGTATGAGAGAGGTTCAACACATCCTTACCCTTAGAGGATAAGGCCCGGACTTTGCCTCTGAACACTTTGTTGGCAGTGACAAAGGCTCTATTAGTAGTTAAACTGACATTTCGAAGGAATGGCGGTTCATTCAAATGCCTATTGATTGCACATCGAATTCCCCACAAGGCAGAGTGGGAATAGGGCCTGCCATCTTCCTGACACAATTCTGAGTAGAAGTGGGCTAATATAGAGGCAAGTTGATCAAGAGGAAGATTTTCAAACTCAACAGGGTGTTGGCGACGCCCAAGCCATTCTGCAAAATGTAATAGTGGATAAGTGGTTAGGAGACAAAGCTGAATGTGACATTTTGTTATAATATCATTATAAATATCAAGAAGACCTTCTGAAGGTTTGTCCATTGATGAACAAGCAGGATTAATACACATAACATATTGTGGAATTTTGGCCCAACATCATGACATATTAATAAAGCTCTTTGGATCTGCTAACAAAGTAATTAAACTCCCACACTACTAGCGTTAATTTCTGGATTTGGTAAAATTGAATTGAAAATAAATAAACATGAAATCTAGAGGTAGGGATCTTGAGGCTTTCGTGGCTGGGTTTACCTAGGGCAGGTCACTATACTGAGGAAATGCTAGTTTGGTTCTTTTGGATCTGACAGAAAACATGGTCTTTAATGCTAAATCGATACAATGAGATTTCTTTGGTTGTACATATGACGCCCAATGAAATTATAATTAAGGATAAAGATACTGCCCCTGAGTGATGTGGCCCGGAGCCACAAGGTGGGGCAGAGAGGATTACCATGCACCGAGCACAAACAAAAATATTACTTAATAAAAGGAGAAATTGTTGGCTGGCCCCGCCGCTACACATGACGCTAAGCCCCAGGTTGCATTAAACAATTGGTGGATACCAAGAGGTGCATTAGAGCAGAGTTATTGCCGCTCTGGTAATTATGCTGGTCCATTGATAAGGGTTTATCCATGCTGGGGCGATTAGTGACAATGCTGTCCATTGGTAGAAAAGGTTGGGGTTTTTAAGAGAAAAGCTAACTGGTTAAGGGTCTTGAAAAAAATCTCCTCTTTGCTTCAGTTCTATAGAAGAAATACTAAATGCATTTATAGATGCAATACACAAATATCTATTCGAATTACAATTTACATAATACGGGAAAAATGAATTATATGTTATAAATCTAGGAACTTCGTTGACACTAGATATGTTAAAAAGAAATGACAGTCATAAATGTTAAGGAATAGGTAAAAGGAGAGGCGATGAGAGAAACATGCTAACCTCTAAACACCTTGAGGCCCCATTCAGTTTGTGATGTGGTCTTTAAAGGGGTTGTATGATTCGCCATGGTTGGTATTGTGAGTGCGATCTTGATCCACCTATCTTATCTGTTCTGCCATCGGACGAAAGGTAGACGAACTACAACTTGCTTGTTTTTGCTACCGAGGTTCTTTGATGGAGCCAAGGAGCTTTGCCTTGATGAAGTCACACCTGACGTTCCAGTGAGGTTTGGAGGTCATATGCCATAACCTTTACTGTTGGAGAAAAAGACAAGAGAGTAATAATAGATTTAAGAAAACAACATTCTAACGGTTATATATGAAGAAATTAAAGAATGCGAAGTAAATACCGGCTAGGAACTAGGAACATATATATTCATCACACATTAGATTTGACGTTACCACTGGAGTACATCAAAATGTGATAAGGAGAAAAGGAAGGCCAATAAACATTCAATCAAACAGTCAAAGCTGAGAATGCCCCATGGTATTTCGCGATGGCGTTTAACAGCGTCTGGGGGCTATCACACCATTCAAGAAAAGCCCCATTCAAAACGCTTTTCATCCTGACACGTTTTAGGGGGGGGGGCGGGTCACACCCCTGATCTAATTTATTTCTTTTTTAAAATCTATTAATTTGTCCTCGGTATGTCCACAAAGGTAAATGAAAATTCAATAACTGTCAGAAATTGTATGAATTTCTGGGTTGCTACTCAATCAATTTTATTGAAACTCTTACGATATATTCAATATCGTAGAAAACACTCAAACTCTCAACACAGAAATAAAATGCCTTTCATTAAAGAAAAAAATGTTAATAAATACTTTTTAAAAAAAATATTTTTTGAACGAATTTTATTCAGGTTATTATGCTGATAAGGGCCATACCTGATGGTCTTAGTCTTGCCTCTCATTTTACCACCTGCTCTTGACGATTGTTATGCTACGAAATTATGGATATTGTCAGAGATCTAAACAATGTGCCAACATGCAGCTGTGCCTACCTCTAGGCTGTGGGACTGACGCATGTACACAGCACTTACACATGTGGGCCCAATCGACAGGCGACTGAGGGCCCGCAGAAGTCTGGGTCCAGTTACCTTGTCCTGGCTTAATTGTGTGTGGGTGGAGGGGGGGGGTACTGATGGAAGTTACCCAATTATAAAATTATGCAAATTTAACAGTAAAATTTTGCCATTTTGCCAACAGTGTAGATGACCTGACCCATTCATAATTAAATGTCATGAAAGTACCTTGAAAGTCGTGTTGTCTGTCTTCAACTCTTGATAATTGATGGATTTTAATGACAATTGATAGATTATTTAGTTGTTTTCTATGCCTATTATAAAATAAAACAAGATGCATCTGCAGAGAATTAAGGTTGAAATGATTTTTTAATCAAGAGTTTCTGCGACCAGGGTGGACCTTCCATCTGTATCCATTAGGCATTACTAATTTAAAGGGCTGCAGGTGCCCGGCCAGGGCAGGTGCCAGTGGAAGACCACAGTATAAATGGTGAGCTGGGGCGTTGTATTACAGTATAACTTATAATATCATTGGTGAATGTAACTGTGCATATACCTGAAAAAAGATTTGCAATAAACAAAACAAAATCCAGCGTCCAAATAACTGCAGCATTCTGCATTCATTTTAGATTAAGCCATTAAATGAATTTAAGGGGTACACACCCACCCTTCATTTTTGATAGCACTGCCACTGGCAGTGTTATACTTATAGTCATAAATATAAGATTCTGACAATATTATAGCATTTGATTGACTCCATGATTTGTACGGGGTACAGTTAAGTTGCTTCATGTCTAATCATGCTACAGCTCTAATGCCTAATGGTGATTAAAACCTACACAACAGAGGGTCGTCAAGATGGCTACCGGTACTACTAGTCAGCCTTAATGTCTTCGCTCTCCAGCGGTAGATGTCTGGGGTGGGATGCCTACGAAGTACGGTATGATCGACTGGCTAACGCGTTAATTAAACCTATGTGTAAAGAATAAACAATGCAACATACCTAGTTAGAAGGCCTTAGCCTTAGAGCATAGGGAGAAATGGAGTGGGTAAAGACAGCCGACTTCGGAACGGTTGCAGCCTGAGCAACGCCAATCCAGAAAGGATGGGAGGGGAGAGGGGATTAGGCCATTAATTGAATGAAAATCTAAATTCAAGATGGCGACTGTTGTGATCGCCTGCAGCAAAATGACAAGGAGCAATATTGAAAAATTATATCCCACATGAAACGACCCACGGCTATTTTGTAATGGTGTATGTATAGATGAATACTAGGGACGATTTTTATTGTTTAATTTCTGTAAATGGTTATCGCAACACAGACCAGAAAGCAAGCAATTAACCACTGCTATTCCGCGGTGAATATTGGGTTCTGTATTCAGGTATTGACAGTAAGTATTTTTTAAGAGGAGAGTTACTTGTCAATCCTCGCGATTGATTTGTTTTTCCTACCGTCAGAACAAATATACAATACAGCATCTATTTTAACCGCTGTTAACAATGAACATAAAATAGAGTTAATGTTTGAACAATTACCAAGATACTAAACATAAAGTAATAAGTGGTTGTGGCACCTTAACATCGCTAGGCTGCGTGTAAACAACGATGTGAAAGTGCGCCAGGTGCGAGCAATTTCCAGGTAAATATTTCAATGGTTCTTTCATTAATTAGCACTATTTCCCCCTGAAATATTGTAGTGTGTTATGATATTCTATAGTCATGAATTCCTCAATGGGACACGCGTGTAAAGTCTTGAAAAGTTCTCATGACAGATGTACTCTATATATAGGCCTAGAGGGCAGACAGTGCTTCCCGCTACTCGAAGTTGTGCTTGTGGCATGCTACGCCTCTCATCAAGTATGTCACTGATTGGACTCCTATTGCGCTACTAAGGCTTTCCCGGCCCTGGAGTAGGCAATATTTTAAAAATAGTATCCTCCCTCAATTCTCAACTAAAATTCCGTCACAATCACCCTCCCCCCCCCCCCCCCCCCACACACACACACACACACACAAACAAAAAAAAATCTTTTTCTTTCTCTGTAGTATATTGAAGAAGTGCGAGACATTCTTCGTAATATTTCAGGGTCAGTAGTTGAGCGAGAAATTAATCAACGCAACACACAGAGATGTATGCTTCAGGTCAGTAGGATCGCTTAAAAGAGGTCGAACTAATCGCTGATCTTTATTTTTATACTAGACAGATTAGAACGAATACACTGGGCCTGCGCTGATTGGCTTAGGTCTCTCTGGACCAATTAATCAACAGGTTAGATTAGAGATCCAATCAGCCACAGGATAACAATGACAGGAAAATATTAAAACGAGGTTCAGAGTGACCACTGCCACTCTGACCAATCTCTTTGGATGGTGACCAGGTCACAGGGTTATCTCCCCTCCCCTCTCCCTCCCCACCCTCCCGCTCTTAATCAATACCCCCCTCCCCTGACCTGGCGGTCAGTCCCTCCCCTCCTTTCCCATGTGATCGACTTGGAGATAACGGCCAGACCTGGACCTCACCTGTACCTTTGGACTTTGGAATGATAAGAAATCCGCGAGTGTTGTGGCGGTAAGAAAGCGTATGGAGCCTTCTGGCCGGTAGGGGCATGACAAATGTGTGGCTGAATGAGACTACTTTAACTTAAAAATTAGACAATTTATGCTGTCAATTTTACAATATAGTTTAATAATAATTATTTATCAGTCTAGATAAATGTAAGGTTGATGTAAAATCTGCTTCCTAGAGAAGACGGACCACATACTCTGATGTTGGACCAGGTGGGTTAGTGGAGTCGGACCAGGCGGTTAGTGGACTCGGACCACCAGGATAGTGGACTCGGACCACCGGGTTGGTGGACTCGGACAAACCATACAAAAACTAACCCTAACCTAACCCTAAAATTGGTTGTCCTAAGTCAGTAAAGGTAGTAGTTGAGTGTTGTAAGTAAAACTGACTAATAAATGAATTACTTTGACTATATATACCTATCGTATATGTTCCGCCTAAAGTTATGCCTGGTCCGAGTCCACTAACCCAGTGGTCCAAGTCCACTAACCCCCTGGTCTAACCATACCCAGTCCGAGCATACCACGGTCTGAGTATAACTTGGTCTGAGCCCAGTTCTGTCCGAGTTCTCCAGACCCCTAAAATTTAATACAGTCTATGTTCACAGACACAGCCTCTCGGATCAGATAAGAATGGTATGTCAGTAATTGGACGCCTACTTTGCTAATCTCTTTCTCGGCCCAGGAGTAGGCGTCTGTAATAGGTTTCTAATTGCATTTTGTGATTTGATCCTGGGGCTTTCCACTGTTTCTCTTTTCCCCTGTTTCTCGTTTCCCCTGACCCTGTTCCTCTTTTCTCTCAACTCTGAGTCTATAGACTGCTTGATTAAAAAACCTGATTTGATTTGTCAAAATGTTTGATGCGTTTTAGACTAAGTCAAAATGTGTGATGTGATAGACATTAGCCCGGTGTCACCTTTCACTGACCAGTGTCCAAACCGTCCCCCCCCCACCCCTTCACATACCCACCCACATCAATAGCAATAGCAATATCGTATACAGTATAGTTTATATATATATATAAATTATAAAGGTACATTGTTATATTTTTTCTTCTCGAAGCACAGGTGGTAATTGACCCAGCATTTTTTGGACCAAGAGTCTTGGACCAATCAATCCACATTCACGTCTGAATAAGTGGGGTGAGCCCTATAGCGTCTGAAGCCCTATAACAGACCGGGAATTGAGTGTCTATAATACCTCCCTACTTTTTCAGAGCTGCCAAAAAAAACCTTGAATAATGTCTAACCGACCGGGAATTATGACTACATCCTCTCCTCCGCTTGCCCTTGACCTTGTACTGAAGAGTTTTCTCAAGTCAGCTGCCTTTAATGAACAGCAGGAGAAAAATTGGCCTGCCATCGCTCGCCTCATACCAGGAACTACTCCAAAACAGGTAATTGTTATCGTATTCAACCTCTAAAGCACAAGTAATTCCTGTGTTCGAATGATCCATTTTCATTACTTTCATCAATGCAACTGTAGAAGGGTCAATTTCTGATCCTAAAATTTGAGAAAATCAATGATGCTAGTATTTGCTCATATTTGTGTATATTCTTATAACCAGTAAATCAGGATTTACATATGAAATAATAAACAGCGCAACCCAAGAATTCAGTATTATTGTTGTTTTTTATTAGGCTGTCAGTTGTTCAGTCATTGCTCCGACATTTCCACCTTACAGTAGTGGGTCTTCTTTTAGGGTTTATAATTGATTAATTATAATAATGATTACCAGGTCCAGCGACGGTATGAGGAGCTGTACCAGCAGAATGTATCTACGGACGGGCTGGTAGTCACCGGGCGGCCTCACAGTCAGGGCTCAGCCGGTACTCAGCGAGGCACCACCCGGGGAGAATCTGACCAGAGGCTTTCCAGGCCAGGCTCTGCTAAATTTAAAGGTGAGCTCCAATTTAGCTTCCATGTTGCATGAAGTATGCTCAACTATTATATAGGCTGATCATACGTATTGTAACATATCCTTATCACTAATGGCCCCATTGGATTTACCAGTAAAATAAGGATAAGGATCTGATGTGCTCTAGAGAGCCCCTTATGGGTCAGGTCTTCGATAAATGTACAATTGGCAGACCTATACATTTAATAAATTCTACCAAATTAGACAGAATAATTGTCAGTACTAGGTATATCTGAGTATATTTGATATTGCCTCGACTCTAACAATATGTTTGGTTATGTTGAACTGAGTTTTAGCTAGTTTTGAACCTCATTTTTGTCTTAATTCTGGGTTATTTGAGAGGATTGTTGAAGGCGAATTGTGCATTTTCTGACGATATCACCCTTATCTTTATGTTAACGCTATCTTATGCAACACCCCCAAAATAAGGATATGTTGTGCAACAGGTATCTGGCTCTCTATAATATCGTTTTTATCAAGTCCATGTTGGATGAGGAATCCTTAACTGATACATTATATATTGTTAACCTATCCTTATTGTATGCTTATCCATGAACGTATCATTATCACTAATCGCCTCATTGGGTTTAGTAGTAAAATAACGATAAAGTTCTGAGGTGCTCAAGACCCAAATATCTAAAGATCATCTATGTCAACACCTCTGTGAAAAAATGTTGTCATAAGGGTCATCATTTCTAGTGAACTAGTATTGTTTTTTTTTTGTATTCATTAGCTTATGAAGAACCCTGCTGATCTTTAATTTCCTTTAAATTTCAGGGAACAAAAGCGATAAAGATTCAACTACAGGAAAAGTAAGTACATATTTCACACTGATACATGATGTTTATCATGCTGCCTCTAAAGATTTGTTCCAACATTTAAAGATCCCATCGTTTTAAATGTTTGATGTTATTTGCCATTTTCCAATCACCATTTTGATCCACCAAACTTTCGGTATGGACACTTAGGCATTGTCTGTAGAGTATTTTTAAACTGTAATACAAAAGGGCTGATTTGAAATAGCCCATTTGGCTTGAGACAAGGGCAGCTGACACTGATGTTAGACATGAAGTGGGGCCTTTATGAGTGTGGGTGGGGCAGCACCACACAACTGTATGTGCACACACACGCAGACACACTGTCCTCCACATGCCTAATCAAATGACCTGTTGAGGGGTTGTTTAGGTATTTGTTTTCCTCAATAATGAACATTCTGAGCTGTTGTATGCCCATCTGTCCAAACTTTGGTTTGTTTTGTGCAGGAAGTGTACACAGGGTGAAGAATTTGATACCATGCAATCCCAGCATTCATCCGTCAATGGAAACTTGTCAAATTTACCTGCCAATTTATTGACTTTCCTGGAACAGCAAAAACATCCTATAAAACACAAATAATGTGAATTGTGTTGTCTCATGATTTCTTCAAGTTTGGTGATATTAGATGTTTTCCTGTCAATGAAATGACTTTTGATGGGGGCTCTCTCTGTGTCTATTGGAAAGCTGCTGCCCACAATGTTAACAAAAGCCACTGAGGCCCCGCTTCCAGTTAAAATTACCCATGAGCCTCTCCTCCAGCTTCTGTGCACCAGTCATGAACCTGTATTTTGAAATCCCCCTATTGAACTGCGGATTCTAACAACCCTACTACTTGCCAATTATAAATATAGAATATATGAAAGAAATGAAGTTCCTTTCTATATTCATTCTTGTTTTATTTCAGTCTGATGACAAACGTCCAAGTTCTGCTGATCAAAGGTTCGTACAATATCCATTTATTTCTTAATTCTGATGGAAATTATTTTTGTCATTTTTAGGATTTAAAATCAAAACACATAGATGAGGTATGCTACACTGAGAAAAAAAAACTTCTTGTATGTTTTTAGCAAAATAATATATTTACTGTATTTCCTCAAATAGAAGAAAAAAACAACACAAACGCTCCATTGTGTCATACCAGACAGTGCTTTGATCACCAACTTGATCATATTAAAGCTATGTTCTCAGTAAAAAGTAGTCAGTTGGTTAAAACCAAAGATTTTATATTGTTCAGTTCTTTTTCAACCCATCCAAAAGTCATTTGACCAAAATTCATATTATTGCTCACCAGCCTTTTTCTCTGTGCCGATTCGACTGCAAACTCTTGTATAAATATATAACAACAGCAAAATATTGATTTCCCCAGTCCTATAAGTCAAACAATCTGGTAAGATATTTTTTGTTGAAATAACTGAGAATGCAGCTTTAAACAGATGGAGACAGAGTTCAGATACTTATTTCTTAAACTGTGTCAACCTTCCACTCCTCACCCAGATATATGAAATGGACTTGAGCCCACACCTCTACCCAGCTTATATAGACAAGACCTGAATTAATTATACCTGTCCCAAATGTTCAACCCGCTTATAATCCAACTGGTTTGCATGTCAAATCCCAGCTTATATTTGAGGAAATGTGGTAATCATTGCTTGAATTTAACTTAAACTTTTCATCGCTTTTTCCCCAGAGAAGTAGATGTATTATATGTGACTTGCAACACAAAGAGGATGCTAAAGAAAGCACAATATAAAAGAACCATAACTTTTTCTGAAAAATAATGTCACACAACTCTTTTTTAAAACCACAAAATGCTTCTTTTAATCACAGGGATATAGAAATTCGATTTCGTGGATGGCCATGAATTTATACAATATTGTTCTGTGACATGAGTTTAGGAGAATGAAATTTATGCATCCAAATATCTAAAGAAAAATAAAAGTTTAATTACAAATTTTCTTCGGGGGTTTCAGAAGCCCACCCTGAGAAAAAACATTTTTTCTGTTGCAAGTCACAATATATACATGAAAGTCCCGACTGTAAATTATCATTTGGGTTGTATCCATCTAAAAAATATGTCTTCAACTCTTGTTATCTTTTCGCTGTCAGTTTTCTTGCCAATTATTTGAAAAAGCGAATGCCAAAGTGAGTAACCGATAATATCGAAATATGCATGCACTTCCCTCGAAAATGCAAAGGTTTCTGTAGAATATGGAAGTTCATGCACAATTGCTCTAAGATACTCTAGATCATACCAGCCACACTGTTAGAAATAATTTCCTAATGTCTCAATTACACTTTAAACAGTTCTAGTTAGATTATTTCAACCCACGATTCAAGAGTTAAGTGCGCTTTGCTTCCTGTATTTATACCCTATGTATTTTATCATATTTTTGTCACAATGTTTTTTCTATTATTCTTGGAAATTTTGCAATTTTGTATTTTACCGTGGTAAGGTGGTATAGTAGAAAATGCTCACGTTTTAAAGTCACTTGTGCCCAATATCCTCCATTTTATAGGCGAAATGTGTAGGTTCAGAAATTCGTTAAATGAAAAAAACAGTTGTTGCTTCCGTTTTTAATATGCACATTATATTCCCTAAAATATATTCACTCAATATTCTTTGGGCCAACATGTGATTAAGCGAGAACGGTTGACTAAGTATGTATAAACAAAGAGACAAGTTTAATCTCATTTACACCAGTTTTAGTGTTTAAAATGTACATTCCCATTATTCTTAGGAACATAAAAACTAAAAGCAGGGTTAAATAGGTCCCATTCAAGCATATAATTATGAATTAAGACAATTTCACACCATTAAATTTCTTCTATTTTATTGATTTTCTTTTGTCTTATATGCAATTTTAAATATGATATGCAATTTTAAATATGATAAAATCAATAAATACACATTGTTTTTTGCCACAATAAGCTATAAAGGCTTTATTAGATTTTATTGAATGTAAATTATATTTAAAGAGAATTATATACATTTTGCCAACACATCTAAACTAAAGGATTTCCATGCGATTCTGATCTTGGTTTTTGTTGTCCAGAATAAAACTGAAATATTACCACGTGGTTAGCTCTGATTATGATGACAGGTATGTGTTTGGGTTGACGCTTGGAATAATACAGAACTGAATGTTTAATAATGGGTTGTTATGCCTCTTAAGCTAGGATTCTATTTGTATGGATGCAGATGCCTATGTAAATGCAGAAAACACCTACTGATTTTCTTTTGTGAAGGCCTGAGTTCCACCAGTGCAGATGTGGAGGAGTTTTTCTGTGCACATCCAGATGTGTTTTGTTCAATGAAGTGATCAGGTACACACCTGGCTGCTTTCTGGTGCCCTTCCCCAGACATGGCGAAACCTGCTGGACTGCGGTCCTTGACCATTGAAAGACATGGATCGGTGAAACTTTAGTATCACCGGTCCAACTGTCTGGTGAAAAATTTGTAGGAAACAATGGATAAACCTTTGAAGGACTGGTGAAAACTATGGAGGACTGGTGAAAGTTCCTTTTCACTAGTCCTCCTGTCCGGTGAAAGTTCTAAAGGTTTTTGCCATGTCTGCTTCCCTGTTAAACACTTTAAAAGCATTTGGAGGATCTTCCTAGATTTGTTATTATCTGCCTCTAACATTTTCATCCCAGTAGAACCGAGAATTCATGTATTTTGAGTATTTTATATTATGGGAAAAACAATATTAAACTTTTCTTTAGGTGCATTATATAATTCAATGTGCATCAACAAATATGCAATACTGAATGCGCTTATGCTCCTTGCTGGAGACAACCAGTGCACATGTTCACCAGCCTCGTGAGGTAGGTGGATCCTGGGGACACCCAGTGGCTCACCAGACTGTTTGAGTTATCCACCGAGTGAAGTAGGTGCACCAGGTGAAGAAATAAAAAGTGTCCTAGGTGAACTGCACCTGGTATCCCTAGGAGAGCCCCCAATACTTGCTGGTGACATATCACTTGTGTGACCCCCTGTTTTAACATGTTCAGCTGATATCAAAAATTTAAAAAAGAATTCATGTAATTGTTAGTAATGATTCTGAAAAGTCAATATTCTTTTGTCTGTATTGATTGTAGAATATGAATTAAATGTTTAAATTTTTGTAGAGGTATACTTTCGAACTTTGTATCTCTTGGAAATATCACCATGTCAACAACTGAGTTCAAATAAAATTTATTTTTAAAAAACAAATTGCTGGTGCACCTGGGGCTAACTTGCAGGGCATACACTTAGACACCAACACAACATGGCTGGATGTGACAATCAGTTATCTAGCATTATATTCATACCATATCATGACTCTATAAATACTAGTTTTTGTGGTTTTAATTGTGTGTTTACATGAAGAGACCATACCTTGTGGTAAAGCATCTGTATAACGATCAGGAGAAAATGACGGAACCGACCACCTGTGTTTTCTAGTTTTATCTCTTCTGCTCTTCAACAATTTAAATGCAGCCATAATAATAATCTAGCTTCTCCAGTTCAATCATGTATACAGGAAATAGACACTTTTTCCAGTTCCTGATTTGGTTTCCTAAACAATCTTTTTTTTGAAAATTACCATCCCCACCAGTCCCTCCTTACCTAGTTTTCTGCTACTATGAATCAGCGACACACCTATTTTTTTTGCGGTCCAAATGGCAGGATCCTGTCTTTTTGTGTATATCCGCATGTTGGAATTCCTCATCTGCATGCTGCATCCATACAAATGGAGTCTTAGTTTAACGCCTTGATATGATCATGCTTTTTACATGTTCTTGGTATGTAATTCTTCAAAGCGTTTTGCATTTACCAAAAGCAATAGACTTAATCAATCTTCTTCAGAGATAAATACTATTAAGGATCATGGAAATCAGATAGATTCTTATGATTAAGCTCAAGTTTATGAATGTGTTGTTTTTTGTTGCTCTTTAAACCAATTATTAATTTATTTATTGTGTGTTCAACACAATATGATGTAATTTACATTAGAAGAATTATACTAGCCCCTTGATCAATTTATAACCTAAATTGCACATATTGTAGGAGCAGATTTTGGGAACTGAAAAAACTATTTTTGTATTGCTTGTTTGTGTAGTAGTGCCCAATATACGTCCTTTCCCAGTATAAACAGTGAACTGTGGAACAAGGAGGATACAAGGTAGGGTGCGCATGAGAACAAACCCTCTTTACTAGGCGAAACATCTCCAGATAAATTGACAAATAAAATATGCATCATATCACATGTGTGTTATATATAGACAACTTTTGGGTTGGTTGACGGTTAGTTGTGAGCCTCTATATGGGTTAGGGTGTGAGAAAATGTACAATAGGCGGTTGTACACATTTAGTAAATTCTATTAAATTAGACTGAAAAATGATAAAAACTGCTACTAGAAATGTGAAAATTCGATCCAGGTTTTGTAGGCTAGATTCTCGTGGATTTATCGGCTATTGGTATATATATGCTAAGTTTCTTTTTGCATACTATGACATAATGGCCAATTAGGGTTGACAGAAAATTTATGAATATCAAGTAGACATGAATATGGGTATTAATGATTAAAAAGTGTATTTGACATAATTTCCACTATATAATTTTGAAGTGGACTTACTAAAAGTATAGAATGCTAGCAGGACTTGTACTTAATTTTTGTTTGCCATTCAGGATTGACCAATCAGAGCGTCTGTCACATACAGACTTAATAACATAACGTAAAACAGACCAATCAGATTGCTCCCTAAACGCCAAAGGATGTTGTGTTCAGCCCAAAAGTTGTCTAAATGAAATAGACCTCCATTCCTCCTCAGCCTTTGGTTATTGTGTATCATGAATTTATAAAAAATATATATTTTACTTGAACAATATCTTACGGCTTCTGTGGGCTTGGAATATATTTCTTGAATATGTATCTGCACTTAATAGGAAAAAGAAAACTTTAACGTCCTAATCTTGTCCCATAATAAGTACCCCTTTAATGAAGTAACAGTCATTATAATTGTCCTGTAAGAAAAATTAAACCATAACGACGGGCATAAAGTGAATTAAATAATTTTACAGTTTAGGATGCCTTTAATGTGTTCAGGAGCTTTATATAATTATAACTGGTTGGTATAAAGTTTACTCATGTACTGAATTAATGTAACCTGGATATTAAGCTATGCATAAATTAATTATTTAATTCTCTCTTGTATTTGGTGTGAACTCTGATCTTAATTGTTTCACTACCATCGCTGAAGTTGGATGCATCTGTCAATTGTTACTTTGCTTTCCCACCCTTTGGGAGGCTGGGGAATGGTATGGAAATCTATGGGAATTCCTAGCCATGGAGATTCTATTAAACATTGTATTACGTCACATCTTAAGCTGGACCTCCCTAAGTGCCTGGGGCAAGGAGGTGGAATTGAAAAAAATGTTTCTCTCCCCAGCCTAGATATCTCAAAGTTCCTCCCTGGCCTGCTATATTAAAAAAAATGTTTTACCTGGACTAGTTCACACCACTGGTGGTCTTCCCCATATACCTGTACTTGTGGGGAGGCGGAGAAACTAGTTGCGCCTGCATGGGTTTCGAAAACACACAACATGCCCCTGAGTTGACCTAGCACTTTAGACCACTCAATCATCCCACATCCCCTCATATTATATTGAATGTGATAATATTTACTCGAATGATTTATTATCTTAAGGCCGAGGAATTTACTATATTTCCTTTACCAAGGGGTGGCATACTTAGGGTTATAATTGGCAGAGCATCAACCGCTGGACAATCTATTATAATGCCTTGCTTTTCATTAGAAGTGTGTTCAAACTTAGGGAGTATGTCAAACAAATGTCAAGAATCTCGGTCACATATTTATTATAGGCTTGAAGTGCTTTGATGACAAGGAGATACATCTTTGCTATATTTTACTCTTGGGTAATATTGTAGTGCAAAGGAAACAGAACGTTTGATTGTATGACAAAGAGGTACAGACAGAGACAGAAAGAGTGTTGAGTGTTTTAGCTGTGCAAAAGAAACTAGATTTCAACTGTGAATTGTTTTGGAATAGAATAAGAATGTTTGATAGTTTGACATACAGACTGGAGGATGAAAAGAGAGACAGAGAAAGACAAGCAGACACAAAAAGAGACAGACAGGCTGAGTGAGAGGGAGAGACAGACACAGAGAGGCAGATAAGACAGAGAGAGCGCAACTGATAGGCAGAGAGAGGAAGCGACAAAAAATGACCGACAGACAGAGCTGTGTGATAAGAGTGTGTGATAAGGAGAATAAGATACAACTATAATAAAGAAATATCATCAAGGCATTCCATCTCTTTCACTGTGACTTAAATGTATAAATTGCATGCGCATTAATTAATGCTTGAATTGATATCATGATGGTATCTAGAAGTTATTTTTTGTGTGGATTCTGAAGGGTGGATGGTATGTTATTTACACATGAAACAAACTCCTAATAACTTGAGAAATAATGAAAACCAATTTTCTTCTCTTTTGGGTAATGTCATTTTTTTATATTTTATATTTTATGAACCACTCTTCAAAAGATTTGGTAATACTAATACTAAATCTTATCAAATTAAATCCGTTGAACTCATGTTTTGTTTTATGAGTAGATGTTCATGTTCTTTATCCATTTGTGAAGATGTCACAGAGAAATGAATACAACAGGCTGCAAGTTTGTGGATATGGGCAGAAATATTTTTTTGTCCTCTCTCGCATATTATAATTTCCTACCCTCCGCCCTAGAGTTCAATTTATAAAAGTTGAAAACATTAGTTTTTGATTGTTTCATTTGGGTAAAGCAGCTTTCAGGTGTTTTTACCTATTGAAAACTAATTAGTATGGTACAATTAAAGGGTATTTCCAACCACCTAGCAATGCCACCTTTGACTCAATTTCCTGCATATATCCCATTAATTGTCATTCCTGCTTCATTGCTCAGGAATTCAGGCGTCACACTGTAATATTTGTTTCTGGTTGGTTTGTCTTTCAGTCCTGTGATGGTTATTCATGTCTGCGATGAAGCCAAAAATTGTGAGTAGAATTTGTTTTGAAATAATTGCTACTTTTAGATATCTTTGATAAAAAATAATGAGGGTTTGTTTATATTAAAGGAGCTTTGTTTAGTTTAAAGGGTTTTTAATGCACATTTCCAAACAACATTTATCTATAGCTTAAGCAGTGCAAAAGGGTTTGCTATCCATCTCAAGAATTTTTCTGATGTTTTACCTGACTATTAAAGTTTCTAATTCAGCTCTTAAGCTGGTCTTCTATTAGTTCCTCGTTGCATTATCCATTGCCTTGTTTCCTGGCTGCTTATAGTTCAGCTTTAATTTCTCCACTTATATTTTATTCCTTACATGTGAATAATTAAATTAATAAGGTAATAGAAAATGAAAGTCATGAATTATATTTTTAGTGAGGCAAGATTTCCAGTGCCCACGTGACTTGCTAGTGAGGGAAATGCGTTACTTTGCGGAGTACCTTACCACGGACGCTCAACGCTGGGAAGAAGTGGATATCTCTGTACACTGTGATGTACAGATCTTTGACTGGCTCATGAATTATGTGAAAAGAACGAGTAAAGATGCAAAAGAACCTCCTAAACTGGGTAGGTATTCTTTTTTATTTTGAGTAAGGTCACCAAAAATAGCCATCAATAGACAATAAGACTCTGGACATTTTGCAATTTTTGTTATGACCCAAACCTACTTTTTAAAGAACAAAAAACAATTAATTATTATTACTCCATCAGCAATGTATTAGTATGTTACTGATTACTGAACTCAACTGAATTTTAATACTTATATTAAAAGTATACAGGGATGCAAATCTTTACTTTTCAGTAATAGAATCTTTTTTAATTAATTGTCAAATCTCCACCATTAATTAACCTTATTTCATAAAACGTTTTGAAAACTTCTAAAGTCTGATTGACCAAATTTTTCAAAAGAATTTCAAAATTTTGTGATCAGCAGTATGTTTGTCTTTAAATCAGATTGATATATTCTGTAAATGTAGTAGAGACTCTAAAGAGTAAGAATTCACTCTTTAAAAAAAATGAATCATCTATGTCTGGTATAACTGAGCTTTATGTGTTGTAGATTTCATACAATATAATAAAAGAAAGAATTGACATTCCAGAACCCAACAATGTGATATCCATCTTGATATCCTCGGACTTCCTAAAGATGGACAACCTAGTATGTTTATTTTTAACAATTATATCCTGGCCCTTATATAAAGAAAACAAAAATGAAGAACAAGTTGTAATTAGGAGTCAAGTAAAATATATTTTGAGAACTCTATGAACATTACAAACAAGTTCCTGAACTCCTATGAAGCCCCCTAGGGATTATTTAATAGTGGCAGCAGCTATAGCCCTCAAAAGTGTTTAAAAGGGGTTAAATTGTAAGTCGACCTCATCATTTTTAATGATCCATAATTACTTTAATCTACCTCATCTGAAGTTAATTGACACTTGGATTTATTCACTTATATCATACTATGTATAAAATACAAGCTTTTTGCTCGCCAGGTTTCTGAGTGCATTAAATACTGCCATGAGAATATGACAGCCATTGTCTCTACTCCATGCAATATGAACTGCATCAACGACAAGCTCGTCAGCAGGTCTGTAATATTCTCTCTTAATCTTAGCTGAATTTGGTGCCTTTAAGATATTGATATAGATGCTCCAACCATATCAACCAT
Organism: Sthenelais limicola; assembly: GCA_942159475.1. Lineage (NCBI taxonomy): Eukaryota > Metazoa > Annelida > Polychaeta > Phyllodocida > Sigalionidae > Sthenelais > Sthenelais limicola. Next base: position 110,004,317 of record OW804098.1, read on the forward strand.
TCAAGTGCTCCAACCATAGTACTTGTTTTATTTAACAGTCGCCTCAAGATTATGCACCAAACAGTAAACCAGCAAGTCATTAGAAAAAAGGAAAGTTTTACCAAAAACAGGAGGAATAAAAATTGTTCCTTCATTGTGTATTTCAGAATCAGTGATCTTTTCAACCATAATGAGGCAGACATGATTAAGGATCGCAAGGATAAATTCAAGAGGTAAATATATACACAGAACTTTTTCCTAGGCTATCCAAATATAATTTGTTACAAAGTTAATCAAACTCGGAAGCTTACACTACATGATGAGACTTTTCTTGAGGTATACATTTTTCAAATTGATATACATTTTTCAAATGTATGCCTGTTCTTTCAGTAAACTTTTTGCCAAAAAGCTGGAGCGTTTATTTGATGTTGAAGCAACAAACCCAGACTCTCCAGAATCAGCTGCTACTTTATTTAGGTAAGACGAAGCCATGATTCTATAAATATAATTCCATTAGTGTTTGTGTTGGCAATATGTGATTGTGTTACCCCTGCTTGAACTTGGAACATGGAAGGTAGAGCTCATTAAAATATTTGTATGCGAACTCAAGAGCCGATTGAAATGGTTAATGTGGTATTTATTTCATTGAAGAAATTATTGTGTTATTTATCGATAGCAATTTTACTTAGCTTGCAGATGGAGAGTATTATTTCAAACAATCTCATTGTCTTGGAGTGATTGTAAAATACCTGCTGCAAAAACTGGTGAAATTTCCAAAACACTTATCTCTGTAAGTTCTGCTCAACATTAATCAATGGTTATCAGGAGTGAAGCAGGTTTACTGTCATTTGATCTGTTACAATGTTGGAAAACTCCTTTTGGAATTAGGAGGAGTGAAAGAAATGCAGTGGGAAACTTGTATTGTATGGGCCGGGCCACATAAGGTATTACCGTATATAAGACAATATAAGGTGGCAGAGTGAGGCAAGGCTAGAGTGGGGCTGTCATATTATATAAGACAGTGTAAAGTGGTAGAGCTTGCACCTATATGACTGTAATAGTGGTATGATTGTAACAATGAAGTGCTTGTATAGTTGTTGTTGCTAGAGAATTTTGTACTGTTATTACCTCTGCCAGGCTCCTGAGATCTCGCATCCTGTTAACTTCTTGCATTTCAGATGTGGCATTTGCAGGAAGTTACTCACCAAAACTTTGGAGAAAAAGGTCTCCTGTATGCAAAGCAGGTAATGTCCTATTTAACAGCATAATGTATTTTGTGTATTTAGAATATGGCCAATATTGAAGCTTCATTCTCATACCAAATGGCATGATGATGGAGGTTTCAGAAAGTCTTGAAAAGTCTTTGAGTTTGGAACAACTTGTCCATAGTCTGCAATTATTTGTAAAAACCAGATAGGCATGAAAACCTACAAAATGTGGAGAGGTTCACCATGACTATATTGTCATTAAAGCATTATCAATCAATCAATCAAATTCAGGGCCTGGAAAAACCCTATTTATATGTTCCAGCCTAAAATAGCTTTAACTATTAAAGATATGCTGGAAGCCTTGATTGGGTTTGAAACTGCAGCAACCCTGATCTCCAAATATATCCTATTTCAGACTACAGATAGACAGAGAGGGTAAGTTGACGTACAGCCACATGCGGGACGCTAACTGGGATGTGAACGACCATCTTATAGACCTGAAGCAGCAACTCAAGACATGGAGAGATGTCTACTGGCGGGTGTGGGGAACCATCAACAGTCTTACGTGCTCTAGGTGCAGGGATACATTCCCCTGTACTGAATTAGGACACTGCAGGTAATTTAACCTACTCATACTCACTTATTTAACCTACTCATAGATCTCAGTATGAAGGGCGATGGAGTAGCTCAGGGCATTAAGGCTGTTATATGTTAATGTGTATTCCATGAGTGGGGTGCTGCTTGATCGTGTTGATTTTGATATACTATTGGGTTGCCAATGTATATACTAAATTAAAGATATAAACACAAAGTGAATGAGACCACAACTGGTTTGTTGTATTTCATATACCAACAATAAAATAACATCATATCATTCTTCTACCAGATTGGCTATCCACCCAGGATCATAACTTTGAAGTCACCATTTTGTCCACTGACTCAAAATTATGTCCAAAATAATTCAACTGGGGTACTCCTGAATATCTGAGTACAGGGTTCTCCACCAATATCATATCCTGTGTGTAAGGATATTGAGTAATGGAGGGTTAGCTTGGCTATTATAGAACTGAGGTGAAGGTGAGTTGGAATGTGTAGATCTGGATAGTTTCAGTACCTACATGACAATATAACATGTGCTGGTCACTCACCTGAAAACTACAGGTTCTAGCTAGGATCCTAGATGGGACACTTTCCCCTGTACTAGGATAGGCCACTGTTGGCAGGTTAATTGTGCTCCTGTTGCGTCTAATCACTGCAAAAAAACCTGAAACATGAGAGAACATGGGACATGAGAAAACATGTGTGGTAGCCTAAAGTGAGGAATCTGGTTCCAGTGCTGGGCTTGGAGAATCAGTCAACCTTGCTGATGTAATGGTAGCATGTCTGCAGGCAAAGTGGGAGATCTGTGGTTTGAGTCCCGAATGAGGAAGACAGTTTGTCGGGGTTCACTACACATGTTAATCCTATATACATATTACAGATGGCTGGGTTACTGGATTCCTATTTCAGGAATAAATATTCATATATTTGCTCTTGTAGATATCACCCTGAGACAGCAGTGTATGATATCAGCATCCTAGAGAATTCAGGTGGAGTCGCGAAGAGTGTTATTGGTGTCTACCCCTGCTGTGAACAGAAGAACCTGAGGTTTGACCCCACACAACCCAACACTGTAAGCAGAAACTTATATAACAGCAACATATCCATCTATTTTATTCTCATTTTGATAAATTTACTAGTTGTAAAGTACCTGGTCTACTTATGTCTTATTTCCTGCCTATCATTAAACAAAACAGCTGCCTTCTATCATGGTTGAGTTCTGTGCGATATTCCTGCTCCCTCGGCTCACTTGTTGGCTAACCTGTTCATAGAATGTAATTGACAAATTTAAAATTTAAGGTATAGTGTCGTAGTTGATTTATAAGTAAAAGCATTCTACCTTAAAGAGCTGGAAAATATTAAGTACATTTACTGAAAGAATAAAATGTGTCACAAAAATGAAAATAATTGTCAATCACACAAATAAATCTCATGATTGTTCACTTCTGACTTTTGTGATTTGACAAATGCAACTCCCCGACTTTAAACTGATGTTCATCAAATACAGAAGTTGTGTTTCTTTGTATGTATACCTTCCTTTCTGGTGGAACTATCATTAGCTTCATTTGAACCTATATTTCCTGCACTACAGGGCTGTAAGGTGCGAGACCATGTAGTCAACCTCGGAGACACGTCCCCTATTACTGGCAGCTCAGAGAATGTGACTAAAGATCCAAGCAAGAACAAGGTGTATGACGACCTGCTTGCCCACCGAGACGCTGTCTGCATTCCTTATTCACCCCTGGTATCACACACCAAGGAGTAAGTATTCAGGCTTTAAACAATTTGTTTCTTTCACTGTATCAACTTTGTATTGTCTATTTCTCAGTTGTTGCTGAGACATTGTACTAGAATAGGTAGATTAAAGGGAAAGTTATATGTTGTATGTAGTTAGTACCAAGGCATGCACTTAATGCTATAAGCAGAGATGCCCCAGGCCTTTACATGTTTAAAACTCTATATCCACTGAGCTGATTTCCTAATGGGCACAGTCAGCTGGATAATCAAACATCCTGATAATGGCAGGCACTTGGCAGATGGCCGTCAGTCAGCTACCTTCTTGTTTCATGCATCTCCACTGATCTGTTTCTTCTTCAACTGCCATCCAGCTCAGTGGATATGGGGCATAAGGCTAAAAGTCACTTCTACTCATGTTAAATGTCTATGAAATACATCTATGTGATCTACACATTCAGGAATTGAGTAATTAAGAAATTAATTTGCAAGTCTTGTTTGACAGGATGATGGAGGCCAACTCATCATGGTAATTATTTACCTAAACAATCATAGTGAAACAGGATTATATTTTAGCCTCTAACATTATTCAATGTTCACATAGTTGAATACAGAAGGTAATAGGACTCCTCCACTAAAACACAAGAACCTACAGCTTTGATACTTTTGAGAATGATCAAATTGCCTTTTGCCTGAATCTTTTGCACCTTGTGCTCTATTGGAGGAGCACTTTTAGAAGCTAGAACATTCATTAGAGGTAGCATTGGTTAATATAGACTTTGGCAATTTAAAGCTGCATTCTCAGTTAATATCAATAAAAAACTAAAGTGTTTCTACTTTTTTATTCCATTCTTTTTCAACCCATCTGAAAGTTATTTTACCAAAAGTTTGAAGATTTTGTTTTTACTGCCAGTCTTCATAAAAAATCCACATATATATTTTGAGGATTACTGCACTGTGCAGTTGTTTCACATATTATTGCTCAAACAGTGAGTTAATTTGGTAAGTTTTGTTTTGCTGTAGTAGCTGGGAATGCAGCTTTAATAGGGGATTTGCATACACATATGTCCATGTCCGTTACTGTTCACTTCATGGTAAAAGTCCACCTGACATCTTTTCTGAAACTCAACTCTTGTAAACGATCAAAGAATGTGTACGAGTATGCATGGGCTTGGGCATTAAGCAATCTAAGCATTCCAAACAATACTCATTGGATCAAATCGAAAGCAGTAAGGAAACTATCTATATCTTATAATAAATAAAAACACTCACTTGTATGCATGCAAGTCCCCTATTGGGCTGATGATAAGATATGTATTCAGAAACATAGATCTATTCATTTATGATAGAAATACTCTGATAGGGTAGAACTTTTCTCGGACACTTATTTACGTTCAAGGCATTCAAGGTAGATCCACCAGGCATAGATCTATTACATTTTAGTATAGACTAATATCTTATGAACTTATATTAGTTCCTATCGAACATGCACCACAGTAAAAGACAGGAAACATGGTATGATCCTTTTGTAAATACTGATCTTCCAGAACGTCCATAACTGAGTAAAAATTATAAATTAGATGTAAAATTATATGTACCACTGTTAGAGTGTCTTTCAAATAAAATGCCTACTAGTGTCATTCAAATGAAATGTTTGAAAAACGTTTTTGTGAAGGGATCTTGGTGACAGACATTCTCATATGTCTTACTTACATCACTAGATGAATCAAGGATGAACCATCTTACAACCTGATAAAATGTCATAGGCTTGCAAAATGGCAAATTATTTCTTTCAGCTCGTATACTTTTGTAGTTGCAGACACAGAAGATGCTGTTTTAGGATTTATTCCCTGATCTTTATCACTTTTCCATCTGTACAATACCATCTGGTCATCAGGGTCGTCCTGGTAGCTCAGTACTGTCATTTATAAGGATGTTGTGGGTAAGGGTCCCACCTGGGAGAAGATATAGTTGTTTCTACTAGTGTTAGTAACATTGGTGCCATGACCAGGCGTACATGCCAACAGTAGGATTAAGATCTAGAAAAGGAATAGTGGTAGTGAATGAAAACTCAGGTCCTTGGTCCTTGCCAGCTATCCACCTTTATTCTTCAAACACACCTTAGGAGGCCAGTACTACAGGAGGTAGTACTGAACCTGGCCCCACAAGTCACACTGAGACTAGTGTATAAAACACATACACCACCCATAGGGTCTCATTACAATATACATGTTACACAGAGAACACATAACATAGGACAATACAGTAGTAATCACAAATACAAGGCAGCCATTCTTAAGATTGACCGCTAGTGGTCTATATAGGTATTATATACAGCACGGCCCTGCAAAACCCTAGCGGATTATATGGTCACTACACCTGGTGCCTGTATAGGGAAGCAGTACTACCAAGGCCAGCTAGCAATACTGGCCACAGGCACTACACTAGTGATAATTATCCAGTAATAATTGCCTTTAGGAAAAAAAGAAATAGGTGTTTTCTGATTCATATAGCTTAAAACTAGGTATGGTGGTGATAACTTCTTTTTCTTTTAATCTTCCCCTGACACATGATGGCTCTGGGGATTATCTGTGCATGGTCAACAAGAAAGGAGGATGGCAGGCTCCATTAGCAAATATACATTATTTCATTGTATTATGGTCTTCTGGGCTATGTGCTATTATATCGATGATAATGTATAGCACCAAAATATTTTGCATTTGATTCACTATACCTTATTTATTGGTATGTCCTGATAGCCTTGACACAAATTCTATGATCTGCGAAAAACACATTTTTAGGGTTCATATTTATGCCATGGAAATTTGGCGCTATATAGTATGAGTATAATAAGCCAGGTATGTTACCCCAAGCCATGCACACTGAAACCTGCTATTCTAACCCTCAATATGATCAAATCTATTGTACATATATTCTTATTTCTATGTTGGAACCCACATTTACACCAAACATTCTGTTTCCAGCAACGTGGATATCGAGATGTTAGATAAACTTTCTAGACAAGAGTGAGTCGCAGTGAAAAAAGAGAGCTATACTCTTTTTGTTAAGCAACTAAGTCTCATATTTTCATCTAGGGTGTACAATCAACATGCATTTGTCTGAATCTTTTGTAAATATTTTACATACAAAATGACATACATCTATAAGTAATACCTACATACTTATACCAGGATTTTAAATTTTGCTATAACCAAGTCTTCTGCAAATAGGGCTATGGTGTCTAAAAATCTCAACTCCTGAGAATTTTGAGAAGATAAATTATGTTACACATTTATAAGAGGTCTCAAACATTTGTAAATTCTAACTGAAAGGTTCTGGGTTTGATTTTAAGATAATGCAAAAATACTAACAGATTATTATTCTTCTTCCTAATTACTCATCAAAATTTCTGCCCAATTCTACACCTTTCTTTTACAACTTCATTCATTTAATTTTCAATTGACCATTAAATTATTTTCCAATATTTTCAAGATGTGTTATTTTATTTAAAATATTATTTGAAAGAACATTCCATTGCCTAAGTTAATCACTTCTTTCTATTTCATCATGTATGACTCAAAAACTTGTAACACGCAGAGTTTTGCCCCAATACTCAATAGGAGGTTCCACAAATTCTCCAGTCAGTCAGTGCAACCGTAACATGTCCATCTCTGCACCTGCCCTGCCAGCCTTGTCCACTTTGGGGCAACCTTTGCTCCTTAGTACACACTTGCTCAGTTTGTCAGAGGCTGATCGCTTTGGAGTTTGCCTGACCCAAACTGCACATGTGATCAGTTCAGTTTTACATGGTTATACCTGGTCTAAATGTCACAATCTGGTTGGTGTAGAAGACACGCCTGTCTAACTTACAGGGTGATTACAAATTCTTCTAAGTAAACAAGGTAAATATTGAATAATTGTGACTTTATAACTCGTTCACTGCGTAATAAATAACAAATGGTCCTCTGTTCAGTTTTGAACTGATCGAGACATGGTTAGCACAACAAACTTTCCTTTTTTTAGTTTAGTCTGTTTGGCTGATTGATTGGTTTGAAATAGTAGGCCTACAGAGGGTCCTTTGCTATAATAATTCCTCACAGTATACACTTTGTCAGGATACCACCTTTTTTTTATTCAGGACACCATATTGTTTGTGTGTGTTTTATGCTATTTAAAAATGCATTATCACCTATGCATGCACACATCAGACACATTTGGATTTTTTGCACAAGTATCATTCATCTATATAACATACCCGAAAATGTGCATTGGTTTGTGTGCATTGTCAAGTCAGTAAAGGCATGGAAATCTAGCCAAAGAAGTTTAATCAGTGCACAATGATTGGAGCCATGTCTGTGTTTACATACCAGACCCATAGCTCACATATGTATGGAGAATCAAATGTACATATACCTTATATATGGGAGAGAAGAGATACAGGCACCAATATAGGTTATTGTTACATTCAATTCTCCATACAGTATATATGCCACAAGGTGGCTCCCTGAACATGGTAGGAACACAGAGCAAAAATTTGATGAAGAAAGTTTTATTTTTACTCATTCTTTTGGTATCTCTTGAAGGTATGGGGAATTTAGCGTGTTTATATTTGACTATGGGTTGGAGCTGGTTGTGGAATTCCTCTGTCTTTGGTGGGGTTTGAACACACAACCTCCTGATCACGAATCCTGCAGCCTACTACCTGTGCCACAGAGACCAGTTCAGAAGAAACTTCACATACACTCACCATTACCACATTACAAAAGTTACTATTTTAGAAGTTTGAGGCTGTATTTTGTTTAATTGCATAACTATCCCAAACATATTGTTTAATTAATATTTTTTTTAAAACAATGCTATGGCATGGGGCAAGAATCCTTTCCAGTAACAGACGGGCTAAGTAACGCATTTCATGGGCCAATGTACCCTGACCAGAGGCCAAGGTCATCATTACCTCTGCAGTATTTAGACAATTTGTGGAACCTCCTAATTCACCCCTTAACCGTTTTCACTTTACTGCCACACATTGTCACATGGGATTATTATAAAGTGGTTGTATGATTAATTAATGATTATAACGTTCTTCCTGTGTAGGGATACTGAACTCAATATCTTCTACCGCGATGAACAAGCTACTGGCTTGAAGGATCCTCCTACTGGCAGCAAATCTGACACCAGCCAGGTGGACGACCATTCTAAGGTAGAGGTGAGAGCATTCATCATTATTATTGTTATTTATGTAACATAATGTTTCCTTTGTACCCTTGCACTACATCTGGTAGATCTATACAAACTTGGAAATAATTTGAAGATGTACAAGATTATGTACAGTTGAAAACCTTTGCTGTAGTCATTTCACTTATCATTGCTTGTTGGCTCTCGTATTGTTTTGGCCAATTCAACTGCAAATTCAAAAAGCAGTATAATATTGATAACTTCAGTCCTATAGGTCAAACAATGAATATCTTTCTGTTGTAAAAACTAAAAATGCACCTATAAGTAAAAGAGAAAAACTAAAATAATTTCAAATAAATACTTTCCAGTAATTACTGCAGGTTCTGCAATAATGGTTTGTGTCTTTGCATATGTATAGGCAATTCCTCGGAGTGGAACGGTAAACTTACCTCTGACTTTTATCAGTCTATATTTTGGACATTTGCCTTAGTTTTCAAGTGTTTCATTTTCTATTTTGAATATTATGCATGTGTTTTGCATGCTTTTTAACTTATTTATATTAAGATATTTAAGATATTTATATGAATTTAAAGTTACATATTGCATGTTTTCGAAGGTGATAAAAGCATGTAAAAAATCAAATCGAAAAAGGTCTTCTTGTATAACACAACCTTGCTCGAATTATGCAATAATTTTTTAGTGTTGAGCATGGAGGGCCAATTCAGATGGGCAACCAATCTAATATACTTTAGAACTACACATACTCTGGCAAGATTGGGAAGTGTAACTGACTGTTTGAGACATTCCAAAACTTCTTTTATACAGCCCACGACGGAGATCAAAGCAACCAGATTCCTCCCTCTTTTTTTTCTTGGCCTTATGGGTGTCACGGTTGGCTGCCTTTTATATTGCACACACAGTAGGCCAAGAACACAAAAAAGTGGTTTATGATGAGAAATTATGTGAAAAACAAGTGTTGATGCTTGAGATTAGACAAAAAAGTGAGAAGGTAATACAAAATGGGTCAGCATCGTTGGTTGCCCTTAAGGTTCGGAGGCTGTGTGTTAGTGGAGACCTCGGCTTACAAATCTATTGTTAGATATTCTAGTTGACCGGACAGCTTTCATGGTTGTCTCAGTTGGCCAGACTTTGGAATGCCCAGCATATTGTAGATATTTCTGCTTCTAGGTTCGGCCCCAGCCCCGCTTACAGGCCCTGACAGTGGAGAGGTCCTTCTCCAAAGATGAGGACATAGGCATGGGGGAAAGTGAGGATGAGCTAGGAGATGATGAGGAAAACAAAGGTATGTAAAATTTCAATTGTTGTCTGAAAAACAAAAGAATAATTTGAGTTTGATGTTCCTTTGGTTGTACTGAGATTCTGAGTCAGTTGAAATTGGTTCATGTTTTTCTCTACAAGAACTGACTTGACAGTTGATGGAGTGGGGGGGGGGGGCGAAGTGGTAAATCCCCTCCCCCTCAAATCCCAGGGGTTTGAATACAGGGTATCCGCGGGGCCTGAAAAAGCCTTGATTTTGGAAAAATGAATTCAAGGCCTGGAAAATTGGCATTTTGTTTGAAGGGCCTGGGAAATGATTTTATGGGCCTTGAATTATGTTGGAATCTAATAAATGGCCTTGTAATTTTCAAAGACACTCTATTTCTTACTGTAAAAATTCTCCTGACTGGCCCCTGTCACACCTTACAGTAAAAGTTGACAAACGGTTATTTATATAGAATCTGAATATATAAAACTTGTTAAATATATCATTAGCCTATGAAAACAATATAATATACTACAACCCCTAGGTCCTGACACTACGGTTACCAAAAATTATTGATATTGGCCTTGAAAATCACTAAAATGGGCCTTGAAAATTGCGTAGACCCTGGAATATGATAACACTTATGGACCAGGGCATCAGAAAATGTACAATTTACCTTCACCAATCCTCTCAAATAACCCAAATGTGTGTTTATGTCCATCAAATACCCATCTATGTTTTAATTTACATCTATTGCCCATCTATGTGTGTTTATGAACTAGATGCTAAAGAAGAATCCACTGATAAATGGAAACAGAACCTCATGGTGTTAAAGGGAGTCGCCTCATGGATGAAACTTAGAAAATCGGATACCGAAGGTAACCAAGGCAATGTAGAAACAAATAGTTTACAGATCCACCTTGGTTCCTCAATATGCATGTAATTTCACCATTAATTCAGAAACAATAAAAATGCATGAATACCCACAAATCTTTAAATTTGGAGACGTACTCTAGATATATTTTTACAATTTATTTCTTTTGCATTTATATGCATATAAAAACACAAAGCCTTGTATTGCATTTTGTCAAGCATGTAGTGTGATCAGCTCTCTATCTTTTAATGCTGAAAGGCCCTGTCCTGATCTGTTGAAATAATAGTTATGTAACGATCATTAGAAATTATTCATGTTTATTAGGGGATTTGCAAGTGTCAGGTACATTCTAAGCAACTTTTTGTATTAATTAATAATGGCAGTATTATATTCTTCAATATTCTGTTTTTATCATTTGAAGTCAAAATTTATGTCTGAATATCTATGTCGGCACATTGATGAATATGTTGTGCTTTTTTATTTTTTCTCTTGACATAAATTCAAAATTTCTTCAGTATCAAATCTCAAAATGATGGCCATGCAAGTCCTCTATTGAAGTTAATTGGAGGTAATCAAAAGTATATTCTTTCTAACTGTATATTATAAATTCTGTTGTATCTTATATTAAGAAATATTATTGGAACTATATTAAAGGCTCATTTTCCTGAAAGGTTAATGTAAATCTATGAATAAATTGATACATTTCAACACTTTTTTCTCAACACTCAATAAAATACAAGGGCACACTTCACTTCAATTTGGGTCCATCAACACCCAATTTATTATCATTGTCTCTCAAAATCACAAAATGTTTTCTCACAATCTAAAAGCACAACATCTAATAACATACAGACTGCGTTGTTTCAGAAGATGAAGGAGAAAAAAAGCCTAAAAAAGGTTGAGTGTGACACAATGAGGGATTTGCTTTAAAGCATATAGAATTAGTTGCAATAAATACAGTAAAACATCTACATGTAGACCTCTCTCTAATCCGGACAGCACGCCATTATGGACAGTAAACTTAGGGCCAGTCCCTATGCTGTACATTTCTGTTATAGTAGCCCCTCTCTAAACCAGATACCTCACCATTATGGACAGTTAGGGCCAGCCCCTATTCTGTACATTTCTGTTATAGGGACCCCTCTCTAAACCAGACACCTCCCCATTATGGACAGTTAGGGCCAGTCCCTATGTTGTACATTTCTGGTATAGTGGCCTATATCTTTAATCCAAATACATCACCACTGTGGACACAAGGACCCAATCCCAGAGGTGTCCGGAATAGAGAGATTCTAATGTAAGATAGATTTTTACCCTGTATATCAATACCCAAGTCAGCTGTAAATTGCGAATAACCAATGATTTAAACTGAGTGTTTGATGTATTTCTTAAATCAATAATCTGTGAATTGTTGATTGGGTAGGTCTGTAATTCCATTGTAGAGGTATTTTGATAAAAAAAAATGCCTTCAATAGCAATTCACAGCAAATGTTATGTAGTTAAGTTATCAAGAGGCCCATTTCATAAGAAACCATAAAATTTATACTATTCTGAAGTGTTGTTTTTAATGATAACATATAGCTATCAAATTGGCATTCAAAGCATATTCATTTCTGTGGGTACCTGTTCTCAGCTTTCCTGCTTATCTGAATGTATTTGGTCATTCCAAATATTATTATTCCAATTATTTTTGGCATTTGACAAAAATTGTTCTCCATCTGATGGTACATTTCTTAGCTGCCATAAGCCTGTTTTACTTCACTCATTGTTTGCCTCTTGGTTATAACAGATGCGGGTTCATGTAGTTGCGAACACAATTGAGAGCATCTAATAATCAAATAGAGTTGGCTATATTATATAGCACTGATCAGCGTGTATCCTCTCAACAAAAAATGGTAGTATACATAGATTCCACTGATGTCACGGCCATCGCCATTTCTGGGGGCTTGTTAGATGTATATGTCTGCTGCGATACTTGAAAATACCGTTTTCTGGCTGTTTTAACCTTTACCAGTTTTTAATGTGCCTAAACAAACCCTTCATGATAGGTTAGATTATCTTCCTTTAGTGTAGTATTACTAAAGTATCCACCATTGGGAGGTTTATCAGCTTTGTTTTGATAATCACGCCGTAGACGCAAAGAATACGCTGACCCCCTGTAATGCGGCTAATAGGGTTCCCCAGCCACCTGGGTGACGTCATGTGAAATCTATGTATACTACCCCAGGATTTATATAGTGTAAGACCAGCTATATTAGAGCTTAACTAAACAGCCTGGTACAGCATACAACAGTTGAGAACAAATTCACACAGGTTTGAATACATCCCAATAGTGATGGCAACTTTCGCTAAAGCAACTGATTCACTAGCTCTGGATGGTTCAATGCAGCATTGCAAATTGTTTAGACTTCAACATGTTATTTGTTGGGTCTGCTCAGGAAGGCCTAGAGAGCCTTACCAATTATTCAAGGCAAATTTCAACTTTCAAAATCAGAGCTTGAGAATGCATACATGAAGGTGCAAGAGGCTCTTTGCGGCTAGTGGATCGGCTGCTTAAGCATCGGTTGGTGTCGCAGACATGGAATCGTGAGGGGTGTATAATGGGCTTCTTTAACCAATGAACAAAACCTCACAATTATATTTATGAAAAGGGTCCGATTTAAATAAAAACAATAAAATGAGGTTGCTCTGGGCTTGTGCCCTCCACTGCAGCAGCAGCAGCAGACCTGAGGCTGAAGGACGCAGGGCCATGGCCCTCAGAGCTCAGAGCCTCAAGCTTACCTCCACACAGACGCCTTGCTTCCTTGTCTCATGACATGCCCCGGCCTGACTCTGATATTAGTAATGATGCATTGAGTTTCCCCCTGGCAGGTAACAGGCATGCTACGCTAGAGCTACTTCACCACCGGTTGCTGTGCTGCAAAGAACTTATTCAGAGATGCCACTTCACAAATCAAAACATTTCCTGAAATTTTGACATTCTTTGTTGTGTGGTTCATAGTCAAAATTGCCTAACAGCGATCCTGATGTTGCATATTGCATGCGGGTGTTGTGATCGCAGTAGTAAGTGACCATAGCGACTGATCGAAATAGCATAGCCCAAGTGTACTATCAATATGGACCTTCAAGATCGCCTGAGGGTAATTTTGTATTTATTATACTTTTCCCGATATGTATGGCGAAACAATAGTGAAAGTTTGATCAAAAGTAATGGCAAGTGTAGTGGGTTATTAATATACAGGCTTTATGACCCGCTGTTTGTGATATGAACCCCAATACTGTAGCCTATGGTGTTCCATATTACCAGCTAGAAAGGTGTCTCTTCTCCCCGATCTGATCAAAATTTATAAACTTGATAAGCACCGTTTCAGAAATCAGAATTATTGAAAAAAGGAGAAAAGTAATTTGGACAAAGAGTGATTGTGATTTGTGTCCCATCCTCTCCGATCTCACCAAATGAAGGGAGCCCTTTCAAAAAAATCATTTCAGACAAAATACTTTCAATCTTTTTCAGGCAGTATAATTCTAATATCTTAATTTATTCTTTTTTTCTTGAATATGAAATGGCATCTCTGGAACACAAGAGGACACGTCTGTTTCCTCACGATTATGCCTTCAGAAATAGGTTGAATTTGGTCTAAAAATGAGGAATGGGTAAATGTGTTGTTTGATTTCATGTTTGTACACATATGTCTCACGGTCTTGGATGAATTGATTGAAATATAGAAGATTGAGTAAAATCATGGGGTGGTCACCAACGGTTATGTTTTGTTTCAGATTGTTTTTATAGTTTGTAAATAAACCAAGAAGTGTAGTCTTGGCATTCTTTTTTTTTTATAGTCTTGGTATTTTTACGATTTATGATAACTACTTGTAGAAAGGACTTTACACACAAAGTATTATGTGGTCATTTTTATTACATAGTAATATCAATTAATAGTATTTAGGCCATAAACATCTTAATATTTACCCGAACTCGGACTGGATAGTTGTTCATTTTCTTAATTTATACTGCAAAAAATGATAATTTGATTGTATCTAAAAATTGTGAAACTCATAATTTAATTCATACTAACTTTATATTTTTCCATAGCTCGGGGTTTTAAGTTATTCTCAATGAAAAATAATTTCTGTAAACTCTTTTTAGGGAGGAAACCAAGATTCCCAAGAAGGTCTAAGGTTACGGTGGACCCGCAAGCTATACTTCTCGATGCTCCTGACTTCGGGTAAGATTGGACAAAATACTTAGTAAAATTAACAAATAATTATAGTATCTAAGCAATATTCATATAACCTTGATCAGTATTAACCACCCTATTTTGTGTTTTTTGTTTGAGTAACAATTCCTACGAGAACTTTTTTACTCAAATCTAGAATTTTCCTTGAATTTAGAATTTATATGACCATTTGCCTCTATTCTATGATTTAAAAAAACCAGTTCAACCAAGATGCGCAAGTGGGATTCGTCAAGATCCATGCGATGGAACCAGGACGCACAGCGTGAAGAAGGTATTTTTTAAAAATCTAAATTGGCAACCTAAATAATTGATACGATTTAATGTTGTATATCAAAGACGTATGAAAAACTGTAAGTCTGTTTTCTATCGCAAATGTACATCTCATTTCAGATCAAAGGCGTATGAATGAAATAATCAACTATCTTACAAAACTCCGCGTCAGCAACGATAAGATGGAGAAACAGAAGCAGAAAGAGGTAGGCCCTCCAACTTATTATATCTGGGAGGTTATCAACTATTATCAACCTTATCTTATTATATTTGGTCACCTATTAGAAAGCTTCGTGTCTAAAAGGCAGATCACTCATTTGCTGGGTTTCTATTGCAGCCTTGTCCAACACATCTATAATACAGTTTCATTTGTGTTACATAAAAGAAACATATTTAAAACAACCATTTAATAAATAAATGTTGTTCACTTTATTTTCCAGTTTAACATAATAGGTAATCATTAGAATTAATTAGACACAACAGTGGGCAGAAGATATTGGTTATTTTCTAGTGAATTATGTCCCATCAGTCAATATATACCTATCAATCATTGAAGGGCTTCACTGTATTATAACTGACAGCCTTATTGTAATATCACTGTCATTTCCTGATGATAAGATGTATAAACATACTAAATTAAAAGAATATATAATAAGATGTAGGCACCGTATGAAGACTTGTAGGCACTGCATGGAGTACGTCCATGGAGGACAATACGTTTTTACACTTGAATTCTTGTCGATGTTAAATGTTTGGCCTTTAAGTGAATAAAAAAAAATGTAATTTGTTGTTTTTACCGCAGTACTTCGGAGGTCTATATTCAAAACTGGAAGCTCAATGGAAGGCCATAAACATGCCACCACCTCGCACTGCTGGCCCACAAATTAGGTATGTTGCTATCATTTTATTTTTTTTAAAAATTTTTATTTCAACTGGGTTTACATTTCCCAGATTCCCAGGATTTTCAAATGCGCCCAGTATATAATACATTTAAGTACTTCACAAAAACAGAATTATACAGATGACAGTTCAGATGAGTTTAGAGTGCTGTAGTGATGTAAAGAAATAAATATCACAGTGGAATTATGATAATACAGTGGTATAATAATACGACGGTACAATGGGATAGCCACTATCTATGAGTCTGACCCATTGCCCATACAACTCTTATGATAATAATTTGAAACATTCAACATTCTTTTTGCGTTTTTAATTAACCCATATCACTCTTAAATCTTTCCATTGAATTCTGCAACATGAGAAAATTAGCATTTTCTCACTAAAACAGATACCTGTAATAATCCCATTTATAGAACTAGATTGTGACATGATTTATTACTCATCACCTATTCATGTTATCTTTTATTCTTAATAGAACAATATGGTCAAGTATTTTATACTTAGCACCGGTTTGAAATTGGTGGCCATAACATCGAAATAACAAAATTGGAAAATAGTCAGGAATAGTCAGAATTTCCATCCATTTTAGCTCGATTGGTTTTACATCGTTCTAAACAGTTCTTATTCATGCCAGTGTCCCTTAGTCACTCTAATGTCTATAAAATATATTCTTCTTTCAGGAGCAAACCCAGACTGAACACCCTCAAGTCATCTTTAGTATAGGCACTTCACATGGTTTACAACTGTTACCCACCGTTTCACACCTCGTTAATCCATAGTCAATTAACTAATTGTCAGGGGAACTCAGCACCGACTACACTAAGCTTCACAAGTATTTTATGGACATTCACCTTTTATATTTTGATTTTTTTTACGGGGAAAAGAATGCAATTTTAGTACCAGTTTATAATCCAAAACGATATATATTTACCTGGAAAGGGTTTTCAAGTTAGGCCTTCTTTTTTTTTATACTAAATGGAAAATTTGATTTGATTTTAACTGCATTTCTATAAACGCCAATGAAACAATTTTTGGTTTTTTATTTGTTTTATTTATTCAGATACTCGACCTGGGAACTTTTATTCCTTAAATGATGATTTTTGTTATATAATGTTAATGATTTTTACAATCAATTGGGCTCAGTTTTCACATTTTACAAGTGATAAACAAAGCCACGAAGGTTTCTTTTCACGGTTCGAAGAATACAACCTCATAATATTTTAGCATTATTTTTACTTTCAATAATTTTTATTGTCAATTAATCATCTTCACATACTTTGTCTCTAGTCCTCATGACACTAAACATTCCTTCGAATGTGAATTGTTGATTTAATTGTTGCCCAACTTTAAAAATTGAATAAACATATTCAACATGATAATGCTGTTGCTGTGTTAAGTTAATATGTTGGTGTGTATTATACAAACAATCCTGCAAAATAAAGTAATAAGCAAGCAGGTACAAGGGCTTAAGTAGCATCAAGTCATTGAAATATACGAGTCAAGTCACCAGAATCCTCTCAAATAAACTACATTAAAACAAAAATGTGGCTCAAAATTCAGTTCAGCATGACTGAACACATTTTTTAAATCAATCCAATACTAAAATTATATACTCAGACATTCCTAGTAATTATCACTTTTCAGCATAATTTAGCAGATTTGGCTAAATGTGTACAGACGCCGATTGTACATTTTCTGACGACTCATATTTCTGACCACTCTGATTCAAGGTCTCTGCAGTCTAGGCTCAGAGTTTAGAGAGTCCCTCCAAACTGAGGAAAAGACGCTCTCTCCTAAACGCAGAATCCCATTAGGACGCCAACTCCAGGGCTGGGAAAGCCATTAGCGCAGTAGGTGTCCAATCACTGACATACCGATCTGATCAGAAGTATATTCGCCTCCATGATTCAGGGCTATTTCGACACTTGGGTGATAAAAAAATCAAGTCAATAGGCCATCTATTTTAGCTGTGTCAAAAGTCATAACTTTAACTGTCAAAAGTCACTATTTTCCCACCAACTCAAGCTGTACTATGAACGCTGCTTCTAAGACCAGAAATCTGCAGGAAAATTCTAAAATGTTCAGTTTTAACCAATAATTCGGATAACCCAAGTTTAGCTGAAGTGGAACATTTGTGAATTTGTTCAGTTGAAGGGAGTTATTGGGATTGGGAGTGATTTCTGGCCGATTTTCAACCGAATTTGAAATCCGTCGGTCGGTCGTCTTCGTGGTATGTCTCGTCCTTGATGTTCCTTCCCTGTTGGCTACCAGTCATCTATTTCATTCACCAAGTCTTCAGGAATGACTACATCTTTCCAGGATGAGAAATCCCAGAATCCAGGAGGCAGATTAGTCTTATTTGAAATCCACTCGTCATCTCCGTGTATCGTTACCTTGCAATCGTTGAAGAGCAAATCTAGGAAGGAGCAGTCCTTAGCAGAAAACTGTACCGGTGGCAGGGACAGCTTGGTCACAGGAGCTTGGGCTGGTGCTGCTTGCCCATATCTATGGCAAAGAAACAACGTTTTAAAATTTAGGATATTTATACATCAAGAAAAGAGTGGGTTACAATAGGGCACGTAAAAATGTGATGTGGTGCAGAAGAATGAGTCATAAGTCGAAAAAGATGGATATTAAGTGGATTCGAACGATATCAACATTTAGGAAATCTAAAAAGTATTCCTATAATTATTCTATCACTCATTGTTATGTAACAACAGTTTCAAATACAATACAATGTAGGCATCGAGTTCTAGGCCCACGGGGTGAGGGTGGGGGTGGGGGAGAGGGATTCAGACATGAATAACCATTTGCTTCCATGCAGTGTTACTATTATTACTTCTTATACATAGATCAACCAGAATGAACATTAATAATGGGAGATGGATCTGAAGAGTTTTTTCTTAGCAAACACATAGAACTACGATAAAAATATTGTGTTCTTTTTCATGCTTTTCTGCCATTTCCTCGTTTACAAAAATTTACAATTTTGAAACTGAAATATCATACACCCTGATAATTTCCCGAAGCTTCCTAGATATTTCCAAAAAACCCCAAAATGCTACCACCTACCCGAATAAAATTAATTTTAAGTTGTGAATGTTGTATCATAGTACCTAGTTCAAATAAGAGAAATAATTTGAACAAGGAGAGGTGAATAACAAGTCTTGTTCCCCGTACTACTCAAGTGGACGGTACTTACACAAGGCGATGCAGCATTGTTCCAGTGTCCATAACTTGTGAACATTGAATGTCAGCCTCAGCAACTGTACAACAGAAATGTGACACTTTAGGGTGTCTAATTAGTATTTCTATATTTTAAATTTTAAATATTTATTTCTAAAGGAAACGTTTGCAATACTTTTGGGTGGACGATAACTACTAAAGTAGCTTAATATGATCTATAGAATGGCCTCAGATATGCATAGCTATATTCGATATACAGTCTTGAGATTTGGCAGAGTAGAGCCTTAGTTGTTTTCCAACTGGTGGCTTATGGATTAGCATGATTAGAGAATAGCATGAATTTGTAATTTGACCCAATAAAATTTTTAAAAAAAGACCAAGCTTTCATGTGTTAAACTAAAGGTAATTAAACATATGGAGAAATGATGAAAGGGATCGATGAGATCTACTTTACGTGTTCTAATCCTTAAAAAGAAAGTATATAAAATTTTCGTTCTAGTTTTAAATGAGTTTGATCTGGTAATAATTTAATGCTTTATGGATTTTGTCAAATATTGCAAAATCACCACAAATCGAGATTATTTGTGACAAGATACTTCAAACGGTTAGATATGGAGAGGGAGATACTACAAGGTTCAGTCTATCTAAAAGTATGAGTGTTTTATGATTGGGGACTGGATTTTTATGATTGGAGAAAAATGTGAATTGATCTATATTAATCTGTATGTATTCATTATGTGTGTTCATGGGGAAACTTACAGGTTTTAAGACAAAAGAGAAAACCGAAATAAAAGTTTTTTTTAACATTTTAGAGGCCAAGACGGCAGATCTTGATTTCCGAAAATTCAATTATTGTTGTATTCAAATGAGCTCGATGTAACTTGAGTCAAATAGTGTCCAAGTTTGGTAATGAAATCGTTTTGCAAAAATAAGAAAAACAAAAAACATGGAGAAAAGAAATGACAAACCTGGATTTGTTCGTGGGATCTCAAGTCTCAACAATGGTATTCCTTTGTACTGGATCTAGGGTAAATAATCCACTGATGTGTTAAAAAGATGAGTGATAAAACAAAAAGTGCATAATATCGACGTTATTGTTCCTATAGTCAATGGTATCTATGATTATAATACAATAGTTATATAAACATGGAATCTGAGGTAGAATTATTTTGGATAAGTTCGAGAAAATAGATCATTTAGGAGATGCTGCGACAATTTTTATTTTAAATAAGAAGTCTGTGTGTTTATCTTCTATCATTCCACTTTATATCATGGTATCATCTATAAACCATTTGTGCTAGGTGTGTCGCGCATTATTTTAATTAACAAAGTACAAATAAAATAATTATCATCATTATTTACTAAACCAATTAAATAAAACCCAAAAAAAGAAAACCTATACTTGTTCGTTTGGATGGAAATCAACCCAACCACACAAACGACTATCAACCGGTTAGTAGTAATTCAACCCAATTATTATTATTATTTGAGTTCACATAATGATAATTGATATAAGAATTCAAGACAGCAACACTTCAGATAATTCAAGAGAGGATATATATAGAGAGAAAGAGATAGAAAAGAAGTAAATGGGATGTTACACTTATATGGATAACCTTACCTAATACTGTTACATCATTTAATAATTTATAAACATATCTAATAATTCATAATTAATTAATATTATTACGTCATATTGCATAATCAATTAACGCCCGGAACGTGAGAAGCTTACCTTTGGATATGCAAACTTCTTGGTTATGACTAATCTATGTGCTGCAGGGTCGAGTGCTTTGTACCAGGCCATGGGGGTACGGAACGTCTCCCCACCTTCTCCCCGGATCCAGCCTTCTGGTGTCAGCGATGCAGTGAATACACGGCCCTGTGCCACACAAGTAAAAGCAATGTTTAATGTGCTAATTTACTAGCAGTACCGCGTGTTACATCAGTTTCCTGTGCATTAATATTATTGTGTTCTTATTGAAAGTTATTGGTAGGAGGCAACATTACATTTTCTGCGTGTTCTTTCCTTTCTATAATTAGAGCAGTGGTGTTTGTGATCATTTAAATCACTCTTAAGTTAGGCTACTATGCAACTGAAGAACGTCACATCCTTCAGACCTGGTTTACTAATACCTCACTCATACCCTTGGTAATGTCATGGTGACAAGGGGTGCTCTTGTTGCTTAGAATCATTATCCAAGCTGTTTTAACGTCGTTATTGATGATAAAATCAAATGAGGTTAAAAAGGAATTTAATTATAAGGAATCAGAAATTATCACAAGAGATAAAAATGAAAAAAAGGTTGTTCGAAATCAGGGAACATTTGGATGATAAAAATAGTTAGAAGAGCATGACAGACAGAGTGACTCAATAATCAATGTAATACAATGTGATGTCTTACAGGAAAATGAGTCACGAGTCGAAAGAAAATGTATTTTTCAAGTGTTTTACTAAGGAACCCTAGATCAGAATGTTTTCATTGTAGGGGTGTTTACCGCTGCTAGTAGCATGAATACAACTATCGAATCACAAAACTGTATATTGAATACATCTATGTGTTTCTGAGGTTATCCTAATGAATATAATTATTTGCCCACTTTACTAGTGATCAATCCTCAAGAAATATCGCTAACGTTTTTTTCATACATGAAAAAATATAGAAGTACTTATCAGATATCCTAATGTTTACCATTGTTGGAATCAGCTTGATCTCATCTTTTCAAATAACATAATATCTCAACGTCCTTTTTTTGCGACTTGTGACTCATTTTTCTGTAACACATCACATATAGGTTCCAGAGTAAAGCGCCATACCTGAGCGGTGGTGGTACTGAGAACCTTGTCTCCAGGCTCTATCACTTTGGCTCGGAGTAACTCCACCAGGTCTGGCAGCTGTGGGGCCGCTTCACCATTCTAGCAGAGATGGGAAATAATGTGTTATTGATTTAAAATGTAGTCAAGTGTAATGGTGAATATTAATAAGCAACGCTTGAAAACATCGATAGACATAAGGTCTATATACTCTCGTCTCTGTCAGGGACAGGTTCTTCTGGCGCGACATTCTACAGCTAAATAGTAAATATTTTTTACACATAGCAAACAATAGAATTAAATAAAATAACAGAATATATTTGAGTAGTTTTCACCAACATGGTGAGTGTTCTGGCCGACGAAAAATCTAACGATGTGGCAGGGATAGATTAGTAGAGTCTTGCCCTGGCTTGGGAGGATGCAATTCACACACACATGTACTCTCTACCCTGAGTAGTATAGTGAATCGGTAATTTCACTCTACCCTGAGTAGTATAGTGAATCGGTAATTTCACTCTACCCTGAGTAGTACAGTGAATAAGTAATTTCACTCTACCCTGAGTAGTACAGTGAATCAGTAATTTCACTCTACCCTGAGTAGTACAGTGAATCAGTAAGGGTGAATAGGTAATTTCACTCTACCCTGAGTAGTATAGTGAATAGGTAATTTCACTCTACCCTGAGTAGTACAGTGAATAGGTAATTTCACTCTACCCTGAGTAGTACAGTGAATAGGTAATTTCACTCTACCCTGAGTAGTACAGTGAATCAGTAATTTCACTCTACCCTGAGTAGTACAGTGAATAAGTAATTTCACTCTACCCTGAGTAGTACAGTGAATAAGTAATTTCACTCTACCCTGAGTAGTATAGTGAATCAGTAATTTCACTCTACCCTGAGTAGTACAGTGAATCAGTAATTTCACTCTACCCTGAGTAGTACAGTGAATCGGTAATTTCACTCTACCCTGAGTAGTACAGTGAATCGGTAATTTCACTCTACCCTGAGTAGTATAGTGAATAGGTAATTTCACTCTACCCTGAGTAGTATAGTGAATAGGTAATTTCACTCTACCCTGAGTAGTACAGTGAATCAGTAATTTCACTCTACCCTGAGTAGTATAGTGAATAGGTAATTTCACTCTACCCTGAGTAGTATAGTGAATAGGTAATTTCACTCTACCCTGAGTAGTATAGTGAATAGGTAATTTCACTCTACCCTGAGTAGTACAGTGAATAGGTAATTTCACTCTACCCTGAGTAGTATAGTGAATAGGTAATTTCACTCTACCCTGAGTAGTACAGTGAATCAGTAATTTCACTCTACCCTGAGTAGTACAGTGAATCAGTAATTTCACTCTACCCTGAGTAGTATAGTGAATAGGTAATTTCACTCTACCCTGAGTAGTATAGTGAATAGGTAATTACACTCTACCCTGAGTAGTACAGTGATAGTCCAGTAAAAATAGGAAAAAAGGTGGAAAAAATTAGAACAGAAATGCGGTTTTCACCATGAGCTCCCATTAGGTCCCCAGATGAATATACTAAAAATGTAGAAAAATCGGCCGTTAGGAAATAGGTCAAAATGACCATTTTCCAAAATGGCCGCCCTGGTAATAGAGCCAAACTAAATATCAATGTAACTTTTGAAAGAAATATAGCAGATAGATTGTTTTGGTGTCTATTATGGGGTTTTAAGGTATGCCCGACACAGTGGTAACATTTAAAATCATGTAGGTCATTGCCTAATTAGCCAAATCCAAGATGGCCACCACAGAAAACTCCAACAATTTTGGAAATATTCTAATATTTGGTACTAGCATAGTATAAGGTCAAATTTAGTATGTATTATGGGGTTTTCAGGTATGCTGAATACGGTGGGGACCTTTATAATCATGATAAACCTGCCTAATTACCCATATCCAAGATGGCCGCCACCGAAATCCATCAGTGGTGACAGATGTATAGGCCTATGGTTTATAGGGTTGTTTGTGAAACTGAATATGTGAAACTGAGAGTGAAACTGGAACTGAGTGTATGTAAAACTGAGAGTGAAACTGAAACTGAGAGTGAGAGTCCTCACTGAAGCCACTGGCTGAGCAGCTTAGAGACACAAAGGAAGCACATGGGTGGTGCTCATCATGAAATCCTAGATTGGTAAGTAAATCAGTGGCTTATTTTATCAAGTTAAGTTTTGATTAACATGCTTGACACCATGGCATTTGATGTATGGCTTTTTTGAGTTTCCCATTTCCCATTTCTTTGGTTGTCTCAATAGTATCCCTGTTCATTTACATAAATGCAGGTTCACAGGACTGATGAGCCTTGAACTCTAAACTGATGATGGCTACGACCAGTGTGCTATGTGTCCTGTGCAACAAGGATATTTCCACTAGTTCTCCAAATGACATTGTGAAATTGGGAAAGAAAGGCAGTAATAGTGTTAACCGCTCAAGTGAAGCAAGATGCAGCCAAGTAACTACTGCTGAAGGTCAATGTGTCCATAAGAAATGTAGAGAGAGATGGTGTAATCCATTTTACATTAAATTGGCCAATAAAGAACAAGAATACTCTGTTGTACAATGCAAACTCAGATCTCAGAGCCCAAAGGTTCAATTTAGTAGAGACTGTATTTTCTGCTGCCAGCCAGTCTTCAATGAAAAAGGACGGAAGAGGTATCATGATGCATATCAAGTTAGAACCCTGACATTTAAAAACTCTATAGAGGATGCTTGTAACAGTAGAAATGATGAATGGAGCCAGGAACTTATGTGTAGGCTATCATATGCCACTGATCTCCATGCAGAAGATGCAGTTTACCACCAGCTGTGTAGTACAAATTTTAGAACTGGGAAAGACTTTCCTAAGAAATTTGATGTGTCTGATGATCAGCCATGTAAAAAGCCACGACTAGGGCTAGGTCGACCCGTTAATGATGAAAGAAATGAAGCATTTTTGCTTGTTACCAAATACTTTGAAGAAAACGATGATGAGCAGATCACAGTGAGTGATTTATCAAAAAAAATGGAAGAGTATCTAAAGGTGTCTGGTTCAACTGAAGAAGCATATGGGCCGCGGCATATGAAACAGAAAATCATAGATCATTTCGGTGAAAAAATAATCGTCACCAATCTATGCGGTAAAGCAAATGTAGTTACATTCCGCACTACAGCTTCCAACATATTAGATGAACATTCCAAACAACCAAAATCTGACAGTCCTGAGCAGGAAATGATGCGAATTATTAAAACCTCCGCAAAGCTGATTAAACTGGAGATAAAGAAGATGGAAGCATCTGTTGAATATCCAACCATCCAAGATTTAACCAGTGAGAAAGCCATGGCCTTCTTACCAGAAAGCCTTAAAATCTTTCTTAAGATCCTGGTTGTTGGTAAAAATACAGACAAAAAGCAGGCTTCCATAGGTCATGCCATTGTGCAAGCCACAAGACCAAGAGTGATTATGGCACCTCTTCAAATGGGCTTGGCAATACAAATGCACCATCACTTTGGTTCAAGATTTCTCCTTGATTCCTTGCACCAGCATGGTTTCTGTAGTTCATATGCAGAGGCCCAAAGTTTTGAGAAAAGTGCTGCTGTTATGCCACATGATGTGACATGCACCTCAGAAGGCCAATTTGTACAGTATTCTGCTGACAATGTCGATCACAATATCATAACACTGGATGGACATGGGACTTTTCATGGAATGGGTATGGTTGCCATGGTAACACCTGGTCAAGCAGTCTCAAGTTCAGTTCCAAGGAAAACTGTTACTTCAGAGGAAATCCTTAGAGCAGGAAAGGTAGAGGTCCATCAGTACAACCATACAAGGGTTAATGCACAGAGTCATTTAGCCTTTGGTGACCTTACCTTGATGAAGGATAGTAATATCCAGAAGCTTATGCAACCTCCACTTACAGACATCCTGTGGAAAGCTTCACCTTTTCTGCAATGGCCACGCCCAGGCTGGTCTGGGTTTATGCAGATGGTACAAAAGGGAAATCATCCTGGTCAGGCAAATGTTATATTTTTGCCAATGATTGACTTAGACCCAACTGATATGACATGCATCTACTCAACACTCCTATTTCTGACTGAACAAGCAAAAAAGAATAACGTCACTCCAGTAATCACCTTTGATCAACCATTGTGGTGGAAAGCAAATAGTATCATCACAAATGAGCCTCATAATAGCAAACTAAAATCAGTTATTTTACAAATCGGTGGACTTCACACAGAAATGAGCTACCTGGGATGTATAGGTCACCTCATGGAAAACTCTGGCCTCTATGAGGTCCTTGAAGTGGTCTATGGGAGCAATGCAGTTGCACACATGCTCAGTGGCAAAGCAATGTCCAGAGCTCGTAGAGGCCATTTCCTTGTTGATTCAGCATTGAACATCCTACTGCTAAGAGATTCATTCAACCTTCCACTACCAAACGTTTCCGAAGGTCCACAAGTTGCACAAGACTTACATGCAGAACTTCCAGAAGAAGCATCCACTGCCAGGGACAATTTCAATGCAGATCAATCAACAGCAGATGAACTTACTGAAACTTCTTCTTCTGAAGCGACGATAGATGATCTAACAGAGGGTGCTTCTGAATCAAGAGAAGGTTCCACTGATAACTTCCCTGGGGATGATAGTTTTGAAACACTGATAGGAAACGCAAGAGAAATATTTGATAAGTTACTGTCTGGTACTATTTTTGATGAGGATGAGTGTCATGTGGAAATACTGAAAATAAATGAAAAACTGGAATTAGAAAAGGCAAAAATTGAAGGAAGTCGTACTGCCTGTCTTTGGCTGCAGTACATGAAGATGATAGACATTCTCAAGCGTTTTCTAAGAGCACAGAGAACAGGAAATTGGAAACTGCACCTTGCATCATTGCAAGAAATGCTTCCATACCTTGCTGCTGCAGGGCACAACCTGTACACCAAAACAATATATCTCTACCTACAAAACATGGCCAGATTAGAAAAAGATCACCCAGATATCCATGCTATGTTCTTAGATGGTCTTCATGTCGTTCGCCGTAGTGACAGATATTGGGGTGGCCTTTCCACTGATCTCATCATAGAACAAGTATTAATGCGCAGTATCAAGACAACTGGTGGTCTTACTAGAGGGCGGGGAATGACGGAATTACAAAGAGTAATCTGGGTCAATTCCCTTCCTGCATGCTCTGATATGAATCAAGCTATGCAGGAATTTACTGGCATCTTATATCATACCAGTGAGCAACATGTAGAAGCCTCAATTACTCGACAGAAACGTGACTGTAAGGACACAGACAAGCTGGTCAACTTTCTTGACAGAAGGAATCCCTTTAACAAGACAGATGAGACATTGAGAAATATTGTCTCAGGTGTAGTGGCTTCAGCGCCTGTAAATGCTGATCAAGCTGAAGTTGTTGGACACAAGATTCTTCAATCAATGCAGGGAAAAGCTGTTGTTGAACATACGTTCAAAAGGAAGCAGCAGGCTACAACACTTGGATCAAAAGCAGCTGTGTTGATAAATAAAGAGGCGGTGTATATTGACCCACAGATGCTTTTTCAAAGGTTGACTCTAGTAGCTGCAAGAGACAACATAGACACACAGGAGCTTCTTAGGTATGAGCTATGTAGCTACCCTACAGCTCTCTTTGAAACAGCATGTACCCCTCGGTTAGCCAACAAATCAGTGTTAGCTGAAGCATTATGGAATGAGGTAAAGTGTCATCAAGGATCACCATCTTCAGAAGCTATCTATGTTCTTGATGGAGGAGCCTTGCTGCATCGAATCCCCTGGGACCGTGGTGCAACATTCCTGGAAATATGTGGCAAATATGTTCATTATGTGAAAGGAAAGTATGGTGCATGCATCATTGTATTTGATGGGTACTCTGATGGGCCATCAGTAAAGGACATGACCCACTTGAGACGAGGATCAAAATCCACTGTACCCATTCACTTTGAGCCAGACATGCCTCTGACTGTGAAAAAGGATGCCTTCCTGGGAAATGTACGTAACAAACAGCGATTCATCAAATTATTGAGCAACACTTTGGTACAAGCTGGGTGTCAGACTACTCATGCCAGAGGTGATGCTGACCTTCTCATTGTCCAAACTGCTGTGACTGCTGCTGCTGACAAAGAAACCATTCTTGTAGCAGATGATACAGACATACTTATTCTCTTATGCTACCATGGCCAGCGAACCAAAGAGAGATTATTTCTAAAACCAGAACCAAAGCGTGGATCAACAAAAATCCGGACCTGGGACATACAAGCTGTGACATCATTCCTTGGCATGCAATTGTGCAATCAGCTGCCATTCATACATGCATTCCTAGGATGTGACACAACATCTCATCTGTTTGGCATTGGGAAAGGTGTTGGCTTAAGAAAATCAAAACAGTTGCAGCAGCATGCAAATATCTTTTCCAATCCAAGTTGCACTAAAGCGGATGTCGTTTCTGCAGGTGAAAAGTCAATGATAGTTGTATATGGGGGAGAGTTAAATGAATCACTGGACAAACTTCGATATCGTCGGTTTCACGAAAAGGTGGCAAAGAGCACAGCTTGTGTGCAAACAAAGACACTACCACCAACTTCCACAGCAGCCAAATTCCATAGCCTACGAGTGTATTACCAGGTGCAGTTCTGGTTAGGCAATAACAGCCTGCAGCCCAAAGACTGGGGGTGGGAAGTCACAGATGGTGTGATGTATGCAACCATGACTGACAAGCCACCAGCACCAGATAATCTGTTGAAGATGATAAAATGCAACTGCACATCAGGATGTAGTAGCATGAATTGCAGTTGTAGGAAGTATGGCATTGACTGCTCCTCAGCCTGTGGAGAATGCCATGGGACATCATGCTTCAACTCCCCACCAATAGATATGCAGGATGCTGACTGAATTGGATTAAATAGGGCCTTTGGCCAACACTAAAAAAAAAAAAAAAAATATTGAACAGACTTGTAAATAGGGAATTACAACATAATGTGACAAAAAACTTGGAAGTATCTATACACATCAGTCAAGTCAAGGTATGTACTGAATTGACTTTCAAAATAGAACTGTATATAAGATTGTATGACATTTTTAACATAATTGTCTGATATTCAGCATTTGCCATCTTGGTTATTGGTAGTTAGTGAATGTCTAATATAATTTTAAATGTCACCACTGTATTCAGCATACTTGGAAACCCACCAATGGACACTAAAATCAGTCTTATGCTATGTTTCTGTCAGGAATTTTGAACTTTTCCAAAATTGTTTGAGTTTTCGGTGGTGGCCATCTTGGATTTGGGTAATTGGGCAATGACTTACATGATATTGAATGTTACCACTGTGTCGGGCATACCTTAAAACCCCATAATAGACACCAAAATCATCTATCTACTATGTTTCTTTCAAAAGTTACATTGATTTCTTGTTTGGCACTAGAGCCATGGTAGCCATTTTGAAAAATGGCCATTTTGACCTATTTCCCAACGGTCGATTTTTCTACATTTTGAGTATGTTCATCTAGGGACCTTATGGCAATGCATGGTGAAAACCGCATTTCTGTTCTAATTTTTTCCACCTTTGGCGTTTTTTTGAGCTATCTTTCCTGGACTATGAATAGGTAATTTCACTCTACCCTGAGATAGTGAATAGGTAATTTCACTCTAGTAGTGTAGTGAGTCAGTAATCGGCGGCGATCGGCGCATCTCCACAGTTTGGCTTCTATATGATGTGTCACAGAAAAATGAGTCTTAAGTCGCAAAAAATGATATTTTTCAAATGTTTTTTTTCCACAAATAGAACTCCTTGTAGGAATGATTTATCTTTCGGGTGCTTAGTGCCCCCAGCCGTATTAGTGAATGTATCAAAATTCCAAGACTTTTCAATGTCTCTTCTTTCTAAAGTCATCCTAAGAAAGTTGTTTTACTACTTTAAAAGTGATTGTCTATCCACAAATATTTGTAACTATTTTTTCAATACTTAAGATTGGAATCCACCGGATCTCATTTTTTACGTCATGTTTTCAAATACGATGTTATCTCAAAATCCATATTTTTGCGACATTGAACTCATTTTCCTGTGCCATATCACATATATTATGACAAATGAACTTCTAAACAAGACAGAAAAGGTTCTCCTACCGTCTTCCTTGCCATTGTAGTTGTGACCTGTTGTCTTGGAGCTATCAAGGGGTTATTGGCCAGCAGATTGGATCGAGGAGCGACCGAATGGAACATCGTTTGTGGCATTACTGGTTGTTTATTGGGCATTCTGGGGTTAACTATCTTTTGTGGCATTACTGGTTGTTTATTGGGCATTCTGGGGTTAACCATCATTTGTGGCATTACTGGTTGTTTATGAGGCATTCTGGGGTTAACCATCATTTGTGGCATTACTGGTTGTTTATTGGGCATTCTGGGGTTAACCATCATTTGTGGCATTACTGGTTGTTTATTGGGCATTCTGGGGTTAAGCTGATAGCCTCTATTGACAATAGCCCCAGTGGCGATGTTGTTGGAAATCAATGTCCTGTTGGAAGCGCTGTGATATGCTTCACTTTGTATTGGCTGGGGAAGGAAAGATAAAGGTTATAGCATTAGCTTATTTGCCAAATATAGATCAAGCCATCAGAAAATGTACAACAGGGGAATTGCCTAGCCGCCATTTTGAATCTTGATTTGTATGGAATTATGGGACAAATGTGTACAGTCTAAAATCTATAGAAAATATGCCATGATCAGCATGGGATATTTATCAATGCTCTAAGCACAATATCCATGTGTTATACATGTCTCCATAACACAAGCCTTCATCTTTCCTATCATGGATTTTGTTTTCATAGATTATTTATACAAGCTGTGATATTGATGAAAACATTCTTGTAATTTTCGATAAAAATTTTGCTAAATATTTGTATGTCAGAATTGAACTGAATCCATCCCAGCATGCACTATAATAGACATGCGCAATGAGACATGCAAATCCCCTTTTCGCCTTCACTAATCCAACGATCATTATTGTTTTAGTTTTAAAATTTGGTTAAAATGTCGGCCTGCTGTGATTTTTTTAAGCATATTACTTATTTTTGTATACTACCTTAGAAAAAATACTACAATAAATACAAATGGATCTTAAATATACATTACATGCACGTTTGCTTGAATGTAAATGCCCGTCAAATTTTTCACATGTTAACTAGTACTTACCCTCATGTGATTGAAATCCTTGGAGCTTTCCAAGTTAGCCAAACTATTGGAGGCAGTTTCCGGAGGGACTATGGCACTTCCATACACGCTAGAATCAGGTGAGCCATGAACTACGACCTCCTTCCTCGGGGTTGGCTCAACTATTGAATTATTTACTCGCATGAAAACTGGGGTCCCGCTGTTTCCATCCAAACCCTGTGACTTCATTTGGGCCTGAGCTATTTGATTAAGAATAAACGGTTCCAACGTCCCATCCGTGGACTTCACCACAATAAAATTGTTAGGTTTCTCAGTGTTGCCACTTTGACCCACCAAAGCCATTGGGCGATTCTGGAGAGGTGGGGTAATAAACTTTCGCCCTTGGACCTGCTGCTGCGAAATGACCTTCGTTATAGGATTGCTTGGATTTCTTATAATTTCAGAAGCAGGCACTAAAGCATTCTGAGGTTCAGCTCTTTTTATCAGTGGGATTGATTTATCTTTAGCTTGAGTCTCTGGAATTTGATTAATCTTATATTGATCGTTGTTGAATGTGACCATTTTCTTCTGTTCGGTTTGGGTTGGTTGGTTATTTTTGTCTTTTTTCTCAGACCTGATTTGAAGGGGCCGTTGCTCCTTTTCAGTGGTATTTGACTCAGACAAATGTAATGCTTTTTCTTCTTTTGATATTTCCATTTCTCTATCTCTCCCTTCAAGACTGCCTCGCCCCTTTTGCTTCTTTGTGGGTAAAGTTTGACTGACAGGTCTCACAGAATTATCGCTGCTGACTGACTGAAGTGACGGAGGGGAGCTGTCATATGTAGGATTCACACTAGCAGCATCTGTCCCATTGTTTGATCCGTCATCACTGTTTGATCGGTTGGTCCTCATTTCTGCGATGTTTCTCTTGTCATTGTTCTTCAGAGGCAGTTGATATGTAACCTTTCCTTCAGTATTTTTCAGTGCTTGAATGGGAACGCTATCTTTTGATTTCGCTCGTTTCTGTTGTGACTGTACTTCAGAAGACACCTTCCTTTTACCTGCAATCTCCAGGGGTTCTTGTGACATAGCTTTACCTGCAGTATCCAACCCTTGGGACATAGCTTTACCTGCAGTATCCAACCCTTGGGATATGGCTTTACCTGGTGGTAATTTACTCCCTTTACTCCACTTTAGTTCTTTCACCCTTTGTTCCAACTTTTGGTGTTCAATGTTAAGTTTTGCCAGGCGTTTCTCTCTGTCGAGTAGGCGACTCAACTGAAGCTTGAGAACATGGATTTCGGCTTTGTTGAGCTTGGTTCCCCTGCGCGACTGAACGTGGCTGTGTTCATAACGGTGGGCGCTCCTGAGCTGAGCCATCATGGGTGCAAGACTGCGCAAAAGTTGGTTTACTTGGCCTAAAAGTGTAAGTCAACATGTGTTATGTATAAACACATTTTCCTAAGAATTGTGGACAAATGTATGTGGAAAATATGCTATTCAGAAATTAAAGGAAAAGTTATTCATATCCCCATCAAATGATTGCTATGATACTCTTTATTATGCTGTGGTAATCAATCAGAAGCCGTATTATCTTTTGGTAATTAATATTAACAAAATTACGATGACGAAGGCACCTCGGTTGCACTGGTAGTTTGTGATCAACTTTATATATTATCTATTTATTCGTGGAAGTCTAAAACAATTAATATATGGTACCTGTAATAAGTAAAATGAAGATAAGAGAGATTTGGAAGATAATTGCTAGCAATTATGGACAATTGGAATAATAACTTTATCGTAAACATAAGATTAAAAGTAGGTTATAGTAGGTATAAAACAATTTCTCCCCCAAAATGGGTAAAACCATCTAGCGTTGGAGATTTTGAAATCCATAAGTTTGAAAGTATTTTCTTACATTTTTGTGATAATTCTGGAGGTAAAATGGACTGTAGAAAAGGCTACAATAGGGGATTCGCATAGCCGTCATTTTGAATATCGATTCGCATGGAATTACTGGACTAATGGCACTGTATAAAATCTATAGATATAACATGCCATGTTCAGCATGGAATATTTATCCATGCTCTAATGTCAGTATCCATCATACCCATGTGTTATACATGTTTCCATTACACATATCCCCATCTTTCCCATCATGAATTTGGTTTTTTCATATATCATTTACACAATAAGGTACGATATTGGTGACAGCATTCTTCAAATTTTCGATAAAAATGTTGCCAAATATTTGTATGTCAGATTTCAACAGAATCCATACCATGATGCACTCTAATAAACATGCGCAGTGACACATACAAATCCCCTATTAACTCACCGATACAAGCGAAAGATCCTTTATGTAAAAGACTCTGGGCAGAAGCCTGGTTTTTTTCTAGGTTATTCATCAGGTCCATTTCCAGGGAGTGGTGCTGCAATATTCAAAACACAATTGAAAGTATTTTCCAATGGAGACACATATCATAGAGGAAGAGAAAGAGAGGAGGGGAAGAGAGAGGAAAGAGAGGGAGAGAGGAGAGAGAGGGAGAGAGAGAGGAGAGATGATCAGACACAGAGAGAGTCTGAGATACATGTGACAACAATTGAGAGAGGAACATTTTCCAGAGAAAGAGAGAGAGGGAGAGAGAGAGGAGCTAGAGACAGATGAGATATAGACATAGAGAGGGAAAGACAGAGAGAAAGAGAGAGAGAGAGAGGGAGGGAAAGACAGAGAGAGAGAGAGAGAGAGAGAGAGAGAGAGAGAGAGAGAGAGGAAGAGAGAGAGAGGCACCCGCGGCGGGGAGGGGTGCGGAGGGGAGAGAGGGAGAGAGAGAGCATTAATTGGCTAATTACTCTATGCGAGGCATTTTCTTTCTCCTTCGGTGGGACTGTGTCTGAGGATTTAGATGACTGTGAGGACTGGCTGGCCCGCTTTGACCCATCTGTCGGCTCATGGCTTGGACCTTTGCGTTCCTGTGAACTTGTCAATTTCTCTGAAATGAAAGAAAATATCATGTTTAAGTTACTACAATCAGAAGTCATTAATATTAATAATCATTAATATCAAGCACTCATCTTTTAGCTTAACACCCATAATAAATATAAATATCATCAAATAGCCATTTTTATAATTTCTAGACTAATGGTTGTAATGAACTTATACGGGTAAAGTATTAGGAAGGTTCCGCAAGCAAACCTATCTCAATTACGTAACCGTATCTGTATCATTTTTTGTGAATTACGTCACATTTTTTGCATAAAAAATATATTGAGATGAAAAATTGTGCCTTATATGTTATGTCACGTTTTTCCCACCATGTTTTGCTGAACATCTTTCTTCCTTTAAATGTATGTTTGTATATCAGAGATACCGATACGTTTACGTTTACGTATAGGTTAGACTTGCTGTGAACCTCCCTAAATCTTGCTTACCTTTAGCGGGTCCCTTATTGACTAGTCTGAGTATACTTTGACTAGGAGACCGCAACTGGGACGCTAGAATCTCCTTTCCGTGAGTTTTCATCTTTTCCCCATCTTTCTCTGCTGAAAGTTGGCGATCAGAACTAATGCTCTTTTCTTTACCAATTTCACTTACAACATCTTTCTCAAGTCCACTCTCAAACTGGGAAATGTCTTCAGCATCTGAGCAATCGAGTCCATATGCTGTTATAGTTTTATTTGTGTTTCCCACAGCCATGCCTCTAAGTTTTTCTCTGGAACCAGAGCCAATGGTAGTGTGTGAATCAACTGTGGCATCGTCATCAAAGTCACTTTCGGGTCGTTCCTTTTTTCCATGATCACTGATGTTGTTTGTATCCATAATTAAATCGGTAATGTTCCCTTTTTCTCTACTGTTACACTGCTGTCCAGTGGTATCGCTGGTCTCATTGGTGGTACTAGTGGTGGTCAACGGGATGAGGATCTCTGATTGGCCGTCATCATCCGACATCATAGAAACGTTTTCACTCTCCTGGACTTTGGGGTCCTAGACAATACGGACGTAGGAATTATAGCTAATAATTACTATAGTTATTACATAATATCGCTTTATATCACCATCCTTTTAGTTTAACAATGAACCAACAATTAATATTAACCAAACATGAATGATAATTATTAAGAGAAAATTATTGTCAATTATTGTTTTCAACAATGCAACTATGATGGGGTGGCATAAATGCCCAGAGTAGCAGTATTTAATTCCTATAATATGTATACAATTTTAGACGAAGTTTAGGCAATGTTTCAATCAAGATTTAAAAAAATCAATTTTGCTAATTCAACTACACCACTAAACATTTTCCCCCAAAAATCATTGAATATTCTCCCAATAATGAGTTAAAGGGATCATATATATTAAATAATATTTAATTTGGTTCACTCTTTACCTGATTTTTGAGTTGCTTCGGTGGCTCAAGAAAAGTTGATTGATTACAACCTACTACTGGAATTAGGGGTGACATATCTGAATCAAATTAAAGTCATTCTTATCAAATTGAAATTAAATCGGTTGACAGATATTACAAGGTAACCGACACAATACAGGAGATTAGGCATGCATAGCTTTGAAAGCAAAACTCAACCATGTCTTATAGTTAGGATTTATTTTATTTAATAGGGGATTTGCATAGCCGCCATTTTGAATCCTGATTCGCATGGAATTATGGGACTATAATGGTACAGTGTAAACTCTATAGAAAACATGCCATGTTCAGCATTGACTATTTGCCAATGCTCTTTTGTCAATATCCATGTGTTTTACATGTTTCCATTACACATGTCCCCATATTTCCCATCATGCATTTGGTTTTCATAGATGATTTATACAAGCTCTGATATTGGTGAAAACATTCTTGCAATTTTCGATAAAATATTGCCAAATATTTGTATGTCAGATTTCATCAGAATCCATCCCAGCATGCATTGCAGTTGACATGCGCAGTGAGACATGCAACTCCCCTATTATCATTATTTAATCAA
This sequence comes from Sthenelais limicola, assembly GCA_942159475.1. Lineage (NCBI taxonomy): Eukaryota > Metazoa > Annelida > Polychaeta > Phyllodocida > Sigalionidae > Sthenelais > Sthenelais limicola. The sequence continues at coordinate 110,040,708 of OW804098.1, forward strand.
ATAACTTAGACATTAATATGGCAAGCCCCATTACCTACCATTAGTGTGATGTGTAGAAGTTGCTCCATTCTGGTCGCGTTTCCACAACCTGTAAAACAGGAGAAATCTCCATGTAACTTTGACTGACGTAATATTTTTCAATGGATTTTTTTCATGGAAATATGGCTTTTAGATTAAGACATGCTCTGCTGTTGTGAAATGTTTATATCAGCCAAACCTTGAATGCCAGAGGTTAAGAATTTTGTTCCAGGGATTTATAAATTATACACCATGCATTGATGTTTCTGACCCATCAAAAACATAAATATAAACATTTCTTACATTGACAGACCACATAATGGGAGCGGAGATGCATACGTTGAATCCTGGTCAGAATCCTCCACCAAGTCATTCTCTGTTTCACTGTACATGTTCATCAAAGTGTTCGTCTCTGGTGGCTGGTCTGTATCTTCCATGCTTCGGGTGAACCAACATTTATTGAATTATTTTTAGACAAAAATGAGGTCATAAATTGCAATAAATCTAGGTGTCGGACTAGGACTCATGCCACCAATGTCATGACAATCCTATTTGATAAGGTGTGTGACTCAATCTATTAATTACATAAGTCAAGATGTTAAAATTTGCTGAAATACGTAGAATAATATATCTACTATGCCTACTACTGTAACTACTAGGCCTAGGCTAGATATTATTTGGCAAAAATTAAAAATAGGTGTGTTATAGGTAGGGGTGTGTGGTCAAAAACACCTATTTTGTTTATTTATTTTTTTGGTGCGTGCGTGTGTGTGTGTGGGGGGGGGGGGGGTGTGATTAATTTGATAAACGGTTATTAAGTCAAGACTAGTTGGGTCAGTTGCCCAAACTCACCATTAGTATTACATTAGTTACAAATATTGAGTCTGTACAGATCATGAGATGATAAGCCGGTGATCCACTATTCACGAATTACATTGGCGATCGAAGGTTTGTAATCTCCTATTCGCGATGTTTTTAACCCTCGCAAAGACTGGTTCGCGAGTAGTGGATCACCAGCTTATTATGGCCTATTTTGTATCACTGGCGATTAATAAGATTTCCCCATACTTACGCCGTTAGGCGTTACGCCTTATGAAAGTTATGGTTACAACAGTTACGGTAAGGAAAAACAGTCACTGAGTGAAATTAAGATCTGAAAACCAATATAACTACCTGATTTCTTTAATTGGTGTTATAATTATATCCTTAAACCTCTTCAATACATTGTAGTTGGATGAAAAATAAGATTTTCTTCGCTTCTTATCCAAACATGCTTGTTCAAGACTTCGTCTGCGCAAGGACTCCTGTCACGAAAATATGTTCCCTACATATGATCTCATACATGTTTCCAAATATTCCATAGTATTCCTCCAATTATCATAGTTCATGTTTTATGAATTATCTTAAACCAAAACAAATCAAAGTTCAACTAAAAATGTGTTTCGGCACGAACAAAGTCGAAATATTTCATGCGACACCTTTCCCCGCGCCGTCGCAGACCACGTGGGAACCCCGTCCTACTTCCTTTCTTACTTCGTAAGTCAAGTTGTGTGTACATCGTTTCGTGTCTCTACAGAAGACTTAAACGTAAGTACATTATTCATCGCCATTTCACCTCAGTATTTTATATATTTCACGTCCCTCACACATTCTGTCGTTTTACCTATGAAATCGGGCTCTGGTTTGTCGTGACGAGGTGAATTCTGACTGTTTATGTCGAGAGTGGGATTGCACCGCGCGATGTAGATCGGCCATGTTGGTATGTTGACAGCACTGACAGAAAGATGCCCACACGTGGGATGAAGTTTTCGACGAATCTTTCGTTTAATGTCATGTGTCTTGTCTTCAATACACAATTCCTGAATTCACAATTGATAAATAAGTAGATTTAAAAATCGATCGTCTATATAATCGCCAGTTTTCCCTTATTTTAACTTCACCCTACGTAGAACATGAATGATATGAGTGACAGTTGTTTCTAGTCAACTAAAAGTTGAACAGCAAAACTCGTGTCAGACCCGTCTGTCCCATGTGTTTATCGCACTAGGCAGGAATAATATAAATGAAAGCTACCACTCCATGAATTAATTGTTTAATCTTTTCGGATTGGATTTATGTATTATCGGTGTATGGGCTATGAGTATGGCGCAATATGTCGGTAGATGTTCCTTTTCCTTCTTCAGTTCTTGGCATAATCTTGCTGTCATCATTCCATTCAATGATTTTGGTGTCTGACGAGGACTTCGACTTAATTTAAATTAATTTATTATCTCATTCAGTCACTGTCTATGTGAAGCGTCCATTGTCAGTACTGTTCACTTAATTTCACAACCTACACGTGAAGGATATATTTGGTCCACGTGGATGCATTTGAAAATGCTTGATGAAATTTGGAAACCGAAGAGACAGCAAACATTTCATTTATTTAATTAATATAGTTAATCATTGTGTATGGGGAATTCTCCTATAGTCGAAAGAGAATGTAACAACAGTTTTCGTCTCCACCAAATTTATTTAGTTGTGATTGATTTGTTCGAACAACTTGCACTTAAGTTGTGCACATGTCGTACTATGGGGGAATGGTAGGTGGATATTAGAGAAACTATGCCACCATCCTGGTGGCGATTTCCCTTAGTTTGCTGAAGTATCAAGAGGTGGCCCAAGGTAGGGGAACCAGGGTTTTATATTTTTTATTTGCGAAAAATGAAATGGGGTCGGGGATTTCGTCGTCATGTCCACAAATTGCTTTAAAAAAAGAGTAAGAGTATCGCCCTTCTATTCCCCCGTTTCCCCTTGCCAGGAATATGTAACTCTAGATGCAAAAGCAACTGCCACTTTCTGCATGGCTTTCAAAAACGATTTTGCTCACTATTTACCAAATATCTGATATAATATGAATGTTAAGAGTTTTGATATCCACAGGAGTTAGTTAGGTAGGGTAAGGTAAACCAAATACTAGAAAATGAAGTAGAAATTCCCTTGCTCGATAATCTAGCCAACAACAGTGAGAAGTGTCCCTTTAAGTGTTCTCCGCTATTTCAGTAGGGAAAACCTACATGAGTTTCTGTTGGATCACCAAATGCTATAGACTAAATATCTCTTTGGGGAGTGACACCGTGTTATCAATTAATACGTTGCCACTGTTCATACATTCTGTTGATATTATGAAGTTACTGGATTAAGCAATATTATAATATTATTGAACTGAGAAAAATATGATGACACCTTCGAGTTCTTATAAATAATGAGGATTTTACTCACAATGGAACCGCTGATTTTTCTCTTGCATCAATAATCAATCAAGTAACCACAATTCAGAAAATGATAGGGCCATGTATCAAACTTTACTTCTGATATGCTATACGGTAGACTAGAATAGACTGGATATCATCTCTTGGGGAGTATCAATTAATTGGTTACCACTGTTCATACATGTGTTTAATAACGTGAGGGTATTTACCAATTTTAAGCAAAATTTTATCACTGAACTGAGAAAAATATGATGATACCTTCGAGTTCTTATACATGATGATGATTTTACTCACTAAGGAACCTCTGATTTTTTTCTGGCTTCAGTTATCAAGTAACCACAATTCAGAAAATTATTTAATACACTTTACCAGTCTAGGTCATACAAAGTTTATTTCCCCCTTGAGTATTTAATTTTATTTGCGTGACATTTTCAGATGATCCAGTAATCTCTTGTACACAAAGGAAAAACGTTTACATAGATTAATATATTAAAAAACGCGTGAGCTACAATTTACAAGACATGATTTCAGTATTGTGCATTACCACTTGAGAAAACATTTATTTTTCCCCTTCAAAGTGTCTTGATGAAAATATGCTATGAGAACCCCTGATTTCATTTCATTCACTCTATTTTTTTCCTGAAGACACTTGATTTATTAACTCATTCTTAGGTAAAAGGGGTTAAATTTTCAAAGAGTAAACGTATCGCCCTTCAATTCTCCCTTTTCCCCTTGCCATGAATATTTCTCTACTTAGTGATCTTGTCCCCGCTTCCATCTCTAGTTATGATCCCATCTAAGTTGATGAGAGAAATGTGACCTAATCTTGTTCCTTGCCTTGTTGCAGAATGCGTTACGTGGCCGCATACTTGCTCGCTGTGTTGGGCGGAAACAACAACCCATCTGCCGAAGATGTCAAGAAGGTCCTCGGGTCTGTAGGCATTGACGCCGACGCTGCCTGCGTCAAGAAGGTGATCGACGAGCTCAAGGGCAAGAAGATCGAGGAGGTTATGGAAGCTGGCCGTGCTAAGCTCGCCTCCGTACCCACCGGTGGTGCCGCAGCCTCCAGTGGAGCTGCCGCTACCGCTGCTGCCCCCGCTGCAGGTGAGGTTTTGTTTTTTCGAAATAAATCATTTCAAGAGGGGAAAACTCGGGGATGCAGGACCTAATATTTGTGCTGAAATCAGTAGTTTTGAAACAGAAAAATGTGTCGAATTGCGTCTAATCACTCTATTTGTTAGGGTCATATGTTCTAAATCTGTTTAAAAGATAAGTACATGTAATTGTCTAGAGTCCCTAGATAATGAATTCTTATTTTATGTAAACTTTCAGCATTTTTGTCATGGCCCGATTTGCATCCCTGAAAATTTGTTCCCCTTTCCCACACTACAGGTCTCTGCAAGGCCTTGAAAAATACTTAGTTTTTGGTCCATTTATTTGCGAGCCTTCGCAAATTGGAACATTTCTGTTCTGCCAAAACTTGTTTTGACCATTGTGTTCTAGTTTTACTAGTGAAATAAACAGAAATCGGTCTAAACGATAGAATATGTTAACTGTTATGACCAAATCCACGTAGACTGAAAACAAGTTGCCCTCTTCTCAATTTTGGGAATTTATTTTTGGAGCCCCATGTAAGGATGATATTTGGGAGTCAGTTGTAAGCAAAGAATATATTGGAAGACGGGTGACAGAAAATGAAAACTTTTCTTAAGTACCAACCCCGGTCCTATTTATATTTAACAAAAACAAATAAAATCGTATGATTCAATTCGTCAGTTTTTAAATTCGCCAAAATTTAAGTAGTTAAAATTACCAAAATGTTTATTTTTATCAGTTGAAAATATTCTGTAGGGTTGTTTTTTTCATTTTGTGGTATGACCTGACTTGCCTCCCCTGTCCCATTCTAACCGTCGCCTATCATGACCAGATACTTAACCATGTTTCCCATCTTGTGCTTACAGAAGAGAAGAAGGAGGAGAAGAAAGAATCCGAATCTGAGGAGGAGGATGAGGACATGGGCTTCGGTCTCTTCGATTAAGAACATAATGCATCTACAAACACACAGAGCTAGAAACATCTAAAAAAATGTAACACAAGCAAAAAGCACAAGTAACTTAAACCATCGCAACGAAGTGAAAATGTGACTTGTACGTGTAAAAATAAAGAAAAAAACATGAAACGGCTGGCTTGTTTTGTTCTCATTTCCCCTAGTGTAAAATCTCCATGCTCATAGATATAATTACTAGTTTGTTTCGGAATGTATTTTCCTAATTTAACCCCCTGGAAAGTCGTTGCCTATGCTTTAGCCACACCCGAATAAGCCAGTTTAATATATCGACCAAACTGCGTGTATAGTTTTCAGTCAATAATGATTTGGAAACAATTCAAACAGAATTACATCCCCCTGGTCCGGCTATTCATAATTAGGGTTGTGCGAACCGCTGAAATACTGTGAATTTCAATCGGCGCAATACCAAATATAAGGATTTTGCCCATAGTGCGGTGGGCCTAAATGAGCCGGTATTATGTGTCACTAATTCTGTCCACTAGGAGCCCATTAAAATTTTGATTTATTGTTTGCCAAAAGGGTGTGGAAAATCATCACGTCTTGGGCCTTGAATTGTGTTGGAATCCTGTTTCTCACTACCCTTACCCAGACGCCTCCCCCCCCCCCCCCCCCCCCCCCCCTCATACCTCGAGTGTAAGTCAAAAAACTTATTTTGATAATAAATCAAACTTTTTAAGTAGCCTTCACTATTGGGCTATGAATAACACTAGGTCTGACAAATCACTAGGAAAGCCTAGAGAAGAGCCTGGAATTTCTTCCGGCCAAAAGCGTGACGGAACTAAATACTAGACGCCAGGCCAGTCTTGCTGACGTGCTGTCGCTAGTGTCAGTCGTAATATACGAAACGCTACGCACTTCATTGAAATAGGATTTCGGGCTTGGGCATGGTTTTTGGTATCAATCGGTGTTTTCTATTCCTGGCATCAAGTTCGTGGGCGAGCCGTGCGCCCCAGAACGTTCCTTCCAGCGCGCTCTGATGGTGGATCGTGTCACCAGGTGGCGGTAGAATCACTTTCTTCCAACTGGAATGGTCGTCTGTGATTTGGATGCGTTCGTAATTTGCTAAAATAGATATGTAGCCTACACCCTAAAGTTCCTATGAATTTTGTCACATTTTCCTATATCAAAATATGAATAAAGTAACAGTTTGGCTGATATGTTCTTCCATTTGCTTTGTAAATAAAATACTGTTTCGAGGTAGCCTGTTGATCTGGGTCAGATTTTCAGAAAATGTACGATTGGCAGCTGTACACATTTAGTAAATTCTGCTAAATTAAGCTGAAATTTGGTCAATACTAGGTAAATTCGAGTATACTCGGCATTGCATTGATTCTAGCAGTTTGTTTGGTTAGGTTTGAACTGTATTTCGAAGTTTACTTCCGTCTGAAATTTGGTTTATTGGAGAATATGGTCGAAGTTGAATTGTACATTTCCTGAAAATCTGACCCATCTATGTTAGGCATTTCCCTGTGCATGATGAATCATTCGTAGCCTACTCGTAACTGAAATAAAGAACTGTAGGATACCGCAGTCTCAGTTATCCACATGGACGATGTCTTCATCAGAACACCAGCTCACTTAATTGACTGGATGAGTATAAGTTTGTTTAATTAAATTAAAAAAGGTATCAAGTAATTGAAAACCTTCAAATGTGGTGACATGAAATGTATCCCGTATAGATTAAAGACAAAAGTAGGATAGAACGTTCCCATGTGAGCATTTTTATACACTTTGTATCCGTAAAAATCCCTTTATTTCTTGGTAAATTTATTATTCTTTCTTTTACCAATATCCTATAAAATGTTTTTTAATCAGAAAATATTTCTAATTTTTCTGCAGCATATCACATATGCCACCTACAACAACCCTATTGCTGATTAACTACAAGTTTTAAAAGAACTTCCAATTTGAAAAGACACTCAACACGCTTATTTTCTTTCTCTTTTTTTTATTCATTCTCTTGAATCAAGAAAATAGGAGAACCTATAATCTTGGCGTCGCCTCAAAAGAGGAAATTAGAGCAACGTTTCTATCCACGCCTTATCGGTTTGACGTGTGTTACATTTCAGTAAATTTTTCTCACATTCTCATTTTTCTTCACTCACGAACGGTCGTTTACCAATCTGGGTTCGGTTTACACCAACGAAATCACTTGAGGCGATAGTAAGTGCCACTCTTTCAGTTTCAGGGCTCTGTTTGGAATATATACACTTAATTCCTTTTTCAGACGCCCAATTCATTCTTTGTTTCATGTTCTCAAAGAACTGATTTTCCAATTTTTCTTTACATAAACTTGAAGTTACAGTAGTTTCTTAGTACATAGAATAAATACGTGTTTGTGTGTTTCACATCTCACCAACTTCTGTGTCTTCCATTTCCCTTCAATAAATAACATACGATAATTTGTGCACTTCTAGAAGGCAACCAAAATGACATCTATTCTATTCAGACTTTCTTTCCTCAGATTCACAAATGGCAATCTCACTGACCTGACATACCTACCGATACAAACGAGCGACTTTATTTTTCAAGTCACTTCAATTTTTAACCCTAGTATGGTGTGACATTTTATGTTCAGTTACAATTAATCCCCGCCGGGTGGAAAGTCTTGTTGATTCCACAAGTTCAGTTAAGTTTAGTTCAAACCAGGTTATCTCGAGAAACACCTAGGACCTTGCCCAAAGTCATTTTAAAACAAAGACTGATTTAAATAAATTACTTCAGAACACAGCTTCCCCCGAACAGTCTCTTGTATTTTATAAGAACAGTATCGTCTCTTTAACAGTCTCTCCTAAAAATGGGTGACCACAATAACGAGGTATACATTATTATCCGGATAGGAGAGTTTCACTCTAAAAGAAATACGCAGTTTATGGACTAGCCTAAACTGGTACCAGGTCCCTCAGCCTATTGCAATGGGCACATCAGGCCAGCTCAGTCTGGCGACAATATTCGTACGTGATAAATTTAATTTTTTAAAGAAAGTCTTGTACAAGTCTAAAACGAGCCCAAACTGTTCATAATAGTGAGGTGTCCGGATGAGAGAGGTGTCAGCGCGCAGAGATTGACTGTAACTGAACATATTGATAGCCTCATATTATGATTAGCCTCCCACCCTCATGAAAGTAACCTGCCTTTCGTGCATTCACCAAAATATCGACAAATAAATAAGTCGAAATTACAACTTCCAAAATTCCCTGTCATTCTATAGTAAATGGCAGAAATTAAGACATTCTCTGATCTTAAGGCTATCAATACAAGGGCCTGACCACTAGTGCTGTCAGACTGTACAATCGGACATATTAGACAATTTCAGAATAGGCTACAGTAAAACCTCTCAATGAGAGACACTTTTATATCTAGGCACTGCTCATGTGGCCACAATAAACGAGGCGTTTGCATTAAAGAGGGGACACATTTTGAGTAGTGCACAGAAAGGGGACTGGGCCTAGGCCTAACTGTCCATAGCTTTTTTTTACTTTAAATCTTTTTTTGTGTGTGAAAATTGCAGTCGCGCCATCTCAACAATCGCCAGTTGTCCGGGTTAACGAATGTCTACAAGTCGAAGTTTTACTGTATCTTACCAAAGTTAGCGGAAAAAAATAATTCTTGAAATATTTAAGCATAGTGCCTACTAGGAATTGCATGAAGTATGAGAGCCTGCTCCATTCTGAATTTCCTAGTAAGTTTTCATTTTTTATCTTTTTCATGCAATTTTTAGAATTTTTTAGAAATTTCAAATCGTCCAGTTATACATGCATTGGCGGCCTGGCCCTTAGCCACAACCTTTATCTCATGGGCTAACTCCACTGAGTTTGTTCTTTGTTGCGACTTGCCTTTGCGATTTATGCTGCTTGCGGTTGAGGATCGCGATGGGAGTAGGCCTATGCACACACGTTGCAGAGTCGCACATGCAGAGGGCTGCATTTAATTCTGTAGCCCTACTACAGAGTAGTACTCACTGACCAAAAGAATAGATGTCGTCACAGTCCAAGTGGCGATTTGCGGCCCTGCAAACTCTCATGGGGGAGCAGATGATTGTAATTGTCGCAGGGACTGCAGGGAAATCGCTGCAAAGATGCGTCGTCGTCGCAGTAATCGCTACAACAGCTACAAACTCCAGTGGGTTCAGCACATTACAAACATCCCATTCATCATTCATAGGTACATGTATGGCAGTCATACGAGACTTTATTATTGCGCAGATCGTTAGGTTTTGAGATAGTCGTGGATCACATGACGACAAGTTTCATTGAAGATCCATGGCCGTGCACGGCCCTTGGTGGAGAACGGTCAGAGTCAATTGATGCCTGCAATAGGAAATTCATTTGTTTAATATCTTGTTCTTGTCTTTTTTCTTGTTTAACTAGAAACAATGCCAGTCTAGGTCCAAACCCTCAGATCAGATAGAATTGTATGTCAGTGATTGGATGCCTACTTTGCTAATCGATTTCCTGGCCTAGGACTAGGCGTTCTAATGGCATTTTGCGGTCTTAATGGAATTATAATGTTTGTGGCAAGAGGCATTAATTCCCTCCGTTTGAAGGGACTCTCTCATCTTTGGGCCTAGACTGGTGGGCTTCATTCAATTACATTTTGATTAAATATCAATTAGCAGAAAATATTATATTATCCCATATAATATTATCAGTTTTATTGATTGACCGCAACCAACCTTTGAATGGATTATTGAACTGTCTCTTTATTCAGTAAACTTTGGGAAACTAGTATTATGCGACGGCGATAAATTATCAAGATCATCGTTCACCTCGATTCTTGATTTATTTTTATTTAGCTTAAATGTCATCTAGTCTTATGTCATCTTATTAATTATGGTAAATCACCAAAACATGTTACTGCTGATTACAGCTTTTAGCTGATTATATGTATAAAGGATAAATCTTATCGGTAAAGAATAGATCGAATACTTGAAAACAATAATAAATATAATTGTATTTCTTCAATTTAAGCTGAGAATTGCATTGTCAAATGTTATGCTCATGGAAAATATAAAAAAAGTCTGTAAAGAATAGATCGAGTACTTGAAAATAATAATAAATATAATTGTATATCTTCAACTTAAGCTGAGAACAGCATTTTCAAATGTAGCGAAGTTGTATGGTCATCGCTTTTAAATTGGGAATCCCGGGTAGTTATATTATGGTTGCTAGAGAGGTTAGGAAAAAAACCCAAATATTGAAGTTTGATTGGGTTTTTTATTCACTTATTCACTAGCTTTCGGGCCTGGTTTGCCCTTAAATTTTCAAATGTTATGCTCATGGATTTTTTTTTTAAAAAATCAAGTCGAAATGAGAAGGCTCTTTGAAATGAGAGGAATGACGAATAGAGATTACTTACCAGCACGCGTGGCTTTTCATGGCACAATCGTTGGGGAAAGTAATGAGGTTGGATCCACACACAGGTCTGTACCGCAGGGGACATATATAGGAGCACTTCTGACTGGATTCCTTCTCACGGTCGGAGAACAGACTAATGATCCTTCCTAGTATTGTGTTTTTGGGCGTCGTTCCACCTGTTAATGAAGAAAAACTTGTTAATAGGGGACTTGCATAGCCGCCATCTTGAATCTTGATTCGTATGGAATTATGGGACTAATGGTACAGTGTAAAATCTATGGAAACATTATCATGTTCAGCATGGAATATAATATTCATTGGTGGTCCAATATCAATATCAATGTATTATGCATGTTTCCATAATACAATACTTCATCTTTCCCATCATGCATTTGGTTTTCATAGATCATTCACACAAGCTATGACATTGGTGAAAACATTCTTGCAATTTTAGATAAAAATGTTGCCAAATATTTGTATGTCAGATTTGAACTGATTCCATCCCAGGATGCACTGTAACATACATGCGCAGTGAGACAGGCACATCCCCTATTAAAGCTGCACTCCCAGCTAACATAAATCAAGAAGTATTTTGTTATTTTATTTTTTAAAAAATCTTTAATTTTCTTCCTCTCACTGGCACAGAGTGGAAACAAAAATTCTAATTAAACTAATTAAAGTTACTAATCATATAAATTATACCTGTTTTTAATGTAAGATAATTATACATTTTTTTTGACAATTGCTTTTATTCCTGATTCCTGCCACCTAGGCTCATACATGCTAATTTTCTCACTCGATTGTGGATTACCATTTAATTTTGTTAGTAAATCTTTTTTAGGGATTTCGAAAATCATTCATATTTACCTGTGACACTTGCTCGGGACTGACAGGCCCCTGTGTGGGTTACCTGCAGATCCACTCTTCGCCTGAAATGTAAGTGAAATAGTTGGTTATTCATAGGGACTATATACCTATTACCTATCATATTTAGACCGCCCCTGGCGTGTCACATGGCAATTTGTTTGCCTCCACAGTGCCTATGTTACCGACTTGTTTATATGTGCGAGCTGTTTTTGATGTTTTTTTAGTATGCCCTCTATCCCAAAAATACCAAAAAAATTATATTTCTTTTCTTGGATCTAATAATTATAATGTTCAATAATATCTGAACATGTATTATATAATCTGATAAGGCAGGTTACAAATTTTTCTCTTCTTTATATATTCAGCAATGTTATCTGCCTTATAGGTTTAGATGAAGATTATTCTTCTATTCAAATGACTAAGCCGAATGTCATCTCACGACCATGAAAGATGAATGAGTATTATCATAAATCCAAATGTATTACAGCCAAATGTGATATTAGCCTTGAATTATAGCTGGGAAATTATCCCACTATAACCAAAATTGGAATACGTATGACTCTCTCACTCATTTAAAATGTTAAAACTCTTATCAACGAGCTGCTATTATATTTATTTGAGGTATAACTTTAACAATATTCATTTTCCTTGGCAATGAGAACTATCACACATGTGAATATTGACCAATAAAATTTCTTTAAAAAAACATACCGGTATATTGTGATGTGGCAAACAATAAAAATAAACCTTATGGAAGTTGTTGGTACCCCGCTCTCTCCGTTAAGAGCCACGAATAGATTAACATTGGTGAATATTTTCACAGTGATATAGACCCAACTTTCCCCTTTCCCTGAGAACTCGTGGCGGAATACACTATAGATACCTTAGGGCCCAGACCTGTCAGCCTAATTTGCGAAGAGCTGCCGATTGTATGTTTTCTGAAGACCTGACCCATAGATTTACATCCATAGCCACCAAAGAAATAACAGTAATGAACAAAATTGGGCATGTTTCTGATTTATCTAGGTGAAAACTAGATAAGGGGGTGGTAAACAAAAAAAGGGAGCCACCGTCCAGGAACTGAAAAAAATCTATTTTCTGTCTATTTCATAACAATAGTTTGAAATGTACATTTTTAAGAGTTTTCAGTAGAATATACGTATACTCTACTGTTTTTTTTTATTATGAATAGGCTACTGTTTTCCTGCTTTGATTAGTTTGTTTTGGGTTAAAACAACATTCTAAAAAACTAGGGAAGGTCAACATTTTTTAAAGTTGGGTAAGTTTGTCTAGGTATAGATAGGAGGAAATCAGAAACACACCTATTTTTGTTTTGGCCTTATTAACATTCTCTCCATTATGAAGCTATCCCAATAAGTGACCAGGTTAGTTCTACATACATGTGTAGGTTAAAGGTTTGGTATACACGTGGACGACCTGGGGTTAAATATCCAATATTAGTTATCTCCACCTCCGTGTCGCAGCAAACAATAGAAGTATTAGGGATAAAGGTAACCAGTACTCATCAGTACATCTCTCTTCCATTTCCGGAAACACCAAAGGTCATTTTAAATGTTTCAATGCTTGGCTTTGACCTTATTTGATTTAGAATCATTCTTATCAGCTGTGGGTCGACGGTTACAACCTAGGCTCAGAGCTGACAAGAGTCCCTCTAAACTAAGGGAAAGCCGCAAAAATGTTATTATGATCCCATTAGGGCGCCTACTCTAGGGCCGAGAAATTAAGCCATTAGCGCAGTAGGCATCCACTCATTTTTACCTGATCTCAAAGGTTTTGAGCCTAGACTGGTCGGGGATTGTGGAGGGAGCATGCAAACTCCAAAATATTCAAATATTATGCAAATTCCGTGTTTTAATTGTCGCGAGACAGTCATCTTATTAACAACAGCAGCAAAGCTTTGCAATCCTTGGACATTTGATCTAAATACAAAACTTCAAGTTTCATTGTTTGCTATTACGACAAAAATGTCTTAAGACATTTACTCATTAGTTTACCTGTAGATAGGAGCTGGAAGTTTGCTGCTACACTTTGACTTATATAATATTAGAGAATTCAGACCCCGCTCCCCAACATTTTATCGAATAAATAAATGAATGAATAAATAAATAAATAAATAAATAAATAAATAAATAAATAAATAAATAAATAAATAAATAAATAAATAAATAAATAAATGGATGAATGAATGAATGATTGAATAAATACATAAATTAATTGATTAATTAATTAATAAATAAATAGTTGCTTACCTGCATGCGACTATTTCCATGAGGCACTGGTTTGGGTGTGTGGTACCTTCATTGTCGCACACTGGGTCGAAGGATTGGGGACAGGATCGCAGACACCGCCTTTGTTCACTTGGATGTGCCAGCGTGTAATCTGTATCAGGCAAGGGCAACAGTTCAGTATTGTTTCTATGGTGTTTCTATCGTGTTTCTATGGCAATAATTATGAATATGTGACTCAATTGTGGGGTAATATATCCAGTACCAGGAAATGAAAGTTCATTTAAATGATCCAAAAATAAGAGGGCTCATTAAGTATTTTCCTTAATTAAAATGGTTTATCAGGTAAACCTACTTACAAAATGATGTAATCATATGAAATTGGTTGTTAACTATTGATTAAATATTAATTTTGAAAAAGGTCCCCAATGTATTTCTGGATGTAGAGTGATGCTACTGTGTTTGTTGTCTAATTTTATTGAAACACAATGATGAAAAATATTATTAAAGGTTGTGTAAATATGCGTATCATATAAGGTTATCATCCATAAGGTAACACCATTATTTCCTTCTGTAAAGCATAGGCCTACAGCTATATTTAAATTCCTCAAAATATGTTTATATCTCCTTCTTGTTTCACTACAGCTGTCATCCTCTCCCCTAATTAAATATGCAGGGATATTAATAAGTAAGCTGCATTAAAGAGGGATGTACTTGTCATTGTTCATCATTTGAGAATAAACCAGTGAAACTACAACATCGTTTTTCATCACTTCAATCAGTATCAATCAATATCAATCATAACACTGGTAGAGAAAAGGTTCGGTCTGGGATACTCCCCATCAATCATAACAAATGTGATGTGTCAAAAGAAAATGATACCGTCGCAAAAAAAATGGACTTTGAAATACCACCATCTTTAAAAAGACGAGATCAAGGGGATTCCAACAATGTTGAACATTTTTAGCTTACCACACCACCCACCCCCGTCCTACCACGCAAACGGAGACCGACTTTTCTGATAAAGTACTTTTAACTTTTAAGATAAGTATTTTAACAAAAGTTAGCAATATTTTTGGATCGCCAATCACTAATAAAGTAATCAAATATATACCCCACAAATGCAAATTAAAAAACTTCTCAATCTTTATAACACCTTCATCATGCCTTTACCAAGTTACTTATTATTGTACACAAGCAAGGACGTCTTGCTTATGTTTGGGAGACCATTTTCTTTTAACAAAATTATAAATATAAGCATTACCAGGGTCTATATAACGCATTATGAAATAAAAGCAAATCACTGCTGTTTAAAACTCCAGATACATATCGAAACATTCTGAGTATCTGCTCAATTAAGAAGGTGGATGTCGATCGGATGGACTCCTTCTCAGATAAAGTTTTTCTCGGTTTGTTTATGCGCTGTAAAGTAATTTTAGAGTTTCTATCAGTTGCTGGTGTCAAGGACTTCAAGGTTCTGGTGACACACTTTGATAGTTGGTGAAACGTACGTCAACAAACAATTAATCACGAGTAACAGACACGTTTCACTCTCTGTGGAGGGAGGTGGGGGGTGGGGGGGGGGGGGGGGGCGGGATCGAGGGGGTGCGCCAAGAGTATCTGATCGAGGCGATGCGCAGTTACTTTAATCATAGATTCTGCTTTAATCTATGATGTATGCTGTCATGAGGAGTTGTCATGTTAGGTACATTTTTATATTATTATATTTAATTGCATTGCTGTGCTTGTCTATAGCTGTCCTCAACTGCTTCAGATGCCATTGGAAGAATATAATGTTATGGTGGGCTCTGGGTTGTTTAGTTTATATTGATTGAATATAAGTGTAACTGTGCTATGATCGTGCCCATACCTGAATAAAGATTGTTTAAGAATAAAGTCATGCCAATAGTTACCAATAGGTAGTGTAGGAAGAGCTACTGCGAAATACCTATCAGACAATGTTATGTATTTCTTTATTTCTTTGAACAATTTTGCATTATAATTTATATTCCAAACTTATATATATTAATTTAATGAAGAATATAGTTTCGGTTGCAGCTAGAGACCCTTCGACTGGATTTTATTGCTCCATTAATTTTGCATAGAGGATGATTCAGTTTATACAGCGAATTGTATTCTTGAGAAGTTGTTGTTACCATAGGTGCCAAGGTATAAACAAAATACAGCTTAGTGCCACGCAATGTTTAAAGCAGCTAGCACTTCTGGATTGTCTAGAGACGAGAATTTCCTATTATTATGTAGTTGAAATGACATGTAGATTACAATACATGTAGTGTGCTACACACTATCCAAGTAAATATTCAGGTATAGTCGGGACTGTCTAGGCTCAGAGTTGAGAGAGTCCCTCCAAACTAAGGGAAAGCCTCTTGCTTCAAACCGCAAAACAAAATGTCATTAGAATCCCATTATCCATTACGTCTACTCCAGGGCAAGTAAACCATTAGCTACAAGCAACTATTTCTGAGCTTTTCAAGTATTTCAAATGCTTTGACAAGTGCTTTAGAACGAAAGGAAAATACAAAGGAAAGAAATTAAACAATAAAATGAACATGTAGAGTTCTTGAAAACAAACGTTTATCTCATGCCTTTTAAACAAATCTTTATGTCGCCTATGTATGTTTAGATGTACATGTATAAGGAGGTATTGTTTCATTTTGTCTACTTTGGGAAATAAAACCGTTACAAAAAACAATAAAAGATCTATACACTGCCCATATCATGATTGATTGAAACTATTTTTTATTCGGGACACAACATTGCATCAGATGTTCCAAGAAGCTATTCTCAGTTTTTCCTGCGAGTTTGTTATTAATATACCTTATACATTTTGCAACAAGGACATATCCGAAATAGTTATCTCTATAAATTAATATACAATGCTTGAAAGAGCGATATGGTCATCATAAGAGGTGTCCTAGTTACATTTTTTCTAATTCTAATCTGCTATTTGTCCAGACGATTTATACAAATATTTGAACGGCATGCAGACCCCCATGGTATACCAGAATAAAATAAACATTATTTAAAACAATTAGTACAGCTATTTTATAGTAGTACCCATACACCTCCTTTCTGTATATATACAGAAATAACTACTGTTTAATTATTTGGTACCAAAGAAGGTATGAATTCCAGGAATGACGTACGGCTAGATTGGGATTAGAATTGTGTGCATGATTACGACTGACCTCTAGATAGTCAGCGGTGGTTGCATTCCACCTTTTGTCACGAGTCTTTTCGATGAAGAGTTACATAATGCTAGATTAGCATTGTATCAACTAATCCATGTATAGTAGCATGGCCACATTCCAGATTAAGGTAGATATGAACAGGACGTGCCTAGATCTATTCAAACATTCTCTCTTCGATTTTCCTTTGTCTTGATTGTATATATTAAGACATTTATGAAAGAATGTTGGGCCCTTTTCTGTAACCTGTTAATGTACAATCGTTTTTTTACCCCAGGCTATGATCGATATGCTTTTTAATATTTTGAGAGAGAAAAAGACGAAGAATTTGGAATATTGAATAGTAATAGTTTACGCATAGTAAATGTTTACTGTTCAAGATATTCACGTAATTCTAGACACTCGCAATTCAGAGGATGCGCACTTTAAGGTACACATAACAGAGACCATAATATATATTATATCTAAATGTAAGGTCTCTGAAATAACCTACCTGTGAGCATGAGTAAGCCCAGGAGGGCGCCCAGAAGGAGAGCTGTGTGTGATGTATTCATGTTGCTTGTGTTGTTGCAGTTGTTGTTGCAATTGCGGCGATGTTGCTGGCCGCTCACTTGGCTCTCGTTGGAAAGGAACCGCGTGTAGCTGAGCCCGGCTCCATATATACTCCCTCTCCTCCTGCCTTACCCTGCACAGGGCACTCTGTACACTGGTGGAAGGAGGAATAGGCCATTTTTGAGACAGATTTCCGAGGGTTGTTAAATTATGGATAATAAGATCGGGAAGATGGATCATACGTTGTTGTGTCCCAGAGTCGTCATCTGTACGATACATGTAATATTGCAGACTTTTCCTTTTTTTGCACATATTATGCATAGCCAAAATACATTACTAAGACATTACTATTCCTATTCCTGGAACAAATAGTTTCATGGCACCAACTATTTCTTCACTACTGAGACCTTTCTCCCATTACAAGAAGTCTTTTTACTATTACCACTCCCCTATTACCTATGACCCCTGTCATCTGCTGCTATGATGCATTGCAGTTGTTCCTTTTAAAATATGACAGTGAGGATTTCTTCCTTTTTTGCTCCTTTCCTAAGCGTCATGGATAGACTTGCTCACCTTGATTATTTTTATAATCTAAATAATATCAATACATACAAATAAAAGACTTCTAATAAATGCAATTAATCCACACACAACCACTATTTCTTGGGCATTACCTACAAAACAATTATTAAACTAATTATTCTTTTACAGAAATGAAATGTATCATATGATAACCAACTTTACTTTGGTCGGATTTCTGGTCTATGAGAATAGCCTAAGGGACTCAGTGCTAGTTTACTAGCCACTATTCAGACACCACACAGTAGTATATGAAAATGAGCAACTAACTCTGGCATAAGAAAGAAGGCTATGTGGCTATCTCTGTGAGAGAAAGAAAAGAAAGTATCTCTTCAGCTATTAGGATATCCATAAGTCATGTTGATTATGTGTTGGAATATCTTAGAAAAGGAAAATGATTTTTGAAAAAGAAAAATGTTGGATATTTACTATGACACAATTTTATCCTGACAGTTCGGGGACAAAACATATGTCAATCATTGATTTGGATCTTTTCTGGCACTATATGATTTGGTTTCCATAAAACAAAATTGTATCTTTTCGATCATGCATTGGCTTTTTATAGATCATTTATAATATAAATACAATTTATGATATTGGTGAAAAGATTCTTGTCCTTTTCGATGAAGATCTTGCCAAACAGGGCCAAACCTTCAGATCAGATAAGAATAGTATATCAGTCTACATCCCTAATCGGTTTCCTGGCCTGGGACTCGTCGTTTTAATGGGAATATAATGACATTTTGTGGTCTTAATGGAATTATAATGGCACTTTGCGGTTTCAGGTGAGAGGCTTACTCTTCGTTTGAAGGGACTCTCAACTTTGGGCCTAGACTGTGTCAGACAAGAACTGGGAGACATGCAAATCCCATATTGTGAGTGGGCGTGGGGGTGTGGGTGGTTGGGTGGTGTTGTCATGTGTCAGCTTTTAAAAACAAACATTGGCAGGGTTTTACACTCAAATCACTTAATTAAACTGATAATTATACAGTGTCAGCTTTTCAGAAAATGTACAATCTACAGTTCTACACATCTGTCAAATTCTGCTAAATTAGAGTGAAAAATGATAAATGCTGAGTATATCTGAGTGTATTCTGTATAGTATTCATTCAATAAATCTGTCTGGTTATGTTGAACTGTATTTTGAACCTGATTGTCGTCTTCAATTTGGGTTATTTAAGGGGATTGGGGAAGGCCAATTGTACATTTTCTGAAGACTTGACCCTACAATACAAATAATACAAGCCTGAGGGCTAATAAGAACATATTCATTGAGGGATGTATAAAGTGCCCTGTTCTACCAGCATTGTCTTCCCCTGTTAATCCTTTATCTATATTAAAGGCTCTATCTGTGACCAGGTGGACTATGTCATTTATCATTGTTAATACACTCCAGTTCAGCAATTGTTCACACACGGACGCGTGTGTGAGGGAGGGGGAGGCGGTCCAACTTCTGCCCTGGCCACGCCATACTCTCATTTTTTTCTAAATTCTACCCTTGTTGCCTTGCTTGTTATATTTTGAGAGACTTGGGCAAGCTTTCATTACTTTAAAAAATATGTAATTTCCAAAAAAGAAATCTATCATTTTACAGTCCAGGACCAAATCCTTAGATCAGGTAAGAAAGGTATGTCAGTGATTGCACCCCTACTTCGCTAATGGATTTTCTGGCCTAGGACTAGGCGTTCTAATGGGATTGTAATGGCATTTTGCGGTCTTAATGGAATTATAATGGCACTTTGCGGTTTGAGGCGAGAGGCTTTCCCTCAGTTTGAAGTTTGAAGTTTCATTCAGAATGGCAGAACTCAAGCTATGAATGTAATTAATGTATAACTGGCATTATTACCCCAGATCACCTGTGGTCTCCCCCTGGTTCCTGATATTCAGTACAACTGTTCCACAGATCGAATCAAAGCGTATAGGATTGATATGACATTGAGATAGGTTGGACATAGTGATGGTCTAACATTATAATAATAAATTATGTACACAACTGGGTGGGAATACACAGTTACTAAAACAACCTGTAGATTGGGGGGGGGGGTATTTTTTTTAATTACTTTTTTAAAGGCCAATGATTATATCTAATACATTTCAGTGGAAAAACGCTTATCCACCGTATGACTTACGAGGCCAACCCCATAACCTACACTGGAATTCTGGAACTCTGACCTCCATCCTTGAGGTTCGAGCGTACAATATATACCGGCAGTCTAATAAGATGGACACAGATAAGCATATATCCATGTCAACGGTCATAATCCTTAAGAAAATCTATAGAATAAATTACCAACACGTTTCTCCTAAAACTTAAATATTTTGGTATTACAGGCACAACTTCCTTTTATGAAAGTTTATATTATCGTATAACTATATACATTGAAGCTCTAATTTTACCTAAAATATTTTGAAGTAAGTGTAAATTTGTTCAATTATTTTCAATGGAGTTCTCGTGCCTCTTTTCATTCAGCTCAATTCGACACAACAGGGTATATTTTATAAGTGCTTTATCAAAGGGTTGAAATACCAATTTCCAAAGCGATTATTTCCAAACATGACAATGCAGTACGTATACCAATATAATTTCAGTGCTATGACTTATTTCTATTTTTCTTACAAATATTATTCGCTTCCTCACTCTAGGTCAAAACCCTCAGATCAGATGAGAATGGTATGTCAGCCTACTTCGCTAATCGGTTTCCTGGCCTTGAACTTGGCGTTTTAATGGGAATATAATGACATTTTGTGGTCTTAATTAAATTATAATGATACTTTGCGATCTGGGGCGAGAGGTTTTTCCTTCGTTTGAAGGGACCTTCTCAACTTTGGGCTTAGACTTTCCTGAACTTTTTCAACTTCAATGTTTTACGTTGCATGTCTTTTTCATAACTGCAATTGCTACAATCTGGGACGACCCCGGATACATCACCCACGCATCTTACAAATGATATCAATCAATGATCGATTGATATTTATCGGTGCATATGTTAAGTGCACGTAACGATCTGCGTATATTTGTGGAAGGAGGAAGGGAGTGCATACATAAGGATGGGGATTAGGGTGGTGTGGGTGTGGGGGTAGGGGTAGGGGGAGATAGTGGGTTGGAAATTGACATAGAATCTTGACCCAATGACTGCCGAAGCATTACAAATTTGAAAACTATATTTCGAGATGTAAACTGTAATTACTTTATCAACAGTTGAGTTATGTTACATAATACAATATTGGCAAAACCTAACTAAACGAAAACATTAAAACTGGCCGAGTCCATGGGATTTCTAAGATATTGACAGGTATTCATGGGTTAGCATATATTTTGTCACTAATTCTTATAAATGCATAAAATCTTCCAATTTCTTAATTGCTAGTTTTACTAAGCGATCGTTTCGTTGATAGCAGTTTTCTGGGTTGTAGTTTTCTGGACGGTATATAGTTTCCCTCGAACCCTATTACAAATAAAATAAATAATATCGTTTTACTTCCGAGGGGTTACTGAGCCTAATTCTTTGCCTATCCGACCCACCCTCCACTCTTAAAACATCATATCTTCCACTCACCTATCTGGAATGGTACCATAATTAGTATTATTTCAATGGTACATTGTACATTGTCTCCTGACCGCAAAGAACTTTGAATAGGTATAGAATTGTTATCGGTTCTTATCTGATGACTACTGCAATTGTAAAAATAAACGTACGTGTCACTTGTCACACGTCAATCAAGGGTCTTTGATTGATAGCTATGTTGTGAATCTACCATGAGTAGACGCTAAAATAACTGAAGAAAGTTTGATGTTAGCAATGAATTTTTTAAAAAGAAAAAAAATGAAGAGAAGTGCAAGTTGCGGTCAGTTTGAATGCCAAGAGCAAGAGCTACACTCTATACTTGTCTTGTAGGCAGCGGCTTTCCATAGGGTTAACCATTGCGGGCTTTGATGTTTACTGCCTACAGGACGCGTATAGAATGTAAACAACTTTATTTCTTAGAAAATTTGCTTTACCGAGAAATCTCTATCCATTTAGTCAAACTCCTGAAATTTATTAACACTTCGATGATGTAAGCTATTCCTATGTTTATTTAGATCAAAGGCCACTTCTCTACATCTTTTATTGTAAGGAGTGTGGCAAACTACGAATCTTCACAGATACGCATCGTTTTCTCTTGTTTTTATTCATGTTTCTGATGAATAAAGATCCGATGTTGGACAAAAAAAACACAAAAAAACACTTCGATGAAAATGTCTTGCATTGTACATGGAACTAACCGATATGGATCACTTCTCACATGAGTGATGTGGGACAGAACAAGTAGTCTAAAGGACTTAGTCCACCAAAGCCGATTCTCATGCGATTATGCGCCGCAGAGGACTCTCTTGCACTAAATTATGTGAGAATCGCATGCATGAGAATCGCCTTAGTGGACAAGGCTCTTTAAGTCGAAAAAAAAAGTGATTGTGAGATACACGTACTTTTATTTATTTTATGTTTGTAAACAAAAGTTAACGATATTTCTGATTGAAATAGTAAAGTAGCTAAATATAATCTATAGAATGGTCTTAGAAACGCTTAGATATATTCAATCCACAGTCTTAAAATTTATGTATTTATAAAACTAAAAGTCCCAGAAAAAAGACCCCCGCGCCCCCCTCAAATCAGAACATTCTTACAATGAGATCATGTGGGAAAATCTTCGAAAAATATCAGTTTTGCGACTTTAGACACATTGATATTGACATATCTTTTATTTGTATTTTGTATTTTATCTTGTATATTTTGAAATAAACAGTCACTCATTCGCTGTATGTTATTTGGCGTTGGCGACGATGCCTCTCTATATCTTATATCACTGGGTCTTGGTTGTTGCCTTCTCTGCTGTTAAAAGATGTGAACTAATCTATAGATTTAAAGCTGCATTCCCAGTTATTGAGACAAAGAAAATGTTACCAAATTTAGTAATCCTTATTTTTATTATGCTGCTGATAATGATACAAGAATTTGACGTCGAATCAACCAAAGGAAAACGAGCGACTGTGAGCAATAGGGGATTTGCATGTGCCACTGCGCATGCCTGTTACCGTGCATGGTGGGATGGATTATGTTGAAAGCTGACCAACCAACATTGTTGCAACATTTTATCGAAAATGGCAAGAATATTTTCACCAATATCACAGCTTGTATACATGTTTTATGTTAACCAAAATGCATGATGGGAATGATGAAAGCTTGTGTTATAGAAACATGGTTAACACATGGATATTGACATTAGAGCACCGATAAATATACCATGCAGAACATGGCATGTTTTCTATAGATTATATATACTGTACCATTTATAGTCCCATAATTCCATGCGAATCTGTATTCAAAATGGCGGCTATGCAAATCCCCTATTATAAGTGAATCCACCACAGATAATAGATCAAGGAGGATGTTTATGTGAGCCCTGCAGCAAAAACAACGCAATTTTGGCCATATGACGTCATGTTTGTGAAATGCAGCTCCGCCCAACCCCACCCCGGCCTCCATCTTTTCTCTAAACCAATGCCACTGGTGGACCGAAAAAACCCTGAAGTTTATTGCATGAATATATCATTTGTTGTATGCATAATTAATTTCAATGGACACATTACATTGAAATCATGATGTAATCTTTGCTGGACAATCTTTCTTTCTTTCTCTCTCTCTCTCTCTCTCTCTCTCTCTCTCTTTAGCTTACAGTATGTTTCTAAATAAATGAGGCATTGTTAAAATAATTGCAATACAATGTTATTATACATTTTTCTTCTTCTCCTCCTTATTCTCTCCCTCCTCCTCGCCCTCTTCTTCTTCCTCTTCTTCTTTTTCTTCTTCTACTTCTCTTTCTTCGGTTTCAAAGTTTATCTTCCTACAATCCAACTATAGCATCTAAAAAATATCAGGAAAAAGTCATCGTGAATCACCGTTTTACACTGTGTGTATATATCATATGTGGTTACCCCTTTGTTCACTGAAACTAAATATGTTACTGTATACCTACATACGTTCGTTTACGTTTCTAGTGATTTCAGACCAAGGCAATCCATTGAGCGACTTTGAGACTTAAAACTCTTCCGCTCGTATTGTTCTCTGATATCCGGCCATTGTCCGAGATTCTTGGCACCAGGGTGATTTTGTGACCTCCTTCATTCAGGCACGTATCCAGGAGCTGAAGAAACGTATCTATATATAGATTGTGCATAATGCAATTACCATACGTAATCTACATATTGCCACATTGTTGCATTACCAACAGTATTTAAAAAACAAAATTCTTTATTCAAGATAGACCTACCTATTAAGATAGGCCTACGTTCCGACTGTCATGCCTCTAAATTTTTTATGTTACAGAGAAATCGACGACATGTGGTATGTAATCTTTTTGTAGGAAAGGGTTATATTTTTATATTTGAACTTTATGTTGATAATTGACAATATTTTTGTACCGAACGTTAGTAATAAACCAGCTGCCCCCCCCCCCCCCCTTCGAAAAAAAGAAGAAGAAAAAGAAGAAAGATAGGCCTACAGTATACTAATCTCACGTATATTAAGCATTTTTCGTTGTGCCCTGAGTTCGTGGGGGTACATCGATTATACAATACTCGATTAAGACAATTTTAATTAAATACACGTACTGTTTCATTTCGATTTTCATCTCGATTTACCCATGTGCAATTTAAGCCTGGAGGCTAGTATAGTGAACATTAGTTGTATCACAAGCTCATGAGATAATAATAGTGTAAACAATAATAATATCTCCTATTTAATGTTTTGGAGAACGTAGACTTTTTTCAGCAATCTTTCAAAGCGGTTAACAAACTTTTTAAAAAAAAGGCAAGTTATAAGTCAAATGACGATGATAGAAGTTAAATCGATCTATAATTAAATAGATCAATACCGTTAACTTAATACTTGTTGTCAGAGCCTATCAGTTCACATGAGATAAGATCAGTATACATGTCAATGGCTTTCCCGGCTCTGGAGTACTTCTTCCTAATGGGATTAGTTTTCCTGAGTTTTAAGGGATCTGATAGACTCTGAGCCTAGGCTGATTAAACAATGTATGTGAAGATGGGCGGAAGTGCGGGTGGGCCCAGGAACAGAAATTCTACACCGATATCATACAATGGTCATACATTGTATAAACGAATAGATCAAATTCTCTTCATAAGAAGACTGTCAGATGCATGGCAATAGATACAGAATTAAACACGGCGCAATAAACATGGTCAAACTGAGCTGAGTATGCTGCTTTAAAGCTGCGTACTCAGCTATTTTTCTTTTTTTTAACAGATTTTTATGTCACATAACTTCACAAGGAACTGATACATTTCACTCGACAAAAATATTATCCTACCTTACTACCTAATTTGAAGACGAATCGGCTGAGAGAAACGGAAAGAAGTCACATGAAAAGATTTCGGCGGGTCTCCGAAATATTTATGAAGCCTTTTAACAAAAACAACCGGACAAAGTTAACCCTCCAGAATGTTGGCCAAAAGACCTTTAGATGCGTTAGAACAGAATAAAAAGTAGAAAAACTTTAACTTTTGACCAATTATTAACTGAGAGTGCAGCTTTAAATTTCTGACGCGTTCTCTGACGTCACAATCGACACGCTTTTAAGAACCCACACAATTTCGTCTTTCCTAGGACGGGGTAACTTGAGGATAAAATGTATTTGAGTCCATGGCAGCATCGTGGGAGTGGTTACTAGGGCCAAATCACCAGAAAATGTACAATTCACCTGCACCAATCTCCTCAAATAACCCAAATCTAAGACGAAAATCAGATTCAAAATACAGTTAGATATAACCAGACAGATTTATTGAATGAATACAAAACAGAATACACTCAGATACGCCTAGTATTTATCATGTTTCACTCTAATTGAGCAGAATTTGAAAGATGTGTAGAACTGTACATAGTGCATTTTCTGGAAATCTGACCCACTACCTTGTTTACAAGCGGTTATTCTGCGTAGCTTATTTTATTTTCCCCAAAGACGTTATTTTTAAAAAGGCAGAGGATGGATGTATCAATTCTGATTACATGACCCACACTAGAATTGGGGATTATTTTTGAAAGAAACAGGTTTTTTTTCAGTGACCTGAATTATGAACCTGTCTACTTTGATGGTCATGATTGGGCAGCGTAAACACCCATCTTCTCAAGATATAACAAAGATGTAACCCCCTCTATCAATTGATTTCTAGATATTTAAAACTAACTATCAGTACGGCAGTCACTTGCACACTGTTTACTACTTGTAGTGTAAAAGTAGTTTTTTTTTCGTGCTGTATTTATTTTCGCGATTTTCGAATTTAAAGTGTGTGCGAATATTAAGCTGTGTCATTATTGACATAGGAGGGATTGTTAGTGCGCGAATTCATGTCTGCGCGAAAATGTGTGAAGAAGGTCAAAGCGCGAACATTTAGCAGCGCTAAAATAAATATGTTTAGAGTACTCTTACACAAGTAAAATCGTTAAATTGTGGTTAAAATTATGCCCTCCCCCCACCCCCCAAACACACAATGAATGATATATAATATAGCACATAGACGGAGCATGTTTCACCTTTCTATACACCCCCCTCCCCCTCCCCCTCGCCCTAAACTAGGCACTGGTAAAGAGATCATTTATTCTCTCTGATCCTAAGTCATAGCAAGGGAGGAGAATTAAAACAATATATATATACTGTTAAGAATTGGTGCTTTTCAGGCGATTATTTTTATATTCAATTTATTCCCCAGGATGGTATAAAGGGAAGCATGGAGTGAACTCTATGAGTGCATGCTTGTAGGGAGCTGAGTCATTTGTATTATGTTTTTATTAACTTATGGTAGTTTTAATAAGGACCAATTTCTGGTAGTTTAGGCCTATGGCGCAATAACAAGTGGAATTCACTTTACCACAAGAAACCTTAAATTGTTTGTTATCTGTAGAATGGGTTTCTTTTCAAACCCTTTTAAAAGATCGGGCGCCGGTGATTTGATTCCTTTGAGGGTTTCAGCTAGGTTTAAACTATTTGCACGATTGGTATCAGAAAAGGGCTTCCTTGGGCGAACAGAACATTTCCTGGGCAATTGAAGAACCTCCAGAGGATCCTTGTACTAGTACTATACTAGGGAGTGATCGAGGCCCTTCTTTTACACAAGAGGAGGGAGAGAGTTGGAAGGAGTGAGAGGCTAGTGAGGGAGAAAGAGAGAGGGAGAGGGAGAGGGAGAGGGGAGGGTTAAGACTAAAAAAACAGACAGGATTACCGATATAATGGAAAATGCAGATTTATCTTTAATAAGCAAATTCCCTATCTTCTATATTGATAAAGAAAGATATAAAATACAGTATATATGCATTATGTATTCTACCATTCACTGGGAGTAAAAGTGTAATACGAATAATATGACATGTATGGAATATGATATGTCACAGTCACTTATGATTCTATTTGAGTGATTATTTAAATTTCGCCTATATGGCCTATATGGTACATCGTCGGAGCCTCACTGATGAAACACATGGTTGTGGTTATAGAGTCCGGCGGTCCACTCGGTCATCTTTCTCAAATGGGCCGTCAAATCGCGGATAGACCAGACCCATTTGCTGTTACTAATAGTAAGGCACTGGTGACAGTAATTTTTCCCCTTAGTTTGCGGTTAATTAATAGCAACAGGCCTAGCTTCAGCTCTCAGCCTAGACTGTAATTATATTATAATCCCTCTCCTTCCATGGAAACAACGCCATTTGCTCTGCCTGAGCCAAATATTATGAGGAGAGAGAGATCAAGCCGCAAGCCGAGAGCGCCAGTGGCTCAGTGGCTGGGTTTCCTTTCTTCAAGAAGAGGCGACTAACCTCTCCCATAGGCGCCAGTGCTCACTATTTAACATTCAGGTCGAAAGGGAAATGTAGCGTCCGTGATTTACGTTATCCACGCACGTAGCTCCACAAAAGTGCGCCGTCATCCCCGCGCTGCTTCCCGGAGCCTGCATCGTGGAATCCGCGGTGGCTGCCGGAGATTCACCGTGATTTGTACGGTCGGGCCCGGAGGCTCACCGAGGTTTGTACGGTCGTGCTGCGCAGGGCATCGTCGCATGCGGTGGAGCTGGACACCGGGGGAGCGCAGATGCAACGTCACCAACCCATTTAGTACGGCAAACGGGAAACGCCTAAAAGCGTAGTTCGCGCATGCAGTCGTAGTTGAACCTTTAGACCTGAAGGAACGATTTTTCCGTCCTTCCTTCACATGTTCATCACCTACCATAATGCAACAAACATTCTCAACATGTGTATCTCAATTCAATATTTTATTTCTGATCACACAAATCCATGAGTTATACCAAGTTATGTCTCTTAAAGCTTCTTAACAACTAATAAATAACAACTTCTATGCTGGCTATATCATATGTATCCACCTGGTGCTGATAAGGGGCGTTTTTTTATCAACCTCCACACGTTTATTCTTCTAACGGCAAAAGTATAAATTTATCTCAGCTATTTAATTGCTTAAACCATTTGTAGGCGGGGCTATTAGCTTTCTTTGGATTACCCACTATGGCGACGCTATCAATAATTTTTTCGTAAACCATTTAAGACTCTTTCTACCACAGAATGGAAACTTTATTTTATGTTCACTTTAGACATTTCTAATCATTGAATCGTTGAATCGTAAAAGATGTTTAACGAACTTCAATTTGATACCAATTCAAAGAAAATCGAAAAAAAAACATTTGTCCTTTGCCAATTAATTTATACAAAATAAAAATGGTGAATTTCGTAATTAACTAATATGATGAAAGGCAAATTGATGAGTTACAAAAACATACTGACCTATAGGAGAGAAGCTGTAGGATGAAGTCTTCTTTCTTTCCTTGGTTTAGTAGTTACTTTTTCCTATTATATCACCACTTAGCTTGTTACCAACCCACAACTAGCTGATCTGAACGTTTCGTTTTTTAGATTGATGTTATCATCAATCTAAATGGATTGGGGTGAGATCTGTCAATCATTGATAGCATCTTGGCTCCTCCCATCCTGGATATCAGTGTCAAGAATCTGTTGATTCTGATATCAGCAGATGGGATCAGAATCATGCTGGTAATGGCTGGGAGGGGGAGGGGATGGCGTTTAGGTGTGAATTAAAGGGTAGACCATGTGTGAATTAAAGTGGCAAGTTGCGAAATAAGATGCCTCATATGCAAAGGTGTTAAAGGGACCAACAGAATCACATGGAATGACCAGTATATATATGGGATAGGGATTTCATGTTTTCTGTCTCCACTTCCTCTCCCTCCTACCAACGAGTATGGAACAGGAGAGTGGGAAGTATGTCCGATGCTATACCCGAGCTTGTTTGACCCTGCTGTGTACCAC
This sequence comes from Sthenelais limicola, assembly GCA_942159475.1. Classification (NCBI taxonomy): domain Eukaryota; kingdom Metazoa; phylum Annelida; class Polychaeta; order Phyllodocida; family Sigalionidae; genus Sthenelais; species Sthenelais limicola. The sequence continues at coordinate 110,070,239 of OW804098.1, forward strand.
AGTAAGGGGTCTGATGGAGGAAATCGGGGAAAGGACCATAAAAGGCCATAAAATGCCATAAAACCCACATGTTCTGGCAAATTTCAACTCATTAATTTATACAGAGAAATGGAAATGTCACCACATTTAACATTGTTCCGATCTGATTTGAAGAATTACCATGAGACCTATGGATGGAGAAATCATAGGCTACACATTGATATGTTTTATGTGCTTCAAATCAAATCGGATCATATGATCAAATGGAAAAAACTGATTGAAAAATAGTCAACAAATGAATTACTTCATGATACTTGCTCAGTTTTATTTTATTTTCACAAATCAGGTGTACAGGGCCCGAGCTATAGATGTTCTGAACCTTATTGTCAACTTATAAATCAGATTTATGCAATATTCAAACAATAATGAAAGAAACTTCACTTCCACCTCCAAAACGGAAAATGAGAGGGGAGACTGAAGGCCCTTTAAGAACTTAGAAACAACCTCGGATGAAAGGGGTGACCGCCTGGGCCATCAGATTCCAAGATAAGAGGGGCAAATTTGTTACATCTTTCTGCCGACTCATGAGTCCCCACTCTCTTGAATTTACTCTCGTTGCTCCTACTATCCCTCCCTCTCAAACTTTACATTTAACTGACATCAATCTCCGTTTCCCTTGGAAACGCAATCTTCTACATGAACCGGAAATAAATAAATAAATGTAAACTGATCACTGTTAATTATTTCTTGTTTGCTTAGAGAAACCGGATTTCTGCAGACAACTTACTTTAAAGGAGATTGTAGATGCATATAAACAACAGGGTCTCCGCGCCTTTGGGCTAATGAATTCAAAGGATTTTTAAGTGATTTTCAAGGCCGATATCAATGGTTTTTCAGAACCTAGATGACGGGACCTGGGGGGTTGTAATTATTGTTTTTCATAGGCCAATGATGTATTTAACAAGTTTTATATTCATATCAATCACCGTTTTACAACTTTAACTGTATAAGTCACTCACTGTAAGGCCAAAAATAAAATAGGTGTGTTTCCGATTTATCTGGCTGAAAACTAGGTAGGGGGTGGTAATTTTTTTTTTTGTTAATTTTTTTTTTTGTTAATTTTTTTTGTTTGGAAACCACCTCCCAGGAACTGAGAAAAATGACTTTTTCATAACAATAGTTGTTTTGAACATGGGAAATGTGCTTTTTGACAGTTAGGGGTTAGGAAACCCCGTTTTCCTGCTTTTATAAGCTTTTTTTGTCAAAAAATAAAAAAAAACTAAGATATGATGGGGAAAAAATCAGGTTTGGTAAATTTTTTTTTAGGTAGGGTAAGGTTTTTCTAGGTAGGGGGGGGGGGGGGGGGGGGTAGATCGGAAACACACCTATTTTTTTTTTGGCCTAAGGTGTGACAGGGGCAAATCTGCAATAGCACAGATGGAAAGTTTATTCATTTCTCGCTCAACTGCTGACCCTCAATTTAAATTGAAGAATGACCGTGAATTCTTCACTGGCAATTCCACGAAGGGACTATAAGCAGTTGGTCAAGTCAGTACTGAACTAAAAACAAGCAAAAGGAGTCAGGTGAGTGTGCCTTGTATCTAAACTGCCACTGTATTGATGCTCATTTTTTAACTTGTTCCAGCTCAAATGAAACATTTTGATTTGAGCCGAATGTCTTACGCTTTTTTAATGAGCTATAGCGTGAAGAGAGCGGGGCAATGGCACTACATTAGGCTTTCCTCACGTTTCTTTTTGAGTGTAAAAATGAAGGAAAACGTTATTTTTATTATACACGCATTGATCTGAAAACAACATATATATATCTAGTGATTTACGCATAGTGCGTATTTAACTAGTGATTTACGTTGGTTGTCAAGGCAACCAATTTGTTTTCTTTACTAAGATTACCGGTAAAATTCAAATTATTTACTCGATTTTTATGATTGAAAGCATGTATAATAAATCTGTCAACTAACTTGTTGGTTTCAGTCGCTTAGAACTCGTGCAATATTTACGCTCCTTCAACCAACTTGTTAGTTATCCTGTATTTATTATGCACTCATTGCTCTGAAAACAACGTATCTAGAGTGATTTAAGCATAGTGCGTATTTCACTAGTGATTTACGTGGCGTTGTCATGGCAACCAATCTGCTTTTTGCTAAGATTACCGGTAAAATTCAAATATATGACTCAATTTTTTTCTATATTCATGATTGAAAGCATGTATAATAAATCTGTTAACTAACTTGTTGTTTTCAGTCACTTAGAATATTGCACTAGTTGCTACACAACTCGTGCAATATTCACGCTCCTTCGACCAACTCGTTAGTTAACCTGTATATAATTACGCCCAATTAGCGACCGCTAGAAAAGGACCTATAGGACTGAAGTTATCATTATTTTGTTTCTACATCATTATACACGAAATTGAAGACTTTTATGAAGGCCTGCATCAAGAACAAGGCAGAATCATCTAAAATATTTGTCAAATGATTTATATAGATAGGTAGGAAATGAAGGGAACAAGGAGTAGAACATCATTAGTTTTTTGATCGATGTTAAAGCTGCACTCACTTAATATCAGTAAAAACCAAAATAACTTAACTTTCTTCCATTCTTTTGCAACCCATCTAAAAGTCATTTTACCTACATTTTGGAGGATTCTGTATGGTGGTTTTTGCTACAGGGTTTCTAAAACATTCTTATTTGCATTGGGAGGACCCGCCCAAATACATAATTCCTATGATGCGTTGACTTATTGCCGACCACTGGCAGGCGTTTTCGCTCGACTGATTCTACTTCAAATTTTTGCAGACACATACCAGCAGCAGAATACCGAATTCAGTCATGATATGAGTAAATTGGGTAAGATTTTATTTTTCATAATAGCTGAGAATTCAGCTTTAACTGAGAATGCAACTTTAAGCTGGGTCATCCAGTACTCTTTGTAGTGAGCAAAATGTTAAATTAAACTTATTTAGTTAAGTTAAACTAAAATTTAGTTTAAAGTTATTTTGTTTTATTTTGATGTCATGTAATTTACATAATTATGACTATCGCATTTGATAACTTTAATAAATAACTCTGTCATTGTAATTACTACAAAACTCATTAAATATATACAATTTCACTGTTCACTTTGTGTTCGTAGGAACAAATAAATGTAACTTTAAAGATGAAAATACTTCATTTTTATAAACTTGGATGTAATAGATTTCAATTAAATGGATTCTTCGCCAATAAATAACAAGACAAACTTCAAGAAGGATAAACACATTATCATGTATTAACAGCGCACATCTTTACAAGGAAATGATGGCAAATAAAAGATAAATTCTTCACAAGACTTCACAAAGCATGGACGTTTTTTTAAGTCTATAAGGTCGGTAGAGTTTACACAGGCGCATCTTTTGTACATCGTCTATCCAAGATACAAACAAGGAGCAGATTACAGGGGAATCAGGTTATTCACTCAATGTTATAACGTTTGCCTCGCTCTCCATACAAAATTAAACAGATATGGCCTCATATACCCTTTTTTCTGAGGCGGTAATTCATAAAGGATAAGACATTAAGAGTAGTACCAAGTACCTTATGGGTCGGGGCCTCTAGATTTAAAAAATAAAGTCACAAAATAGATTTTGGACAGAAAGATAGATATTATTGTGTTTTTTTTCTCAGCAAACACATTCTTTGAGGCCGAGAATCGAACACATGTAACCTCACTTTATACTGTAATACATGTTTTACCTTACTCTTACAAGTGATATTTGTTTAGTGTGAGTTTTCTTTGTTTTCTCATACATGATCCATAAAAAATTCAACATGTATCAAAAGTAAAACGACTAGGACATCTAAATAAAGAGGGTAGAATTTATGGACTAACAACAGGCAAGGTAAATTATCATTATTGGAACTAAACCCATATATATTGTACCTTCTAGAAACAAATAGTATGATGGTTCACCTTAATCATAATAAACCATTTTAATTTCTTCCTAAATAAACCATTAACACCACTGAGTGAAACCCTGTTCATTCACTAAGCACATCGTAAGCTTCGGGTTTGAATTGTATACGATTACAGAAACTAGGCTTAAAGGATGAGAATCCATCGCGGGATTCAGTCGACATTGGAGTAAGCAGAATATTATACAGAATGACTTTTGTGTCTAATTTAGATCTGGTAATAAGAGGTTATAATTGCTACAAGGCCATAATTTGTTATGGGTCTTCAGTACAATAAATGATAAAATTACTGAATACTGAATGAAATTTAATACATTCACATTGAATACATCAATCTATTTCAATGTTGATGAACGATCAAGTCCTCGGAAAAATGTACTTTCAGCGAATTAAAATCCTCTCAAAAGACCCAAATTTAAGACAGAAATGATGTTGTAAATACAGTTCAGCAAGACCAAACATAAAATTTCAATCTACACAATACCAAATTTCAATCTACACAATACCAAATTTACCAATTTTATCATTTGTCAGCCTAATGTTACAGAATTGATTAAATGCGTAGAAATGCCGATTGTACTTTTCCTGAAACCCTGAATATTTGGTGGAATTTGTAGGCCTGTGTTAGCATGAATAATTGAACCATGTATTGTCAATGTTGGTATGCTAACATAGATTTGCCTTTTCGTTATTTAATAAATAGAAGTAAATTGCATGTATTCTGTCATCGTGGTACAAAACAAAAGTTACTTTCTAGCAAAGCCCGAAGCATCGGTTATAAATCACAGATATGAACGCGAAGAATGTTTTTGTCAGGAACAAATTCATGCAAGAACATCTTTTTTTCAACAACTCGAAATTAGGAAATTAAGCATGAAGGAATATAACGTTTGAAGATTTCTTTTGCTGAAATAGTATCTTTTGAGGGGCACATCCATAAACTCGTTTAGACATGAAAGGTGACGTTGTAAGATTTTATCATAATTAACCACTTTCCAGATAGCGAATGCTCCCAGTGTATAAAATCACCCTCGAAACCATGTTACTCACGCGAATCTGCGAGAACATTCGGTAGATTTTCAAGTCTACAGCCTCTTAACATTGGGCGTTTATGACATCATAAATTAAAAGACGCTACATGGTCAATAATTAATACCTTTTGACCAACATATACCGAACGGTTCTTCTCAAACAAAACTTACGACGTATAAAGAGAGCAGAGAAACCCACTGGAAAATGGCTAATTGTTGTATATTAATCTATGTTAACCAGGTAAATAGTGAATTTATTTATAGAGCTAAACATGGATGAGAAATATAGGCTGCTTTCTATTCTAAATAACCCGATAATGCTACAATTTATTCCGCACAACTTGGCAGTTTCCATTATTTCCATCCATACCAGAAGAGCCAAAGGGTACATAGGTAGGGTGGGGATGTCCGTGCATAACCCCGCCGGACAATGATATTTTTCTGGTCATATTACAGTGAGAGATTGCCATTTCAGCTATATTTGTAAATGTGCCCCACAAAAATCCCATTTTTAACCATTTCCAGTACAAATTGTACATCAGGAATACAAGATAAGATATATTGCAGGATTGAGACCTATAATCATAGATTTGTGAGTGCCAACCATTAAAGAAATCAAGGGAAAATAACCTACTTCTAATGAACTACTAATAATAGGGCCTCTAAGGCTATGTACACTTTCCAAACGATAAAATCGCACGTCCTACGAACAATATTCACCTTTATATCAAAGTCAGTCAGTCATCCAGCTCGAGTCAGAAAGTATAATATCATATTTTTATACTTAAGAATGATTGGAACAAAACTTTTTAAAAGGCTGGTACAAGTCTGTAGCATTTGAAAATTTCAAAAGACAATAACAGTTATGCCCATACTGATTATTTAGTAACAAACAACACATCATCTAACAATGGAATATTTCACCCGAGCACTTCAAAAACAGAACTTATACATCATTAAAGTCATCAACTTAGACTTACATTCAAATGAAATCAATCATTAACAAAGTTACAGGAGTAATAGATTCAGGGGCGGATCCCAGATGTTCAAAATTATAGGGGCGTGTGCACCTTGAATCCCAGAGGGGAAAACCAATAAAATGATTTAAAAAAATCTTTTGAACAAATAAGATTACAACAATAATCATGAAAATCAAATCAAATTTTTTAGCAGAAATATTGATCTAAATACGAAATGAATGTAATCATTATAATTGATTTAATTTTGGTCCTTGATTGAATTCGGAGCTTCTGGAAAATGATTTTCAGAGTATGTGGAACTTTTTTTGGAATCGAAAGGTTGGTGCGTGCGACCCCACATCCATTATCTAATCCCGCGACTGATATGACCATAGCGAAGATGTTTCAGAAAATGAAATTGTAAGAGTAAAATCAAGCACTTCTCAAACATAGATAGGATCTTAGATTCCGCAAATTAAAGTTTTAAATCGCCTAAAAACCTGCACATCACACAAAGAAACTTTTGTAATATTAACGGCAATACTGCAGTACAATGACAGAGGATTTTGCAATTTAAAATTTTTAAATATCTTTTCATAAGAGCGAGGCACACAAAAACACTCCCATTTATACAGATAACCAAAATAAATAAATACGCGCCGACTCAACAATCAAATACATTTTGTATGCTAAAATATTTGCATAATTAGACAAGCAAAAGACACAAAAAATCATCAAAATTGTCTCATTCTCTTCTGAAACTGCCACAGCTATCCTTAAATATGAAATGCTCTCCTTCAAGTCACACTTTATAAAAATCTTAGCAACATTCATTTCTTCACAGGCCTTACAGGAAATAAATAATTTTGGAACTGATATCAAAACCTTGCATGGTACTTATAAATGTATACCATATCACTTACACTAGATAGGATATTCTTCATCCTAATAAACTCACTTTTCAGCAACTTTTAAGCATGATATTAAACTTTTTCACTTCCTTACAGATTTCATCCTTTACTACAACCACATCAGTTTCAACACTATATTGCGGTGGTTTAATCATCCCTACAGCTTCTGTATACATCCTAGGTAGATACATATGCGAGTAGACATTATTTTTCAAGGCTGTACATTGAAATGTAATCGAGGCTCGATTTTAGCACAAATATATGCATAAATATATACGGGTTAGGTTACAAAAACATGTACACTAGGCGTCTAGAAACCCAAATTTGAAGTAAAAATAAATAATAAATATCAAAATTGGTTTTATAAATTGGTTTTGTTGTACAAGACCATAGCCCCAGGTTTTAGAGAAAGGCAATTTAACTCAAATATTACCGATATTTCAATTTATTCCCCAAAACAAATTTTGGTTTAATTTATTGATTTCCTAAGGTAGCCTGATTGCACACATCTTGAAAGCTTAGCCCATGGACATATTGATATGAACTTTGAGTGTTGCCTCAATGTGTGAGTACGTATAATATATGTATGAAATACAACTAGATTCCTATGAGCAAGTGACCGTTAGTATACCTAAGGACCTCTACAATAAAATTGAAGGCCGTTCTGAATGAAATGTTGATGGGAGACTTACAAGAATCCCCCCAGTTCTAGATGACATCTGTGGTGATAATGAAATACCTGATTATCGTATTTATAATGGTCGCAGAATGGAATGAATGATACCTTGAGAAGACCAAGTTCTTCTCTCCTTCATCTAAATGATTGATTGTTGGTGAATGAATGAATGATTGATGATAAATAGGCGAAAGCAATGTATATATCCGACAACTGGGGATCACATGTATATATATATATCCAATACACAGGGAATGGGAAGGGTTGATGCCTAGTGAGATCACATTGTTTTTGTGTTATGCTTGTTATACACAGAATCGCATACATATTTTGGGAACAAATTGCAACCAGGAATGCATAATTCAGTTGTTAATTAGTAGCCAAAAGTACATACAGAAAACCTTTTTTGGGTGCATATTTCAACTACATGTATTTATGTATACATGTGACAGTGTGAGTGTGTATGTGTATGTATACATGCATGTATCTACGTATGTATGGTACCATAATCTTCTCTTCCAAAACCAGCCAGGAAGAAATAATTCTTAGTTTACACTGGACTTGGCAGTACATTTAATAACATAAATTTTATCATTTTCATACGTTTTTCTCAGCAAACATCAACTCGGAAGGCACCTTAATATCATATCAATTTTTTCAGAGTTCCTCTGAAAATTGGCTGAGGGAAGAATGAGAACTCACATTATGCATATCACCCCTCTATATCATCCACTGAATGGGGAAATCATGCACATATTCTCAGGGATGTATACATTTGTTGTTTTACCAGGGCCTTATACACTAATACACTCATGTTTCAATACCTTTTCTTGCATATTCCGGTGTAAAGCATCCCTCCCTGGTTTCCTAACCCCTTCTAAATCCTCATCCATCCTTCCCAATCCCTGAACTTAAAACAATGATGATGAAGCAAATGAAGAATGCACCAACAAGGGAACCTCATCCATAGAGACAATCAGTACTCATTCTTGAACACATGTTCACTATCCATCCATCCTCCCTTCCCACTCCATGAACACTTAAAATGATAATTAATAGATGACAATAATGATGAAGAAGAAGCATGATCAACAATAAATCATAAGAGAGAGATCAGTTCTCATTGTTTGACACATGTTCATCAAATCCCTCCGACTCGGTGACAAGAGCCCGTTCGAGGATAACCCGCCCTTCCTTGTACCGCTGGTTCTCCTCTGTCGCGAACTCATAGATCCAGCCCAGCTTGGCATCACAATTCTTGCAGGAGACGTCCCTGACCATGTGGCGACCGGTCAGCATGACTCTGTCCTGTACCTCGCTGTAGTTGAGGTTGACCACTCGGTTGAAGAGAAATGCCCGCCCGGTGGCACCAGTGAAGCGTGTGGAGATGAGCTCGGAGCGGTTGGTGAGCGGCGTGTCGCAGCTCGCACAGGAAAAGAGGCGCGAGCCCCCAAGATGGTTAAGGAAGATTCGCCCCATCTTGAGGTTCACTAGTCTGGAATAATGGACAAAAGGTTATATATTAGAATAATGGGGAAAGATAGACACGATGTTATGTTACACTACAGTGCTATTATTTTGCTTATTGGAGAATACATAAAACAACCATAGAATTAATAGTTACTAGTGTAGATTGCCATTTGCACTTTACCTTATGGAGTATAAATCTACAGTATGTATAACTCACATCATGGAAAAGTACAGCAGTGGTTATCAACAGGCCCTTTAAGTATACAATATATTATAGTCCAGTTGACACAGATGAACACAAATAAGTGCGATACCTCTTGCCTCGTTCACCTTATAGATTTCACAAATCAGCCAAAATGATATTTTTAATGCGATTCCAAATTTTCACGAGATAATTGGTTAGTTAATGGAAAGAAATGATTAAAAATGATTCAGTGGATATTTGGTCTGATCTAATCATATGGAACTATGAAAAGTTATTAACTTTACTTAATATGGGTGGAGTTATTCCTTTACAAGATGATTGGCGTTGTGGAGATATACATACATGAAGGGACAGGGAAATAACTAATTAGGCATAAAAATAAGTCATGAGGCTATACATAAACAGAGAGATCTATAGGTAAAGCACTAGAAACTCTCAGACTAATGTATGAGTGAAGGGGCTGCGGTATAATTTTGTACAAGCTCTTTGTGTTAGTCAAAGGAGACTATAGACTTCTGTGTCGCCCATGAGTGCAAAGTCATTCTCGGTGACCTCATCGTACTGCCCCTCCCCTTCTACTCTACTCAGAACTACTCAATAATTAAAGGGATGTTTCCAATATGGGTGAAATTGCCAGAAAATGTACAATTCACCTTCACCAATTCCCTCAAATAACTCAAATGTAAGACAAAAATCATGTTCAAAATACTGTTCAGCATTACCAAACCGACTGTTTGAATCAAAGCAATACCAAATATACCCATATATACCTAGTGTTGATGATTTTTCAGTCAAATTTAGCAGAATTTATAAAATATGTTGATCTGCCAATTGTACATTTTCCGAAAATCTGACCCCTATAGGGGATCCTACTACAGTTAGCGTGGACATAGATGGGGAGGGGAAGGGATCAGAAGGATATTTCCAATGACTATTTATTGATTCTAACAAAACAAAATTAGAGTGTTCTTCTAGGTTTTACTATGACCTGTATTTCAGATGGAAGCTTTTAGAAATTCGCTCCTTTCGCTCTGAACATCTATCTCCTTATGCCTTGACACCCCAACGATAAAATCCCGGATCTGTTTTCTTTTGTTTAAATCCTTTATTTATCGCGGATTTATGGGATCCACCAGGAATACCTCATTTGAGAGGCTGGCATCCTATTCTGAACTGATGTAATTGATTGAATCAGAATAAAAATATGATATATATATTTATTCTGGTGTTATACAAGGAGTTAGGCTTATGCCATTCCTCCTAATATTCCAGGGTGGGGTAGATACCATGTCTTCCCCCTGTCCCAGATACAGTAGTAATATAATATAGTCACCAATGTTAGCTGTCTACTTCAATGTGATGTACAATTACAATTTTAAGATTAATGTTCAAGACAATGTATATAACATCGCTTCAATCAAACATATCATAGATCTTAGATTTACCCTTATAACTACTCCGTTTGTATTTCATACACAAATAATACAACTCAGTAAAATTGTTCAGATTGGAAAAGCTGTCAGGACTAGCTGGAGTAATCAACCTTTCAGCAACAATTAATGAGGCTACGAAAGAAAACCTGCATACTTAGTAGCTCTTAGTTAGTGAATGTGATAATGAACGTTTAGTGAATGTGATAATGAACGTTTCACAAACAACCAGTTGAGTAAAGTCTTTCAGAAGTATATTAGGAAATTTGAATGAATTTAAGGAATCGATTCCACTATAAAAGCAACTGTACGAGTTGACATTATCGGGAGGGTACCACCCCTATATAGACATAGCAGACTGACGTAATCACATAAAGTAATCATGGCCGGCAGATCGAAATAATACTTAACTCCCTGTTCAGGCAAACGAATAAATTATAAATGCCTTGACCCTTTGTCATCTGCTAGAAAAGTGAAGCACTTTTCCAATAACAATATATAAGAGGATATGGAGTCCATCAAAACGCTTTAAATTTTGGCTTTTGTATATTGATAAAGATTTTGTATTATATAAATATAGAATGGTACAGATTACATTGAAAAACGCTCTACAGAGCGATGTGTACACCTGTTTCAGCTATCCGATAATGAAATTTATTAAAAAAAAAATTAAAATATACTAAGCACTGATAAAAATGAGTTTAATGGAAGTCAGACTGAAACATGTATGTTACACATGTGGTCAAAACGAAACGCCCAGAAGATATAATTTTAATCCAGTAATAAAATGTTATGATATAAAATACTAATAATTGGATCAAATGTCCCCTCCCACCCGTATGTCCCACCACACCACACGTACATGTTATTGTATACACGTATAACACTATAGTACAGGTCTAAAAGACTAATTATAGATACATTTAGATAGAATAGTTGAGAACCAATAATTATTCTATTTTTTTGACATTTAAAATAAGTATATGTTGATTATTATAGAGAACTTTGAAGGTGACATCTAAGTAGACATGAAACAGAATATCATATTTAGGCCTATATCTGTCATGTGGACATAGGGGAAGACCTTCAACATTTTGGCTTGCTGGATTTCCTTTAAATCATTTATCCATTATTTATTTTATCCTGTACTCTTTCATATATATATCTGAAGTAAGGACTTAAAGGTGGCAATATATGCATTAACAAGTACTAAACACCGACTAGGTCATTGGGAGTTCATTCATGGCTCATTAGCATATGTTAAAACATGTATAATCCCCATCTGTAAAATGTAAACAAACTAGGACATAATGATAAACAAACAGAATCCAGATGTCGATATTAAGGAGAGACTATGACGCAGTTGGAAGCAGTGCATCGGGGAAAGTTGATCACTGTCTTCAATCGATCAGCTAAATTCCTCAGAGAACCTACCATATGTGCCTGGCCTAGATCAGTTGGACCATCAGTCCCGCATGGATACAAGGGGATTCTCCCCAGTGAACCTTTATGAGTAAGCAAATGATCAAGTTCACCATCGGAGAGGCTTGCTAATGTCAAATTTGCGTTTACCAAATTACCAAACAACTTCATGTTATTCTCAATAGAAACCAAAACAATGTGGTGGTTAACAACCAGTGCTTTTATATTTATGAAAATCGTAAGTGGAAGTACACGAAATGGTCCGTCATTTGAGCAAAATGGGGAAAGGCTGTAGGGAACAGAGTTCACGAGGTAGGGACATGGAGGCCATTTCTGTGTACAATAATAGAACCGACCTAGTAGTGCATGCCACCATCCCTCCGATCTTTCACTCACCTTTGCGCGCTCTTCTGTCCGCTTTTCTTCGATTTCCAGTTCACAAAACCCCAGTTTTCGACTGATAGATTCAACAAAGTCCAGAAATAAACTTGCAATCGGGTGATTGGGGCCTATTGTTCACCAAATGGTGTTCCTGTTTTGACAGACTTGCTCAGGTTTGGCGCAGAAATCCAGTCCTCCTTCTCCTCATCAAAACATTGGTGACGTCAGGAGCCACGTGGTCGCGAGACTATAGACCACCACCCTAAAACACTTCCTCAAAACACTATTTTTCTATGTAATTTAATGAACTATTTTGTCGTAACAACATAGATGTTGGCAGTAAAAATGTTAAAGAGTATCGTAAGCAATATTTTCTCATCGTATTCATCCATTTATGTACAACAATAACACAATTTAGAAGTGGTAAATACATTGTAAACAAAGGTTGGGAACCGACATTTGAGGAAAAGACTGACTTCATGCTGTCTAAAGTTCCCGTGCCCTACTTTTATTTGGGACACTGCACATGCGCACTGTCACTAAATACGTCACTTCCCGTCACCATTTTGGGGGTGAATCACAAGGAGGATCCCGGCACTTAGTCACTGTATCGAATCTGTCATTTACGCACATCTGGAGTACGAATCAAGATGTTCTCTTGGGTTTCCAATGACGATCGGCGGAAGAAAGAGCCTGAGGTGTTTTCAACCGTCAGCGATGGCCTCAAGAAATTATACAGAACTAAATTACTCCCCTTGGAAGAATCCTACAAGTTCCATGACTTCCATTCGCCACAACTTGACGATCCCGACTTCGACGCCAAGCCGATGGTCTTACTTATTGGTCAATATTCAACAGGCAAAACCACATTTATCAGGTATCTTCTAGAGCAGGACTTCCCTGGTATAAGAATCGGACCTGAGCCGACAACAGACAGGTTTATAGTTGTTATGCATGGCGATAAAGAAACAGTTATCCCTGGAAATGCTTTGGTTGTGGATCCAAAAAAGCCCTTCAGGCCGCTGTCAAAATTTGGTAACGCCTTCCTGAATAGGTTCCAATGTTCTGTCCTCCCCAACCCTGTCCTGGAAAGTATAACGATCGTAGACACTCCTGGAATTTTGTCTGGAGAGAAGCAACGTGTCGACCGTGGTTACGACTTCAGTGCAGTCATAGAATGGTTGGCTGAAAGAGTTGACAGAATCATTCTCCTCTTCGATGCCCATAAACTTGATATATCCGATGAATTCCGAAGGGTCATTTTGAGCCTACGCGGGTTCGATGAGAAAATTCGAATTGTCCTCAACAAAGCTGATATGGTCGATCACCAGCAATTGATGAGGGTCTACGGTGCCTTAATGTGGTCCCTGGGGAAGGTCCTTAGTACCCCCGAAGTCTCAAGAGTTTATATTGGTTCATTTTGGGACAGACCACTTCACTTTGACATGAACAGAAAGCTTTTTGAATTAGAAGAATTGGACCTTTTCAACGACATTCAGAGTTTACCAAGGAATGCTGCTCTCCGAAAGTTAAATGACCTTATTAAGAGGGCCCGCCTGGCAAAGGTGTGTATATTTTTGTTATTCTTAGATTTCCTATAATAAAGATTTTCTGCATCTTTGTAGACTGAGTACGGTTATACTGGCATATCCATCTCTACTGTCCCAGGTAGATGTATAGAAGGAAAGGCTGGTAATACTGGCTCCACCTTGGGAGATAGAGGAAATACTTACACATTATGACATGTTATGTGGGCCAATAAAAAAAGTTAGATGATAACATTTATTCTGTTATTCCGGCGACCCCCCGCCCGCCCCGCCCCCCCCCCCAAAAAAAAAAAGAAAAAAAAAAGAATAGAAGATAGATAAGCTGTGACAGTACCATGAGAGGAAACAGGAAGTTGTTACAATTTGAACTTTCTGTTTTGTAAAGCTGAAGTTTAAAATTGGTTAAACCTTTTTCACTTGTCAGCAATTAATCTTATCTTTAGTTTAAATGACATAGGGGCCTACACTGAACGCTTATACAGCCACTTCCATACATACCATAGCTATACCATGGGTACGTTGGTCTTTTATTCTTGACATATCTAGATCATGCAGTGTTAGTCCATTTGTTATCTACTGATTGACTCATGGGATGTTATCTCTGATATAGGCGGATCCACGTGTTCCATTTATTACTGGGACATTCTCTATACAAATGATAATGCATATAACATTATAAGTCTCTGTACTTGTGGTACTAGTGTCAGCTAGTGTCACCAATGAGGGGTGGTTCCAAACATGTAGACATGTATTGTACATGTTTGATTAACTTAAAAACTCAACTTTAAAACTCCCCATTTTTAAGATCAATGAATTTAAACGAAGACATAAATTCAAAGCTAAATAAAGGTGTTGACTTGATTTTCTGATTATTTTATTGTTGGGATGTCACCAACGTATGTATTTATACCACTAGGTCTTCATATACCATGGGTTATATCAAGATAAGGTTCTATTAGGATCAAAATGAGTACATGTGATTATTTAGTGACACATGTAAAAATTGTTTAGTGGTATACCTGGGTGTCGGCACGAAACCAGGAACTTGAGGTCTGCGACCAGATTTCAATCTAGTGATGCGACTTAGGTTTAGTGTTACATATTGATAAGTTTCAGTTCACCAGGAAGGGATCGTGTCTGTGTCTGTTTACCACATTCCGTCGGGGATCTGGCCTCTCAACACCGACACAACCTCCTCCTCCTTCCACTCCTACAGGGTGGGTGGGTGGGTGGTGGTGGTGGTGGGGGGGGGGGGGTACTGGCTATCTTAATGTACACAACTCATAATACTTAATAGCCCCGCCCACCCAACTCGCCCCCCCCCCCCTCTCTCTCTGTCTCTGTCTCTTTCTCTCTCTCTCTCCCTCTCTGTCTCTGTGTCTTCCTCTCTCTCCTTCTCTCTCCCCCCTCCCTTTCTCCTCCCTCCCTCTCTCCCCCTCTATCTCCTCCCCTCCCCTACCCCCTGTCTGTTTGTCGAGCTGTCTGTCGGTCTGTCTCTATCTGTGTCGCTCTCCCCCCCCCCCTCTCTCTCTCTCTCTCTCTCTCTCTCCCCCTCTCCCCCTCTCCCTCTCCCTCTCCCTCCCCCCTTCTCTCTCTCTCTCTCTCTCTCTCTGTCTCTGTCCCTCTCTCTGTGCCTGTCTTCCTCCCACTCTCTCATGGTCACTCATATAATTTATTGTCATATATCTGATAAGAATAACACCTTGCCTTGGTTGTATTTTACGTAATCGATTTTGGTTGACTATTTAATTATTGCATCGCAAAGGCATGGCGTTGTTAGCAATACAAAAGTTTTTTTTTTAGAAGTATGTGCTACAGAAAGTTATATGTCAGCTCGTTCAGTGGGAGCCTTGAAGTTACAGTAACATACACATTTAATATTAGCATTAATCGATCTTAGTTCAACTCCAAGGGGTGTTTGGAAAGCTTTAAAGGCCTTGTAATAAAAAGCTTTCTCTCTAGCGTTCCATCAACCCCTTTGTCCCCTACTACATAGATCTAGTACTTGTAGCCCGTCCTCCCATCCATCTCCCCCGCGACACCCTCCACGGCGACAGTTGTTGACGATATCTGGCCAATACTGAGTGTCAGTAACTGCTTTAAACCCATGTCCCCCCCCATCTCCTCAGTGTTAAGCTGTCAGCTAATGGACCGACACGTAGTGTAGTGGGTGGGTGTGACTGTCTGTCTGTACGCGACAGCACATGTGATGATCCATGACTATAACAGGATTTGATGCCGGGGCTGTGGATATAGATCTGTAGGTATGGCTTTCATTTAGGATCAAAATAACAACTATAATGTGGGACAGGGCCTCACAGTCTAGGCTCAGAGTTGAGAGAGTCCCTCCAAACTGAGGGAAAATGTAATGAATAGAGATTAATAATTTGAGTATGATTTATTTTTTCAAATAGAATTTCCTAATACCTGAGTGAGAATAGAAAGCTCAAAGCCTCTCTGATCAGATAAGAATGGTATGCCAGTGATTGGACGCCTACTGCGCTAATGGGTTACCTGCTTCAGGAGTAGGCATCCTATTATGATTATAATGACATTTTGCGGTCCTATTGGAATTATAATGGCCCTTTGCGGTTTGAGGCGAGAGGCTTTCCCTCCATTTGAAGGGACTCTCTCATATTCGGGACCTAGACTGCATATCAATTTTGGACTTGCAAAAAGTCCCCAAAGCCCTTCATTGACCTTCTATTTAGATGTGAAGTTGGAATTTTTGCACATTTTCATCCGATATTTGGGGTGGCAAATGTCCCATGTTTACATTAAATATAAAACTTATTCTATGACCGGATCCACGCTGATATTGGATCTCAAGGAGTTAGCAATGAATAATGTGATTACGACGACTGTAACATGTACATCTGAAACACGAAACGTATGGTTTATAATTGTGTAACTGGTATAAAGTTAAAACTTACTTCTTCGGAACTGTAAAGCACTTAGAAAAAAAAACATATTTCCAAGAAAAAGTTTCAATCACTGATCCCTGATCAAAATATTTCCAGACCTCCCTATTATATATGCTGAAATGTTTACACCCTGTCTGACCTGTTTTTACTCTAAACTCTGATCACAAAACAAACCTCTCAAGAGGACCACCGTCATGAGGGTTGCTGTTCCTTATAGATGTTTTTATCCTGGAGTTCATATAACCCACATCAACATGACCTGGCCCAGAAAGCTGCCACGTTCTGTGACTGTGGCGTCCTGTCTTTTTTCCTCTCCTGTCTTTTTTCCTGCTTTCTTACAACAAACACAAGGAGTAGAGACAGTTCCTCTCCTGCTACGTCACAAAAGCTATTAGGTGACTCGGGTGTTTTATGGCGCTATTTGACCTTCTGAGTAAATGTTGGTGTGATACGTTGGCCACTTCTATATTTAGATTTTTCCGTTTATACTTATATATAGGTGCGTTTTTCAAAGTCCCGATGAAGCTTCGTCAGGGATGAAAGTCTTCAGTATCTATAAAGAAATCAGTATTTTTGAAACCTTATAAGAATTGTCAATTTCACCCGAATTCCATCATTCTTTAAACTAAAATTTCGATATGTGCTTTTTCCCTTGCCAGAAATAGCAATCCCTGCTTAGAGTTATTTTACTCTAAGGGTGAAGCTAGGGAACAAGTTTGTGTCAAATCCCTGGGGAAAACACATACTGATGAATTTTACCAGTGGACAAAATCCATACTGAAACTCCTGGAGGAAAACACATAGTCTAGGCTCACACCTTCTTAGATCAGATAAGAATTGTTACGTAATAACTCGTATCGCAGTGATTGGACGCCTACTCCGCTAATGGCTTTGCCGGTCTTGTAGTAGGCATTCTAATAGAATTCTAGTGGCAGTTTGCGGTTTGGAGCGCGACTTTCCCTCAGTTTGGAGGGACAGTCAACTCTGAGCCTAGAGTGACTAACACTGGACAAAATACATACTAAAACCCCTAGAGAAAACCCACACTGAAACTGAAACACTCATAAAATGGTTGCGTACATGATTAAACTGATAACCAAATCGTGGATGGCTAGGGAAGTAATCCTTTCATTTCCCCCCAAATGTTTTAGATCATTGCTGTTTAAAATGGATCTTAAAACTGCATTCTCAGCTATTACTACTTTTAAAAAAAAGGTTTACAAGCTTACTCATTGTTTGACATAAGACTGAAGTTATCAATATTTAGTTGATGTTTCATGTCTATATCAATACCAATACCTTACTGTAAAACATCTTCAGCAATAAAAGAATCCTTGAATTGAATATTTGAGACTGCCGGGAGGACATTGTTTAGATCAGAGATGTCAGAGATCCCTTCATCAATGCTTATTTACCAATGTGGGTTAGATAATTGTTGCAATGATCATTCACTTAAATCTTGAATTAATTAAACCCTTAATTGGTTCATGAATAAATAAATAGATATTACAAGAGAGGCTTTCCCTCAGTTTGGAGGGCCTCTTTGTCAGCTCTGAGCCTAGACTATATATATACAGGTTAACTAACAAGTTGGTTGAAAGAGCGTAAATATTGCATGAGTTACGTAGCAACGAGTGTAATATTCTAAGCGACTGAAACCAAAGAGTTAGTTAACAAATTTATTATACATGCTTTCAATCCTGAAAATAGAATGAAAATCGAGTCATAAATTTGAATTTTACCGATAATCTTAGTAAAAAAAACCCAGATTGGTTGCCATGACAACCCCATATAAATCACTAGTGAAATATGCACTATGCGTTAAACACTCTAGATACATTGTTTTCAGAGCAATGCGTGTACATATGATAAATATCATTATCCCGGTAACGTTATGGAGACCCAATTGATAGTTATTGGTATGGGACCACGAGGTCTTTGAAGGACAAGCATAATAGTGACCATATTTCCGAACTGCCCTATGACAACACATTGTAAATACAGCACTTCGCACACAATAGGGGTATGACAAAGAAGGGTTTATTATCCTTACTTAACCCTCCTCTCACAAGCTCACCCTTGTCCTGTCATATTATTGCTCATGTAGTCAACTTGTTCCATGTTTTTGTATCTGGTCTCTGTTACTCCAGATACTAGGGGTGTTCAATAGATAGACATTATTGTGATTATTAACAGAGATATTTATTTGTCAAACATTGTTAAATAAGTCCGGACAACTATAACAAAAGAAATAGAATTTTCACCAGAGAATGTTTGAAACCTGATCTATTCGGAAAAAGGGAAAGAAGCATCTACACAATCACTCCTTTAAACATATTTCTGTGAAAGCTATGTTTCTCAGGTCTTCCAGGAAGACCTGAGAAACATTTAGTACAATTTAAAAAATGGGTCTGCAAAATAATTTCTTTCAACAAATCCTGATTGTCCTTATTTTGCTGGACAGACCCATAATATCTCTTAATGATATGCATGAATATCCGAGGCTCGCCCGGTACTTAGTCCATAATCAATGGGCAGAGTGAGGTCAGGCGCTAATAACGTATTGAGCGATGACTTAGGTGTATTTAGATATGGGCCCGTGCTCTGTTGTAGAAATAGCAGGTTTCTATATTAATATCAGGGAGAATTGACACTGAGAATCTTGCTTAAAATGGCCTTTTGAAACCAACATTTACATGTGATTGTATTAAATAGTATATAGGCCTCTAATGAATATGTATAAATATAAAAAAATGTGATCGCCTGGTTTAAGTCTAGGCTCAGAGTGGTGAGAGTTCCTCCAAACTGAGGGAAAAGGCTCAGAGTGGAGAGAGTCCCTCCAAACAGAGGGAAAAGGCTCAGAGTGGAGAGAGTCCCTCCAAACAGAGGGAAAAGGCTCAGAGTGGAGAGAGTCCTTCCAAACTGAGGGAAAAGGCTCAGAGTGGAGAGAGTCCCTCCAAACAGAGTGAAAAGGCTCAGAGTGGAGAGAGTCCTTCCAAACTGAGGGAAAAGGCTCAGAGTGGAGAGAATCCCTCCAAACTGAGGGAAAAGGCTCAGAGTGAAGAGAGTCCCTCCAAACTGAGGAAAAAGGCTCAGAGTGGAGAGAGAGGCCCTCCAAACTGAGGGAAAACCTCTCGCTCCAAAATGTCTAACAGTACTAATCCCATCACGCCAGGACGCCTAGAAACGTGGGAATACGTATGAATGGTGTATTTTTACATACACACAAATCTACACGTTTCTTCATCCACGAAGGCAAGTGGTGGTGGCTCAGCAGGGGACGCCAAATCCCTCAGAAATGTGGTTGCCCGTTGGGCAACCAGAATTTCAAAAGTGGTTGCCCAGTACATTCATTGGTTAAAATCGAGAAGCAAATTAATAAAGGACACATTGATTTGAAATAGAAGAAGAATAGTAATGTTACAATGACAGCTCTGAACTCTCAAAATCAATGAAGACATTTAAAATGTAACATATGCCATTAATACGTTGTTGTGACTAGGGCATGTCCCTATCACCCGCCACACCCTGAGGGCCTGATTGTTTCGACTTTCAAATATGATTTCCTTACTGGGTGTCATGTATGAATTGAATTGAATTGAAAAATCTTTTATAGTATCGTAACAGGTACAATTTAAAGGAAAAAAATGACAAATTGGTCTACAGACTTCTGGGATAGTCCCAGTTCTTCCAGTCGTTACCATTATTTTTGGAAGAATAATAACAGATAACTAAGCTAGAGGTTACTTAGTGGCAAGTTTGCGTATGAAAACATGAGTAAATAGGTTTTAAGTCTACAATAATTAATTACATAATTATGTGTTAACAGTTTAACTTATCATAATAGTAATATGACTACATGGTCTGCTATGTCTTTTTCGTACAATACAGTACGATTAGTTACATAGTATGGCAATTAATGAAGTTATGATATAGTACAATATCATGTAAGAATGAATAATGAGATCTTAACAATATTTTTACAGTCAGGTTCAGAAGGCAGTTGTGGTCACCTAAGTTTCAGGGAGTCATTAACACTTTAGCCTTAGTCTTAGCCTTGCGGTTAAGCTTATCGCTGGATGTGGAATCGAGGAATTTGGGTGTCTGGACCTAACTGTTTACTTAATATATCGTTCTCTTAGATACAGGCGATCTTTTATCAATCAGAGCTGGTTATATCTACTCTAACCAGATATTAAACACAAATTTTTACTTTTGTCAAAATGTGATAATACAGCTTGTCGGATGTACTTCCTTGAGGCTTTACATTGTGTATGTAGTTGTTTTCTAATTACTGAAAACTAGTGAAATGGCAATCGAATAACATAATATGATAAAATAAAATTACATTGTGTATGTAGTTGTTTTCTAATTACTGAATTGTTACAGACAAAAAGCTACTCTATACTATTATATTTAGAACAATGATGAGTTAATGAGATGAAATGAGTGTGATTAAAAGAAATTTTTATAAAAGAAGGTAACGAAAAAGTATTATATCAATGGAGTACATCAGAACTGCTGCTGTCGCAGCTACAAGCAACATAGTTGTTGCTACTAGCTCATTGTTTTATCCGTGGGATAAATGCGCTGGTGGTTCGTTACCAGGCATAATTACAATGTGCAATACACGTTACATGATACAGATTATAATATAAGTGCAGATTATAATAGGGTGATATCAATTCATATATCAAAGTAGTGGTTAATAGCCATGTTACCTCCCAATATAGCGGTCTTTACAGCTGACTTGAACATAAGTTTATCATTGATGCGTTTTAATATGTATATTCATTATTGCCCCATATCACCTCTACCTTTGTTCCCAATCTTAGCTCCAAACTCCCGAAATCAACATAGATATTAACTGTTTACTTTTTAACACCAAGATAATTTTTTTCTGAGCCCTGATCAGTGACCGTTTTTCAACTTTTACTTGGTTTCCCCTTCAGTGAAGTCTGAGAGGGCGTCAGGGGAAAGTGTACAGGAGAAACAGAATCGTCCAGGATCATACTAATTTTCCAGGATCTTCGACCAAAATGCCCTTTTTCCAGACATTGAATTTATTCTAAATATTGTGCAAAGGTGTTGGAAAATATTACTGATAGAAGGGATGAGTGGCTAGGTTGAGATCATCGGGATATAATGGAAATATATGTTAGGTTTGGGCCAGTTGCCCGCCGGGCAACTGAGTATTTACTTTTAGTTGCCCAGACTAAAAATATGGTTGTCCCGGGCGCCCGGGCACCCGATTTGGCGGACCCTGCTGGCTTAACCTTTAATAAGGAAAACTTGAAACATGTCATGGTCTCTAGAATAAATCAAAGGTTTTATTTCTTCTTTATTTCATTAAAGGCCAATAACATAATAAATTCCATTAAAAAAAGGCAATATGCTAACAAACGAAAACGTTATAACGCTATATTATATGGTTTAAAAGTCCACCTCGATTAGAGATGAATCCTCAGGCTTTTGTTGTAGCTTAGACATTGAGGGAAACAAAAAATTAAAATATTTAAAAGTTTAACAAAAAAACAAGTGGGAATTACTATGGGGAATTACTATGACACGGGGAATAACTATGATACTTTTGGTTTCACTCCTAACAACTACAGACTTTTAAAAAAAAGATGTCGACCCATGTGAATCCCATGCCTTTTTTTGCCCTGGCTAAGATAGGAATCTGTCCTACACAGGATCCAAAATAATCACTATTTGGGTGAAATCGCCAGAATATGTACAATTCACCTTACAGAATCCTCTCAAATAACCCAAATTTAAGACGAAAATCAGGTTCAAAATACATTTTCAACTCTAGCAGACAGATTTATTGAATGAATACAATACAGCATACACTGAGATATACTCAGCATTAATCAGTTTTCACTCTAATTTAGCAGAATTTGATAGATGTGTAGAGCTGTAGATTGTGCAATTTCTGAAAATCTACTCGAACAAAGATCCAAACTAGCCACTTTATGGGGAACTGAGGTAGACGTCCACCCTACCCTTAACCCAAGGGATGATTACCATAAGAAACTATAGTTAGAAGCAGTAGTTTAATGCATAAATAATATCCATGCAAAGCCAGGTTATTTGTTAGCATGTAATGAATGCATCAAGTCCATGCTGGTAATGAGAGGAGAAGGAGCATTCATTGTGTTCCTGGCATCTCCCGAGAGCATACCCACACTCTCACTGCCTGCCTATGTGACTTGCTCATTTCAGGCGCTACAGGGGAGCCTTCAAACAATGGCTTGTGTTTGAAAGCTTATCGTCATTTTATTGCCTGAAATAAATTATCTCTATGGGAACTGCATTAGTTATTGAAATTAATTCTCGTTTGGCAGTGACTGTTATTGCTGCGAGTATGGAGGTATGTGTTGAGGGGGTCAGAATAGATTTTTAACCTTGTCCTTGGGCTCCCAATCTGGTAACCTTCAGATTTCTTTAGATCGGTTTTGGTCTGACTCTGTAATAGCAAGTACACTGTTTTAAACTCGTTGGTAATAGTAGGCACAAAAGGCAGTGTTCTCACGTAGTTAACGCAACACGATGCTAAGAAATATTCTGAACAGTCTAGGCGCAAAGATGAGAGTCCCTTCAAACTGAGGGAAAGCCTCTCGTCTCAATCCACAAAGTGCCATTATAGTTCCATTGAAACCGCAAAATTTCATTATCAAAATCCTATTAGAAGGCCTAATCATAGGCTCTTTATTCTAAGACTAAGACAATATTAACTATCGGATCCAGTTGATATAAGAAGGCAACCAGTAACATGTCTTAGTGCTTTCTATATAGTAGCCTGTGGCTTAATTCCTCTAAGCTGGGCCTGTAGCGTCTTTGGGTTACATATCTGGTTTATTCCTCTCAGTCGTGATGATTGATAATTAGTGCATATGTCATTGTATATGGCTGCTAATACTGTCACTTACGCGTGAATAGAATATGTTATTGTTGGGACTAGGCTCTGTGGTGATATAGATTAGATAACGCCATTATGTAGTGGGTTACCATTGCTGAGCAAGGATGCTATGTGACCTGTTCACATGCATGATTAATAAATAATAAAATCTATTTATTTATCAGTTGGTCTCTGTCTCTCTCTCTGTCTCTGTCTCTGTCTCTCTCACTCTGTGTCTCACTCTGTGTCTCACCCTGTGTCTCACTCTCTCTCTTTCTCTCTCTCTCTCTCTCTCTCTCTCTCTCTCTCTCTCTCTCCCTCTCTCTCTCTCTCTCTCTCTCTCTTTCTCTCTCTCTCTGTCTCTCCCCTCCCTCTCTCTCTCACTCTCTCTCTCTCTCTGTCTCTCTCTCCCCCCCCTCTCTCTCTCTCTCTCTCTCTCTCTCTCTCTATCTTTCTCTCTCTCTCTCTCTCTCTCTCTCTGCATGTCTTTGTCAGTCTGTCCTCTTGAGGCTTTTCTGCCTGTCTGTCCCTCTGCCCCTGTCCATAGTGTAAAATGAGACTATGGGATTGTCTTCGCTCTTCTCCCTCCCTCCCCCCTCTCTGCCCCTCTCTCCCTCCCCCCTGCCCCCCGCTCCCTCGCACCATGCCCTGTCCACTACACAAGGCTACAGATGATTTAATTCCAATCGCTTTGCTCCTCATCCCCAATATTGGTACAGACTCTGCTATGCCTGCATCCATTCCACCTGTAATAGACCATATAATACACTACATCTGGCTCTGGGCTATTTATAGCATTGACTCACAGATTCTAGCTAGACCTAAAGCTACCAAATATATATGGGTTAGATCATCTGAAAATGTACAATTGGCAGCTCTGCAGATTGATTAAATTCTGCGAAATTAGACAGAAAATGATAACTATTTGGTATATTTTATTTTATTTGGTATTTGGTTGATTCAAAATATCAGTTCCGTTATGAATGTTAACCTGTATTTTCAACCAGATTTCTGTCTTTAATTTGTTGTTTTTTTGAGTGGGGAGTAGGTGAAGGCGAATTGTACATTTTCTGGCGATTTGACCCATATATATGTGTGTGGGTGTGATGTAAACAGTGATGCTGGTAGAATAAACCTTTGATGTGGCTATTATATCGGGATTGTTCTGGCTAGAACTTCACATCTATAAATTACACTTTCTTCTGAGTGTTTCTGTTAACCTAATGTTGGTTATATGTACGTCACAGATGTACTTGTTATGTTTCGTCCTCTTTAGTTGGATACACTTACTTTCAGAACATTTCTGGTGACCACAATGTGATGTTTTCAAATCAGAATAATTATATATGTAAGAAAATGGTGGGGTGGGTGGGTGTGTCTCATATAAGTTGAGTATGGGGTTATTTGGCACTGGTCAAGATACACCCTCCCCGAAATGATAGCCCAAAATGATTATGGTAAAGCCAACAATCACATTAATTCGACTATGTATATATGGACTGCCTTGCCATTGTGTCAAACTGGGTATGCAAACTGCTCTTTTGGAATTTAGGGAATTTATAGTTGAGTATTATGAGAGTTTTAATATAAGTTCCCATAGTTATGAAATGTATACTGTATAATGTATGTGATGAAAGGCTCTTTTTTTATAACAACCTTTATTCAATATATCAACAAATCCACCATGTTTATTTAAATATACCAATTTACCAATTTAAAATATATATATGAGCATTTCTCACGAAACGGGTGCAATTGGGTTTTGCTTTTTAAAAAGGCAGTAACCTTAAGGAATTGGTGTAAATGTATTTACAAATGGGCTTACTGCATGGAGGAGACGGTGTTCTTTCCTGCCATATATGGTGTCCTATATCTACGGGGAATGTTTCTATGATATTTTTGCAAAAAATATGCATTTTTCTTCATTTTTTCCCCTTAATTGTTCCATATTTTATAGAGATTGTGAGCTCACAAATATAAAAAATGTCCTCCTCATTTCTTTTTACTTCTAATATGAAGGACAGAACTGGAATCAAAAAAAAAACTTAGCAAAATGGGGAAATACTGATATGGAAAAAAATTAGACATGAACATCTTTTGGCTAAAATCAAGTGTTATTTACACTTCCAATTACATTTTCTTCAATTACAAAATAAATAATTAATCTTTTCAAAGAATTTTCACCTGTGTCTGTGAAGCAAACAATAATGTTTAGAAAGATTACAAAAAATTGGGTAAGTATCCAAAAATATTTCTACAGGAAGGTTTTCTCTCCAAAAAACACCCCTGGCTAAAATGGGTTGTTATTTACATTGCCAGATGAAATTCTTTGGCATTTAAAAACAATGGTGATGACATTAACATCCTATTTAGGTTAATTGACATTCATTGTCAGCTATACACACAACAAGACATTTTTATTTTACTCCAATTCTTACGGAAGATATGACTGAAAATGTAGTGACAGTGTAAATAACCTATGCGTTATTTACATCTCCCGAGTGGTGCCACAATTGAATGCATGCTCCCATCTAGCAGCAAACATGGAAAAATATCATATAACCAAGGACCCATTCAATGTGACATGGAGTTAAGTCCTTGTGAGTACTCAGAACAGTTTTATCAATGCGTTAGTGTGATGACAGAGCCCTTTTTTTAATACCCCAGTTGTTCACTTTCAGACATCTGATATTGAGAATCATTTTACTAGATATAATGGATGTTTAGTCCCCTATTGAATAAGCTGATGGATGAACCTTATAGAATGGGTTTAAATGGGATGGGAGGGGACTTTAGAGGTAAAATGAATAGAAATCAAATTTGGATGATGTAAATAACGTGGACATGTAAATAACATTGGCATGTGCAGGCTTGTTTTGGAAGCACTCCTTTGTGTGATAAATGATTTAGAAATCATGTCTAAGGTGTTTTTGTGGTAGGAAATACACAAAGTTATTAAGATGTAAACCAATTTTATATTTTAATGTTTCATTAATGTAACTTTTGTCCAAGCAGCAGAAGAGAAGGTCTAGTAGATAGTTTGCACCTTATTGTGGCCCATTAAAAATGAGAATTGAAAAACTGCAATTGCACTGACAACTTGTGAAGGTATCAACCACTGAAAGGAGCTATTCTGTGCTACTCTGGCATTCCTCAAGCAAAGCATCCTAGCCATTTCAAAGATTCATCATGTCATAAGTGCATTGGTATCCACCTCCAAGCCTCCCAATATATACCAGCATATGGTGAAAGTTGTGGCCAACAGTTCATAACAATTGGGTGTAAGGGACTTTCTTGGGGCAGGCCATAGAAAAGGTCCATGTGGCACTAGATATGGCAGTAAAAAAGAATGAACTGATGATTGATGTGGAAGAATTATTCGAGCAGGCTCAGAGCAATAGGTGCACACCTGATTTTATATTTGATGACAAGTAGGGAGGCACTACAAATTCTTAGCCATTGTTAAAGGCATGGGATGGTGCCAAGAAATCAGACTCTTCAACAGTGATTTCTATTTTCGGAGATCTCCTGCTGCAAATCAGACGGCAATTTCCAACCAAACTGCAGTTCCCACCCAAACTGCAATAGATGGATGAGAACTGATTTAAATGAAGGACTAGAAAAGAATGATTATTAGAAAGAAGTTGACAAGGAAGAGATGACACCCTTATTGTCCCTGAAAAAAATCCTGATAATGGAGGAGAGACCTTCACTTGTCCTGAAAAGACTGACACATGGTAAGAGAAGAGGGTGTGACACCCAATGTGATAGAGCGAAATGGGAAAGAGACCATAATGACCAATGAGGTAAAAACAGAAGGGGAAAGACTGCAATAATTGATGTCACCAAGACTGAAGTAGAAAAGGATGTGGTGACTAAGGTGATGAAAATTGGAATGCAACAGCAACAACTGAGGTAAAAAAAAGAAAGCTGGGGATGAGACAGTGACAACTGAAGTGAAAGAGATAGGCAGGAAGAGACCATGTTGACAAAGATAGGCAAGGAAAAGACAGTGATAACTGAGGTGACAGAGACTCCAGAAACATAAAGGAGAAACCTCCAATGACTGAAGGGGAACAGACCATGGTGACTGAGGGGACAGAGGCAGACAGGGAAGAGACTATAATGACCAAGATGAGTTAGGCTGATAGGAAGAGATTGCAACAAGGTAACAGAGGGAGAAGGGAAAGGGTAAGCAACTGAAATGAGCAAGAGACAAAGGGCACAAGACATTGACAACTTAAGTCAGAAGTGACAACTTAAGTCAGAAGTGAAAGAGACCATGATGACCAAGGTTACTGAGATAGTCAGGGAAGAGGCTAAGACAAGTGAGGTGGCATTGACAGTGATTTATGTACCAACAATGAACAGTTTATAGTCCTCATGTACAACAATGGTTTGCCATCAAGGGCAACTTATATGAAGGAAGGCCACCAAAACCACCTTATGATGTCTATGAACTCCAGCTTGATGGCTAGTAGAAGCTACAAGCTACATGTGGTTATTTACATCTCCCACTGTTATTTACATCTCCCATTTTAAAACCTCTCAGTAAAGCTTTAAAAAATTCAGAAAATTTGGTCAATTTGTCAACTTACTTCAAGGAAGTTTGTATTTTTATTACATAAAGGAACAAAACCAACTTACGAAATCCTTTTCTCCTGTTGAATGTAGATTTTATCAAAGAGGGTACAATACATGTTGTAATTTTCTAATATATTCTCAATTATTAAGACTCAAAATGATTAGCATGATGCTAAATCAATATTGATTTAGATTATTGTTGTTTGCTTCAAACAATCAGGGTTTATAAAGTCCATAGGTTCTTAGATTTCTAGCCATTTCTAGTTATAAGTTATTTACATCTTCTCATGTTATTTACATTGACACATTGGTTATTTACATTGTCCATTTTTCAAGTCCACCCACCAAATGATTTGTAGGTACAGACAAAAAAGAACTATATCAGTGCATTCTGTCATTCCTTTATTCTATGTAAATGTCCATTTCAGACAACTGCATGCATTTTGCTGGGTAACAAGCTATTTGAAAGAACCCCTGCTCAAAATAAATGAGATTTTCAATCCTATGGGACCAATTTTAATGACATTTTTTCCTAAAAATTAGTTTTGCCGCGATTTTTTTTTATGTTTTCTGGTAGAATACATTTGTGTGACATATTCCAATAATCAGGACTAATTTACCAGCAAAATAACTTATGCAGAGACAACATACTGCTCATGGCCGTGTAAATAACACCGAAACATGAACACAAACTTTGATATACTGCTGCATGAAGGGAAAAGCTCAAACAATGTAGCGATTTCTGGCAGAGATGCACCAAACTACCTTCTACAGTATATGGTATGATTCGATATGATTATTCAAAATTTAAAAAATGATCCACCAAAACCCCAATTGCACCCATTTCGTGAGAAATGCTCATATATATATCAGGGCGATTAACACAATACTGGTACAAAAGCCCTTCATTCCTGCTTCAAGAAATCTCCGGAAAGATAAATAATGCACCGAAAGGGATAAAAGGAGATATACGCAATAACCTTACATACCAATAGTTAGCGAACAAGGGCGACGGGGGGTCTTATTACAAAAAATAAAATGACTACCGTATATATTTGAACGTTTCGCAGCAAAGCGAGCGGAGTAAATCCAACCAGCTGGTCAGCTAGCTAGATTCATTTTTCACCACTTTTCGATAATTTTGTTCCCATTCCCTGTACCTTCGTTGGGTCTGGAGGTTGCGACACATGGAGGAATACAGATGGTATAGAGTAGAGTATTATAATACAGATGGTATAGAGTAGAGTATTACTATAATACAGCCCCATCCCTCCGCCTACACACCCGAACGGTTGTATACAAACATGTCGCACCTGTTCATTTTACACATCAATAATGCACACTTTCCAAATGAAAAAAAGTTCAAATTTTTTTCTGATCAGCAATTTTGACCATTACCTTATGTCTGGTATACATTTAGATATGAATAGTCAGTTTAATCATCAAAAACATCACCACATGCTATACAATACACAGTCAAGCGAGTGTGATCGTTAGATGGGTGGGCGATGGTGTGGTGTGGGGGTGCGTGGTGGTGGGTGGTGGTGGGTGGACTTATGGAAATGTATCAGCCTTAATTTGAAAAATACTCTATTTGTCAAAGGTTATGTATATGGGTTAGATTTTCTGAAAATATACAATTGGCAGCTGTACACATTTAGTACATTCTGCACAATTAGGCTGCAATTTGGTCAATACAAGGTGAATTCGAGTATATTCGGCATTGCATTGATTCTAGCAATCTGTTTGGTTAGGTTGAACTGTATTTTGAACTTTATTTTTGTCTGAAATGTGGGTTATTTGAGAAGATTGGCGAAGTTGAATTGTACATTTTCTGAAAATCTTACCCATATGTGAGGTTGACAAATAGGTAATCAGGCTTCTGGATAAATCCAGTTTATCCAGCCTAACTTTTACCTTTATAGAAAAGCTTGCTTATACTGTATAGACGTAGCACCGCCAGTTAATTAGAGTTCATATCATAATCATAACGGGAATTACGAGCAATAAAACTAACAATATAAAACATTTTAGAAGAATGTGCCCTTGCGCCTAGTCCGTGGGTTGTTTGACTGCTTTAATTTAATTATGAACATAATATTTTAAACCAAATTCTAATATAATCGCAGTCTAGGCTCCGTACCTCTCATAATAATAATAATATAATAATAATATATAATAATAATAGTATATCTGTGAGTGGACGCCTACTGCGCTAATGGCTTCCCCGGCCCCGGAGTAGACATCATAGGGTTTCCCTCTGTTTGGAGGGACTGTCTCAAGTCTGAGCCTGTACTTGGCTTAAAAGTCATTATGACTCATAAGCCTGATAAATATGATCCAAATATGGAAAATAATTTGTTAAGGTCTAAATTTAAATTACTGTAACTGCTTATAAAAGAAATATAATCGGTTTATAATAATAATGAAAATATTAGATAATAAAAACAATAATTATAGACCTTGTATATCAGAGGTCACCATGGTGTCAAGCCTAGGTTTAGTCCACCTCCCATGAATGCCTTTCTCCCCCCCCCCCCCCCTCACATTTCTCCGTATAACTACGTCATGATAATATTATTATCCTCCCATGGTGAATGACAAGCTAGTACAGGTTGACTCGTGTGTGCTCAGTCAGGTAAAGGTACTCTGTGGTGTGTGTATGCTCTAATTGTCTACACCTAACTCTTTCATTCAGCATTGTATGCAAAGGAGTTATTTTATCCGAACGTTTAAGCCGCTGAATATAATTTGGGATGGGGGTGGGGGTGGGGGGGGGGGGGGAGTGTGTGTGTGTGTGAGAGAGAGAGAGTGAGAGTGATTTGTAATGGGTGAAATGGCCTGAAAATGTACAATTTGCCTTCTATTCACTAAACCTCTCCAAAAGGCCAGATTTACGACAAAAAATAAAATTCAGTTTAATATGAACGAACAGATTTTCTTAATCTTAAATCCACACAATACCAAATATACCCAGATATATACCCAATGTTTATCACTTTTAAGCCTGGATGTGTAGATCTGCAGATTGTACATTTTCACAGTCTAGGCTCAAAGTTAAGAGAGTCCAAGTCTAGGCCCAAATTTGAGAGAGTCCCTTCAAAGGGAAAGTCTCTCGCCTCAAATCGCAAATGGCGATTATAATTCCATTAAGACCGCAAAATGTTATTATATTCCCATTAAAACGCCTAGTCCTAGGCCAGGAAACCGATTAGCGAAGTAAGCTGGCATACGATTCTTATCTGATCTGAGGGATGGGACCTAGACTGAGTCCCTTCAAACTGAGGACCTCTCGCTCCAAACCACGACCGCAATATGTCATTATAATCCCATCTGGACGCATAGTCCTGGGCCAGGAAAGCGGAGTGGACGTCCAATCACTGATATCATTCTGATCTGATCTGAGAGGCTCGGAGCCTAGACGGTTCGGGCGACTTCAGCCTGTTATGTGTATATGCTGGTTATCAACCCTTCAGTACAAATGGGTCAGACTCATTCTATCTGAACCCTTAAACCCCAAATAGATCAACTTAGTTTGATAAATGATCTGTCGTACATGGAAATATGCTGTCCCCAAGCTTGTATTTCAGCATTTCACGGTCAGTTTAGGACTAGGAATGGGTTTGGATGGATCCAACAAATCATTTGCAATTGGATTTTTTCTCTCGATTTTGTCCAATGTTTTACCAGGCTCTTTCTAGTTCTAGTACATGCCTTTAATTCCCAAGGTAGTATACTGCCATCTATTGCTGTATGATGTTTAACCTGGCTGTTTACTTTTTAATCCCCCTCACCTCTCCCCCTGGCTTCTGTGGAGTATATTGGCAGGTGGAGGGAGGGAGGGAGGACAGGCAAAGACAGGCACAGAGAGACAGATAGACAGAGAAAACGACAGAAAGAGACATGCATGCAAAACTCAAATAAAATACATGTAGTCCACATTTTTCTGTGAAGAGCCAAAAGGTGATTGGGTGCGAAAACCTATCATTTAACGATGGTTCTCTCTTTCATGTATTAATGCTGAAAATAATATACCAATAATTGATAATAACAATTTATTCCCAGTAAACATACTTAGTTTTATTGCAGTAAGATCAGTGATGGATATATCAAACATTAATAAGGATGTAAGGGTTAATATGGGGCTATCACAAAGCCCCCATTGCTGGTTTGAGTGTCTGGGGACTCAGTAAATGATATGAGTGCATGTTATATCACCCTGCATCATGCCAGCTACATCAGATGGGTCAAGTCTTCAAAAAATGTACACTTAACCTTCACCAACCCTCTCAAATAACCCAAATTTAAGACGAAAATCAGGTTAAAGATACATTTCGACATAACCAGACAGATTTATTTAATGAATATAATACAGAATACACTCAGATATACTCAGTGTTTATCATTTTTCACTCTGATTTAGCAGAATTTGAGAGATGTGTAGAAATGTAGATTGTGCATTTTCTGAAAACTTGAACCAGACGCTGTGGATGTGTAGCAGCAGCTAGTCAAATGTTATCATGCTTTAGTATTTAACTAACTCATAGTGGGATGGCTGCCAAAATGTGCTACCAGAAACATTCTAAAGAGTATTTTGCGAATTTTTCAATATTTCAGTCTAGGCCCAAAGTTCGGAGAGTCCCTTGAGACGGAGGGAAAGCCTCTCGCCTCAAACCACAAAGTGCCATTATAATTCCATTAAGACTGCAAAATGTCATTATAATCCCATTAGAACGCCTAGTCCTAGGCCATGAAACGAATTAGCGAAGTAGGGGTCCAGTATGAAGAAATGGATTTGAATCCACAATTATAAATGGATTGATTGTTTTGGATCAAGAAATGTGCTACCAGAAACACTAGAATATTTTGCAAATTGTCAATGATATTGTCAAATACAAAGGGTCTAATTCTGTGTGTAAAGCTACCCAAAATGTGTGTGTGCTTTTGCTACCTGACCAACCGGGATGCCTGGCTTTTTGCTATGGATTTGTATGTATTTCTATATATGTTTGAACTTTCCCTTATAATTTCTTATCATTATATACATAGAAACCGTCCATGTTCTGTGAATCGGACCCATACATACGGGATTAATGATGTTAGATGACCGGGGCTGTACGTATTATACCACCCTGGAGTAATGTCACAACACTGGACAGACATTGTCGTGTAAATTACCGGAGGGGCATCTGCTCTTTTCTTTACATTGTGTCGTCTATTCTGACTGCAAATTATACTTTATGGAAGTAGTTAGTGCCATGTGAGACCAGTGATCACAAATTGTCAGTGTTCAGTCACTGTTTACTGTATTCATTCACTCACTGACTCCTGTATGAAGAGATGGATATTGAACCACAATTAGATATTATGTTTCAATAGTGTTTTGGATCTTCAAGAGTCCAATTTTTTCATTCACAGGCTCACATATTATGGCTTAGAAAATAAGTTAATATATCCTCCCCACACACACACACAAACAAGTTAATATCTCCCCCACCCCACCCAAACAAATGAAAATAAGAACAAACAGACCCCCAAAAGCAAAGAAAATCCGCAAGTTTATATCCCCCAAACAAGTTGATATCCGCCAACACAGGTTGATATCCCCCCAAAACAATTTGATAGCCCCCAAATATTATGCCTCCTATTTAAGTTATATATCGTGTACGTTTTGTGAGGAAATCTATAAAGGGAAGTAATAGAATGAACATATAGCATTCCATTCATGAGTAACTACAGGAAGTCGCCCAGATTATTTGTTAAGTATTTCAATCAAAAAGACAAATATTTCGTGGTTAAACTTTCACCTATAAAGCTGGTAAAGAAAGTCTTCAGTATTTCTACTAAAATCGGGAATTTTGAAAGACACAACATGTCGAATTTCACCCAAATATCATCATTTTTAACCTTTTAATTCTCAACGAGAAAAATCTGAAAACATTTTCAGAAACATTTCACAAAATTTGTTTACCAAATCTCGTCGAAATTTTCAAAGATTAATATCATCAAAATAAAAAATTCAAATTCCCCCTGCTTTTCCCCTTGCCAGAAATGTTTGAGTATTTTTGTCATGGTCTCCCTGTAGTAGGTGTGTGTATAGTATAGCCTCATGTAAGGTTCACTGCCCTTCCCTACACTCCCTGTATGTGTCATGGTATACCTGACCTTTACCAACTCACTCTCACTCATCAATATGGATTAGTTCTCATGTACTTTTATATAGATTAGGCAAACAAATAAATATCTTAGTTTTTAATCAGTTTACAATCATATATCGTTATATGCAAAATGCCTTCTTAGAAAAATTTAGATTCCTCAGATAGTGAAAATGGGAGTTTGTTTACCAAGTTGTTTTTGGTAATAATTTACCATACATATTCAGACTTCGACTTAGTGTCCCTCTCCCTCTCTCGCTCTCTGTCTCTTGTCTCTCGCTCTCTGTCTCTGTCTCTCGCTCTCTGTCTCTGACTCACACACACACATCTCTCTCCTTTTGTATCTCTCCCCCTGCCCCCTCTCTCTCCTTCTCTCTTTCTCTTTGTCTCTCCCTCTCCCCCCGGTCCCATCTCCCCCTTTCTCCCCCCTCTCTCCCTCTCCCTTTTTCGCTCCCTCTCTCTCACCCCAGTCTGGAACGATGCACTCAGCATATATACAACACTCTAAACATTTTAGCTATATTTCAGCTTTATTTGAATGTCATTCATAAGTTGCCAACATAATGCTAAGTTGGTAGACAACACTTACAGCAGCATGTTATGCTATAAGCCTGGTGTTCATGTTATACTACAAGCCTGGTGTAAATGTTATACTACAAGCCTGGTGTGACACAAGGCTCGCTGGACCTTGTCCTCTCCCGCTCTCACCAGCCTCAAGTGTGTCCGCCCCTCCAGGCTGCCACGCCCCCTTCCTATCTCCCTCTCTACCACTGTGTACATGTACCGTATAACCTCGAGTAGGGGCCAAGCTCTCTCTATACTTAGAGCTGCTATACTTAGCTGAATCCAACACAAATCTATATCTGAATTATTCCATATATACATTTAGAAAAAATCGTAATTCTAAATCAACTTCCTACTTAACAGGCCTTGGTACAAGTGGTGTAACATAAAGGTAATGATGTATATGGGTCAGATTTTCAGAAAATGTACAATCGGCAGCTTTAAACTTTTAGTAAATTCTGCTAATTAAGATGCAATTTGGCCAATACAAGGTAAGTTCTACTATATTCGGCCTTGCATAGATTCTAGCAATCTGTTTGGCTAGGTTGAACTGTATTTTGATTTTGATTTTTGTCTGAAATCTGTGTTATTTGGGAGGATTGGTGAATGCGAATTGTACATTTTCTAAAATCTGACCCATATATGTTGTAAGATGATGTGTTATTTCTGGTACAGGTATTCAATGTGGTGTAATACCTAGTTGAAATACGGCAGGTAACTGATTAGGCAATTAAAGTTAGTACTAGTATGGGTATACAACATATATGACACAATGAGGTATAGCAGACTCTCAAAATTTTAAAATATAAAAAAGTATTGATAGCTTAGCTACACTAAGCCCCAAGCATTTATAAACTTAGCCTATATATGTCTATGTTGTCTAAACACTCCGTTATGTCCTCGACATAATTACAGATTTCAACCTCAACTTCCAAGTAAGTTAACTGTAAAATTAAATCTATTGCCTTTGACTCTCTAGGTTTTAACTATCAGAAATAGACATACAGAATTTATACAAGAATATATATGGAAAATGAGCATAGAAGAAAATGCCAAGTAATTTTAGTTAACAGATACAATAATAAAACACAATATTGTTTTTCACAAGACTTTACTATGGCAAAAATAATTAAATTCTCATTCTATCCACTATTGAAATGTGTTTAGGCAGAGATGTAGTTAATCCAATAATAATACGAGTGAAGGAACTCTGTCAGTTCTGGGCCTAGACTCTATAGCTTCCAGGAAAGTACAGGAAACCTCAGAGTAAAGGACCTCTGTCAGCTCTGAGCCTAGACACTATAGCTTCCAGGAAAGTACAGGAAACAGAATGTTTCCCTCAGAGTGAAGGACCTCTGTCAGCTCTGAGCCTAGCCTGTATAGCTTCCAGGAAAGTACAGGAAACAGAATGTTTCCCTCAGAGTGAAGGACCTCTGTCAGCTCTGAGCCTAGCCTGTATAGCTTCCAGGAAAGTACAGGAAACAGAATGTTTCCCTCAGAGTGAAGGACCTCTGTCAGCTCTGAGCCTAGCCTGTATAGCTTCCAGGAAAGTACAGGAGGACGAGAATGTTTCCGTCAGAATAAAGGGACTCAGTCAGCTCTGAGCCTTGACTATATATCGTCCAGGAAAGTACAGGAGGAACAGAATGTTTCCCTCAGAATAAAGGGACTCAGTCAGCTCTGAGCCTTGACTATATATCGTCCAGGAAAGTACAGGAAACAGAATGTTTCCCTCAGAGTTAAGGGAACTCTTGTCAGCTCTGAGCCTAGCCTGTATAGCTGGGAGGAAAGTACAGGAGGAAGAGAATGTGAGTTTCTGGTTTCAGTGGAATGAGATAGCAGTACATTAGTGAGAGAGCATCAATATGCAGGAGCAGGCGTTGGAGATCAGTAAACCTTACTACATGTACACACACCCCACCTCTGGTTACAGTAACCTAACCATTCAATGCTTGGCAGGCAGGAGGGGCTACATGTAAATAAACCTGTGCCCACCCACTGACACCTCCTCCCCCTGACTCTATATATGGGTCAGATCATCAGAAAATGTACAATTACCAGCTCTACACATTTTGGGAAATTCTGCTAAATTCTGCTGAAAAATGATGAATACCGGTGTATGTTTGATTTTATTTGGTATTGCGTTGATTTAAAGTATCTGCTTTGCTATGTTCAACTGCATTTTAAAGCTCATTTCAGTCTGAAATGTGGGTTATTTGAGAGGATTGGTGTGAAGGTGAATTGTACATTTTCTGAAGATCTGACCCATATGCCCCATTAGCTACAGCTTGCCAAACGGTGGATCAGGTAGACTGGACACTGGGGTAGATAGGGTTAATTTAGCTTGGCTGAATCCTTCTCTGTACATGACTAGATCATTATTGCCATGCTATGTGAAGCAAGGATGAAAGTCGTCAGTATTTCTACTGAGATCAGTATTTTTGAAATAATAATTAGTTCAATTTCCTCCGAATTCCATCATTTATATCCTAAAATTACAAGAAATTCTCAGAATTTAAAAAAAAAAAATCACCAAATTTTCGACCAAGTTCCGTCGAAATGTTAGAAAAAAAAGATTATCAACATCACTTATTTTTTGGTGGGGGAGTTGGATAAGTTGGGAGGGTTGTTAAATAACTAAACACAAAATATCTAGATTATAAAATGTAACTATATCGTATCTTGTGTTTGTAGGTTCTCAGTGAAATTTGTATTAGAAATAATATCTTATAAGACAAATAAATGATAAGTAAATACGATTGTTTCTGCTGCAATTCAACTTCGGAAAGCTCTTTAAGACCTGGGTGTAGTAGGAACATACACTGTACCAACTACCTGACACTGAATAAAAACAGCAATATCTCTGAATCTGTCGGTTGTGATGTGATTCATTGGACGCCCATTTTAGACCTGTCTATCTCTATCTGTCTATACAGATCTATTGTTTGGAGGAACTATATATATCGTCATCAACAATATTTATCAAGTAAAATACCAGACCATTACACTACATATCACAGGAGGGGTTAAAAACCTCCCTTATTGGAGATATAGCCCCCAATCTAGCCCTGTGTGGTTCTATAAAAGGCAAACAAACAATAATAATAACACTGATAATGAGACAAAATATATACGAGTAATAGTAACAATGCTATTGGCAACAACAGCACAACGCCACCAGTAAAAACAATGTAAACGACCAGGGAAGAAAAGCCTTGCCTACGGCGGTATTCGAACCCACGACCTTTGTGTTGGGTGTCTAATGCCCTGGGCTTGCACCAATAAACTGTTGTAATCAATACTGTTATACTAAGTGCTTGTTTTTATTATATTGGCATGGAGGATTATTAAATCTGTCCCTACTCTATGCAGTTTATTGGTGTTTTGGGGGTTAGAAAATGTGAAGTTTGACTTGTTGTCTAGAACATTAAATAGGTCTGTATCTCCTCTGTCGTAGGTCTGTATCTCCTCTGTCTCTCCTCTGTCCCTGTTTGTCTTCACTCCCTCTTCCATTCTGTCATCCTATCCTTCTGTCTGTCCAGTCAGGTTCAGAAGGCAGTTTTGGACCCCTGAGTCTCAGTGGGTCATTAACACTTTAGCCTTAGTCTTAGCCTTGCGGTTAAGCTTATCGCTGAATGTGGAATCGAGGAATGTGGGTGTCTGGACCTAACTGTGTCGCTTTCCTCTCTCTTTCTCCCCTTCTCTTTCTACTTGCCTGTCTGTTTGTTTGAGTCTCCCTCTCTCTCCTCTCTCTGGTTTTTATGTATCGCTGTCTCGTGTCTGTCTCTCCCTGTGCCGTTCTGTCTCTTTCTCTCTGTCTAGAGCTGTCAATGTCTATCTCTATCTCTCTCTCTGTTCACCCCCCTCTCTCTTCCTCCTTCTCTTTCTCTTCCTCTCTCTCCCGTCCTCTCTCTCTCTCTTCCTCTTTTCCCTCCTCTTCCTCTCTCTCTCTTCCCCCCTTTCTCTGTCCCTCCCCCTTACTCTCCCTCTCTGTCATGTCCCTCCCATCTCTTCCCCAGATACCTATGTTTACCTATGTACTGCTCCGCCCCGCCCCCTTCCCCCCCCCTATGTTTACCTATGTACCACGCCCACAGTGCTGTGATGGACAGTGCTAATGGAGAGTAAGTAAAGACAATAAGCCTCAGATACAGTCTATCATCTCAGTGCAAACATTTAATGTTAAGTAGTTTACACTAGCGATACCACACCACCTCGCGGTGATGGTCGTCACCAATACAAATAATTACATGGAATAACTCGACTGGTAGAGGGCATTATGGATGTGGCTAAATAGCCTTAGAGATTCTCTAGACATTTGTGTTCCTTTTTTATTTGTTCTCTGATTAAATAATTAAGGACGTAGATTGATTTGATTGGTTGGTGGCATCATTGGCTGTGGTTAAACTCCAGGATTTCTGAATATTCATGTTTTCCTTTTAATTTTTGTCATCAATAAAAATAATTTTTTGCAATAACTAGATTCATAGAAGGCATTATAGCAATGACTAAATAGTCCCAGGTATAAAATTTACTTCTATTCCCAAATTAATAGAGCTCATGTTTCGTCCAATTTAATATTTGAATACTAACATCCTCAACCTGGAAGGGTCTTTGGGAGATAACCAACTTAGGCAGAGATTGAAATGATTAATAATCCATATTTCCAAACTAATCTGCACCAAACGAGGGATTATGCACCAAACAGTGCACCAGCAGGCCCTCAACATCGGTCATTAATCCTTACATGATTTCCCAGTCTAAGCTCAGTGCCTATCAGCTGAGATAAGATACACTAATGGCTTTCCTGGCACTTTCCTTACCACTACTGTTAATGCAACCAGTTTAAGCTCAGAACCTCTCAGATCAGATAGGTATGGTATGTCAGTGATTGGACGCCTACTGCGCTAATGGCTTTCCTGGCCCAGAGTAGTAAGTAGGCCAACCCCCGAGATTTTAATGGGATTCTTTTTTTGTTCAAATATATTTATTCAGGTAGGTAAACAGATCTATACACGCTCACAAATA
The DNA here is from genome assembly GCA_942159475.1 of Sthenelais limicola. Lineage (NCBI taxonomy): Eukaryota > Metazoa > Annelida > Polychaeta > Phyllodocida > Sigalionidae > Sthenelais > Sthenelais limicola. The sequence goes on from OW804098.1 coordinate 110,110,381, forward strand.
CATGTGGTTTTCCTTGTATCCTGAAACAAATTCTATGTGAGTAATTATCGGGGGTACATGTGTTTTAGAAAAGAAATGAGTTAATGATTAATATCTAATCCTTTTTTAGTTTTGTATGAAGCGATTTTATGATTATGTCTCGTCAATCACGAGATTGTTTCCGAGACTACCTAGTCTAAACACATCTTGTGATGACTCGACATAATTACAGATTAAACTTCAACTCACAAGTAAGTCTCGGATAACTGTAAACCTTTGCTGTCAGGAGCGAGAGAGTTTCCCTCAGTTTGGAGGGATTCTGTCAGTTCTGGGCCTAGACTGCAGCTACCAATGCCTAATAGAGTAGTAATTGATTACTGTATACCCTCTAGATCCCAGTCCCTCACCCTTCTCGTGATGCTAGCCCATATATCTACTGAGCATGCTACGTAAACTTTTCATGTTTTATTCTTTCTTTTGTTCTTTTTTCCTTGTTTTTCCTCTCAGACTAGTGCACCCTTAATGCTTGCCTGGGTCTAGCGCTATGCTGCAGGTCCGGTCGTATAATTTTATCTCTTTCTGGTGGAGCAGAGCTCTTGTGTGAGTAGGTATTAATCTTAGGAGTGGGTGGGTGGGTGTGGAGGGGGGTGGGGGCTCCTTCTGGGCACTTGGTAAATTAATTCTAATCTATACAATGCAAAGCATACAATTTATGTTGGGAAAAGGATCGACCTTCCGCACACATTGCAGCTGGTCTTCCAGGTCACCAAGTTGTACAGTAAGCATTATTTGTTGGACTTGTTCTTTAAATATATGTTCTTTAAATATATGATGTAGAAGGTTTGGTCCTTAGGGAGATTTAGCAACCGCAACGCAACGCAACACAACACAACGCATTCACTAGCTACTTGCGATGTGGTGGTACATTTTTACCGATGTGAGGATCTCTAGGCTAGGCTAGGCCTCTCAAGATATCCCCGAATTGCCTTTGTTGACTAGCTATATGTTATACAGTGAAATTCTGAAACCTATAGAAGCAACTAGAGAACTTAGACATATATTTACACCTGATATTAATACCAGTAAATCTAAATTTAATGCTTAATTAGTGATGCCTTGGAATTTAATTTCGAAACCAAATTTCTTTGAAAAATATCTGCCATTTCCAACCATGCAAATTACATTGAGTAGTACTACTAATTACAATTTAAATTTAAGGACCCCTTAAATATATATATGTCAAATGCTGGACGTCTAGATATGATATGGCTTCTAGTAGGAGTCCCCCCCCCCCCCCCCACACACACACACCGCCAGGAGTTCTTCCATGGAGTGGCATCCTCCCAAGGCAGGCCCTATACTCCGCAACCAGTGTCTACGTACTAGACACTGGTTGCGGAGTATAGGGCCTGCCTAGGGAGGATGTGAAGTGGAGAGAGAAGGGTCAGTAGTTTATTATGGTGGCAGCACATCATAATTAGTGATAAGTTATCAGATACCAGAGTGTGTACTCTGGGAGATGTAGATCTACAGGTTTAGGCGTGGTCTTACTACTAGGTGATTAGCATGTGCCACTGCGCATGTCTCTTACACTGCATGCTGGGATAGATCCAATTCTAATCTGACATGTATGCAAATATTTAGCAACATTTTTATCGAAAAATCCAAGGATCTTTTGACCGATATCGTACCTTGTATAAATGCTCTATAAAAACATGTTTTCTATAGCTTTTAACTGACATACAACTCCCATAATTCCATGCGAGTCAAGATTCAAGATGGCGGACAAGCTAATCCCCTATTGATAAAGATACCAGAGTGTGGATACTCTGCGAGATCCTTAAAAAAGCTTTAAAGTTTTTTGTTTTTTTTTTAGTTTAAGGGCTTGAAATGTCTTGAATAATTGGTTACGATAGACTCCCAAAATAAATAGTTATCCCAGGCCCCCTGTACTGACTACTCCACTTCAGAAAATAAATATGAATATAAAATGATGCCATAATATCCTTTAAGAAGGAAGGGGGGGGGGGGGGAAGAAGGGATGGCAGCAGACAATGAGGCAAGACAAGGAGAGGGGAAAGACAGAAGAATGGGACAAGAACAGAAAGGAAGAGAATGAGAATGAGGGAAGAATAGTTGATTTCCCATCCCCTCTGGTGTGTATGGAGGTCAGGCACTACAAGAATAGGGGACACGTCACCCATATACGGTCACCCCTGGTCACCCGCACTCTACAGTGACCAGGGGTCAGCTGCACAGTATGGCACAGGCGGTGGGCATATTCTACATGTGTAATTTAGCAGGGGTACAATCAGAGTGGGGTGTGGGTGGGTGGTTAAAGCTATTTATTCTCAGGGTCTATTCAGTTCCAGCTCCTTTAGCGTTTAGCTGAAATGATTTACTGTAAATCTGCATTCTCAGCTATTATTAGTATATATATACGCATTCCACTTGAGAGGTGCGATAAAGTGAGTGCAATAAAAATTCTTAGTTTATTATTAGTTTATTTTTAGTTTTGGTTTCAATTTAAAATAGTGAATGAAACTCAGCCCTTTAAATGATGATAAAATATTATTGGACTTGATTCCTGGTAGTACTAGCACCTCGTTCCATTCTCTCTATATATGGCAAAAAGTCTTACCTAATTTACTCATATTATGACTTGGATGAATTCATCAATATTCTGCTGCTGTTTCTACAAGAATTTGAAGTCTTTAATTATGACTTATAGGACTGAATTTATCAATATTCTGCTGCTGTTTACACAAGAATTTGAAGACCGCATGTTAACAGCTGGACAACATCCAAACCCTATAGCAAAAAAAAAACGGACAAAATCAGGCAAAATTGTGCTCAAACGACTTTTAGATGGGTTGAAAAAGAATGGAACAAAAAGTAGAAAATCTTAAGGTTTTTGACAGATGTATGCTAACTGAGCGTGCAGCTTCAATACCAATACCTGTGCCCACCACCATATTCACCAGGCCTTGATCTAGCCCTGATTTATTGATCTCATATCGCTACCAAGCCGTAGACGAGGATATTGATAGATTATTTTGGTATTTATCCTCAGGCCATCTGACTCATAACTCTACTTAGTCCTACTTGCTATCAACTGTATACAGATCGGATCTGTTATAAGGCTGCTTGCTATGTTAAAATTGCCATTCAGTCTAGGCTCAGAGTTGTGAGAGTCCCTCCAAAGTGAGGGAAAGTCTCTCAATCTAGGCTCAGAGTTAAGAGAGTCCCTCCAAACTGAGGGAAAGTCAGACGCTCCAAACTGCCTGTCACTCACTCACTCACTCACTCACTCACTCACTCACTCACTCACTCACTCACTGCAAAATGCCATTAGAATCCCATTAAGACGCCTACTCCCGGGTTGGGAAACCATCTGCGCAGTAGGCGTCCAATCACTGACATATGATTCGCATCTGATCTGAGAGCCTTCATCTAGACAAGCACATGGCTTTGCTTTGCACATTAAAGTTACGTCTTTTTAATGCAGCTTCTACTTGAGAATCTATGGTATTTGTGTTTTATTTATTTTTTATTTATTTCATCTTAACATTTCTTCAAGTCTGATTAAACCAAAAAAACATAATTATATCATGGACTATTTTCCTTGTGCACCTGGTCCAGACAGAAAAGAACAAACAGAAAAGAACATGATGATTTAGTAAGCTGATTAAGGCCCTGTTAAAGGTCAGATGAATGCCCAGGAGATTCCTTTATGACCTATCAATGAGTCAGTCTTCCTGTGGGATCCCTCTCCTTGGGTTTGAGTAATAGAGGTGGGTCAGGACTAGAGAAATAAAAATCAGTCTTGGCTCAGAGTTGAGAGAGACTCCAAACTGAGTGAAAGCCACTCGCTCTAAACTGCAAAAAGCCATATTATAAGCTTGGAGTCTACTAGTACTCCAGGGCTAGAAAAACCATTAGCCCAGTAGGCGTCCAATCACTGATATACCATTCTTATATGATCTTAGAGACTCTTGAGTCTAGACTGAAATCATGGAAATGTAGAAAGAAAGAGGTGTCTGCTAGAAAGGCAGCAACACATGCTTTCTAAAAAAAAAAAAATAAAAAAATAAATATAAATATCGGTTTATTTTTAATCTTTTGGATCTTAATTGTGATCATAAAACCAAGAAATAGAGTAATATCGAATGAAATATCGTATCATAATTATCAGCTCTTTATTCAGGTAGAAAACATTTTCTTATAAAACGTACCACTTGACTTCTATCTGAATTTTGGTCCAAATAATCAGAAATGCATGTTTTAGAATAAGTTTCTTTATTCTAATAGTCATTCTCAGCAATCACTTGGTAAGGAATAAATGAAGAATAAAGACATTTTCTTGCTTTCAATGTTGTTGTATTCAGCCATGATGTTGGTACAATAGTAGAGCAAGGCAAGAGTTCCCCTCTCTACATTCACATGAGGTTTTTATACCCTAACCAATATTAATCTTCAACGAGCTAACTTACTGGGCGACCATTCTCTAGCTTTCTCTGGGCCATTCTCTGGCTTTCTCTGGCTTTCTCTGTCGCCCAGGGCGTCGCCACTGACATTACTTGTTATAGCACATATCAAGCTAAACTGGCATTTACTATAGCATCTGTTAACGAACCTCTTAAAGCTTGCTTAATCATGATGAAAGTGATTTTTCTTTAATTAAACACAAACGTTTCAAATTATATTCTAAGATAGTTTTATCATTCTTCCCTGCCCATTAGTCTTGAATTCCCACTATTCAAGGAAAATTAAAACATATCAGGTCAGAGATAACAGCAAAGTACAAAAGAAACTATGACATAATCATTAGACATTACATAAAAGACATCACTACACACATATCATATTATTTGTAGTTTTGATACAGTTCATTTGCCTTTCGTCCATACAGCCCACAGCTCATCATCAGTCAGGTCAAATATAATGTTTCCACTCATCACATCATCTGGTGTGTACATGTCCACAAGGTGCATGCGTATGGGGCTTTTTTCAGACTTTTCCTCAGACATCAAACCATTATGTTCCTCCTGGGGACTCACATGTTCTTCCTTTCCTTGACTTTTTCCAAGCATTACACCATTCTGCTCTTGCTTGGGAGTCACATCTTCTTCCTTTCCTTGACTTTTACTTTGATTCCTTTGGGGACATACAGCGATTAGATGATCCTCAGATTGGCAGGAATAACATCTTTTGGGCAAGGGTCCCTGAGGACAATTGGCTGCAATATGGTACCCGAAATGACCACAATTGTAACACCTAATCTTCCTGTACTTCTTCCATCTTTGACGTCTGTCAGACCCTTTACAGTCGGCGTTTTGAGGTCCACTTACAAACGTGGCCTGTAATCCCTTACTGGAAACTTTACAGTCATATTCAACCTCTTCGCCTTCACCCAGTGATCTGAATCCCTTCTTCTTAATGATAGAATGATGCACAAAAACATCTTGGCCGCCATTATCAGGAATGATGAATCCAAATCCTTTAATAATATTGAACCATTTACATTTACCTTTGAGGTGGCCTCTGGTTCCATTGTTGTCTTTCTCTGGTGGGATATCACTTGTACCTTTCCTTGTATCATTCCCATTGATACAAGGAGGATTTAGTTTTCCTGAAACTTTTTCATGGTATCAATTATTGCCTGTACCCTGTTCATGTATCCCTCTGTATCGCTTAACTCTTCAGCCATCATTGCTGCTTTAGTTTCACTGAAGCCTGCTCTTATTTGAGCTCTTAATCCATCCAGGTTCCTTTGGAGTTTCTCATGATCTATGCTCTCCTGCCTGCTCCCTGCTGCAGCAGCATCGATTTGCTCCTGAATGCGTTTATATTCCTCCATTATGGCTGTCTCTTGGCAATTCCATAAACCAAACCAAGTTGGGATCTTTTCCAGCTCTAATTAATAGAACTGGCCGACGGTTCTCCACCAGTTTTAGAATAAGTTTCTTTATTCTAATAGTCATTCTCAGCAATCATTTGGTAAGGAATAAATGAAGAATAAAGACATTTTCTTGCTTTCAATGTTGTTGTATTCAGCCATGATGTTGGTACAATAGTAGAGCAAGGCAAGAGTTCCCCTCTACCTACATTCACATGAGGTTTTATACCCTAACCAATATTAATCTTCAATGAGCTAACTTACTGGGCGACCATTCTCTAGCTTTCTCTGGGCCATTCTCTGGCTTTCTCTGTCGCCCAGGGCGTCGCCACTGACATTACTTGTTATAGCACATATCAAGCTAAACTGGCATTTACTATAGCATCTGTTAACGAACCTCTTAAAGCTTGCTTAATCATGATGAAAGTGATTTTTCTTTAATTAAACACAAACGTTTCAAATTATATTCTAAGATAGTTTTATCACATGTCTTCAAAGGATCAGTATATCTATAACTTCTAAAAAATTTCTTTCTACCACCACCCCCACCCACCCACCCACCCACACACCCACACACACACACAAATCCCGACATTAATAATCTTCAAAAGATTCTTCAACCCTTATTGGCAAGATTTCGCCAAAGTTTTAAAAATAAAATTTCTGATCTGATTGTCTTTTTGTTATTAAAATGTTTCTATTTAAATCAATTAAAAAATAATGTGTACATGTAGTAGAAAACCCTAAATTATGGCAATTCGCTCTTTTTTTCCTCTCTCTCTCTCTCTCTCTCTCTCTCTCTCTCTCTCTCTCTCTCTCTCTCTCTCTCTCTCTCTCTCTCTCTCTCTCTCTCTCTCCCTCCCCCCCCCCCCCCCCCAGTGTTCTGTAATAACCAGACTTTCATCACTGAAATTATAAAGTCCATCTCCATATGGTCTACTTTCCCAGCCTGGATGCATCCCCTGAATATGAAAGTAGCGTTACTGTCTGAGTCAGACTTCTGCTTTCTGTTTGCCTTGTGCCTTTTCCTGAACCATATATTACTTTGTCATGGAAAACTAATGTCTCGTTTGTTTAGCTCGTGTGTTCTGAATGGTGGGCTTATAAATCTGAGATGACATAAGGCGTGTGTCGGTCATAGATATAATAATGATAATGCCTTATTTGACTTATTATTCTGTCCTTGTTGGAGAGCGATTCAAACACTCTTCTTTTGTGAAATGTTAAGACAATTAGGACCGTTACACGATTATGAGACAAGGCAGACTGAAAGGCAGAGAAGAGAGACAGAGAAGAGACTCGGACTCAGGCTCTCTTTCTCTTCCATCCCTCCACTCAGGCTCTCTCTCTCTCTCTCTCTCTCTCTCTCTCTCTCTCTCTCTCTCTCTCTCTCCCCCTCTCTCTCCCTCTCTACCCCTCCCTCTCTCTGAGAGATAGAGAGAGGGAGGAAGGGGACATAGGGGGAGGGGACATAATTTGGGAGAGGCAGTGGGAGAGGGAAATGTATGCATGAGAGAGAGGAGTGAGGAGAGAGAATTTGGGAAGACAAACATAGAGAGAGAGGGAGAGAGAGATAGTCTGGGAGAGGGTGAGAGAACTTGGAAGAAACTAACAAACACACGCACACACACTGCTAGAGACAGACACACAGACACTTGTCTAAATAAGTACCAGACAGCCAATGTCTAATCAATAAGAGGTTTCTAATATCCAGCCCTTTCATGCTACAGTAATAAATGAAATAAATCAGTCGCCTGTTATAGAGTAACTCTCTTATGTCATGAATCCCTCACAGGGACCACCCAACCTCTATAACAATAATTCCCCCAGCTGACTCTATCACTCACTCCGGCTCCCAATCTGCCCCGGAGCAATAGATGCCAGCAGGAAAAAGTATATGTCATTACTGCTTTTTGTGTGCTCAGTGTGTTTGGTATATTTTCCTTGTTTAGTGCTAGAGTCGGTGCACTGCGGTGCTGGGCCACGTTCCATATGATTTCTAACAAATATTTTTTTATTAATCATGTACTTGCGACGGTTGAGAAAAAAGCTAGAAAAATTGAATGTATAATGACACGATTTTAACATATTTGAGACAATATGTCTAGGCATGTCATGTAAAAAAATCTTTTTGATTCTTAAAAAATTAGTGAACATACAGTTGTTCAATCATCCCTGTTTTCCCACCACTATGGAAAGACGAATGATAGAAGAATTTACCAGTAATTCATTTATTTTATCTTTTGCCTGATCACCGCATATGGATCTATAAGTGCAAGGAAAATGTTCCGATCACACCACTCTTTAGCATACACATCTATATGTGGACCATTGCCACATAAGCATAATCAGCATCCATGGAGACAGACAGTAACCTATGAATAAGTCTTAACCAAATATTCATTTTATAACATTATGTACACATGTTCACATGTTGTGGCCCACCCATATTTGTACAAAATTCAGGGAAAATACCCACACATAAAAAAAAGATAAAAAAAGGCCACTGTTTAGCGTGTACACCTATAACTACACAACTGCCATGTAAGCTAATATACACGGAGCATAATCAGCATTTATGGGTCTACCTCACCCACACACACCTCCTATATAAATACATGGGACAGAAAATGTACAATTGTAGTGTGTCACAGAAAATTGAGTTACCAAAAGAGTTTTGATGTATTAGCATATTTGAAAAGATGAGATCAAGCGGATTCCAATGGTGGTAAACATTAGGACATCTAATAAATACTTCTATACTTTGTATGCAATGAAAATAGTTTTCTTGATGTTCAATCCCTAGTAAAGTAGTTAAATATACTCCTCAGGATAAACTCAGATATGCACAGATATATTCAATACATAGTTTTGGAATTTGGTTCATGTATTCATATCACGAGCACCACTCAGCATTCAAGAAATGAGAACATTCCAGCAAAGTGATCTTGTAAATAAATCTCTTTGAAAAATATCAATTTAGATTTTGCGACTTGTGATCCATTTTCCCGTGACACATCATAATTGGTAACTCTACATATCTAGAAAATCGTGCTTGGTATTGTGTTGATTAAACAGATCTGTTCGGTTATGTTGAACTGTATTTTGTCTTATATTCGGGTTAAAAGTCAAGTCATTTTTTTAAGGAGAATTATACATTGTCTATTGCTTTGACCCACAAGTACCATATTGACTGGCATAAGGTAAACAGGCTGGGGGGGGGGACCATTTCCCCCTCCAAATCATTGTATAGATTTAGGGACTGTTCATTGTTAATCACTGGGGGGGGGGGTGTTCAGGGGGCACCTTTTTTGCGCACAATGTGTGTATGTGTGTGTGTGTGGGGGGGGCATCTTTTTTTTCACAGACTCATAACTACAATGATGTAGGGGGGTCATGACATTTTGCACAAACTTTCAACGGGGGCCACGAAATTTTGCACAAGACTTTAAGGGGGGGGGGGGGGTCATACAATTTTGCATCGTAAATCCCCCCCAGTGGTTTATTATGAACAATCCCTTACCACTGATAACAGGTTCAATGGGAAGGCGTGATGCTCAGGTCACACTTTTTCTTATCTCTTTCCTATCAGTAAGCTATCACTACAAGCTATGAATGTTTGCTCAATGAGCCAAGTTGTAAATACTGACTCATTTTTTTCTGCCCAACACGATCATAACGCCCCCTAGATTTTATGGTGTCAACTATTTTAAGCGTTTAGGTCACTAAGGTCAAGGAGAGAAATTCTTTTTTTTAAGTGAAAAAAATGATGTTGAGGATATTGATTATAGAAGGCACCTGTACTAGTTTAAAATAAAAATTAAGAAATAAATATTAATCAATCAAGAAATGGGCAAATAGAAGAATTGATGCTAAATCAAGACGTCTCGCTCCCAGTTTTACCAAAAAATAATATGAAAATCAGTTATAATAGAAATTTATAGAAGATCCCTGGAATATTTTGAAATAAGTTTGATATCAAAAAGTATAAAATATATTCAAACAGCTTGTTTTCCCTCAACAAAAGTGTTTTTCTATTTGAATAGCCTCAAAACTAAATACAGAGGCTATCTATTTTTCAGCTATATAAATCGGAAGCACACCTATTTTTTGTTGCCTGACTGAGTAGAATAAAAGTAATTTTAGATGGTGGTATACTATGGCAGGCCAAGGAGTTGGTGGAAGACCAGCACTGCACTAGCCACCCTGCATGTATTGGTAAATGATCAATATGGCAATATTATGAATACATTAGTAAAGAGCGGTGGGCGAGCGTGTAAATAAGTGATTAGTTATGCGGGGGTTGAGCAGGAGGTAAGGCGGGGTAAAGTGGGGTCAGACACTGTATGTGGGGTGGCTGATAACCTGTAGCACCCCCTCCCCCCGCCCCCCCCCCCCCCACCCCCGAGCAAAGAATCCCGTTTTCCGTTTCAAATACTTTCCCTATGGACTATAGACCCAGAAACAACCATTCCCCAGTCTTGGTCCAAACCCTCAGATCAGATAAGAATGGTATGCCATTGATTAAACGCCTTCTTTGCTGATCGTTTTCCTGGCCTAGGACTAGTCGTTCTAATGGGAATATAATGACATTTTACAGTCTTAATGGAATTATAAAGGCACTTTACGGTTTGAGGCGAGACGCTTTCCCTCCGTTTGAAGGGACTCTCTCAACTTTGGGCCTAGACTGCATGATTCCCCAACCTTACATAGCCTCTAGAGATATAAAACATGGCAGGATGGGGACTAAGTAGCTGTTTCCGTGATCACAAATCACTGGATATGAGTCTGGCAGGGAATATGATACCACTGTCACATGTAGGATATACACAGACACCTTGGTGCATGGGAGAATATGTCCCCACGTCCATATATCCCTCTCATATTGGTCCTCTCTGGCCGTCCCAACATCATACTGATGGGTTCGTCTGTACTAATGCTGGCAATAGGTTTAGGCTGAAATCAGCATTTTTTGATCTTTGAACTAAATTTCACCGTACATAACATATTGGGTCTGTTGAAAATTCTCGTGATGAAAAGTAGCACAATTGTGAAATTGGGAATAGAAACATTTAAAAAAAACGGTCACAAAACGTTAACATTTTCCAAAATCTAGATTCTCAAATACGGATTTCTTTGAGGGGTGGGGTGGGGGAATAAGATTTAATTTAAATAATTTAAAAAAGAATTCATGTAGGAATAATTAGTTAAAGAGAAAGGGGGTCGGGGTCATACAATTTAATATAAACATTATTTCATGTAGGAATACTATCAGTGAAAGAGACAATGATTATTTTAAAAGTCATTGTTATGTAAAGTTACGGTATAGTCTGTCCGAAAAGTAGTTGACACGTGATTCCTTAGTTCCTTTAAGGGGAGGGAAAAGTGGGAGATTTCTGATTTCTATTTATGACAAGGACCTGTCAACCCTTTGCCAAGCAAGTCGCACATAGCAATCAACCATGGGGAAACAGGGCCTGTATAACCAGCTCTGCCTTCCTTTTAACCAAAACAACAGCTGCAGCACATGGAACAGAGACAGTACAATACAGTACAGCTGGACATTTGGCCATGGTTGGTCGCAAACGGCCATGGTTGGTCGCAAACGGCAATGGTCGGTCGCAAACGGTGATTCTGGGACAATTAGTTTGAAGTCAAAATTCTCCCACTTTTCCCTCCCCTTAAAGGGACTAATCCCCTTAAAGGGGCTAAGGAATCACGTGTCAACTACTTTTCGGACAGACTATAGTGGTAGTTCATCGACACATGACGTTACCAATAGGGTCATGTTGCCACTAGAAACAAGGATATGTAATTCACTGGCAGCAGTTCAAAGTCCTGACTTGGAATCCAGAAGCTGTGAAGGGTGCTGGGTTCGAATCCCACGAGGGGCTTGGTCTAAATACTTCACACTAAAAGGAAAAATGCTAAATAAAACGAAGAAAAAGAATTTATTAGCTTTTTTCACCAAAAGAAGTCACCAAAAGAAATTAGGCATGGTCAGTTTTGGTTCAGGTCGGGTAGATCTTTCTAGGTAGGGTGGTAAATTGGAAACATTTTTTTGTTTTGTGTGTGTGTGGGGGGGGGGGGGGGGGGGGGGGTGAGGGGGGGGGGTTATAAAACTTATAGTATAAAACTTATCAAAGGCAAGTCAATTTACTGGAAAACAAATCAGGCTCCATCGCTCAATTAAAGAGGCCTGATGGTGTATGTATTCTTGGTAGGCCCTTTAGGAAGTGTATCCCTAACCCCGCATCAAACTGATATGGGTGAAGTAGTCAGAAAACGTACAATTAACTCAAAATTAAAAAAAGATGAGGTTCAAAATAACAGTTCAACATTTATGACAGAACTAGGTTTTTAAATCAACACAGGACCAAAGATTTATAAAACTTTAGTATTGATCATATTTCAGCCTGATTTAGCAAATTTTACTAAATGTGTAGAGCTGCCGATTATACATTTTCTGACGCCTTGAGCCATCTACTAAAAATATAATTATAGCATCCTTCATCTCATATGCCCCTGGTGGGGAGGAAGGAAAGCAGGAGGAGGGAAGTCAAGACCAGGTGCACAACGTAATTAGCAATTACTTATATGTAAAATGGATCAGGGAAGATTTCATTTTGTTTATTTTTCTTTTAAATAAGATTATATTTTAATTAGGTAGACCATGGGCCCAATCCTACTCATTCCAGGCCTGGTGAACTAATAAAAAGACGATTATTCAAAATGTAAGGATTAATTTATAATAGCAAATGTGTAATCAAATTAATGTGAAAACAGTCAGTCTAGGCTCAGAATCCACCGAGTCCCTTCAAACTTAGGGAAAACCTCTCGCTCCTGACCATAAAATTTAGCGGTTAGAATCCCCTACTCCAAATTTTTGTAAAAGGCCGATATAGTAATTATTTTTATGAGCTAAATTTAATAACTTTTATGAAGTGATACGATCCAGAAAAAAACCCAGGAAAACCCAACCGCTGTAGTGGTAGGGGTAGGGTTGTGCAGAGCAGTGGTTGCTATAGCAACTAATCAAATAAATGAATAATTCCAATACTAAATGACCGATTACTAGCAGACGACACCTTTTAGCCAATGAGAACACTCCCTTCTGATCACATGACAAGTCGTCAGGATTTCCGGCTTTAAATTACATCCCTGAGTTGAACTCATGTAACTGGACGCGTATAAATCCATGTAAAGAAACCTAGAACAGGAAATACTTCCCTATCCGGAAATCTATTATTCGTGATTCTACATAAGCTTTTGACCCCCCCCCCCCCCATATCCCCCTCCAGCAACCATGCAAGAGAGTAAAGGACTGTTCATAATTAACCACTGGGGGGGGGGGGGGGGAGTGGAGAATTTGCGAAAAAGTCTTGCAAAATTGACCACCCCTTAAAGTCTTGTGCAAACTTTCATGAACCCCCTACAACATTGTAGTTCTGAGTCTGCAAAAAAAAGGTCTTCTCCCCCCCCCCCCCCCAGTGCTTAAAAATGAACAGTCCCTAATCTGCTACTGAGTCTGTTGCTGGTAAGAAAAGTGGAAATTAAGAAGAGGCAATTAAATCTCTTACATCACATTTATCATGCGGCAGATACAGCTGTCTATTATCTGTCTGACGTAATTAGTAAGCCTTCCTTGATTAGATGGAGCCTTGCTTTGTAAAATACTGGAATGAGTTTATTCAATATGGCTGAGGAAGGGGAAGGTTTTCTACAAGGTACAAGATCCACTACTCCTCCACCACCTCTTCATCCCCTACCTCCTCCTCCTCCTCTTCCTCTCCCTTCTCCCACCACCCTTCTACCCTTCCTCCTCGTCCCACCCTTCTTTCTTCTCCCCTCCCCTCCCAATCTCCCCCTCCTCCTCCTTCATCACCTGTTCCTCCTCCCAGACCACCACCTCCTCCTCCCCCTCCTCTCCCTCACACCCCTACCCTTCCCTTCCTCCTCCTCCTCCTCCTCCTCCTCCTCCCACCACCCTTCTACCCTTCCTCCTCCTCCCACCCTTCTTCCTTCTCCCCTCCCCTCCCAATCTCCCCCTCCTCCTCCTTCATCTCCTGTTCCTCCTCCCAGACCACCACCTCCTCCTCCCCCTCCTCTCCCTCACACCCCTACCCTTCCCTTCCTCCTCCTCCTCCTCCTCCTCCTCCCACCACCCTTCTACCCTTCCTCCTCCTCCCACCCTTCTTCCTTCTCCCCTCCCCTCCCAATCTCCCCCTCCTCCTCCTTCATCACCTGTTCCTCCTCCCAGACCACCACCTCCTCCTCCCCCTCCTCTCCCTCACACCCCTACCCTTCCCTTCCTCCTCCTCCTCCTCCTCCTCCTCCCACCACCCTTCTACCCTTCCTCCTCCTCCCACCCTTCTTCCTTCTCCCCTCCCCTCCCAATCTCCCCCTCCTCCTCCTTCATCTCCTGTTCCTCCTCCCAGACCACCACCTCCTCCTCCCCCTCCTCTCCCTCACACCCCTACTCTTCCCTTCCTCCTCCTCCTCCTCCTCCTCCTCCTCCTCCTCCTCCTCCTCCTCCACTACCACCCTTCCCCTCCCCCTCCACCACCACCACCACCGCCTCCATAACCTCTACGCCAGTCTGACATTTACAACTTCAAACCTTGTGGTTTTATGGAAGCTGGCTGTGAGAAGTGAGAGGAAGAGGAAGCACTACCTAAGCCAGCCAATCTACTCTCCTTTTAAAAAGCTTCCTGTGACCATGCAGCCTTAATTAGGCCCTGTACCACTGTGATACCTCCTCCAGCATGTATTATGGAAATCTCTCACTGTGTACCGCTCATGGTCATTACTCTAATCTTGCTTTATAACCTCATCTGCATAAGTCCATTACACGCTCAGGTATTAGTCTGGCTTCCATGAATATATTTGATTAAATATGCTTATAAATCGGGATCAATTCTTGAACTATTATAGCTTGTATTATTTCAGGCGACAAGGACTGAAATACTCGCGCAGATATAAATTGCCCAGATATTCTATCATCAGGATATTAAATTTTATGGATATAAGACAAGGTCTCTTCTTAAGGACAATCGTAAAATGACAGTAAAATGATTATAATGAATAAAATGATGATTAATAATGATTCTTAATATAACAGTAGGAATATTAGTGATAATTACTTTATTAACCATTAATGTATTATACATTGATTCCTTCACCTGGGGGCACACCGACTGGGATACAAAAGGCCGGCCATGTGTAAAGGCGCCCATTGCTAATATTTAAAAAAAGGAGCAGGGTATTGTATCCCGTTAGCATGTTTTCTCTCTCGCCCTGAAAGGACCAAAATATATGCAAAGTATGGTGTCAAAACAGGGCCGGCGTAAAGCAACTGATCCCCATCCCCCTTCCCTCACCATTAAGGTTATCCGCTCATATCTATATAATATAGAAACTTGATAGAGAAGAGAAATATGGTTATCTATAGACAGAATTGCCCAGATAGTCATCCCAGCGTTTACATATATAGCGATTACAGTACGTGAGCATAGCTAACAAACAAGCCTTAAAATTGCATAGCTCAAGTGTAATATCATTATGGATTTTGAAAATCATCTGAGGGTAATTTAGTATATATTACACATCTCCCGATATTTATAGCAAAAAGATAGTGAAAATTCCATGGAAATTAATGGCAAGTGTAGGGGGTAATAGACAGGCTTTATTACCCGCTGTTTGTGGTATGAGCCCCAATGCTGTATGTAGCCTATGGTGTTCCATATTACCCACTAGAAAGGTATAATACACAGGCTTTATTGCCGACTGTTTGTGATATGAACCCCAATAATGTAGCCTATTGCGTTCCATATTACCCGCTAGAAAAAGATAATTATTATTTCCTTAAATTAACAGTGAATCTGGCGTTAGTATCACCCGCCCATCATTAAAAAAGTAAAGTTAAAGAATTAAAGACAAATGGTGCTGACAGAGGCTGCCCTTTCGTTTAATTGTTCTGTGGTCGCCCCGCTTTGACTGTAAAAGCTTTCCATAATGCTTTGTGAGTGTCCTTGAAGCTCTGAGAAATTAAAACACAACAGGATTGGTTTAACAAAACGTGTCGAGGTTGTGATGCGATCTGTTGTAACTGCTTATCTTCATCGGTCGCTCTGATTTGACATCATTAAAAATCAATTGGTATCTTTTTATAATCAAAGTCAAAGTGAGAACAGAAACTTTGATGTAATCCTCAAGGTCGGAATACAATAGACAGAAACAAAATGGCGGAGGCAGGATGGATTAGTGTGGAGTCTCCAGAAAATGTACAATTAAGTCTCGAGAAATGTGGGCAAAATAAATACAATTCGACTAATACTGTTTGCATTGATTTATGATGACCTTGTCTCTGTGTTCTGTCTATGAGATGTCAATCTGTTTACATAGATTTATAATAACCCTGTCTCTGTGTTCTATCTATTAGATGCGTTACTCTGTTTACATTGATTTATAATAACCCTGTCTCTTGTGTTCTATCTATCAGATGTTACTCTGTTTACATTGATTTATAATAACCCTGTCTCTTGTGTTCTACCTGCAGGTTCACGCCTACATCATTGCTCACCTCAAGAAGGAGATGCCCTCCATGTTTGGCAAGGACGCCAAGAAGAAGGAGCTCATCAACAACCTGGACCAGATCTACGCCCAGATCCAGCGTGAGCACCAGATCTCCCCGGGCGACTTCCCTGACATCAACCGCATGAAGGAGCAGCTCCAGCACCATGACTTCACCAAGTTCCAGCCCATCAAGCCCAAACTGCTCAATGTGGTTGACCGTATGCTGGCCGAGGACATCGCTCACCTCATGGAGCTCATTCCGCTCGAGGAGTCACTCCGAAGTGATGAACCAGCCGTCCACGGAGGAGCTTTCGATGGTGTCAATGAGACACCGTTCGGAGTCGGTGCCGGTGAAGGTGTTGACAAAGGCCGTGGAGAAGAGGAATGGGTGGTGAACAAGGAACGGTACAAGTACGACGACAAGTTCCAGTCTCTAAACCCAGTGAATGGGAAGGTAACTGGAGCCAATGCCAAGATGCACATGGTGGAGTCTGGCTTACCCAACTCTGTGCTGGGTAAGATCTGGCGCTTGGCAGACATTGACAAAGATGGTATGTTGGATGCCGATGAGTTCGCTCTGGCTAAACATCTCATCTGTATCAAACTAGAGGGCCACGACCTGCCCACAGAACTGCCTGACCATCTTATACCTCCCAGCAAAAAGGGTTTCTCTCCTTGAACAGTGGAGTCTAGGTATTTGATGAACAAACATTATAATGAAGTGATGCACTCTTTGACCAATCATCTTACAATAACACTACTACTACTTCTATTACTCTGTTTAGCTCAATAATTCTAGTCTTCTTAGCAGGCGCGAGAGATGGGAAGTTGATGGAATAATTGTTTACTACTAACGGATGATGTAAAAGAAGGCGACATTACGTGCGGATCCTGAGCAGGAGCTAAGAGGGCTCACAATATATATGAAAAATTCATCTTGCCTCCTTAATATGAAAATTGTTCATATTATTGTATTTTTTAAAAGGACACAATTTTGTTTAAAGAGACAAGCCTTTGTTATTTAACTATTATAGGCATTTATTTTAAATAAAGGAATGTCTAGTTGATAAATGGACTTCAGCCATTCACAAACATGGTTCAGAGAACTAAGATATGTACAATA
Source organism: Sthenelais limicola (assembly GCA_942159475.1). Taxonomy (NCBI): domain Eukaryota; kingdom Metazoa; phylum Annelida; class Polychaeta; order Phyllodocida; family Sigalionidae; genus Sthenelais; species Sthenelais limicola. The sequence goes on from OW804098.1 coordinate 110,127,957, forward strand.
TGACAAAAATTACACAAATTTGTAATTTTCTCACTATTCTTTAAGTCAATCTGAAATAGTGGCAGAATGTGCAAATTTTGCATCGTGTGAAGAAAAATGAGTGCACATTCACATGTAAATACATTAATTTTCATGCACATTTCAATTAATTATTTTTTGCCATTATTTTGGAATTATTTACTATTTGTACATATTTTGGTGCCCTGACCATAATGACATTCACCCTTAGTGAGCCCTCTTCGCCACCTCAAACATTATTAAGGATCCGTTCATGTAATTAGGCATAAATGATTAATTAACCCTTAATTGAACCGACAGTGGATGAGGATCCTCTCTAAAATGATTTTGTTATTTGTACTGTACATATATGGCTGCAATCCCAATGGCTGTTTGCCGTCAAACCTTTCTTTTAATGCATCACTGTGGTAGGGGTTGCGTCCTAATGGGGTTTTGAAGTAGTTACCTTAAAACTGGTTAAGGCTAAGGCAAGAAATGCCACTTGAAATATGTTTATTGTCCTGTGGTGTTTCCCTTTAAAAAAAAAGTGTCCCATTTCCATAATGGATTGCTAAGAAAGTAAATAAAAAATGGAGAGGGTTGAATATTATTTTATCTCTGTTCATTCCTTCGTCTATTCCATCCCGTGGCTATTGTAGAGCTATGAAAGCTTCCATTAGAGCAGACACAATCATAAACAGAGAAGAAACAAATTATTTTTGGTCGATTTGACTGGAATTACAACTTGTGCAATGTTTCCCTCAGCCAATGAGGGCACACTTAGAGATATTCTAGACTGAATCGTAATTGGGTGGAATATTTAATTACTTGCTAAGCCTTGTATGTAAAAAAAGGTGGTCTTTTCTGTGGAGTCCTATTATGTTGATATGTTATTGAATGACGTTTATTAAAGATCAGATTGTGCTTGTAAAACCATGGTTATATGCTGTGCTGTTAGAAGGGGAATTCCCTGTGGTATACTTGGGTGGGTATTTTTTGTGGGCATATTATTTTTCTTAAGGGACAGTTACTCCTATACATGTATGTGAGTATAACGATGGTAAGAGTTTGTACCATCACATTCTTGTTTGAAATGTAAAACATGTGTATTGAAACTTGTTCTTTACGAAAATATGAGTGAAAAAGACCATGTGCATTTGATGTTTTCTCAACTTAAAAAATAAACAAGAATTACATATTAAAACTATGACCTCCCTCTATACCTCTTCCTTCGTAGGACTTCCTTGTACATCTGTAGAATTGTTAGAGATAGATGTTTAATTTTTATTTTATCTGAAAGATGATAATTGTAGAGGTCCCTTTTAATTTCTGGTCAGCGCTGACATGAATGACCATGTCCCGATTTTGTGTTTTTTCAGCAAATGTCTTCTTGCCCCTTGTCTAAACAGATTGGTCTGGATGATGTAGAAAATGACTGAATATATTCAATGCATTGGGCAGGTCACAAAAAATGGACAATTCGATTTATTTCACGTTTTTGAATTGCCATTTGTGCAAATTATGTGGAATATTTTGTATTTGTTTAAAAAATATCTTTGGGTAACTCGTGAAAGCTAGAAATATTTTTACATACAAATTACATGTCTGACAATCTAAATTTCCTATAGATATTTTGCAATAATTTTGGCTATTTCAACACCAATTGTGCACTTTTATTGACCTGACCCATGTGTATAAAAATTACCATCGAAAGGAATCCCCCATTATTGTCTGTACTCCGTTATTCAAACAAAGAGGTCGACACTAACATAGAAAATATTGCTTTCCTTGGGTGTTCCCATTGTAAGGAAACAAAGCTTAAGAAAAAATATCAGTATAAACAAACTGTGCTAAAAATTCATGTTGTAAAAAATTGACACTAACTGTTCTATCTCTGTGCAATATGGCTAAAGCTAATGGTTATTGCGAGGCCTTAGTAGTTAAGGGATACAAGTAGTGGGTGAAGTCTCCAGAGAGTGTACAATTTGCCTTCACCAATTCACTGCCATACCCCAAATCTAAGCAGTCGATGCTCAAAGCCTCTCAAATCAGGATGGTATGTCAGTGATTAGACGCCTACTGCGCTAATGGCTTTCTGGTCCGGGAGTAGGCGTCCTAGCAGGATTATTATGGTATTTTGCAACCCTAATGGGAATATAATGGCTTTTTGCGGTTTTGAGTGCGCCTTTCCCTCAGTTTAGACAAAGATTAAAGTGAGCTAGGTTCAAAGTACAGTTAAACTTACCTGAGCAGATGTTTCGAATCAACGAAATACCAAATATACCCCAGATATACCTAGTATTTATCATTTTCAATCCAATTTAGCAGAATTAATTCAATGTGTAGAGTTGCCAATTGTACATTTTCTGATGACCTGTCCCTTGTGATCTATTGCTGTCATCAAGCTAAAGTTCCCAGTGTCGCTTGCAATAAATTCTAGTCTCCCTTGAAAACTGTAATTCAACAATTTTAATTTGAGGCAAAGGAAATTGAATTTTAGGAAAGGTTATTCAAGACTGCCTTAAAATCTTGGAGATTCTTGGAATTTCTGAAAAGAATTTTCCGAAAATGAAAGGTTTTGTTTCGTCTTCGATACTTGCCTTTTCCTGAAAATTCTAAGGCTTGTCGATTACATTTACTTTGATCAAATTTTACATCAAAGTCCTAGTAGTATTGAAAACATGTAGTGACTATTGGACAAAAGCAAAACTGCAGTTCTCGAAAGTTGTATTTCACAAAACAAACTGAAAACATCTCTTGCTTGTACAAAACTAATAAAATTAAATAGGTCTTCAAAGCCATGGACAACTAAACATGATATCTAAACTTTATTTTTGCCATAGGTGTAAAAGGTCATTGGATTTGGATGGGAAAAAGAAATAAGCCCCTTGTACTGTCCCTTTCTATCAAAGTTGACTGGAGGTTCAGTGAGGAGGGGTGTTTAGAAGCCTCCTACACCATCTTAAATTAAACAAAATATATATAAAAGTATTTTGCCTCCTGATTGAGGATTCAACTTTATCATTGAGTCGTCGAGACATACCGAAAGGCTACCATTTGAGACGCGGCGCATGAGAATATCTGTTATACAGAAAAGCGTTTTGCCTTTAACTGGACGAACTGATGCCTCTACATGGGGCAAGTCATTTAAGTCTCAATGAAGCACAGTTTCCAACAACAACATATATATTTTACAGTCTAGGCTCAAAGCCTATCAGATGAGAAAAGATCGGTATGTCCATGGCTTCCACTAATGGGATTCTAATGGGATTTTGCTGGTAGTTTCCCTGAGTTTGAAGTCATCTACTAGCCTAGACTGTTTAGTAACGGTCTGCATGTGAAGTATAGGATTTTTAAAGCTGTGTTTCCACTTAGCCGCTTTTCTCATGGGTCGCAGTCAGCTGACGGTTGTATTCATCCAACCTTGACGCGGGAGACACTCGGCTGACTGCCAACAGTCAGCTACCTTCATCTTCCGTGTATCCACTAGTCTGACTGCCCTGTTTCTCCTCTCACTGCAACTGTACCCGCCCTCCCGTCTAGATAATCAGCCTAGTGGATATGGTGCTTTAGCCCCCTGGTCCCCTCTGCCCCTAGAAATGGTCTCTAATTGCTCTGTGCTGTGTACTAGACAATAACTGTGGTGTGTTGTGGTCTGTGAGCCTTGAACATAAGTAATAGCATCGGATTGGTTATTCTACAAAAAACAAATATAACCCTTTCTAAACGTCTGTTTGTCTGTGAGCGTTAACAATAATTAAACCAAGCTTGGACAGATTGATGATAAGTATCCAATGGCAAGTGTCATTGTGCTTTCAGTGTTCATTTTATAAAAAAGAAAAGGAGCAAAAAAATGAATAATTCCATTGTGAATAGTGTGCTTCACAACAAGTCATAATCGATAAATGTGAAAAACAATATAAAAGTATTTCACATTACTGTGTTTCACTGAAGTGATCTATAAGATGAGATGGTGGTATTAGTATGTATTGACATCTATAATTTTGCTGTATTAAAACCAATGATTAAACATTTGTACATAAGTAATGGACTCTATATAATAAAGAAGAGGAAAGCTGCACTTTTCCGATGATAAATGCATGAGTAATTTGGTTAAAGTTGGTTTTGTATTTACCAGCTCTGAAAGGTAAACATTGTTTCTGTAATAAGATGGTTTGTTACACCGTTACCTGCCTTTCTTAGGTACTTGAGTAATGTTAAAGGTTGCCGTAAACCACTTTGAATAAATATCTTCATGTAAGAGGAAACTAGACATGTGTTGTGTTTTATGTGCATCTCTTTTTTTCCAGATTTTATTTTTAGATGGAATGCACCAAGTGGTTGTTCTGATGTAGCATATCCGACACACAAATGTATGTATCATCGAGAGTGGCAAAGCCCCAAGCAATGGTGTGTACATTTACACTCCAAGTGTGTCTGATATGTTATTTCAACTACGAGTTTGTATTCCATTTGTATATCACTACCGTGGATCCCAGACATTGTTAACATGAAACTACAGAAATAACAAACCCCTTTGCATTTCCGCGAAGCACGTCGTCTGCATAGTGCGATCAGTTAGTAGCGGGGTTGGTAGCAAGCTGAGTTGTGTTATAACAGTTATAAAAGCACTCTTGCTCTCAGGAGCGGTTTTCATTGTTCGTCTAAAAGAGTTCTATTGTGGGGTTTTACATCAAAGTATGAAATTAAATGGTTGTTACAGACTATTTGATAGTGTAAACTCTGCTAGATTAGTTCTACTATCACCTCTATGCCGGTAACAGCTGCAAGTCCTGGTAATTATGCTAGGAGCTAGTCTGCCATTTTACCACTTATATATGTATTAATTAATTGGCAAATAAAATAGTTTCATGTATCATCAAAACAGCAGAGAGCGTCCGTGACTACAGTGCCACCACCTGGTGGTACCTAGTGGGTAGATATGGATGTTTCAACTGTGGCGCCCTCTAGATTTTGAAACAAACATTTAACTTCAAGTATTTAATAATATTACTGCATTCTTCCAAATTTCCTATAATTATTATGTTCATAATAGGCGGATAGAAAATGAACTGCTGAATATTCGTTCTTTATTTGAGTATGGGAATATGTATCATGTGTTGATTTGCTTATGCAGAGTCCGCCGCGGTGCTGCCACCTGCTGTTGTCAAGTCCAACTAGTGTCTGTTGCTAGCAACGCCTGTGTTTCCCGCCATTCTTCGCCCAGGAATTGGAAATTGCGGTCGTTGTCTTTACTTTTATACGGTTCAGTATTTTGCAGCCGGGAAGTGTAAAGCACATTTTAGATTACAAATAAGAATCGGCATAAGTCAAACCACTAAAATAAGTGTAGTGTGTGTGTGGGGGGGGGGGGGGGCACCTTTTTTGCACAGACTCAAAACTACAATGATGTAGCGGGGGGGGGGGGGGGGGGGGGGGTCATGACATTTTGCACGAATTCAAGGGTTGGGGTGCGAACTTTCAAGGGGGTGGTGGGTAAAAAGTTTTGCACAAGACTTTAGGAGGGGGGGGGGGGGGGGTCATACACTTTTGCACAAGAATTCTTCGAAAATTCTCCCTACCCCCCCCCCCCCCGAGTGCTTAATTATGAATATTCCCTAAATCATTAGCACTTCTGAAGTTTCGAAAATTCTGAAAATTCGAGCTGGGTATTGGTAAGCCCTCTCGATCACAAAATAATGATAAGCATTCTTTACTTCCCCAAAATGTCGATTGAAATATTTGAATTCATGGTTGGTTGGAACATGAAAAGTTTTCATTAGTTGTGTAGCCTTATACGCTGGTCGCGGTCACAAATGACATCAATTGTGAATACCAAGTTAAGTTCCGAAATATTTTATCCACACAAATAAAAGTATACGTGTTGAATTTAAATAGTTTTATTTGTTCTTAACCCATATTGTACAGTATAGCCTACTAGCATTTATAATAACACTGAACACAGAATATACATACATAACAGTCTACATATATCTATGGACACAAATGTCACTAAAAACGACTCACAAGTCCCCCCAAAATGGATTTTGAGATATCATCATATTTGAAAAGATGAGATCAAGTGGATTCCAATGAAGGTAAACATTAGGAATCTAATTAGTACTTTTATATTTAAGTTCTCTTATAGCTCTTATATTTCTTTATTGGAATGTTCTGATTTTTGGAGGGTTAAGTGGATTATGTACATAATCTCAGGACAGTGTATTAAATATATTCTTGTGCTTCGAAGGTCATCATAATAGAGTACATTTAATTACTTTATTGGTAATTGCTCGCCCAGGAATATTGCTTTATAACCTTTTTCCAAACATAAATATATCAAACATAGAAATACTTCTTTAATATCCTTCATGTTTACCATCATTAGAATCCGCTTGATCTTATCTTTTCAAATATGTTAATATCTCAAAATCCATTTTTTGCGACTTATGACTCATTTCCCTGTAACACATCACATATATGCTACAATTAAGCAAAGAAGCCGTACAAGCCTATGACTAACGCTAATACTATAATAGCATTGGCATCAGTTAAAAGCCTCTTACATGTACTCTGCTTTAATGAGTTAATTCTTGTTGCGTGGTCTTCATACTCTTCAGATTCCTCCTCTAGAATATCCTCTTTTTCCTCCTGGGTCTCCGTGCTGGTGAATTTATCTGTTGAGAATGAATTAGTGATTAAAAACATCTTTATTAATATTATTTCACACGAAACAGAGCAGATCTCTTGTTTTCTTTATAATATGAGCCTTTCTTAGGTGACATTTCACTGTTTAAAGTTCTAGTTCTTTTTTTTACTGGGTATGATATACGTTTATTAAAAGCCTGAGAGACAGAATGGTTATTTTATTCGATCAAACGGAAAAGGATCGAGGAGTGTCGTTTGAAATATAATAAACACCACACCCCCTTAGAAATAAAAATGGTAGGCCTATATAGTTATTATTGTTTGACTGTATAACTGATATTTTTCTTAATGAAGCTTTGCATAGGCTATATATACGGGTAGACAAAGCATATATACTAGGGAGGTTCCGCAAGCAAACAATTACGTAACCGTATCCGTATCTTTTTTGTGACTTAGGTCGTATTTTTATGTATAAAAAATAAATTGTGAAATGCAACAATTTGCTTGATGTGTTCTGTTAGGTTTTCCCCGCCATGTTTTGCTGAATCTCTTTCTTTCCTTTAACGTATGTTTGTATAACAGAGATACGGACACGTTTACGTTTACGTATAGGTTAGACTTGCTGAACCTCACTATGCGCGACTCACCCTCTCCATGTTCCCTCAGCTGTAGTGCTCTCCTGGCCTCCTTCCTAGCTTCATATAATTCGTCCTTGCAGGGTTTCTCATATCTAGTCCAGTACGTCAGCCCCTTATACTGCCATATACAAACAAAAGTCTATGTTACTTTTCAAATGTAGTATATGTAATGTAGAATGTTTTATTATTGGGGTATTTAGCGCTCCTATATATAGTAGCATGAATACATGCACCAAATTTTAAGGTGGTGTATTGAATATATTCATGCATATACATGAGGTTATCATATGGAGTATATTTAACTTATTTACTAGTGATTGACCAGCAAGAGAACTTTTTTCTTTGCATACAAACTATAGATGTACTGATATATCAAAATCAGTAAGACCAAACAAACACGCTGCTGGCCTCCGCTATTGCTACCATGCTATGACGTCATCCCACTATGACGATCAGGTTGGATCCCATCCACCTTGGTGATACCTTGGCAACATAGATATGTTGCCAGGGTGTGCACTTGTTGACAAACATTTGTTGTCTTTCCCCTTAGTTCCCCTGATGGGGAGTTTAGGGGAATACTATTTATTACCCATTTCACCCAAGACCATGAATAATGTATATTATTCATGTGTCTTGTGCAAAAATGGTGGTGTGTAATAATAAATAATACTTCCACTACCACAGTAGTGTTTGGCACAGCATGGTTTCGGGTATGGTAAAAAAAGATATATCAAAATCAGTGCGACTTGTGACTCATTTTCCAGTACGGTAACACATCACATATATTTCTATTTTTGGGTGGACAATCACTATATATTGCTGCAGAATCGTAATGGGGGGTTATCTGGGGAAATTAATTCTACATAACTTGCTTCCAATTATAAGAGTTTGGTCATCTAGCGAATCGCCTTTTGCGATTCGGGAGCGACTCGTTTTCAGAGTCGGGTTTCATCAAACATAATTATTGCTTTGTTAACGAATCGCCTCACGATTCGATCTGAGTCGCATGAGACTCTGTAATGATTCGCTTTTGTTGTCTAAGACTCTGGCCTGCTTTAGGTCCGCGTTTCATGTATAAATATGAGTGATTATGTGATTTGGTTCATAATAAACCTGGCTGTCTGTGAAGCACCTTGTTTGTTCCTTGCTCGAAGAAGATTGATACAGTAGAAGACGAGAATTATCGATACGCTGTGTCACTATCTTTAATCAGAGACTTAAGCTGTAAAACACCTCTCAGAATCGCCTAACTATATATCAGAATCGTCTGCGCTTAACTGGTAATCTACTCAGATCCACAAGACCACCATAAGACGTCATGAGCTATTCATCTACTCCCTCGCTTGACCATCTATGGGAAGAAGACGAGCCCCTTCCTTATCTAGAGCCAGGTCCTTTTGGACTCCCTATGAGTCGTCCCCGCAACAATATATAGCTAAATATACTCTATAGCATGAACATATATATATATCATTATGTATATATATCTGAGTTCGTTGAATCTGTATTGGAAATGAAGAGACAGGACACGAAGTTGCTCGAATGCCGGCAGCCGAGACCGCCCTTTATTTAACAGATTCAAAAGAAAAAAAAAAAAAAAGTCTCTGAGTCTTTGATGAGCTGCTGGCTGCAACGTGACCGAACCACAGGGAGGTGCGAGCAGGAATGGCCTCCCCAGAACTGTCCACCAGGTGAGAGAGAGGGAAGGGGTCTGGTAGGGACCTCTAGCGCCACTCCCCGATATATAACGATATAAATAGCACGCGATCTATATCAAGCCATATATCTGAGTTCGTTGAATCTGTATTGGAAATGAAGAGACAGGACACGAAGTTGCTCGAATGCCGGCAGCCGAGACCGCCAACACCCAACTAATAACAACTCTTATCCAGGGAGGCAGCAACCAGTCTCTCAATGCTCATCTTACGATTCATAGGGGTGGTCAAATAAAGAAGCACAGCATACGACCTCCAATCCCCCATGACTCTAATGTCTTCCAAAGAGACACCGAGCGAATGAAGGTGGCAAGCCCCACTCCGCCTCATGGAGTGAAGACCTGCATTATCAGGGGGGAGACCTATCAAGGACACACACATCTTGATGAAGCCCAACAAATCCGAATAGGTAACAGGAGCCAAACCACCACGGAACGGTTTCAGCAGCAGAGGGCTCGCAGGACCAGATGGATACTTGGCAAAGTGGCACTTCAAGCGACGAAAAACACAAAATACAGGATCCGACACTGGGTGGATAGGGATCTCCAACACATCTCCTCTCTCTCTGGTCTTGGTCGATCTAACACAAATAAGCACGTGATCTGCATGGAAAAACACATCAGATCTGGACACAACATGCTTAGCAGAGAAAGAATCCGGCACCAGGTTACTTTTCCTCAGGAGGGTGCGGAAAGAGAGGATGAGACCCAACCACAGGATCTCATTCAAGTCGGACTTAGGCAGGAGCACATATATTTCAGCCAGCTGCTTGGGTGTCAGGGGATCCTTCTGGACGGAGACATCACCCAACAGCCGACGAAGGCCTGCCATAGTCATCTTGATAACACATGAGTCACGATAATCGGCTGGATAGCCATAGAACTTGTGTAGAACTTGGACGGAGGACAAGTAGTTGTTAACCGTCGAAAACTTGGCAGAGCGAGCTAGATAAACCATGAATCTAGCAACAGTGAGGATTTCGGCAGGCAAAGGTACAGCATCTATCTCCCTGCAAAACTTGAGATACCGCCTCCACTGGGAGTTGCGCGTGGCCAACGTCGTATCGGCGTAAGCTGAAGCAATGGCGGAACCAATCTCCTTATCCAACTCCCTGACCAGCTGCGCCGGGTCTGCAACAGCAAAAGCACAAGTCAGATAAAGGCTCCAAACCTGACGTCTGCTGCATGCGGGACACATAGTCAGCTAGCACATTCTCACTACCAGGGACTCTACGGGCAGAAAGAAAAATGTCGTTAGTAGCACACAGCCAAAACATTTGTCGAAGCATGGACATGCATGCGGAGTTCGTGCTATGACCCTTGTTAACCATGGCAAGGACCTGCGTGTTGTCAGTGTAGCACACTAGATGAACACCAGAATGAATGCAGGCGAATCTGGACAAGGCGACAAACACAGGAATTAGTTCCAGGTAGTTAATGTTCGTTAGCTGATCGACACAATTCACCTCGACCCAGTTCATCCAATGTGAGTGATCAGAGCACAAAGACTTGATGGCTGTAGGGGTATCAGATGACTCAAAATAACCACCAAACCAATCCGGGTGACAAACCACACCATGAATCACAGTAAAAAACAGGCCCATCACCATAGTTGAAGTGAATCACAGCGGCGACACCATTGAACTGAGTAGCAAAGTCAAACCACCAGCGCACATCCATACGGAATTCCTGAGAAAGCCTGACCCTCGTTCTATCTGCCAACCCTTTCATAAGGTGCAGGATCCTATGTGTGAAAGTCCTCCCACCACGCACCACCTTAGAACAGTGGGCAAGATAACCACACAACCGCTGAAGCTGCTTCTTGGTGGCCCTGGTGCGCGACGAGAAGAAAATCAGTTCACGATATAACTTGTCCAGTTTATCCGAAGGCAAACTAAGTTCCATCTTGACCGAGTCAAATAGAATGCCCAGGTACCTGACTGACTGGGATGGGGCAGTGCACTTCTTCCATGATATTTGGAAACCCAAAGTGATCAATAGATGTATCAGAACTGCTTGGGACTCCTGACACTTCTCAAAGGTATCCTCAATGCAGATGAAGTCGTCAATGTAATTGGCCACACGTAGAAAACCTCTTCTAGCCATGCACCGAGTAACGAAATTAGATAACTGTGTAAAAATAAAAGGTGCACATTTGAGACCGAAACATAGCCTCAAGTCCAACAGGAACACAGATTCGCCGTTAAACATCCATTGGAGGCCTTGGCACTGCCAGTGAGAAGGGTTAATGGGCACAGTGCGATAAGCCGCCGCTATGTCGATGGTAGCACAAAAACAGCCAGGAGTGACCATTTCCATGACATAGTCCAAGGACTTGTAGGAGAAGAGCAAGGCTGTGCGAGTCATAAAGTTGTTGATCGAGGTATTCAGAGGCCTACGGCAATCAGTGACCGGCCTAAACGACCCATCACTCTTAGGCACAGCGCCGAGGGCGTGGACACAATGAGGCTGGGACGTGGTAACCATCATTTTGCCATCCTCAATTTCAGAAGATAATAATTTAGAGATAAAGATCTCAGCAGGGCCCGTGGTGGCAGACAAATAATTCTGGCACAAGTAAGCAGGTATCAGGTGCACATCATCCACAATGTCAAATCCATAGCGCACACCGTGCCTGAGATAAGCACACAACCAAGCATCTGACTCACAACACAACTCACTCTCCCAGGCAGACTCGTCGAAAGGTGATAAACGCCCACCAATAACATATGGACGGCGAAGATGAGACGGATAAAGTTCCAACGTAGGTACAACAGAAACTGGTGCATAAACATCGTCAAGTGCAAACGAACTTGGAAAGCAGGAATCAGGAAACACATCCAGTTCATAGTCAACAACACTTTCACAAGCATCAAACATGTAGCTGTCCGAATCACAACACAAGTCATCCGAGGGACTGGCAACACAAGCCATCGCACCTGCGGTACAGTCTACGGACACGCCCACTCCAGGCGAAGTCACCACACAGCCGGGCTCCGAAGCACTAGAAGCTAAATGAAAGGAGGGATACACACTCCCAATCATTGCAGAGGAAACGCCAGTCAGGTACGGGTCCATTGGAGACAACCCAACTGCACCACCGGCTGAAGAAACAGTAGAAAACTCGGATAACTTGTCTGTAAAGCCCATCACAACACACACGTTGGACACCTCGCCGCCATGACAGATCTCGTGAGAAGTGAGAGTTGAGGCGAGAACCTGCTGACGTCACACAGTGTGTTTACTCTTGTCAGGGCAAGCTGAAGCTTTGTGCGCACCATGGCAGACCCGACACACATGATCTCTGGTGCAATTAGTGCCTGTGCAAGTGCGGTAATTCCACAGGAAGCAGTTGTCTGATGGATAATCCGGAGGAACAGTCTCAGACTTGCCTTGAGACCTGGGAGCGCCGCTCTGTCCACCCTGAGTACGGCGAGATCCCCTGCGACCTTGCCCTTGGGAGTCACGGGGAACCACCATCGCGGCATGAAAACAATATGACACTCCTAAGGAATCCCCAGCAACAAAACTAGGCGGCGTGCTCTTGATGGCAGAATCAACAACATGTCGATCATACTCCGCATACGCCAGATCAAGGTAGGCTCCTGATCTGCCATGCTTTGTTATGAATTCCATGTGCCCCAGATAACCACGGATGTCCCCCCCCACAGAAATCACATGATTCAACACACAAACCATTCCATGTAACAGCTGCCTGTATGTAAGCTTCTTGTGATCAAGGGACTTGAGCTTCACATTGTCCAATTTATGTTGAATGTAAAACTCCGGCCTGAATGGCATACCTTTTGCTAGGCGGGTAGCGTCCGGGTCAATCGCAGTGGCTAGCTCCTTCATGGCGGCACTGGCCGCACCAATCTCAGCAACAACTTGAGTAGGGGCGACGACCGAAGGAGCAAACGAAACTGGAGTCACACCAGAAGAAGGAGGAGTAACACTAGCATACACTCCTGGCGTCACAACTGGTTGTTGTGGACTCAGCGGTGTAGGAGCCAGTGGGGGCGGAGGTGTAGGTGCCAGCGGCGGTGGAGGTGGTGGATGACCAGCTTGACCAGGCGGAGCTTGCAACGGTTGGGCAGGTTGAATAGGCTGAGGCGGAGCGGGTGCAATAACAATCGGCTGGGCCCCAGACTGGGCGGTCAAACCGGTTTGAGCCTGATGTGCCGGTAACGCACCTGTAGCAGTCAGGTACGAACGAAAATCCGTAGACAATGTAGTAAGATTGCTCATAAGGTCCGCAATACTATCCATTTGAGTCCTATTCAACTTTGTAAGCTCCTCCAAAGCTAAATCAGCAGAAGCCTCACTAGACTCTTCTTGGTCATATTGATTTAGCGCTGACACATCCAGGTATTTGTCCCACTCGTCACCGTTCCCCATTGCAGTAACACACTTATCCACCGCATCCCGATAGTATTTGCAGGTTTTATCCCCGGGATGCGGATGGCAATAGTTACATGCCTTGCACTTACCCATCTCTAGGTAGATAGGAAAAAAACAAAAGTCTCAGAGTCTTTGATAAGCTGCTGGCTGCAACGTGACCGAACCACAGGGAGGTGCGAGCAGGAATGGCCTCCCCAGAACTGTCCACCAGGTGAGAGAGAGGGAAGGGGTCTGGTAGGGACCTCTAGCGCCACTCCCCGATATATAACGATATAAATAGCACGCGATCTATATCAAGCCATATAGAAATGCATATTGTATATATATATTAGATGTTTAATATACACTTGGAACTTGGTAAATGTATTCACACAATTTCAGGCGTTAGATACTCTAAGAAATTAATGAGAACATTCCGACAAAATGATACTGTGAATAAAAAACTGAAAAATATCAATTTTCCGACTTGTGACTCATATTCCTTTAACACATCACATACTTGTAGTCTAACTTCTTGAATAAAACTTTAATATGTTGGGGAAAAACACAAAGAAAACAATAAGGAAACATCATTATGCTACGCACCCGTGAGTGGGGGATGGGTTTGGTAAAGAGACTGATGAGTATAACGGAGAGGAAGCCCAGGACAATCTGCACCATGGTGTAGTCGTAGCCATTGAAGTCCTTGATGAAGCTGATCCTGGTGTCAGGTTGGCCGCATGCAGGCGCTGGGTAGATCACCTCCAGTACAAAGCGCAGCAGCCCAAACACCTGCGCTATCACCACGCCCCAGAACGCTCCCTGCAACAATAGGGGAGTTGCATGTCTAATAGGGGATTTGCATAGCCGCCATGTTAAATCCTTATTCGCATAGAATAATTATACCAAATAGCACGATGTAGGTTTATAATCGGGTCAAGACAAGCTGAAGAACGAAACAAGTCCCATAGGGACAAGTTCCGTTCTTCAGCTCGTTTCGACCTGATTATAAACTGTACAGAGTGCCATTTGGTATTTATTACATACTGATTTGTAGATTTATTTGTCATATTTTACCTTATTATTACTGTATTTCTTGCCAAATTATTGGAACTTTGCTTGAAAACTTTCGAAACTTGCAAGGCAGCACTACACAGCATAGCGCAACATCGCCAAGAGTGCAACGTCGCCAAACCAATCAAATTGCATCGCTTGGGTCATGTGTTACCAGTTCGGCTCAAATAGCACATAGGTGCTATTTGACTTTTCAAATAGCACCCCTGAATCGCACCATTGAAATCACATACATATGTAATAATGGGACTAATGGTACAGTATAAGATCTATAGAAAACATGCCATGTTCAGCATGGGATGTTTATTAATGTTCTAATGACAATATCCATGGTTTTACACTGTATATTAGTCCCATAATTTCATGTGATTCATCAAGATTCAAAATGGCTGTTTATTTTGTGGAAAAACATTAGAAATATATTAATACTTTGACTCATTTGACACATCACAATTAAAATCAATTAACAATAATTGTATAAAATCATTTTGCAAGGAATAAAACTTACCGGTTCAGTGACCCTCTGCCAGAATATAGCTAGTACAAACATTGCACATGTGGGTGCACCCAGGTAGCCGGTAACTTTACTGGTGTATTTGTAGATCTCGCCTCCCTGTGCAGCCTGCATGATGGGAATCCATAACACACCCAGCGCTGCCAGTATCACCACAAACACCCTGTAAATAACATTGTAATATATTACCCAGCGCTGCCAACACCACCACAAACACCCTGTAAATAACATTGTAATATATTACCCAGCGCTGCCAACACCACCACAAACACCCTGTAAATAACATTGTAATATTATAGATCTCTCCTCCCTGTGCTGCCTGTATGATGGGGATCCATAACACACCCAGCGCGGCCAGTATCACCACAAACACCCTGTAAATAACATTGTAATATATTACCCAGCGCTGCCAACACCACCACAAACACCCTGTAAATAACATTGTAATATTGTAGATCTCTCCTCCCTGTGCGGCCTGCATGATGGGGATCCATAACACACCCAGCGCTGCCAGTATCACCACAACCACCCTGTAAATAACATTGTAATATATTACCCAGCGCTGCCAACACCACCACAAACACCCTGTAAATAACATTGTAATATTGTAGATCTCTCCTCCCTGTGCGGCCTGCATGATGGGGATCCACAACACACCCAGCGCTGCCAGTACGACCACAAACACCCTGTAAATAACATTGTAATATTTACCTGTACAATAGTTTATCAACTTTACTGTCTCTCCCTCTCTCTCCCTCTAAATTTGTCTCCCTTGCTCGCCTCTCTCCCTACATCATCTCTCTCCCCCCTCTCTCTCCTTTCTCTCTTCCTCCTTCTCCTCTCTCTCTCTCCCTTTCCTCTCTCTCTCTCCCTCTTCTCCCCCTCCCTCTCTCTCCTTTCTCTCTTCCTCCCCCTCTCCTTTCTCTCTTCCTCCCCCTCTCCTTTCTCTCTTCCTCCCCTCCCTTCTTTCTCTCTCCATCTCTCTTTCCCCCTCTCTCTCCGGCTTCATGCATAGCTGTGCTTTACTGAATTACAAATCTACCCTGTATCCAGCTTCTCCTTTTTCTTACTGTTTCTATAATTTCTAAAGACAGGTGAAAGTTATGATTAAAATATCAGGATTGTCTGAGAACAACGTCTTTAAGTAATGTAATGTTAATTGATTACCTGAATAAAATATTCTTAAAAACTAAAACTAAAACTCTGAGTTGATATGTATATATTGCAATAGGATCATACTGCCTTTCATCATTACCTGTGATCATCTTCCTAATAGGGGATTTGCGTAGCCGCCATTTTGAATCTTGATGAGGAATTATGGGTCTAATGGTACATGATAAAATCTATAGAAAATATATCACCTTCAGCATGGAATATTTATCAATGCTCTAATGGCAGTAATATGTGTTATAGTTATAGCACATGTCCTCATCTTTCCCATCATGCATTTGGTTTTGATAGATCATTTATACAAGCAATGATATTGGTTAAAATATTCTTGCAATTTTTGATAAAAATTTCATCAGCACCCATCCCAGCAAGCGCTGTATAACAGACATGCGCAGTGGCACATGCAAATTCCCTATTGCTCAAATCATTATAGATAACAAATTAACCTACTTGCTGACCAGCAGCGTTTCCCGCTCACCAGCCGATGGTCTGACCTTGGCCCAGAGGTCAACAGCAAACAGTGTGGCTGAACTGTTGAATATGGACGTGAGGGAACTGATGACTGCAGCCAGCATGGCCGCTATCATCAACCCACGCACACCTGCGGATAGACACAACAGTCTGGTTAGTTTAAAATATATTTATACAGCAGTCTGGTTAGTTACTCATGCTGTAAGCAGCGTTAAGCACCCCAAAGGTGAAAATATTCCCACAAAGAGATCTTGTGAACAACTGACTTCATAAAATATCAATTTTGCGACTTGTGACTCATTTTCCTGTATCACATCACATATGTTCATATGTTTATGTGACTTTCATAATTAATGCTATACCATGAGACACTATGCAGTATAACACATGTCATAGAAAGAGATAAGAAATGGCCAAGAAAGGGATGCCACCCACGAGAGCAAATAGCCTAATCAGTGATACAAAGTATACCAATGAAGTTAAAAGAAACTATCATGGATTAAAAATGGGTATTAATAAAAGCTATGATCCATAAAAGTAGGGAAAGAGAATGATGTAAACGGTATGAAGAGTAGTGTTGGTAATAAAGGATTTGGCCAAAAAAAGAGCCCCCCCCCAAAAAAAAACACAAAAAAAACAACAAACAAAAACAAAACAAACAGATAAACCAAACCTCCCTAACTAACAGTTTGCTTGATATGTTACGTTATGGTTTTCCCGTCATGTTTTTCTGAATCACTTTCTTCCTTTTAACCGCACGTTTGTATCATCAGAGATACGGATACGTTTAGGTTTAGGCCTATGTATAGGCCTAAGTTTGACTTGCTGAACCTCCCTAATGTAGTTAAGGTTGGCATGCTATTGTTAGGATGAATAAGGGGATGCTAGGCCAAAAAGAAATAGGTGTGTTTCCGATGTATCTGGCTGAAAACTAGGTAGGGGCGGGTGGTAACTTTTATTTAACAATGATAGTTGTTTAAATAGACATGGGAAATTGCTTTTGGACAGTTCCCGGTTAAGAAAACCTGTTTTCCTGCCTTTAGGCCTATTTGCTTTTTTTTTTTTTGTCAAAAAAGTAAGGTAAATCGGAAACACACCTATTTTTTTGGCCCTATCACATACACAGGTTAAGACGAAATTGATATGGGATAACATTCAATCATCGTTCAAATGCATTTTACATTTTCTGATCACGACGCCCTCACCCATGAACCATTCCACTCAGAGTTATCTAATTTATATAGGCTAATATGCGGTGGGCATTGCAGGTCTCTGTGGCGCAATCGGTTAGCGCGTTAGACTGTTAATCTAAAGGTTGGTGGTTCGAGCCCACCCAGGGACTACGTTTTAATCTTACGGTCATAACATACAGATCAAGTGGCAACAAAATTGGATGTGACAAAACTGATCACTGGAAGATTTGAGATGATTAGTGAAGGCGAATTGTACATTTTCTGGTGGCTTCAGCCATATGAAATTGTAAAAATGCTACTTGCCTACACCTTGGTCAAGTCTTTAGAAAATGTACAATTGGTCATCACCAATCCTCTCAAATAGGCCTAAGCCAAATTCCAGACAAATATCAGGTTCAAAATACAATTCAACCTAACCACACACATTTATTGAATGAATAGGCTACAATACAGAATATACTCAGTATTTATCATTTTTCACTCTAATTTAGCAGAATTTGAGAGTTGTGTAGAAGTGTAGATTGGGCATTTTGTGAAAATCTGACCGACCTACCGAGAGGTAGTAGTTCCATGACTAGTTTAGGGTAGGCGATGTTGGTGCAGCCCACACTGTTAGAGCACACCCTTTCACATACCTCAGGAACAGAGCAACCCACCTCGTCTGGAAAATAGAGTTCACGTCAATGATATCATTTAGGCTATATACATGTATATAGGCTATGTGCATCCCCGTTTGAGAGGTGCGATAAGTGGGGTGCAATGAAAATATTTTTATTATATGTGTACAATAAAAATTCGAATTGAGTTTTCTTTTAGCTTTTATGTAATTATAAGTAAATATTAGGCCTACTAGCACCTCGTTCCATTCTCTCTATTCAATTCAATACAAATATTCTTTATTGTCTGATTGCTACAAAACAATTGGTAGTCCAATTCTGGCGTGCCATATCTTCCTATGGATGCCACAAACTCTATATAATTATGTGATGTGTTTTAGGAAAATGAGACACAAGTCGCGAAAATTGGATTTTGAGATGTCATCATATTTGTAAAGATGAGAACAAGGCGATTCTAATGATGGTAAACATTAGAGCATCTAATAAATATTTCTATAGTTTAAGTTTGATTTTTTTTTTTGAAATTCTTTTTTGCAATATTTCTAGGTGGACGATTATTAGTAAAGTAGCTAAATATTCTCTATCTGATGACCTTAGAAATGCATGGCTATATTCAATACACAGTCCTGACATTTAGTATGTATTCATGCTACAGGAAGTGTTAAGCACCCAAAAATGGATAGGCTACATTCACATATCTTGTGAATAAATCACTTTGAAAAATAGCAATTCTGCGACTTGTGACTCATTTTCCTGTAACACATAGGCCTAGGCCTACATAGGCCTACACCTTTCATAACCTTTTGCTATAGGCTCTAATTCAATAAAAACATACCAATGCTCATCATAAAATACTTAAGGTTACCGTACTAAGTGTGTTTACATAAAACTATCACATAATATCTGGTAATGTTTTTCTCTCCAGTCTTTTTACACTCTCCATGATATAGGCCTACTAGTATGAGGGTCTGTCTTCTTTATAGACATAATAAGAATAATAAAGAATGACAACTGTGGATTATTACAGTTCCCATTCTTTAGAGAAATGATAAGAATAATGATAAGATAACTGTGGATTACCATAGCAATTCCTCTTTATAGACATGATAAGAATATTAAAGAACCGTAGCCAGAAAAACTTCTTTATAGAAATAGGCCTAATAAGAATCATAAATATATTGACTACTGATATCTCGGTAAATTACCATAGTAAGGATTCTTTGTAGAAATAAAAAGAATAAATAAAGAACAATACCTTATTTGTGTATTTGTTTTTTGTTTATTAATAACCTTTGACCCGTGATTACCACAGTAGGCTACGTTTATAAATTTAGATTAATCAATTGAATTCTTCTTTAGGCCTATATAAATACTTATCAAGAAAAGCAAAGAACACTAGGCCTACCTGGGAATAAAGCACGGCTGATCATACCAGGCAGGACTATAATGACCATGGGCATTAGTTTCATATAGGCAGCCAACACACAGCCTCCCTTAGCATGCGATATAGTCTTAGCTGCCAGTGCACGCTGCACCAAAACCTGCAAATATAGTGTAAACATTGGAATTATTTTGGGTTATTCATTGCAAATATAGTGTAAACATTTGAATTATTTTGGGTCATTTATTGCAAATATAGTGTAAACATTTGAATTATTTTGGGTCATTTATTGCAAATATATTGTAAAGAATTGAATTATTTTGGGTCATACAACTCCGATAGCGGACATGCAAATCCCCTATAGGAGAAAGACACAGATGGGGAAAGAATGACAGTCTTGTATAATACAAATGCAAATAATATTGTTAGAATCGCCTTGATCCTATCTTTTCAAATATGATAATATCTCAGGATCCATTTTTTTTCCGACTTTGTGACTCATTTTCCTGTAACGCATCACGTTTCATAAGTATTCATCTGATTGGCGCACCAGTACCAGAGAGAGCCGATATTTTATGTTTGATATGTTTATTTTTGAAAAATGTTTGCACTATTTCTGAATGGACAATTATCAGTATCATAACTAAATATACTACATAGGATGACCTAAAAAAGGCAAGGATATCTTTTATGCCTTGTCTTGGAATTTGGTACAGGAATTGCTATGACTTGCTATGAAGTGGTAAGCCCTAAAAGAATAAGAACATTCCACCAAAAATCGTAGCAAATGTATGCTATATAAATATCATGTTAAACTGACTTAAAATTCTTCTTAAATAATTGTATCAACTAACTTTTATTTGGGCTCCCATGAGATTATCATATTGTATGAAAATGGACTCAATGAAATTTATTTAAAAAAAAACAAGATCTTGTGAATAAATCAGTTTGATGAATATCAATTTTGCGACTTGGGACTCATTTTCCTGTAACACATCACATTTCATAAGTGAATCAGATTTTCAGAAAATGCACAATTCAACTTCGTCAATCTTCTCAAATACCGGTAACCCAAATTTCAGACGAAAATAAAGTTCAAAATACAGTTACACCTAACCAAACAGATTGCCCGAATCAATGCAATGCCAAATATACTCGAATTTACCTAGAATTGACAAAATTGCAGCCTAATTTAGGAGAATATACTAAAAGTGTACAGCTGCCAATTGTACATTTTTGAAAATCTGACCAATGTAGTCACCTGGTTGGCGCACCAGTACCAGAGAGAGCCGATGGTGGTGCGGAGGAAGGTGCCGAGGCCCGGGTAGTCTGCACCAAAGCCCCTGAATACATGGAAGGCATCGTCTCTGGGCGTACCGCAGGTGTTGTTGGGCAGGTGCAGGATGGTGGTGTTGGACGAAGCCCTCATGTAGCGAAACTGTAGAGCTTCATACCCACCTATCTTGATCATACCTACATTGGAATTGATTTGTTATAGGTTAGCCAGAAAATGTACAATTTGCCTTCACAAATCCTCTCAAAAATCCCAAATTTAAGACAAAATCAGGTTAAATATACAGCACAACATAGCCAGTCTGTTTGAATCAAGGCAATAGCAAATATACTCAGATATACCTAGTGTTGACGATTTCTTAGTCTAATTTAGTAGAATTGACTAAATGTGTTGATCTGCCAATTGCACATATTCTGAAGATCTGACCCCTATATTGTTGTAATGTTTGTCTGGGTCTACCAGAATTTGCCTATTGAGTCCACTACACCTGTTTACGGTAAGGGACTGTTCCTAATTAACCATTTGGGGGTGGGGAGAATTTGCGAAAAGTTCTTGGGCAAAATTTCTCCCCCCCCCCTTGAAAGTTTGTGCGAAATGTCATGACTCCCCCTATATCATTGTAGTTTTGCGTCTGTGCAAAAAAATGTCCTCCACACACTTTTAGAGTCTGTGCAAAAAAGGTGCCCCCCTTCATAGTCTGTAAAGGCGCCCCCTCTCCCCCCCCCCCCCCCCCCAGTGGTTAAAAATGAACAGTCCCTGTTTGGTCTGGACCGACCATTGTCAGTATCTTTTCAAAACTGTAAAATTAATGTACTAAAATGTGTTAGATAGATAATATCATCTGTTAGCTAGTTGAGAAACTAATGTTTATTGTTATTATAAACTACTTCTCCCATATAACCGACCGCACTCAGCTTGGACCTTTAGATAAATAATCCCCCAAGCAAAGAAGAATATTGAAAAATAAATTTGCTTTTCATTCTGATTGCCCATACCAAATATTTCTATTTTACCCCCTTCACCCCAGCTCATACATCATAACACAATTGCCAGTCAGTGATCTCAATCACTCTAGGTCCAAACCCTCAGATCAGATAAGAATGGTATGTCAGCCTACTTCGCTAATCGGTTTTCTGGACTCGGACTTGGCGTTTTAATGGGAATATAATGACATTTTGCGGTCTTAATGGAATTATAATGGTACTTTTCGGTTTGAGGCGAGAGGCTTTCCCTTCATTTGAAGGGGCTCTCTCAACTTTGGAACTAGACTGCAATGTTCCTTACCACACACAGGTGAAGCGATTGTGGTAAGTTAGTGTAGCGAACAAACAAAATGAAGTTTTAATGGTGGAAAAATTCGATGGCAATTAATGGCGAGTGTAGTGAGTAATACACAAGCCTTATTACCTGTGGTATAAGCACCGATGCTGTAGCCTATTTTATTACATACGTACATGATTTAGAGCGCCTGATTCGGGGGTGCCATTAGAAATCTCATATCACATACGTATGTGATTCGGGTTGTCATGGAAGCACGTGACCCAAATAACGTAACATCATTGGTTCATGACGTCGCGCTTCTTAGCGGCAGAAGCGTAGCGCTGTCTTGCACGTTTCGGAAGTTTTCCGATAATTTGTCAAGAAAAACACTGCTAAGAAGGTAATCATAAGAAATATATCAATGAATATGTATGAAATAAATATGTAATAGCCCTCTGTTCGGTTTCAAATCGATCTCGACGTCGGGTCAAATCGTACTCCACCCCTTCGGGGTGTCGTACGATTTGACCCTCTGTCTCGATCGATTTGAAACCTCCATCGGGCTATTACATATATATATGGCATTCCATATTACCCGCTAGAAAGGTATAATAAATGACTATGTGGCCTATATTTACCTATGACAAATATAGTCACCCCTCCTGCCATCATCACCACTACAGCCAATGCGTCTGTCAATATGACTGTAGTCAGTCCACCTGTAACATCAAAGAAAAAACACTCAAACTTAAATCATCTAGGAGGAAGTAAAAGTACATAATCAATTGGCATGAATGCAATATTTTCGTCTGAGTGAAGGCACCTAAGTATTCAACTACTTGGGATTTCTTAAATTAAAATGGGTTCCCATGGCAACCGATTTCATATTTCAGAATGTGGACTCTTCCAAAATAATAGGAAATCAAAAGAACTTCCTTTATACCAAATTTGGTGCTTCTGCAACAAAAGTCACAGTTTTTGTCCTCAAGTAACCACGTTAATAGAAATGTCACGGTTTAAATGGGTTAAAGCACCTGAGTCTTGTGACCTTTATAGCATATATTTTATATCAATATTAGCATAATCTTCCAACTTTCCACCCTTCATTCCATGTCATCTCATTAAAATTCATTATTTACCCCATTCAAAGATTATATAAGTTATTGTAAATAAATACCAACACCCTGTATTATATATAGTTTGCCATGGGGAGATGGTCATGAGAGTGTGCAGAAGGGGAGGCAGGGCAGGGCAGTTTCTCAAGGCCTACTACAGTTTAGTCCCCGTTGGTTGGTCTGAGCTGGCCCGTTATAGACGCATAGAGGGCCAGTGGTCACTACCGGTCCCGCTGGCCCTCTATGCTTAGAGAACTTCCGGTAAACAGCCCAACCAACGGGGACTAAAGCCATTAGAGCCTGAGTTTATTGTCCTCGCTGGCCCTCTATGCCTTCGGGAACCTGTCTCGGCCTCCGGCCTCGACAGGATTCCCGTCAGGCATAGAGGGCCAGCTCGGACAATAAACTCAGGCTCTAATTGCCCAGTGGAGGTTTTATTTTCTATTTTCTGGGAGGGTGGGTGGGTGGGTGGGTGGGTGGGGGAAGGGGTGAGGGAATGGAGGAGATGGGGAAGGGGGAGGGGCACAGTGCAGATCTCTTCCATTACCGGTACCAGAAAAAGTAACTTTGGAGAATTATAAAGGTGAGAGTGAAAAAGAGAACGAGAAGTGATGAAGGAATTGAATAGAAACTACATGCTGAACTACATACCCGTTTTAGACGGGAGATATCTAGTATATAAAATGTTTATATCACTGGTGGAGAACCCGGGCAAATTCATAGCCCTAAATCATCCCCAACATTACCCTGGGTCATAGTGCCTAGGACTTACCCAAAGAGGTGAATATGCCAGATATGACGAGCATGATGATAGCACCAATGTAGATGTTGAGATTCATGGTCTGCTGGATGAATATCCCTCCTGTGTACAGGTCAGCCTACAAATACATTAATTAATGAGTAAATCTCTGTCCTCAGTCCAGTCAATTATGGCTTAAAATCTTATTTTATTTTTCCAGACCATTTCTACTTCAGTTCACACGGCTGTATTTCCATCTGGGAGAGAGAAGGTGATGCTTTTGGCCTCAGCAGGGTCCAAAGTGGGTCCAAAGTCATTAACTTCACCCACTGTGCTGCCACAAGTTATTAGTAATAATAAGTATGTCAGGCAACAAAATTTGCACCCTTGCCAGTAAGCAGTAGTGACTGTGGTTTTAGTGCCAAGGGCTAACTTTGAACTACTTTGGCTGGATTGTGCATTGGGGCTCCTGATTAATTCAACAAATTCTAGCAGTCCCAGTTATGCATAACAAATGCAGAAAGTGTCCTAATGAAGCTCTAAAGGGATTTGTGCCCTCTGTGAGCCTTCAGATGGAGAGTATGGGGGGTATGTAAACCTCAGTTAATGCCTCAGTCCAAAATCCTCCACATACTCTTCACCTAAAAATGACTGTCTATCGGTGTCTATCAAGGAAAGGTAACTGTTTCCCAATCGCCATTAGGTCAACACAATCAAGCCCCCATGAGAACACTATGAATAATGATCTTGATAACTGAATTATGACTATGTTATGTGCTAGTTGACACTAAGTCAATAAGACTAATGTTCACCAGAGAGTACCTTATGGATGTTGTCACCTGTTAACAGCAATCAGTTAATACTGGGATGACAGGGAGCCTCATACCCACATCAATAAACCAATCAGGTGCCATGTTGTTTACAATATATGACTGAAGGCACCCATTAAACTGCCACTACCTCGACCACTGCTATACACCATATTCACTGATGTCACGCCTCTCGCCATTTTTCTGAGTCAACCCTTGTGAATGTTAACAGGCCAAGTGTTCTCCAACACTCAAAAAGGCTGTTTTCTGTCCGTTTTCATCTCCTAGCGAAACTGATATAAGGTTAGATAGTCAATCTTTATTATGGTATGATGGGAGAATAAGTATATTTAACATGTTTTAACCTATGAAATGGGAAATCATATTACACTCTGCCCTGACTTACATTTTCTGTCACAAAAGGTCAAAAGATGATGGATGAATGTATTAAATCATTTATCTTTCAAATAACATGGTATGTGAAAGTTGCCTGAAAGAAAATGTACAATTGACAACTCTACACATCTGAAGTGGTTAGAACGTATACTCTACTCCCAAGGCAGTGATTAATGAACTGTATCTAAAAACTCATTTTTGTCTTATGTTTGTATTATTCGGGAGGATCAGTGGGAGTGAATTATTGAGTTGATGACTTGTGGGGAGTGAAGGAGGTGGGTTCTACACTCTTCCTCCTTCATAAGGGAGGTAGGAATACAATTGAGTTCCTACCCACCATTGTGTGTATAGGATGTCCTACCAGCAGGGAATTTATATGTGGGAATTCCTTCACCTGTAGGAAGGAAACAAACTCCTTTCCAGGTAACTGAGTCATCTGTGTGTATATTGACCACGCCCACCTCGCTAGGAGAATCCTTATTCCCTACTAAGTATAAATCGAGGCGTTGGGGACCAGTAGCCAAACTGGCAACTACCGCAAAGCGGGCCGCCCAAATCTGACTGTGCACATCAACACATATTGCGACAATGCATGCAATGGGAAAAACCCAGTCAGACCCATTACGTCATGTCATGCCTCGCTGGTCATGAGTGAAGTGCCAGCCCTTAGTGGTTGCAAAGGAAGAGAGATGGAGAAGGAGGAGGAGGGGTTTGTAACAGGTATGGTAGTAAGGTAGTAGGACGGGGAGGAGGAGGAGGAGGAGGAGGAGGAGTAGGTCCTTTATATATTTTGCTAAAGTATCTATGCTCAAATTTGATTTGTTACTTATTTATAGGCTGTTGAAATGCGTTCCCGGGATGACGCTCCTATACACAAAATTCAGTAACCCATCTCTGTTCAACTATAAAATTTAAATGAAATAGAAACAAATTCTTATTTCTTATTTATTTTTCCACACCAAAATACATACAGATTTACACCCTTCTGTGTCTCTCTCATCTTTCCTCTCCTTCTCCTTACTCTTTCCCTCTGCCCTGCCCTAAATCCTGCTTTGCTCCCCTCTGCTTCTTTCCCTTTCTCTTGCTCTCTCTCTCCCCCTCCCTCTCTCCTTTATTTTCTAACATTGAATTATTTTTAAAATCAATGTTAAATCCTCATTATTTCTGTTTTCAAATAGATTTTCAGTGTTAAATTTATTTTGAATTCTAACATTCAAAATAACGAAGATATCGTTCCATTTTTTTCTCAGGATATACCCAGAGAAAGATGGGGAGGGGAGAAGCAAAAGAGAGAAGGAAAATTAAAACCTGCTCTATCCCAAGTGCCGAAGGCACTTGTCAAGTCATAATACAAATGCTCGCTACCTTGGAATTCCTTATGACATCAGTACTTCTCATCCAATCACAGTGCAGCTGCAAGTGCCACGCCCACATTCCATGATAACGGCCATAGTCAAGCGAAAGAAACCCCCGGGAGAACATCGCATTGACATTTGAGGAAAATTTTAATCTTTCCAATCTGTTTTTCTATTCTGATATTGTCTGTAACTATACATTTATTGTTATTACTTCGCTGTGATATTGATTATGATTATTGTATAGTTGCATGGATATCATAGGGAATATGAATAAACAGCTTCTGGCTGTTTCAGACAAACTTTACTCCTTCTTACTCCTTCTGACTCCTCTACCGTCGTGGTCACATATTTAGCTTATACAACAGGTCCCTGATACCACAACAACTCTAATCCCTTCTGTCCAATAATTCACTAAATGCCACCTGATCTGAGTGTTGCAAGCTAAATCAAATCAGTTTACAAGAACCTCCTGAATGGAACAGTATTCCTATGTTAATCCCTCTGTTTACTGTTTCACTAATTGTGGAACAAATTACTGAACTGACCTTGGATGGAGGTCAGGGCATGGGAGGTGAAAGTGTAAAATTCATCTGTATAATTTTGCATGAAATTAAAGTATCAACTCTCATCTGGGTTGCTGGTGGGAATACAATAATTCTGGTCAGAAGCTGGTTTATAGACGCAACAAATTCTGAATTATCTCATGCCCTTTTATTCATACTCTGTTTAGATTAAATGATGTTCCTTTTAGTCTTATATTGATTTTCCTTTTTTGTATCAATGATCGGAAATCGGAAAAAAAAAATCTTTAAACAAAATATCATCATTATTGAGTCTCACGAGAATATAGATGTACATCAAAATTGAGCTCAGATAAGATACTTTAAAAACAATAAGAAAATGATCCTTTAAGGATGATCATTTGAGTTAATATATTACTTACAGAAATGGTAGCAAATAGGTAGGTTAATATAGCAATATATTACTTACAGAAATGCTGGCAAATAGGTAGGTTAATATAGCAATATATTACTTACAGAAATGGTAGAAAATAGGTAGGTTAATATAACATTATATTACTTACAGAAATGGTAGCAAATAGGTAGGTTAATATAGCAATATATTACTTACAGAAATGGTAGCAAATAGGTAGATTGATATAGCAATATATTACTTACAGAAATGGTAGAAAATAGGTAGGTTAATATAGCAATATATTACTTACAGAAATGCTGGCAAATAGGTAGGTTAATATAGCAATATATTACTTACAGAAATGGTAGAAAATAGGTAGGTTAATATAACAATATATTACTTACAGAAATGGTAGCAAATAGGTAGGTTAATATAGCAATATATTACTTACAGAAATGGTAGCAAATAGGTAGGTTAATATAACAATATATTACTTACAGAAATGGTGGCAAATAGGTAGGTTAATATAGCAATACAGCTGAGATAGATGCGGAGCCGTTGGCCACCAAACCTGTGGTGCAGGTATTCAGGCATTGTGTAGATCTGAAATATAATGTACCAAATGTATTAGAACTTCAAATCAATAAAAATATCTATTTGAAACATTTGAGGTATATCACTGAATAAAAATTATTAAAAAGATATGAAAATCTCTTTAATTCTTATTGTTTGCCTTTTATTAAAAAGTACTCTCTGTTATTAGTACAAGCATTTTAGCATGGAACCCAGAATAAAATAATGTAAAGCTGATTTTTGGATATATGATGCGGGGCACATGGGGGATCATTCCCTGAAAAGTCCCCACCTAGTTACTGTGTGCTTTTTGAGATTTTGACGTTTTTGTGACAATTTCCACAAAATAGCATTGGTCTCTATGGGAAAAAGCACTTGGCTCATGCCAATATTGCCAACATCAAGAATATTTAGCATTGTTATTTGCAGGGTATATAACATATATAAAATATACTGTACAGGTTGGGATATTATAGTAAACAAGTACATAATGGAGATTCCAAAAATATATTTAAAAAAAAAATATCTCTATTTTCTAATTTTGTTGCCATGGCAACGGTCAGATTTTGGTGAAAAAAGCATTTTTTCAGATCAGGTCATACTATTTGGGGACCTAATTGTCTACATTGTGCACGTTGTGACACCTTTTTGAAACTTGGCATGGTGTTAAATAAGGCCTGAAACTTTCAAAAAGCACCAGCTACAAGTTGGTAGACACCCCTGGTGGCCAGTAGTTATACTTTTTGTTGTGTTCTTTTTCTACCCACCAGAAAGTCATTTGACCAAAAATGTGGAGGATCTCACCCTGTTGTTTCTGGTGTTGGGCTTCATAATAGTCCACAGTTTATTTTACGGTGACCCGCCAGAATCCTTTGTTGTGGTGGGGGTCAAGAGCTAGTCATTATACACTACTCCTCAGTGCCATAGACACAATGAGGGTCAGATTTTCAGAAAATGTACAATTCAACTTTGCCAATCTTCTCAAATAACCCAAATTTCAGACGAAAATAAAGTTCAAAATACAGTTCAACCTAACCAAACAGATTGCTAGAATCAATGCAATGCCGAAAATACTCGAATTTACCTAGTATTGACCAAATTGCAGCCTAATTTTTCAGAATTTACTAAATGTGTGCACCTGCAAATTATACATTTTCTGAGAATCCCACCCATGAGTAGATTCGTTTAAAAAAAGGTTGTCATGATAGCTGAAAATGCAGCCTTAAACCTGCAATGAACTGAGACAAAGTGACTTACCCCTGAAGCTATGTACACAGGGAGGAAGACCCAGCCCAGCAGGATCAGCAGGAAGACAGCCTGAATAATAATAATAATAATAATAGTAATAATTTACTAAGGTTTCTTTAACCATCATAGAGTTGTTAGAAAAGTGATATATTACAACAGGAGTTATTAGAACGAAATCCATTTTAAACCCAAATGGTTTAACTTGTTAAAATAATACAAATGAAGCTTCTAGGACTGTTGTAATAGGATGCTGCCCTAGGTGATGGTTTTACATTGTGTGAAATTTGTGATTATGTATGTTAATATTTCTTTATAATGTTCGAACTATATTTTTCTACATAATCTTGTATCAATTGAAAACTTTTTGTAAGATTTTTCTATCATATCAGCCCTGAATGAGAATAGTGTATATACTACATAATTTCACTTTGCTGAATAAACATTTTAAAAACAAACAAATAAGAGTTGTCATGTTCTTTTAAGAATGAAATAGCATGTTGTTCACATTGTATAGATTTTTTCCGATTCAATTGATCAGCCAAGTAATATTTAATAAGTGTTAGTGAAACGCATATACATGTCCGCCTTGTGAATGTATTCTTGCATTGCTGTTGATACTACTCCAATAAATTCTATTATTTATAAGCATGAATTATAATTAAAGAACATCGTTATACATAATCACATTATATCATTTACATATTCAAGTCTCAGTTCAAATTCCCCCTCAACATATATTCTAAGTCATTGTATAGATGCCACAATAGGGGGCGTAAGTAGTCCACGGCAGCGATTTGTTCAATTCAATTCAAGAATTATTTTATTTGCATAGATGGTAAAATACATTAGCTAGTTCAGTCAATCATGACACTAATAATACCATTTCTTCCGACGAATGCCTAGTTGCGAATTCCGATTTAACAGTTGTACAAAGTTTCAAAAGTTACAGAGTTGCAATGTTTCAAATTATGAGGAAAAAGAAGGATATATACAATGATAATTTCAGTACTTAAGGTTAAGGTAACGGTAACGGTTTGTTGAGTCAGTTTAAGAAAGGTTTCAACTCACGCTCCACTCAAACATGATGACTGCTATCCCGGAGTTGGCCCCACTTCCGGCAGTCCCGACAAAATTATTTGCTCCAATATTACTGGCAAATAGAGACATGCCAATCTGTCATTAGAAGGAAGGAAAGGTAGTCAAACCTCATTAGCTGCTTGATTTGATTAAAGTTTTTATTTCATCTTGGTAAACAATAGGGACAGCTGGTTAATTGCTCTAATTGATACAACATGAGTTCTAGGCTAAGAGTAGAGAGAGTTCCTCCAAACTGAGGGAAAGTCTCTCACTCTCGCAAAATGTCATTAGAATCCCATTAGGATTAGGAATCCTAATGGGATTAGGAAACTAAATTGATTATATAATTTTGTTTAAAAGGGACCCCTTGGATCGAAGAGCTAGGACCATCATAGAAAGGGACACCCATTTCCAGAATTATCACTATTTTTGTATTTTGTTATGTTATATCTGGAAATAAACACTATACAATACAATAAATTATGTATAAAATTGAGTTTTGTTTTGCTTAAATCTAAAGAAAAGTGGTAACACAGGGTTTCAACAATTAAGGGGAACAAAATATAACAATGTAATGTAAATCAATTCTATCTAGCGTCAAGTACTAACTAAAGGGGGGACTCCACTGGCTGCGGTAAGTCTTGTGATGTTGTTGGGATGGTTCTGTAGGTGTAGAGGAGTGGAGAGGTGGCCAGTGAACCATGTAGGCAGGACATCCTCACTCCTCTCCATCTACAGAACCAGCACAAACCATCGCAAGGCTTACCGCAGAGCTTATCGCAACCAGTGGATACTCCACTTAATACAGCAGGAAAAACATATGTTTCGGGCGATAAGAGCCCTTTATCAAGGAGCATTATTACAAAAAATAGTGAATGGAACTTACCGGCCACCATACCATGCTCCTTCCTGCCAGGAAGAAGCCCTTCATATCTGCTTTACTGGGCTTACATATTGTCTGAAAGCAGTAATGTTAAAGTTAATGTTAAAGTTGAAGTCGCTATCAATCTCAACCCAAAGAAAATATATTTGTAATGTGCCACAGAAAAATTCTTACATCGAAGAAGAAAATGGTTTCGTGTGGCCTCCTTGTAATATATGATAACATAATCCTTGTAATACATGATAACATGCAAAGTAAATCCCCTGTTAAAGTGATAGTGGCTATATTTGATCAAATATTAACCACACATATAAGAAAGTATGGTTGGAATGAAGGCTTAGGTTGAGAGGAATCCAATAAGATATGCAGATATTGAATTCTAGTTATATCTAAATATATACAGCCCCAAAACCACCTCCATTTCTGCAATTTAGCACAAATAAAAGATCTAGCCCATAATTATAACATTAACCATGGATCAGATTAAACCACGCTATGATAAAGCTTGCATCATCTTTGAATAATGCCTTCACGGTAGTTAATTACAGACTTGTGTATAGGTAAGGGGTCATAGTTGAGTACTCTTAGTGAATAGGAAGGTCGAGGCCACCAGGCAAAAGCAAAAATCTTGGTCTGTTGAAGCAAGTATTAAGAGACTGCCGGAAGTATAAGAATCCCCTCTTCTTGATGTAGTATTGCTCTGGTGAGTGGAAAGAATTGGACATATTGAATAAAAATGGTGTCGTAAAAAAAAAAAGAAGAAAAAAAAAGAAAAAAGAATCCCCTCAGAAATCTAAGCGGATTTATACATTTTAGGATTTCTGGGAGGATTCTTATATAACAATGTAAGTGAAAAGTAAGTCACCCAAATGTGAAATTTCAGTGAACTTTTTTCAGAGTTTATTTCTCTCCACAATCCCTCAGAAGGAAGGGGTAGACCTACTTAAACATGCTTAAAGTCCAGAAAGCATGCAGTGTTAGGACTCCTGCACTGGCTTATTATAGAAATAGATTACAGATGTAAGATATACTTTTATGAAACTGTGTAAAGGACACCAAGTCCTATCGTCGAGCCCTTGACGGGCCAATATGTCAACCCATGGTTATTATATTGACCAAATGTAACTACACCATCTATAAATGGTCCTAGTCTAAATAAGACTGTTATTATTATGCTCTTGCCATTTTAACACTCTAGTTACCTATGTAGATATCTGTCCTTTAGTAAAGGTAACGGCTGGAAGAGCTGAGACCTTCCCAAGCCCCCTGTAGACCTGTTTGTCTATCTCTTGTACTACTTAGACAAATAAAAGATTATTCTATTTTATTCTATTCTATTCTATTCTATTCTATGACTAACTTGAATCATTAGGCTAAATCACCTGCGGCTGTCATATATAGGGGAGTTCATGGATAATTTATTCTACCCATTCTCATCAATCACCACAGTTCGCATTTCATGTTTAAACAGAATGTAATTACCTTTTGTCAATCTACCCTATTATATTAGTTCATCTATCACCTTTTTACACTAAGAGCTGGAAGACCTGGTAATTCGTCCAGAAGCTAGTTCACCTTTTTGGCAATCCTTCACCTTATTTTAGGGTAAGATTTTTTAGAAAATGTACAATTGGCAGCAGCAAAAATTGATAAGTTTTGGGTAAATCTGGGTATATTTGGTATCGCATTGATTTAAAGTATCACTTCTGTTAGGTTAAACTGCATTTTGAAGCTCACTTTTGACTTAAATGTGGGTTATTTGAGAGAATTGGTGAACACGAATTGTACGCTTTCTGAAGATCTGACCCAAGTTATGATTTGGCAAATGAAGTATTTTCAAATCAAATCAACCATGGACGTTATCTATGTGGGTCAGACTTTCAGAAAATGTACAATTCACCTTCAACAATCTTCTCAAATAACCCGAATTTCAAACAAAAATAAAGTTCAAAATACAGTTCAATCTAACCATACGATTGCTAGAATCAATGCAATGCCAAATATACTCGAATTTACCTAGTATTGGCCGAATTGCAGCCTAATTCAGCAGAATTTGCTAAAATTGTACAGCTGCCAATTGTACATTTTCTGAAAATCTGACCCATGTATGGGGTGCTGCATGAACAGTTGAAGCGTGGGCTCAGAATAAGGGTCAAATGTTGTTGTGTGTTTGAATCCAGGTTTATCGTTCACCTCCTCCCCTAGGCATTAGTATATGGGTCAGATCGTGAGAAAATGTACAATCGCTAGCTCTACACATTCAGAGCTAAATTCTGCTAAATTAGGCTGAAATGTTTTTAATACTCTACCAACGATTTTAGAAAATCCAGAGTAAACACTGTATATCAATATGATTTCTCCAATTGATACATGTATATTCGATTATTGATAGATATTACACGCTGAATTGTTTTCAATAGTTTTTGACTGACATACAAGTCCCTTAATTTAATGCGAATATAGATACAAAATGGCGGACATGCATATTCTCCATCGATGCGTAAATCATGTTTATGAATAATATATATAATACCTACAGGGGATGACGTGCATGATGGACCTACATGACTTTTTTTATTGTTGCTTTGTAACGTTTCTCTTCTGGTTTGTTTAGCATTTGGCCTAGATTTAACCTCCTCGTCTGTTCCTTATGCATTCAAGCTGCATTTTCAGTCATTGGAAATCTAAAAGAAATCTTAACTAATTTACTCGTTTTATGAGTAATTGGACAGAATCTATCACTACTATTCTGCTGCTGTTTTATATTGTAAAAGGGTCAGATTTTCAGAAAATTTAATGTACAATTCGCCTTCACCAATCGTCTAAAAAAAACCACATTTAAGACAGAAATGAGCTTCAAAATGCTGTTTAAATATAACAGAACTGATACTTTAAATCAATGCTATACCAAATGTACTCAGATATACCCAAAATTTGTCATTTTCTTTAGCAGAATTTAGCAGAAATTACGAAATATGTAGAGCTGCCGATTGTAAATTCTCTGAAAATCTGATCCAAAAGCAGTAAGGCCAAGCCAGAAGCTGGCGTAGATACTGTCTCTAACTCTGTCCTCCAGAGAGGGTGGACAGAATTAACTCTACAGATGAGTAAAACGGTTTGTAAAACAACAAATTCCGAGAACATGTGAGACAAAGAAACCCCTCTTTCCTACCTTATTTGGTAGAAGTCGCTCTTCCCGTATATTATATGGATGGTGAGTGACCATTATGAAATATGGCTAACTATTTTTTCATGCATGAACAAATATAGAAGTACTTATTAGCTGTTCTAATGTTTACCATAATTGGATGCCGCTTGATCTCATCTTTTCAAATATGATGATATCTCAAAATCAATTTTTTGCAGCCTGACTCAAGTTCATAGATCTATAGATATCTGAATGGCAATATGCTGATATCTTTACCTATGTTATTGTTATCATGGCCCATGTAATATCATCCACACTTACTTGTGTGATAAGATAATGACTGCCCGACTCGCTGCCTATAGTGTTAATACTATCAATTTATCTATATCTCAACATTACATGCACAGAAATACACTTGCAAACCCTTATTAAAAGTGAGATTAGATAGTAAACGTTTGTTGGGACAAATCATAGGGAACATCTCTGTTTTACATGTTTTTGTCTGTAGTCTTTTATATATATTTCATTATCTTTCAATGTTAACATAATTATACACATACAGGTTAACTAACGAGTTGGTTGAAGGAGCGTGAATATTGTAAGTGACTGAAATCATCCAGTTAGTTGACTGATTTATTATATATACCTTTAATGATGTAAATAGAAAACATTTTTGAGATTTTATGTTGAATTTCGGGCCTTAAACTTGGTAAAAACCATTGGTCACCACACGTAACCCACTAGTGAAATACGACTGTATAACTCCCTCTAGATACGTTGTTCTAAGAGCAATGCATATATGATATAATGGAATGTTCCACAGCACACACAGATTTACAATGTATCTACAATAATAGATCAATTTACAAAAAAATAGAATCTCGATATATTTTGTCAATTATAATCTCATAAGATTATATGCCTACCAATAAGCATATCAATAAATCAAGGAACTAAAATTACAGGAGTTTTTGCTTATATGGAGTTTTCAACTTTTACAATTATAACCTCATATTTTGTTTTTTGTTTTTACGACAACTTCTTTTATTCAATCTGTCAACAATGTCATCTTCTTCCGGGACAGCTATACATCGAGAACTACATATGTCCCTCTTCTGCATCATGTTTGCTCAACAATTTTATATTTTTCTCTATTTTCATTCTTATGACATCAACACTAGAGTACAACAGGTGCACAATTTGCTCATATATATATCACAACACAACCATCCTTATGTATTACCTACTCATTTGTTTACCGATTTGAGGTGGGTAGGGTGTCGAAAGATTATTTATTCTGATCTATTAGATCTGTCAGATCCGAGAATATTTTTCTCCACTTTCCATCCTCTTCCTTGTCTACTGTCATGAGTTTATTCTGATATAAGATGATTGAGATCTTAGATCTCAGTTCATAACAAAAAACGAACCATTCTAACATGCCTTTATGGAAGAGTTTCTGGCGATGTATAAAAGCTTTTGCTACGAGAATGATCCAATTTATGATCCTACTATTTGTACCCTTCTTGTCGAATCCGAACATGATGTTTATTCTTTCAACATTAAACTCTCCATTGGCATTTTTTTTGATCACCTTTTTCCCACTTGGGTCTTCATTTAGGTACCCTATAGAGTCTATAAACTCAAAGATATTCCTCCACAAAGTTTTGTTCTGCCACACAACATGAAAAAATGGACGACATCGTCTCTTTCGGTACAGAATGAGCAAACAGGTAGTGGTTTGATACCAGCATTTTTTAGATAGTAATTGCAAGTGATAGTTTTATGAATAATTCTGTACTGCAACACCTGAAGTCTTGTTTCGCAAGAGGCTTTGTATGAGATTAAAAAGACTTTTTTCCAGTCTATTTGACTGAAATCTTTGTCTCCCATGTCTAACAGCTGCTGCCACGAGTTGAGTTTCTCTCGTTTTACTTTCATACTTTCTATTAGAGCGTTGTAAATCTTTTTACTGGGGCATGTCAATATATCTATACATTGGCTATTGATGTTTATATTTATGTTCCCTTTATCCTCGCAGGGGGGGGGGAATTTTGTATGATCGTGAGCCATTCTTTAGGTATGGCTTTTTTCAAATCTCTCATCATATGGTAGTCAGGTATAAATCCATATTGTCTTTTTACCTCTAAAATTGACATCATTTTACCTTGTTGATTGATCATATCGCCTATGTATACATGTAATTCCATTTCTCTCCCAGCTGTGATAGTAAAACATTTTTTTTTTCTCTAATTAGTCTATTTGACCATATTCTTTCTCTCAGTATTTCGTTTCTCGAAACTGGTTCTTTGTTGTAGAAATATTTATTCCATATTGAGAATACCTCCTGGTAGAAACTGTTCAACACTTTACGTGGCATGCTTCTACACAACAATACATCTTCTGCTTTCTTCGCAGTGGGGGAATAAGAGGCCATTTCTCTAAATGCCTTACCTGTACTATCTTGAAGTATTCTTTGTACCCACTTAAGGCGGTTAGTATCAATTACTTCCTTAATAGTCCTTAAGCCCAGCCCACCGTCTTCTGCCTTTTGGGCTATATAACCTCATATTTTACTCTTGACTCATTTCAAGGTTCCGTCCCATGATTCCAGTATTTTTCACCATGGTATTGTCAGGTCTATTTCATTCTTTTCTTTTTTATATCTTCTCACCTCACTTCCTCATCCCCAACTTCCCAGGTTGGAAATGTTGTAGAATTTAGAGCTAAATTGAGGATTTTTAACAAATGATAATTGTGTTTTTAACAAAATACAATACAGCACTACTAGCCATGTAACTAGCCATGGGTTAGAGTAACAGTGCTAGGAAGGAAGCATTATACTAGCCCTTAAAGAGACCATGGGTAACAGAGAATGAGACAAAACAGTAGTAGCCCTTAAAGTGACCATGGGTTAGAGTGACAGAAAGAGAGACAAAGAGAGATAGAGAGAGAAAGAGAAAGTGACAAGAGAGTAGTATAGCTCTGATGGTGTCTATTATTTAAGCTAAGGAAAGTAATTTTTAATTTCTAATTTAATTTTTAATTTTAATTCCTGCCCCTGTAGGTTCGTTCCTCCGTGTGAAATTCCCAACTGGTAGGAATAGCCTATACACTCAATGGTGGGTAAGATTTTATATTCCAACGCATCGAAGGAAGGGAAAAAAGTGTAGTTCTAAATTCCCACAAATAATTCCTTCCTTAGCTTATACAACATACCCCCGTGGTCTGTTGTATAACCTAAGGAAAGCAATTTGTTTGTAGGAAATCCTTCACCTGTAGCAAGGAAATAAATTCCTTCCCGCAGGTGTAATTCCTGAAGGTTATTATATAATAATACATACCCATAAGCCCACTGCAAATGAAGCAGTAAAATACAATCCTATCACAAGAAAATCTGCCCAATGTAATCCCTGACCAAATGTAGCCATGTTGTCAGACAGTTATTGTTGGTTCATATCACCACCTGATGAGTCGATGTGGTGATCACTATCTCTGTACGAGAGGTCTATCTGTGTGTGTGAGTGTGTGAGTGTGTGAGTGTGTGAGTGGGTCGGATCAGGAATGCACCTCCATGAGATATATGGGTCAAATGATCAGTAAATGCACAATCTACATTTCTACACATCTCTCGAATTCTGCTAAATTAGCGTGAAAAATGATAAATACTGAGTATATCTGAGTGTATTCTGTATAGTATTCATTCAATAAATCTGTCTGGTTATGTTGAACTGTATTTTGAACCTGATTTTCGTCTTAAATTTGGGTTATTTGAGGAGATTGGTGAAGGCCAATTGTACATTTTTTGAAGAATTGACCCATTATATGGTGGTGGTAGACATGGAGGCAGTGAACGATAGCAGTGGTGGGGGGAGTGTGTGTGTGGGGGGGGGGGGGGGGGGCTGTAGAGGAGCCAGGGAGGGAGAAAATGCACCACCAGTAATACAAAAAACATCGAACTTTGGCATCGTACTTTGGGATTGGAATCTCGGTCCATAAATGTTCCTTTTACCTTAATTAGTAACCTTTGAGCCCCTCGCCTCCCCCAGACCTGCATAATTGGATTTGCACCACCATTTGTGATGTGTTATGGGTCAGATTTTCAGAAAATGTACAATTGGCAGATCTACGCATTTAGTAAGTTCTGCTAAAATAGACTAAAAAATGGACAATATTAGGTAAATCTGAGTATATTTTGTATTGCCTTGTTTCAAGCAATCGGTTTGGTTATGCTGAACTGAATTTTGAACTTTATTTTCGTCGGAAAATTGGGTTATTTGAGAGGAATGGTGAAGTTGAATTGTACATTTTCTGAAAATCTGACCCATATAGGAAAATGAGTCACAAGTCGCAAAAAATGGATTTTGAGATTCCATAATATTTGAAAAGACGAGATGAAGCGGAATCCAATGATAGTAAACATTAGATCATCCAATGATCACTTCCATACTTTTTATGCATTAAAAGAAGATTAGCGATATTTCTTAATGGTCAATCATTATAATAAAGTAGATCAATTTGGTGAAATATACTCCTTAGGATAGCCTCAGATATGTATGGATATATATTAAATATATTTATTACACCCCTGTGCTGTTGCTTCCTATACCTTCAGCATTGTATGTCACACTTGGTCAAAGTGGTGCATAACATGTAAGTTATGTCACCCTTGGCGCATACAACAAGTAGGTCTGCCAAAAACTTAAATTACTTCTTTCATTTTTAATTATTTATACTTTTTATTTATTAATGGTGTGTAATAAATATGGAACAAAGCTCGGGTGAAGTTTGTACACTTGTTAGTGACCTCGGGAGCGCAGAAGATCTCGGGCTAATGTTAATAGCCATTCTCCTCGGCATCGGGACTGACCCACCCTCGTGCTCAATACAAGTAATGACGAATATTGAGAAAGCTCATTATGCTAATAAGCTTAATTACCCTATTTACTCTAACGCGTGTTTTACAAGCTGACGTGGCCCTGTGTACAGCCTCCAAAGAGCTCTCCCATTGGTCAATAAAATATAGCCCAGTACCCCACCCCTGAGAGAGAGACTCTAGGAGGCAGGAGCAGCTCAGCTTGAGTTCGAGAAGAAAGGAGTTAGTAGCTGCGGGGCCTTGCTAGAGAACACATCATGTCTGAGTCGAGCTCAGATTTCTCTAGTGAGTTGCTCCCGGGTGCTCATTGTACATCTACTGCTGTGTCTCTCAAATAAAGAGATCTACCTTTCTACAGTTCCTCCTGGAATCACCCGACTCTACCGAGTTATCCTTTCAACTTACCTGTAGTACGCAACATGAGATATTATCCCTTAGCCGTCCCAAAGGGGACCCCGATTGTGATATCCCCGCTCCCCCGATATCAACATCTGATGGAGAACCCGGATTCGGAGGAATTGTGAAAAACGAGACACGAACCATGCATGGCAGATGTGGGCCCAACGGAAGACGAGCAGAAAGCAGAAAAGAAAAGACCAACTGCATGGGCCTCATTCAGACTTGGTTGTAAGACCAGAAGTGGTTTTGTAGACGGAGATAAAAAGGTGCCAGGACAATCTCCACAACTATCTAAGAAGTTGGAAAATGAATTTCAGGGTTTAATCGATACCCCAGAAAAGGCACAGGACCTTCACGACCGAAATGAAATACTGCTAAAAACAACGAATTGGGAGCTGTCTGGAGATGATGCCAGTAGCAACGCAACTATAGAAGTAGGTGATTTGACTTTAGTATTGGATATCGACGACGATACCAATGCCACACGCATACTTGGGGATGAAGACCAGTTAAATCACAACCAAAAGGATTTCCATGGGATCCTGCTGCCTCAAGAAACTGGCGAGGTAGTACCAGAGGGAGAAATAGCTGCCGCCCAACAACCATTACAGGTGGCCCCACCTGAAGCTAGACCCGATCAAGTGCCGATAGCGGATGAAATAGTAATAGATCAGCACCAGCTACCAGAAGAAGAAGTAGAAGAAGAAGAAGAAGAAGAAGAAGAGGAAGAGGAGGACGAGGAAGGGCAAGAAATCGACATGGCGGCCCTCGAACACAAAATGCAAGCCCTCCTCTCACCCCCAAAATTCTCAGATCTCCCGGGCGAGGATCCCAGGGCGTTCATAGAGGATGTGGAGGCTTTAGCAAAGAGATTGCACCCAGATGATATAAATGCTTTTCGCCCCTACTTCTCAACATACCTGGGCGGTTCGGCGAGGTGTTGGTTAAAAATCGCCGAGAAACCCACTGCATTCACCACATGGGACCTAATGAAAGCAGGGTTTTTAGAAAGATTCGAATGTCTTTCTGATTTGGATAAAAAGGCCCTTAGACAGGTGAATATGGTAGAAGGCGAAAATCTGGCAGACTTTATAAAGAAGTTCCAGATTAGAATGGTTCAGGCGGGGGTGGACGATGCCCCATCGATAAAAGACCACTTCCTATCATCCTTATTGCCAAAATACAGGGCTATGTTGGCTACCAAAAACGCCTACACGGTCACAAAAATGATGGAACATCTTCTGCAAAGGGAACGTAGTACACCTACGGGTACTGTCACTTTTGAGGAGTTAAAAAAGGTCCAAAAGTCAATGGAAAAAGCCATGGAGAAAAACATGGCAAAGTTAGAAGCCACTTTAAAGGCGACTAACAATGCTCCTGTGGCCTTGGCTGAGTTCCAAGGGGAGCAACCTGTGTATCGTGGTGATCAGCCAGTTCAAAACCATCAGGACTGGCATCCTGCCAGACAGTTCAGAGGAGGACATGGCAGAGGCCGAGGAGGTGGCCAGCATTATAACCAGCGCTACAACCATCAACCCAGCGGCAGGGGAGGATACCATCAAGCCTCCAAACCACAACAAGGGGCATGGCAGCAGGAACGGCAGCAACATGACGGTGCACCTAGGAAATTCAGACCCGAAGTTAAGTGCTTTAACTGTCAAAATTATGGCCATTTTCAGAGTGAATGTAACACTAAAAGGGAGGAAAAGTCGGGGGAAACTAAAACTTATCAAAAACAAAGGGTGGGAGCGGCTTCACAGTTCCCTTCTGGAACCGAGGGGGACCAGGTGGAACTGTCCGGCCCATTTTTTGTAACAGACCACCCAAACTAGATTCTCTCCTTTCAGAAGGGCATGATGAGGGGAGAGGTAATGATACAAATGTCGACAGGGTTTGTGGGAACCAAAACACACGGTACCCGGCTGGGGGAAAAAAGGGCCAAAGAAATGAAGGCATGCCACACTTACTAACAAATATGCAATATGTAAATAACAGCTGGGATTATTTTGCTATACCATTAGACAGAATGGCCCATACTGTTAGGGCGTGCATGTATGGTTCTGAAACAATAACACTTGTCGACACAGGAGCGTCCATATCTATTATGACGGCTGAGATGTATAAAAAATTGGGCGCAGAAAAACCCCCGTTGGAAATCATGCCCAACAGAGAGTGTATTCTGGCTGATGGGAGGGTAGTACAGGGACGAGGCCCCTGTGCCATGAAGGTAAATCTAGCAAATACCAGGTATGACATTAAGGTATTAATATGGCCCAAACTGTTCTCGGGCATTGATATGATAAATCTAACTTCCTGCGCTCCCTAGGTCAATAACAAGTGTATAGACTTCCCCCATGCTAGGTTCCATCTATATATGTGTTCATCACATTGTGTGAATTGCGTGAATTATGAGTAATTTTATACAGGCAACGTTCGAAATAATCCATGGCGGATACGGAATTTTTTCAATTGAACTGTTTAAATATGTATTGACCTTTAAGTAAATAAATAGATACAAAAAATATACAGTCATCAAATTTGATACATATGTTCATGCTACTGACAGCGCTGAACACCCCAAGTATGAACATATTCTGAGTAAGGGTTCTTATGAATGAAATAACATATCATATTATCATAATTATGACCAGCGAGAATGTTATGACTTATGGGACTAAATTTATCAATATTCTGCTCATGTATTATCATTAACGTGTGCGAAGAAAATACGAGAGAAGAGGTGGCTCTAGTTTTGGGTGTATTTCCATCGTGTAAAGTTTTGTAAATGAATTGATGATTTTATTGTATAAACGTTGATTGATAAACTTATGAGTCGATGATTTAAATTGGACTCCTTCTTCTGAAAAGAGGTTTGTAGATGAACATGATCGATGATATGTCTTCTCGCTATCTCCTCTCTTCTCATATTTCATATTCTATAATATGTTATAATGGTTAATTAATTATTAATAACTGTATCGTTTATTGATGTAGCTATTCCACAGACGATTCCTTGTGCCTCGCCTCTTGTTATCTTTGACCTTAGTTATGTAATTAAACCAACAGTAGTAAGGGCCACTCATGTATCGTCGACGCATGGGTGTATTGTTACCCTTACATGTGAATATAAGGATTACTTTCCGGTAGGGCTTGAGATCCTCCCGATGATGGGAGATTGACCCACCGATTGTATCGATTGATAAAATAAAAGTAGCAACAACAACAATAATGGATGTGACATTAAGGAGTGAAAAAGTTGCCGAGTATGAAGGTTTGTTCGTTTGAACGTTTGTAAAGATGGTGTTATACCTCATTGTGTCATATAATATATTAATGCACCTACAATTTTAATTATTAATGGCCATATGCCTATACCTTCACCGTAGCTCCTGCCTGCATGGAGACTACCTCTACTATGAGCAATCCCTCACCCCCATTGGTCAGGTCTAGCCACGCCCCCCTCCTCAATGAGGGTGGGAGGCGGACCTGACATATATATTATCCCACAACAAGCGCCTTCGGCACTTGGAATATAGCAGGTTAGGTCTGCAATTCGCTCTTTTACCCCTCTTCTCTTCACTCTCCCCTCCCTGGGTATATCCTGAGAAAGAAGGGGAACAATATCTTCTTTATTTTGAATGTTAGACTTGCCAAAGTTAACACTGGAAACATATTTGAAAACTGAAGTAATGAGGATTTAAGATTAGCATTTTAAGAATTTTAGAATTAAGAATTTTAGGAGAGGGAGGTCACCCTCCCTCCCCACACTTCCCCCTCTCCCTCTTTTCCCTCCCCCTCTTCTCTGACTTTGATACCTGTTTTTCTCTCCCAACCCCAACCCCATCTCCGATTCCTCCCCCCTCTCCCCCCCTCTTCCTCATGCTCCCCTCCCCCTTTCTTTCCCTTTCTTCCCAGAGGACGAAATTAGCTTTTTTCTTAATAAGAGATTTACCCGCCTACACAGAAATTTTACCCACCCGCAAATTACCCTAAATTAAAGAAGTTTAAATTATGAAATATCATCCTTTCGTTTGATAGAGTTTGATAGAGTGGTAACAAATGAGGGAGAAAGAGAGGGGGTGGGGGGAGGAGAGAGGGAAGAAATTTACCCGCCCACAAATAACTTCTTAATGAAATTAAAGAAGTTTAAATTATGAAATATCATCCTTTCGTTTGATAGAGTGGTAACAAATGAGGGAGAAAGAGAGGTGGGGGGGGGGGGGGAGGAGAGAGGGAAAGAAATTTACCCGCCCACAAATAACTTCTTAATGAAATCCTCAAACGATTGTATAATAATATAAATGATGTTGTATCGAAATAATTCTGATACAGGTAACCAAAACTCAAAAGTTTAAAATTTTTTAAAATTGCAATTAAGTCGTTTAGAAATGGTGAGGGGCACCCCACTGCTAATGACCAGATAAGAGCTAATGACCCTGCTGGGTGGCGGAGATGATGGAACCTTTCATCTTCCTCTCCCCCAGTTTCTCCTCTGTCCCTTTTACTCTAAGGT
This sequence comes from Sthenelais limicola, assembly GCA_942159475.1. Lineage (NCBI taxonomy): Eukaryota > Metazoa > Annelida > Polychaeta > Phyllodocida > Sigalionidae > Sthenelais > Sthenelais limicola. The sequence goes on from OW804098.1 coordinate 110,172,357, forward strand.
GAGTGTCACACAAAATGCGTGTGTCATGAAAGAACAATGCCCAAACGCACCGTGGTAATTAACGCTCCGTCCATTGGAGGGAGGGAGGGAGGGAGGGAGAGAGAGTGGGCAACCACTGTGATAAACTCATGACCAGCGAGGCATGATGTGACGTAATGGGTGACTGCGGGTCTGCTACATAGGTTGTCGTAATTGGCGGCCCACTTTGGGGTAGATGACACTTTGTGGTAGATGACAGTCTGGCGACTGGTCAAGAAAGCCCCCATGTGAATATATGTGTAATAATTACTATACATCGCTCCGCCGATGAGATATTAATTAAATTTGCACTGATTGTGTAAACATTATGGGACAGTAATAGGCGGATGCATTTTGTAAGATAATGTAATAGAAAACATGAATATTGAGGTGACATATTGTAACTGTCACCTGTACCAGGATATGATGTAATAAAGGATATTACATGATGTTGCATAATATTACATAATCTTATGTAAATATGATGATATCTCAAATTCATGGCATGATTCAAGGATATATATGTGAAATAGGACATATCCAACACTATTAGATAATATTCGAATGCGAATATGCGAATATTCGAGTGCGAATAGTTACAGGTAAATTGGTATGTGGATATCTCCTGTGACAGAAAGAATATCCCAAATCCAAGATAGCATCTTTTCGGATATTAAAATATCCGTAGGCCTAAGACTGCTTGATTACGCCTATGGCATATTTTAGAAAAGGTAAAGGATATTCTAAAGATAATTTTGGATATGTTGGATATTTCCTATTTCCCATAGCAATCGGAAACTTAGCTATGAAGTGAATCAATCATGATTTTGATTTGTAAATATTTTATTCAGGACTATTAAACATTTTTATACATCTAGCATACATATTCTCAGAGTAGCCTGATGGTTTGGTTTAAAAATACACATTACTCTCGTATACAATTTGTTCTATACTTTTAAATGGATACCAAAAAAAGAGAAGTGAGACTCATTCGTTCCATCTTCAATAAAAGAAAGCAATACAGACAAATATAATCTATCTATAATGAATACAGTAAGAGTATATAGTCTAAGTAATAAGTAAAAGAAAACCCTCCACCTACGCCGTGCTCTTACACATAATCACCTCTACAAAGAATCGTTATGATATCAATTTTCCAATAATTCGTGGGTTTAACCCAAGAAAAGCCTGTTACATGTTAGATTTACTGTGCCATGTTGCATATTAAAATTGTAAATGAAAACTTTTTAACTGAAACACTTGTAGAGAATCATTGCCAGTTAATGTCTGGGATGATATTGTTACTTTACCATAGATTGTTTTTTTTTGATTTTTTAACAAAAAAGCTAATAAAAGAAGGAAAACAGGCTTTCCTAACCCGGAACTGTCAAAAAGCACATTTTCCTTGTTTAAAACAACTATTGTTATACAATACATATTTTTTTCAGTTCCAGGAGAAGGACTGTCATGATTTCGACACTGCGCTGGTGATGGTTCTTAAATAATTCCTTGATGTTATTATTCTATGTACTATGTCGATGTGGAGATACTGAATTTGTTATATTATTAAAAAGCTAACAGAGTATAATGTTAAAATCCATCAGCACTTACTGAGAATATTGTACTTGATACATAATGTAGTAGCCGAATAAAAATATTAAAATACAAAATACAAATTATACATAGTTCAAACTCAACCTTTTGTAGTTGTAGTTGTATCATAAGTTGTATATTCTTAGAAGAATTAGATCGAATCTAACTAAACAAATAGCCCTAATTATTGCTTAATCGAAATTATTGCCCCTTAAATAAATACGTGTCCCTTAAATAAATCATGTACCAATAGATTACAAATTATAGAAAATAACACACTTCACTCTGCCCTACCTCATCTTAAGAATATGAATAATAGAAATCTGTGGATAGAGTCGAAGGTAATATAATTTAAGTATAAGGATTTATTTTGATATGGCGTATTTGATGACGAATGAGATATATCACAACATGTGGAAGTTCAATCATTAAAATTATTTAACAAAAAAATAAACGTTGAAACCAGACTAACATTTAATGTTGAAAAAATAGCGCATCACAAAGTAATAAAAAAGAATTATGTAACTCCACCTCGACCGACACGGTAAGCTATAAGCTTGCATGAGCTAGGGTCAGAAAATGTATAATCGCCAGCTAGATACAGATTTAGCAAATTCTGCTTAATTAGACTGACAAAATGATCAATACTAGATACATCTGAGTATATTCGGCATCTCAAAGGATCTGTTTGGTTATGTTGAATTGCGTTTTGAGTCTCATTTCTGTATTAAATTAGGGTAATTTAGGAGGGGTTCTGAATGTGAATTGTATGGAAAGAGGGATGACCCAGTCCGCTATTACGGCCGCAAATGGCATATCATCCGCATTTTACCGTAATCTATCCATCCTTTTGTTGGCCATGAAAAAATTCAGCCGCAAAATAAAATACGGCCGTCTCTTGACGTTTTTTCGGCCGTTATTTTTCGGCTGCAATTAGTTTGCGGCGGCATTCCGCCAAAATGTTTAAATGTGTTGGTCCCATGTCTTTCTGGCCCTTTTTGCCTTCCTTTATGCTTGTTTTCCGGCTCCATTTTCCCTTCCATTTTTGACAGATATCCACCGAACTTACTTATTTTATTTGACAAAATCCACCTAAAATAACCATGACCGCAATGTTAGAGTATTATAGTCGGCTGGCCGGCCATGGTAACTGACTTGGGCCTTTAGCAGTGAAACTATGTCCAAGACTTCTTCATGATTCATTCAGTACATCTGTGTGTAGCCTGAATATGGAATCAACATTTGTCACACAGTTCCTAGCTTGGAAATGATATTTCTCTTTACAGTTAACATCCAACTGTAGTTTTGAGAAAGTAACCCTAGCCATGAAATAAATAGAACTAGAACCTAGGTCTTAATATAAATAAATTATATGGTATAATCACTGCCTTGATAGTCTTGGAGTTAATACCACGTTAGGCAGTGACACAAATGATTAATCATTGAAGCTATAATTTAATGGCTTTATTTTCCCAATGTTTGATACTTTAGAGATGCACTTGGCAACACCTGATTGAGTGAAATAACTTCTGATAACATTACACTCCACAGAACACTACACCATCAAGGAACGATAGCTAACGATCACTAGAGGACTATGATTCTATCGACACCGATGTCGTCTTTGACACTGACAGCACCACCTGTGTAGATGTGAGTGAAGCTTGGCAATATCTACCCATTACAACATTCAAACTCCACCACATGGGCACCAGCGCATTCACTGTCACAGTCACCGTGGGTTCAAGTTTTACAGAAGTGGCGAAGACCAACATAGTTGTCTATACAACTGATGGAAGTGCCACTAATTACAAAGGAAAGAACTGTCTGAAGGCTAACCCTGATGTACTGAAATACAGCTGTGTAAACTGTGAGAATGCCAATTGTTATGCCAGCATCAGGATACATTTCAAGAATATGGAAATGGCAAAAATGAATCCGCCAATAATCTGTGAAGTGGTAAAAACTGTTTAGATTCGGGAAGAAGTTCTTATTGATTTCCATAGTTTAAGCCACTGAAAGTTTTTCCTGAAAATAAGGTAACATCTCCAACTCCAGACTACGAACCCACCCAGATAATACATTTCACAAGCGTAGAGACGGAGAAACATAAAAAGACTTGACTTTTTGATAATTTCTGGCTCTAGGGGATGGGAAATAATTAATACAAGCTTATATGGGGGCATATTTGGACATTTTATAACACTAGAGTGATCATGATAGGAGTTTAACCTTACAAAAAGTAAAGTAAGACCCCACTGAAAAAAAAAGTTATTTTGGGCCTAAGTATAGACAGATATATCTGGCGGAGAAAGTAAAAACCTAACATCTAAATGTATACCATGCAAGGATAATATTAAAAAGCTAGATTTCATTTATAAAATATCAGAATAGGAGCCTGGACCTGCCAGCCCCCTACATTGGAGAATTGGTCCACATGAACAAACCCCAGTGACAGGGCAGCCAAAACATACAAACCTTTATGAGCGATTGCAATACATGCTGCGCATGCTTCTCATTGCCTTTTAACCGCTTCTTCAGCAGTCTTCCTCTTGCCAGGTTTCGGGGCTTAGACTGTACCTGGTGTTGTTCAAGAGGTGCCCCAGCAGAGCTGATCAGGCTCCACTTAGCAACTGCAGGTTTCTAGGGGCAGCGCCATATGTGGACCCCCTTCCACCTACAGTCAAGGCCATTCCAGATGTTATCCAAGGCAATGCCATTCCTTTGAAGTTGTGGTATAGGCTGTAAGCACTTTGGTGTGTGTCCGGGCTTGTCTCCTATTCTCTCTCACATCCGTTTCTGGACTGCATTCCACAACTTAACCTCCTGTGGAACTATAGTGGAAGACGGTTGTCATCTTCGCAAGTACAGAAGGGAAAGGGCAGCAGACCAGATCGTGAGGGCATATGGGAGAATCAACTTTCAATGAAATACCTCACTGTATATCTGCACTTGCTTCTTCAGCCTAGGTATAGCATTTTATGAATGCTCATCCAAAGCTGGACAAAGTAAGGGAGGTAAGATCTTATATTCTTAAATAGAGACATCACAAACTACGCCCATATAACCTGGATTATCAACAGACCTGTTGCCAAGCAGAAAGTAGCAACATTAGGAACATTAGGACTCTCAATACTCCCACCATGCTGGACATAACATATTATAAATAACTAGTTTTGAACCATATTTAAATTAAGAGGGTCGAGAAACCAAATAATTTTGAAATTCACTTATCAAATTGAACTATTGTTACAAGTGATGTAACATATAAAGTTGTGTAATATTTAGATGAAAAATTGTGTAGGTAACTGACTAGGGAAGCCCTAGGCAGCCCCTTATATAGGGGTTAATGAGCAGAGCTGAGATTTTAGTTTATAGAATAGAACTAGTGTCATGTTACCTAACTATTTTTTGATAAATACTTTAACCATGGAGATCTTTTGCAACCAGATAAGTTTCGGTCAAACGTCCTTTAATAACATCAAATTGTCAAAGAAAAATGATATTAATAATAACCCAGAGATTAGGGAACAAAGCCTAGGTATTTGTAAGGCTCTGTAAATTGTTTCATAGAATGTGAAATGTTTACAACCCAAAATAACATGAGTCAGCTCTTTTATTCTACGAAGGTTGATATTATCTCAATACAGGAGTTATTTATGGCTGTGTGAATGTATACACTGAAATCAAATTTATGTTAGATAGGAGTTTGAAAAAGAGGGGTGGCGTTTTGGTCACATACATTAAAGATGATTTTACTATTGAAGACACAGTTTATAGAAAATTGAACACATCTGGCATACATCTGGAAGCTCAGATTATTGAATGTAGAAAGGACAAAGCAAAATCTATAGTCAACGTAAATATATATCACCCACCTCAAGGAATTAAAGTAAGATCTCATAATCACTAAAAAAATATTAAGTTTATATGTAGGACCATTACTCTTCCTTCTGTATATAAATGATTTACAACATCTTAAGGCTGGGATCCACTGGCCGGCTACTTCTCCCACTACTCCTCCCATTTCTTTGCTCCCGCTACTTTTAGAAGCGGCTACTTCCCATTACTTCCCGCTACTTCTAAAGTAGCGGGAGCAAAGAAATGGGAGGAGCAGCAGGAGAAGTAGCCGGCCAGTGGAACCCAGCCGTGAGATACACATTCAATTATTTGTCGATGACACAGTTCAGTATACATCATATCTCTCAAAGAAGTACAAACAATGATCTGCAAGCAGAGCTACAAATGGCCAACTTATGGTGCAGAAATAAAAAGTCAATGTGAATAGTGATATAATGGAAATAATACCGACTAAGAGACATTAACAATAGGTCCTGTATGTATCATGGCCACCATCACACTGCTACATTGGGTTAGTCATGTTTCCTACCACTTCCGGGAACAGAAAGGCGTTACACTCATAGATAGGCTTAGCATTGTAAACATATGCTCTCTCTCTTCATCACCCCAGGAAATGGGTTAATGGTGTTAATAATTGGAATGTTTTGACACTACATATGGATATCCAGTAGTCAGAATTTTATCTGATATGTTTGCACCTTTGTACCTTTGTTCGCAATGCTAAACCTATGGGTGTAAGGCACTTCTATTCCCAGAACACACAGAGATGTGTGCCAAACCTGGCTACAGTAGCCATGACACTTTCACACCCTGTTATACATCAACATTTGTATTCAAATTAGGAGATGATATAATAGATCATTGTGAGGATTATACTGGTCATGGGTTGAGTATAGACAATCAGCTCGCTATTAAGACATGTGACACAGAAATATTGATTATGGGGATTGTTTCTATAATGTCACTATGAAAATATTTTTAATCTAGTATTCTATCTAGTCAAAAGTGATTAATTAAAATGATTTAGATATACCATTACTCACAAACAGAAGAAAACACCACATGTTAGAGAAAAAGAATTCATAAATGATAGAATAGTAAACCTCAGATCTCTATGAAAAGGTATAAAGATGAACGTAGCTAAACCCCTCACTGAGAGAGTGAGGGAGTCATTTTACTACCAACTATGACCAATGTAGAATGACCTGCCAAAAGAAGGTCAGTTCAGTATATTGCTTAAAGTTTTTAAGAATTTTGAAAATGAAATATTTGAGTAATGATATATGAGTAATAAGAGTATTAAGAATTATAGCAATGTTAAATTATTATCTAAGCATTTCTATCGTGGAATGTGTCGATGTGCTGTACTTCTTTTGTGTTGGAAGCAGAAAAACAAAGCATTGATCTGTAAATCAATGCACAGAAATGATTTAAAGAGTTTAATTAATATCCAATTAATATTTGATGACTGAGAACAATTATTGGTCTTGATATTTTAATGGAGCCTGAGTTTATTGCATTGCTATCTAGTGGAGATGAGCAGGAATATCTGAGATGACAGTTATTGGATATTGGTTATTGGACAGTTACATCTGATCCCTTGAAAGGACAGTACATCAAGTTGTGAGGTTTGACCCTATTAAATATGTGATCCGTTTTTAGGAAAATGAGTCATAAGTCGCAAAATATGGATTTTGAGATATCACCATATTTGAAAAGAGGAGATCAAGCTGAATCCAATGAGAGTAAACACTAGGACACCCAATAAGTATTTCTATATTTTATGTTTGATATTTTTATTTTTGAAAAAAAAGTTGGCAATGTTTCTGGATGGATAATTACCAGTAAAGTAACTAAATATACTCCATATGAAGGCCTTCAAAACGGATAATAATAATAATAATAATAAATTCTTTTATTTCATGACTAGGTTACATAAAATACGGGTAGTACATGTCAGGTCTGGACCTGGTCTTCCCATGTATGCCTAGCTACAGAGGGTTGACTAGCTAATTTCGGGGTTGACTAGGGGTTTGGTTGTGGGGCTAAGGTTGGGGGTCAGTTTACATTTTATAATATCGTATAGTCTCTGTATAAAGGATATATTAAATATATTAAATACACTGTCCCGAAATTTGTTACATGGATCTATATGACTATAAGTGCTAAACCCTAAAATAATACGAACATTTTGATAAAGAGATCTTGTTGAAAAAACACTTTGAAAATATCAATTTTGCGACTTGTGACTCATTTAACTGGAACACAACACATATGTCTATGATTTGGGATTAAAATTGATGCTGGAAGTAAATTAGGTTTGGGCAAAGTTGGTCAAAGTATTAGGCACCCAGCAGGGCTTAGAGGCAGACGTAATGAGGCTTTTAGCTCCCACTGCTGACCCTAAATATTTATCGGAGAATGACCCTGAATTCTTCAATATGATGGCCATCTCAGATGTCCCCTCATCCCACTAGACGTTATTCATAAACTTCTAGTCAAATATCAACTTTAGAAGGCTCTTTTAAATTTTGAGTCCATATGGTAGGGCCTGCGTTTATTCGCAGAAGGGAAATAATCAAAGGATTTTAAATATCTCTTTTCCTGAAATAATGAATGTAACACTGATTTTATCAATTGTATCACATACATGTATATCTCTAATCAATGTTATTACATCACAAGTTTGGGTGTTATCATTATAGAAGTGAAGGATTTCTGCCTCTCAAATACATTTAGACATATCTCACATGTGCTGCTACACCCACTACTGAAGCTTACTTCTGGAGTAACATAAAAACTAACGAGGAACCGCATCTGTTTAGTATGAAGGTAGCCCTCCTAGGGTTTATATGTAAGATAAAGCTAATTGAACATAGCTATGGGAATTGAAATTTGAGGTAAAGTGGTAGATGAAATATCAATATGGCACAAGGAGGTATAACAAACGTGCTTATTTTTGGTGAATTTTAATTGGTGGAGAGAGCATCGTTTGATAAAACACTAACCAATAGCACATGCTGTTGTTTAGGAGGTTTGGTTCATGAATACAATATGATGACAGGCAGACAGCGGTTGGATAAAGGCATTTATTGTGGTTTTTGTAATTGACACATGTATATTCAAAACAGGAAACTTGTGATATAAAAACAAAATACAAACTCGTTGATTGATACATTGGTGCGGTCACACAAAAAACCCATCCATCTTGATGACCTTCTTTGCAGAGAATTATCAAATGTATCAATGACTGGTTGTCTTTTGTCTAAATATCAGTTCACTTAGCATGATAATATTTCAGGCTGCACTCACAGCTAAGATGAGTAAAAAACTAAAGATTTCTCGTCATTTCTTTTTGAACCAATCTAAAAGTCATGAGATCCAGATTTTGTATGGTTTTAGTCTTTTTTTAGCTTACATAATAAGTCCACATATACATATGTACACATTTATATCTCGGAGACCTGCCAAAATTGATAAATTCAGTCCTATAAGTCATAACATGAGTAAATTTAGTAAGATTTATTTAGCTGAGAATGCAGCTTTAAAGGAAAGCACCGACCTAAAACACTCAAAGGTTATACACCTATACACCTATACACCTATACAGTTATGGCTAATAGGGGATTTGCATAGCTATCATTTTGAATCTTGATTCGCATGGAACTATGGGACTAATGGTACTGTCTAAAATCGATAGAAAACATGCCATGTTCAGCATCGACTATTTTTGAATGCTCTAATGTTAATATCCACGTGTTATACATGTTTCCATAACACAGGTCCCTACCTTTCCGATCATGCATTTGGTTTTCATAGATCATTTATAATACAACTTGTGATATTGGTGAAATATTCTTGCAATTTTCGTTAAAAATATTTTAAGTCAGAATTCAACAGAATCCTTCCCAGGATGCACTGTGACAGACATGCGCAGTGGCACATGCAAATCCCCTATTATATTGAATACATGTTGTAATAGGCTTTTCTCTGTAATCCTATTGGCAAAATGAAAGAAATAATAATTTGATTCTCACAGTTTGCATCCATTGTGACAATATTACAGGCTCAATCACTTCCCTGCATTTATTAAGTCTAAGCTACAGGGTCAGGTCACCAGAAAATCACCAGCTATATAGATTCAGTAAATTCTGCTAAATTAGACTGAAAAATGGTCGATACTAGATATATTTAAGTAAATTCTGCATCAAGTTGATTCAAAGGATCTGTTTGGTAATGTTGAATTGTGTTTGGAGTCTCATTTCTGTATTAAATTAGCGTAATTTAGGAGGTTTTCTGAATGTCAATTGTGCATTTTCTGGAAATTTCACCCTAGAACACAGGCAGGCTGTTTATTCATTTACTGAGTCAAGTCAAATCCATATTTTTGTGACTTAAGACTCATTTTCCTTTAACAAGTCACGGAAACTGAACCCCCATTTTGGGGATCTGTATGTTGATTTGTTTATTTTTGATTTTCCCCTGGAGAAGGTCAATTGACTGAAATGTTGGGACTTCTGGTATGAAATAAATATTAAAACAACTCACCGTGAGTTGGATGTCTGATTTGTTTATTTTATATTATTTAAGAAAGTAAACAGTATTTCTAATTATCTTCTATATATGTGGTTCATCAAACTGTATATATTCTCATGAAACTTTGACAATATTTTGAAACAAAATATCAAAGTCTAAGCGTCATATTTCATTTAATAAATAGAATAGTTATATAACCATACAACTGTAGGACAATCAGATAAACACGTCCGGATATCTAATGTTTTTGACATTTTGTAAATGTAAATGTAAATGTAGTTATTTCTCCTACTACACCGCATATTTCTCAGCCGCTACCTGGAATAAAACGTGATATGGAATGTAGCGAGAGTGTGGTCACTTGTTATTGACAAAGGTGACTGCGGGAGGATAGAGGGCATTAGCCCGAGAACCTTCCACGGGCACCAAGGTCAATAACAAGTGACAACACGAAACCGGGGCTTTGTTTCTGATTTATGATCCCCCGTTAATAAATAAAGAATATAAATAAATCAAAACAAAAGAAGTAATTTCAGTTTCCACCATTTTGTATCCATTTTGCGAAAGATGAAGAAAATAGTCCCTCCACTGTGGCGATCTATAGCCAGTCATGTTACTTGTCACCCAGAGCTCTGCCTCTGGTCAGACCAACTGCACTATCACTATAAAAATCATTCAGACACTCTTTAGACCTTTTTACCAAGAAATATTTTAACAATATCCATATTATGAAATCTTTCCATTATATATTCGGACCCAAGCAGAGTTTTCTTCTTTTAAAGCTCTAGTGACCCACACAATTCTATTGGAAAAAACAATATCTTGGATACATCTTAGATTTAAACCACCACCACATTTTGAATTTTGGTTATTTTTTCTATTTCTTTCATCATGATTATTTGATTATGATGAGTTTATAACGCTATTCAAACAAATATCTATCATATTCTTAAAAATCAAAGATTGAAATCCCATTATTCAGTGAACCTATTCTTTCAGAGCTAATAGTTTGTCCCTAAGAACGCATTCACCCGGCCCCCCCCCTACAACATCAGGTTCTAATCGCTCATCCATCATCGGAAGTGGCGGCCTATGAATACACAATTTGACTTCCGGTGGTCAGGCTTAGCTGCCGGACCTACTTGTTGTATGCGCCAAAGTTGGCATAATTTACAAGTTATGCACCACCTTGACCAAGTGTGGCATACAATGCTGAAGGTATAGGCATATTCCATAGCTCAAATATATCACTATAAAAATCATTCAGACACTCTTTAGACCTTTTTACCAAGAAATATTTTAACAATATCCATATTATGAAATCTTTCCATTATATATTCGGACCCAAGCAGAGTTTTCTTCTTTTAAAGCTCTAGTGACCCACACAATTCTATTGGAAAAAACAATATCTTGGATACATCTTAGATTTAAACCACCACCACATTTTGAATTTTGGTTATTTTTTCTATTTCTTTCATCATGATTATTTGATTATGATGAATATTGTAGTCAGGGCACCTTGATAGAGACTGACTTTCACTCCGATGATAAAGGCATAGGAGAATGGTACACTTTTCAGAAATGAGGATTTAAATCAGAAATGAATAAAAAGTGTGCACATAACGTACTATTGTGCACTTCATAGGTCTTGACGTAAGGATGATGACACTTTTTAGTTTGTGAAAATATTCCAACGAATAGAATATATACAAACATATATAACATTGATCCCCCATTGTTTTCTTTTTGAGTTGACTTGAATACTTCTATTGGTTTTTCAGTAAAGTAAATTATAGAAACCTAGCTCATATAATTATGGGATAATATTGTATGATCATTCATTGAAACATTGGATCATAGGTAAAATTAATTTTGTGGTTTAAATAAATGATTTTGTGATATCTAAAAAGGAATTAGAGATATGTGGCCACAGAAGTTTCAAGTTTCTTTTTCATTGAATGAGTTATATCTCTAAATGATTCATTGATATCACTAAAACATTTCTTGATATCCCTAAATGATCTATTGATATCACTCAATCATTTAGAGATATCTCTAAATGATTTAATGATATTAAATATTGAATAAATGTCCCAATGGCTTTTCATATATTACCCATGTATATGTATATACATACACCTTATTGAATTAATTTGTCAGGAGCTTTGCCAGGGTATCCACCATACACACCCTTGCTGGCAAGAAGTCAGTATCACCCCTGTTTTGGACCAGAGCCCACTTTTATACTGCTTGCTGGTAAGAACACTATACATTTTATAAATGAAAATAAATAACAATTTAAGACCTCTCCTTCCAAAATTGTATGTCATACATCAAAATGTACGTATAATTGGCAGTGCTACACATTTTGTTAGACTAGGCTAAATATGATTAAAAACTAGGCATATTGGGGTATATATTATATGATACCACTCCAACTAAAAATATCTGTTGGATAATGCTGATAATATATTATGTAAGTTGAACATTTCTTTTTAAAGTTTGAGTTATTTGAGACGATCAGTGAAGGAATATTGTACATATTCTGATACCATGTGTATCATTTTGAACGAAGCAATAAGTAAACAGAACATTTCTGCTTGTGTCCCATTTATGATGCAGTTCATTACAAGTTTGCAGGGAGAAAACATTACAGTAGGTGCATTATTTATTAACTTTCATAAAGGCCCATACTTATGAGAGAAATATCAACAAGCTGTTCATTGTTTGAATGATGCATGGGTTGTTGGAACTCTGATTTTCTAGGCTTTTATGATTCTGCCATTAATTAATTTGATTTACTGACTGTATTTGTCTTTCAAAATTCCCATGATTAAATAGATGTTCAGATATATATGTCCCAAGATATTTGAAAGTTAGGACCCTCTGAATTTTAGCATTTTGGCATTTCAAAGTGGGAAAATTTCTTGCCAGTGTCCTTCTATTTGGAATTTGGAAAAAACAGCGAAAGAGACAAAAAATGTGATCGTATGCCTCTGTTCCCTGACCCAAAACTAAAGAGAAGTGATGGGTCTGGGGCCTGGACAAGTAATTTGAGATATCTACTGGGAGCTCTCTCCAAACACTCTCTTTTTGGTTGTAGCCTGCAAAATGTTATTATATTCCCATTAAAACTCTGAGTTCTAGGCAGGGATACCGATTAGAAAAGTAGGCTGAAATACCATTCATATCTGATCTCAGGGTTTGGACCTAGAATGTTAGGACCATCAGCCATGCCTCTGGTCCAGATACCCTAATATTCCAGAATCCCATTTAGCTTACTTTTCTAGCTTAATTTGATCTTAGCATCTCTAGTTCTTTCCCCATCATGGTATGACATCAATAACTAAATGTGTGAATTTAAAAGTAAATCGAGCCCAAGATATGAAGATATTAGTGAAATTAAAGAATAACATGACGCTAAAATGAGGCAAATGTAAAAAGGCTGTCTGCTCTGGGACTCAACCTCACAATGTCCAGTTTGGCAGTCTTACATGCTAACCACTTGACCATGAGATCCGACTTTAGAGAACATGCATTTAAACACAGGGCATACCCATTGATGCATCACATTTTAGGTTTACTTTAAACCCCCATTCTCCTCATGATGATTGAGGAGAATGGGGAAAATAAATTATCCATGAAGTCCCCTGTGTAAGCCGCTGGTGATTTAATGATTCAACAGAGTGGGTAATGTGTACAGTAAGTCAGAAAGTAACCTAGTTACATCCTATTTTTATACCACAATCTCATATTCTAAAATAAATGTTGCTTCTTGCTGTCTGCATGGCCAGGGATCCCAAGGCGTTTACGCCGAGGGATCCCGGCCACGCAGACAGCAAGAAGCAACTGCAGGCTCTAATTGTTTTAGTCTCGATTTGTTGGGATCCCGCTGATTCCTGCTCAGTGTTCACCAGTGCAGAACAAACACGTTACTCCACACGCACTGTGTTCAGCAGCGCAGAACGAACACATACTCCACACGCACACAACAAACCCCCAGATCCCAACAATTCGAGACTAAAGGTTGACAGAGCCTCATTCTGAAACTGATGCATTATCCAGTGTAATTGAGTTCCATTACATGGCATTGGGGGCATAGCTGCCATTTCGAATCTTGATTCGCATGGAATTATGGGACTAGGTGTACAATCTTAAACCTATATAGAAAATGCCATGTTAAGCATGGAATCTTTATCAATGCTCTATTATTAAAGCTCCATTCCCAGCTAATTTCTATGCAAATCTCAGTTTTCTCTTGTTAAGCTAACTAGTACACTGCCCCACCTTATCCCAATCGTTAAGGTTTCTTTCTTAAGGTTGGAGTTTAATATTTGAGAAGATATACTCGTCCTCCCGTACTGGTGGTCACCAGTGTGACCTCCTTAGTCAACAGTGTGACCTCCTTAGCCTTGTTCCATACAGATAGTCGTTGGCTGGGAAAATTCGTTGGCAGACAGAGAGAAACATGTGGCTTGATGTGGCACAGAGGCGCCACATGTGACCATTCAGTGCATCTACAGAACTGTGATGATGGCTTCTATACATATCCCTATGTGTTCCCGATCGTAAAAACACAGAATTTAGACATTAATTTAACTTTTCATTGACACAGAGATAGATAATATTGAGTTTGGGAACTAATATGAATGTAATTCATGAAGAACCACTCGATCTTAAATCCTGGGAATGCAGCTTTAATATCCACGTGTTAACATGTTTCCATGACACAAGTCTCCATCTTTCCCATCATGCATTTGGTTTTCATGAATCATATAAGATTTTAGTGAAAACGTTCTTACAATTTTCGATAATATCTTGCCAATATATTTCTATGGCAGATTTTAACAGAATCCTTCCCAGCATGCACTGTAGTAGACATGCGCAGTGAGACAGGCAACTCCCCTATATAAGTGGACAACCAATAAGTAAATTTCATCATTAAAACAGCCATACAGGGTAATAGTGATATAAATGTGGAATAAAAACTCAACTGTCAACTGTGCCACTCGCGATGACACACAATCTTAGACATTGTGTCATAGGAAAACTATTCCCATATCAACTTCTAGTTGTATCCATATAGATATATAATTTCACTTGGTGGGGCAAAGTTGCCCCCCATGTTTAAGTTACTTCCAACATCCCTAAGGAAAATTATTCCCAAATTAACTTAGTGATGGTTGTATCCATATAGATATACAATTTCAATTTGTGGGACAAAGTTGGCTCCCCACCCCATGTTTAAATCGCTTCCTAGATCCCTGGAGACTACTAGTTACCTGTAGAATGAAAAGCATACCTGGTTTGTTGTAGCAACGTCCACCTGTTTTTTTAAATTTACTCTCAACTCACTCTACCTCTGGACGTGCGCCAGTCATGTCCAATGTTGAAACTTTGTTTTCCTTTTTTCTGCTCTAAATATTTAATAAAGGATGGTTTTACGACCAGCTCTCCGTTTGGCTTTCTGTGTTGTTCTAACATACTTTTCAGTCAGGTAGATCGTGCATCACATACACTCTCATTCAAGGAATGTGTTTTTTGTGGTGTCCAGACAATCAATTCTAAGTAAAGCAGATATTGGATGGTTATAATAATGAAAACTAACAATAATTAAAATAATCGTACATATAGGTGAGAAAATTTATATTGAGATGATTGCTAATGACTCAGGCCTTTGGGCTGGTATATCACTGGGGGGGGGGGGGGGCGGGAGGGGCGGGAGAGTGGGTTCCTAGACTGGGTGGACTTAAATCTGCAAGTGCTGAAGGCAAAGCCTGCTAGGGGGTTAGGGGCATGCCCCTCTGAAAAAAAAAGAAATTTAAGGTGCAATTTGTGGGCATTTGGTGCGTTTGGGATAAGAAAAGGTATTTAATCACAGGTATTTAATCACAGATGAATGGGAATTTTTTTAGGGTCCATAAATATTTCTATAAGTATTTCCTGAAACACTGTAAATTATCATTGGAACTCAAATTAAAATTTTAATTAAATGTCTTTTTTCCCGAGCTTCTGAAATGTTTAATGAAATGTTTGGGATATAAAAATAAATGCCCCAGATTCATGAGCCAGACTGCTAGTAGACTACTAGATATGGCAGATTAAGTGGGACCTATAAAAACTCATGGTCCGACAAGATCCAAATTGTCAACCTGCCCCCAGGCATGTTAGATTTGAAATCTACCTGCTGCGCCCACCTTAAAATCCGACCTGCTCAATCTTTTCTGAACCCCAGAAGCTTGAAAATAAACTGTTATACCTTGTTGTGCATACCCAGATTCTGTATGTATAACGATTGTAAATAATACCAGCGAGATTATACTCAATACTCGGTTGTAACACTGATGTGAAAATACAAGTTGCCAGGCTTGAGAATTGGTGGTTTTGAGGTAGTTTAGTTCTCCCCTTCATTGAGCATGCATTGACAAGCTTATTGTTGTTTCATCATTTGATTGTGGGCCTTATTATGATGTACTACTAATGCCAGGTATGGGTTCAGAAATAGAACGGTAGTATATTATTCTCCTCTTCTTTCATGCTCATGAGAAAGATGAACCCACTTTGTGGTCATGGTTAGGGAACACAATTTCGAAATAGAAAACAATGGCTGGGATTTAGAACTGTTACGCCACATTTAGAGCCTCCCCCAACACAACTTTTCAGATAATTCCCCCTGGATACTTCCTAATATTTAAACATATGTGAAGGGTGCCTGTGGTAGTGCATTATTATAGTAAATACTTATGTTGAGTTCATGTTTTTGCAATATTCTTTAGCAGTTTAGGACATACTAAATGATGCAGCCAAAGAACCGCCCTCCCCCCACCCCCCCCCTTACCAGCACACAGCCTGACACTAGAGACTCCCTTTTCGTGGGGGGGGGGGGGGATTTGCCAGCTTGTGGAGCATGACTCTTCAGGCACACACGCATATTATTCTATTAACCTTTACAGACAACTGTGTCACATATATGTTGCAGGATGTCTAGGACTATTCTATATGTGTACACACACCTTTTCACTTCGTTTAATGTAGATTCATGAAGAAAAGAGAAGAAATCAGGACCAGGTGCCTTAGGTTTCAATAATATACAGTGATTTATCCTTTTGGAGGAATACCTCAAACCAGGGAAAGACAGAGGAAGACTTCCGAAGAGAGGGAGGTAGAGGGAAGTAAGAGAGACAGCAGAGCTCGGATATGTAGGTTACTAGGGATTGGTGGTGGTGTGTGAGTATCTATATTATGGCAAGCCATTTGTGTAATAATTAGATAAACAGTGTTTATCGCTTGATAAACACTGTTTGTCAACCTAAAACAGTGTTTTTCAAAGGAAAAACAATATTTTACCTCAAAACTCTGTCTTTCGAGTGATATCAACATTCAGATAGAAAAACACTGTTTATCAAGCTAAAATATTGTTTTTCAATTGATAAACAATGTTTAAGCTTGATAAACAGCGTTTTCCCATTGAAAAACAATGTTTAGCTGGATGAACAGTCTTTCTGCCATATCCATACGTGTACGGGTGCACGTGTGGCCATGTCTTACAGGAAAATGAGTCACAAGTCCCTCAAAATGAATTTGGAGATGTCTTTATAATTATTTGAAAAGAGGAGATCAAGCTGATTCCAATGATGCTAAACATTAGGGCATCCAATATGTTGTTCCACATATTAGTGTATAGATGAAGAAAGTTTAACAATATATCTTCTTTTTCTTTTTTTCTTTTTTTTCTTTTTAAAGCGTCAACTTTTTATACATCTTGGCAACAAATCCTGTCTCTGAGTGAGTAGCATCTAGATTTTACAACTCACTCTTCCTCCTCATCTGAGCTGCAAAATTATCCCTTTTCATTTCACTCTGGGAAGTAAATATAACAATACGATTAAGGGCCACCAGGAAGATCACCGGTGGTGAGGATTGAGTCCTTCTTCAGATTATAGTATGTATGATTGTGAATAAAATTTCTATATATTTATAATACCACTGAATACACATATTACTTTAGGTACAAAAATATATTCAAGGTCTGCTACATCTACCTTTTTCTGTGACAACTATTTATTCTGTTCAATTAGAGCGGTAATATCTGCGTAAAAGATCTTCCACACTTCGGTTTCCTCTTTATCAACTGGCATATATATATTATATATATATATATACCTGCTATAACATAGTATGGTCGATATTTTAGCTCTGACCTCGGAACAACAATACAATTAATCCACTCTATAGTAGAAATTAGTGAAACAATTTCTGGCGATGTATAAAAGCTTTGGTCATGAGGATAAGCCAATTTATGATTTTTACCTTTATACCAAACCAAACATAACATCCATTTTTTTAACATCAAACTCGCCATTTGTATTTCTTTGAAATATCTTGTTACCTCCTAAATCCCCATTCAGGTAACCTACCTTCTCCAATAAACTCCTGGTATTTTTACATGTAAGAAAAACATGAACTATGTCATCTGTTTTCTTACAGAAGGAACACTCTGTTGATTTTATAATGGTCCTTGTCGATTTTGAGGACCTCTCTATTTGAGGAAATAATATTGCCAATATTAAATCTGACTTGCTTGTGTTTAACTTTAGACCCGACGATGTTGCATATCTATTCAAGATGGCCACCATTAACCAGAAGTATATGAAAAAGGTAGTTTAAAACCATTTTGGCAATATAATTATCATCACCAGTATCAATGGAAGGGATATTTTTGGGGTAGAAACCATCCTAGCCTGAAGCTCAAACATGTATAGGTCCCTAAATTGAAATTATTGAACTTTAAAACATCAAAGATGGCCACCATATTTCCTTTTAAGTTTTTTGTAAAATAAATATATTACACGAATTGCAAATAAAAAATGTCTTGAATTGAATTGAATTGTGACTCAATTTTTTGGGTGAAAAATCATTCTAGCTTGAGGCCTGAACATGTGGACCCTCCATAATTTTTGCTTTATTTTAGCTTTATTTCTCATTGCAGCCCCTAAACATGAATAAATAAATCAGTTTGAAAAAGAAAAATATAAATTTTGCGACAATTTTCCTGTAACACACCTTGAATCTTCTATCTCTCTTTGCAGCCTCTAAACATGAATCACAACTCTGTCAACCCAGAGGCACCACAACCTGTAAGTCCTCCTCCAGTGACCTACAGTGTTCCTCCTGCTCTCAAAGGAGCAGCTCCAATGTTGTATAGTATACCTCAACCAACCAATGGAAGTAACATAAGAAAGAGATACAAGGCTGTGTGCATAAGAAGACTGTCCCACGCCATCATGGTCAGCGGCATCATCTGCTTCATCGCTCAGGTGGTCAACATTGCACTCAGGTCTGACATGGCTGTCACAGGAGCAGGTGTATTTGGTGGAGTATTTGTAAGTAATGCTGTATTCAGACAAAAGACAACGAGTCATTGATATGTTGGGACTTTTCTATGCACACAAGGTGGACGAAATGGAGGTTTTCTCGAGTGGCCGCAGGCCATGAGTGAAAAACCTCCCTTTTGTCCACTGTATCAATGATGTTCCAACATTTTAACGACGACTTTGTATTTTTGTTTTTATATCATAAATTTGAATATTTGAATATTTTGAATATGTATCAATCCCAAAAACTTGATCGATCATTATTTACCTTTCTTGCAACCCTCCTACTCTGCAAAAAAATGTTGGGTCATGAAATGAGCATCATTGATTGGCGCAACTTGATTTACGCGACCAATCGAAACAAGTCCCTTCGGTACTGGGGGTATCACACATGTGTTGATACGTCTACACAATCAAATTGGCAGATGTCACTCATTACTAACAATACTTTACGAAAATTTCACTAAGATAGTCATCAATCCTAAAACACAGTAGGGAGTGTCTGTAGCCTTGTGACATGTAGCTTGTCCGATTTTACTATATTAGCCTAGCTTAGTTTACTATACCTTCTAATAAACTTTTATTATGTGGACTTCCGGTCGAGAGAGAGAAATAGAAACGCGTTGGAGCTCTGCTCCACTCATAATCTTCTTTTCTTTCAGGAAATAATCATTTGCAATTTTCGCCTCCTTTGTGGAAAGTGACGTGAATGTTCAAAGAATCTATAGACACAAACAGGAAAACGGAGAAAATCAGGATTATTGTCACAGAACCATTTTTGTACCTTCCCGCCCTCGGGAAGATCGCAAACCCCCCGGTAATCGGATTATCGCTCACACGGAATTGTGAATAGTTAGGCGAGCATCTTCAAGCCGAGCTGCTTCAAGAACGAACAAACCAACGAGAAAAGACTTTTCCTGGCTACATTTTACCCCCACAGTGGTGGAAATTACAAAAACCTTATCCTAATATACTTGGACCCTCTAAATCGTCACCGAACAACTCACGCTGGAGGAATCTTACATAGCAGACATAGACCAAGAACGCTAGCGCCATCTGTTGTTCAAAATTGACAATATCCGCAGTCACTCAGTCAGGGCACTAACCCCGCCTCACACTAGGTGGCAGCACGTCAGTGCACACCAGACACAGGATAGAGAAGACAGTACCACTTTCAACGACTATAAGTCTATCTGGCAAACATGAGATCGATACTCATACCTAAGACGTATGATAATCTAAAGAACTGTGTCAGAACATTGGCAGAGCAGTTTGAAAAGTTAATTGACACCCTAGAAATGATTGAAAATGAACAATTAGAGGAAACCTGTACCAAGCATATTTCTGAGATCAAAAAGGAAAGTGATCACAAAATCCTGTTAGATTATGATACATCCAAAGGAAGCTTTCTGGAAAAACAACTCGCAGAGGAAAACAATGAGGAGGCAGTCAAAAAGGAATTTGAAAGACCCGAAAAAAACAAAGAAGAAGAGATTGGCAAAGAGGAACTCCAAATGTTGGAAGAGAAGGGGGACAGCAAATCGTTATCACTGTGCATGCTATTCTCAACTGTTACATGGGAAGACAGATCCCGCCTAGGGATTGGATAACAAAGATAAGAAACTTTCCCTTGATAATTAAGGGTTCAAGAGATCTAGTTGATATTTACAGTACTCAAATCGTTAAAATGAAACGAAAATGAAAGTATATTTTAATAGTTCACATAATCTATGAGATGTATCAACATTGTATGTTCAATATAGAAAACAAGGAAACTTACAAACAAGAAATAAGCATCTTGGTGAAGATAAAACTATAAATGATGCAAAACATGATAGAACAGATGAATCATGTGTGATAACAAAATCAATGAGAAAATCTTATTAACGCAATGTTTATCCTCAAAGTACAAAACATGTGTAATCATAAAACAGAGACAGCTACATAAGCACAATGGTTGAAAAAAAAATGGTGAAATATTGTACCTTTATCCCATAGAAGAAACACCTCAGAAGAAGAGAAAACGGGTCCGATGTATGAATAAGTGTTATCGACCCAGAGAAAGAATGAGCTTTGTTGACAAATTGAATAAAGTTGTTTTAAAAAAACAAAACAAACTTTTATTATGTTTTTTATAACTTCATTTTCATTTGATAGGGACCCTCAAGAAGAGCTATGGTTATCATAGAAGAGAGGCACCTCTTTCCGGTGTAAAAATTACTTTATTATTATTGTTAGATAGTTGCACACACCTCCGGAAATAAACATTATACATACATACAATTCATACACTTACTGATCAGCTACACTATGTTGTAGCATACTGATCTTATTAGTAATTCTTTAATTAACATAATCTGCATTAAAACCAACCGTTACAGAACTGGACTAATGCCTGTATATAGTAGGCCTTCCGACATGCCCACCTTTCAAGTACTTGGATACCCTAATATTTCTCAGTCAAAAATACATTTTACTCCAATAACTGCTGAACCATTCACCCTCATAGGATTATATACTCAATTCTTGCCAAACAGATCAAAATTAGTAGTATGAATCATTTTTCCCCTGTATCCAACAGGGGTAACCATTACAACAGGTTAGGGCATCAGGTTAAAAGCTACACAACTAATACTGGATGATATGATATACACTGATATATCCTTGCTAAATATAAGTTGTTGTCAGGCCTTGTAATTTAATCTATGTTTGTTTTATTTCAGTATATCATCACAGCGGCTGCAGGTCTGCACTCAGCAGATTCCAGAACCACATGTCCTGTAAGTTATTGCCTACGATCAAGGTAAAGGTTCAGCTAACCTTTTTGTTTCAAAGCTTTTATTTATACTGAATTCCAACAGATAAAGCAATAATTATGAAGCAATAAATATAATACAAGGTATTTAAAGTCAGCACATGAATCTTTTGAACTGCTTTGCCACTGCGATAATTTATTTAATCATGGAATGTTAGCAGTGCATATATGAAACTAGGAAAAGCAATACATGAAAATTGATAGAGTTCTAGCATAAAGTTGATAGGAAGAGAGTTAGTACAGTTGAGCTATAAATAGTAAAGGGATATATACAAGTTGTTTAGCCATAGCTTTTGGTTCATATATTTGGTTGTATAGTATTTTTGCCTATTTTGGATCTGAATCTAGGTATTTTCAGGGTGGGGCTATTGTTTAGTCTTGTATTTCTATTAGGTGGATTTGCGAAATTTGGATCTCTGACTCTCTTGAATGATAGTGTTCCGAGTTGGAAAGTTTTGGTTGTGCTATGTAATATGTCCCTTGGTGTTTCATAAGGGAAGTTGAGGGATAGTTTAATGGCTCTGTTTTGCAATCTTTGCAGTTTATCCCATAGTCGTTGGTGGGTATTATGTAATAAAATATCTCCATAGTCGAAAAAAGGTAGTATTTTGGTTTTGTATATTTTCATAGCTGTAATTTGATTAATATATCTTGTGCAGCTGGTGAATTTTATAGGCAATTGATTTGATCAAATGGCATGTTTGTTCAGGAATAAAGGTGAAGTTGATATTTTCTGTAATATAAAGAGTCACCCCTCCTTTTGGTTTGAGGGTTGTTATTTTCGTACTAGGATCGATCTAATCTGATTGAATTAAAGTTTGGGATTCTAATTTCATTGATCATCCAGAATTTTGCTGTGTAGCCACTTCTCTGATAACCCTAGTATCGAGGGATTTAGGATGGGAATTTCGTGTTTCAAGATGTCAAACTTGTTCAGCATAGGGCTCCTGAGGGGGCTATCTAATATCTCTTGTCGCAACTAAAAAACAGCAATAGTCATTTGTCACAAGGAAAATTCTTTTGTCATTTGTCGCTATATTTTCGTAAAACGGCCCATTTGTTGTCGCTATTGAGACTATTAAAGTCTTTGTCGATATGTTAGCCTAAGAAAGTGTCTTTGTCGTTTGTCACTTGCTGCCTTTGTATATTTGTCGATCTAAGAATAGGCCATGTTGATTTGTCGAATTAAGGCCTCAAGAGTCCTTGGCATACTTTGCATGTTTAAATGGGTAAATTGATAAAGCTTTGTTTAAGGTCGTATTAAGGGTAGAGAGAGATGCCCAGGTCGCAGCTAATGGCAGAGAGCTGGGTGGGATTGATTTTCTTGGAGACACACCCTCAAAGAAAATGAGTCGGTACTGAATTTACACTATGGAAAATTCTCAAAGATGTGGTGGGGTTTCTTCCGCTCGTGGAGAACCAAGGGTATTGTTTGGAGACTAGGGTACTTGACTGTATATGTATTGGTGTGATGAGTTGGCAGGAAGGGTTGGTAAAATATAGGCATGGGTAACTATGTTTTCCCATTTGCCACAATACAGTGATGTGTAACTTTAGTGTAATATAATGTGGGTAAAAGCAGAGGTAAGATAGGGTGTAATATATGGCGTTTCGTTTAACTTCATTGACTTGACTTAATTTGCATGGTTTCAGCTGGCCACAGAGAGTATGTGTTGGTAATTAGGCAATATAGTTAGATTAGGTTAGTTAGAGATCCGTGTTACCGCCGCTTCTCTGATAGGGCTAATTTGCGGGGTTGCGAGGACATAAGCAGCATTGATGGAAGAAACTATCAGGGCAAAACAACTTTAGAGTTTCAGTAGCATTTGCTATGTGAATTGAAATTTAGTGAGTAATGTCTATAATTAGAACAAGACAATGGGTCGCTACAGGATTTGGTGACATATAATGCCGGGGGCAGCCAACTATGACAGGGAAAACAACTTTAGGGGGCTATCATTATTTACCTCATGGGGGGGGGGTATAAGAATTATGGGGGGGGTCACAAAAACATGGCACCCTCTGATGGGGGGGGGGGGTCACAAAAACATGGCACCCTCTGATAGGGGGGGTCACAAAAACACCCCAACATCAGGGTTGAAAAAATACTGTGTCTTAGTAATGTTTACTGAGGCAATCCTCACACCATCTTAAGTGATGAATCAGTTAAAAAACCATGCAGATCTATAATAACTTTTACTGGCTAAAGTACCAAGAATTCCGCAAAATATCTTCTGCTACCGCAAATTTTTTTCCTCAATGAATTCAGTGTTTCACATATCATTTCTATGGTGCCGAGGCACTCAACCGCAAAAAGTTTACACCGCAAAACTGTTTAAAATTGGAGACGGGTTGGAACAGACATAGAGGAATTGATTGATATAATAAAACAACCAATTTTCATTTCGAAAGGTGGGCTTGTGAGTAGTCACTTGGGTATGAGAACAGCGCGAAAAACCAAGGAGTTTGCAAAAAACTAGTGATACCCCTTTGGGTCGAGTTGAAGAAGTTTTATAGTTGGCGTCTTGATGTAACCAACATTCTGCCCTTGTTTAAATATTCAGCAATTCTCGCCACCCTTAATAGCGCGAAAATAAGCTATCCGACCATCACGCCACCTAGCTCTTTATGTGGAACCAATGAAAAGCTAAGGTGGGAACTTCCGGTTGTGGCACCCGCAGGCACAGCGTAACGAGTAAACATGGTTTATTTTTGTCAGGCAGCTGAGTGCTGGTCTAGTACTCAAAAGATTGTGATTCCCTTGTTTTTTAATCTTTTGCGGAGGTCGCACAGTTTCATGACCGAAAAGTTTGCCATGTTGTTGTTGTTTGCATAGCTACGCTCGGGTAACAGACTGGCGCCGGAAGTCTCAGTCTCAGCCAGCTGCAGCCACCAGCGCCGCTGGTGTTAAATCTGCACACTATTTTGCTATTTGAGTTCGTAACAATTGATTCCACTGGTTTTTTTTTATAACACTACTAGAAACAAAACTTCAACATTTATACCCGATCCAGATATACTTTGAAAACATGTAACATAAATATACTGCAAAACAAAAATCAAATTGACTCCTGCTTGTCTTCTCCCTCAACAAATGAAATGGGTCACTTCTCCTTTCAAAAGCGAGATTCTCGCTGGAAATGTCCAGTTTCACTGTCATTACTTTCTAAACTACGACATCCAGATGTTTCAAGTGTTGGCACGATTTGGTTCTTTCAGTTTGATTTTTGTAGTCTTCCATGATTTTTTTAAACTTGAGAACTACATCAGGACAAAAGATGGTCTTTTTTCAGAGGAAGTCCTTATGCTTTCTGTCCATCTTTGGGCGAAGGAGACCTTGTACATTATGATTCAAGGCATTGAGTTGAACCATGACTGCTGACTTGCCAGAAAAAATCATTTGGAAAACATTCTATTGCTTTCCCTGGTTCAGTTCTTTTGTTTAGTAACTCTATACTATTTTCCTCATCTTATTTTCTTTTCCAACTGGCTGACTTCCTTTTATTTTCCTTCCTGCTGTTACTTTTAGTATGAGTAGGCTTTAGTGGATTGAACACTCTTAAAGACATCTGCCAGTGTCTTGTTTGATTCCTCTAGCTGCCCTCAAAATATGCTGCATACTTTTCTTGTTCAATTATTCTTCTCTAGAATGGTCATTTTCTCTCAAGCATTTCTCAACTTTGTCATTACATATGTATGGTCATGTGTTGTCAAGTTCATGATCCCAATATAGTGTTTCAAAGATGCTGCACCAGGTGATCTACCAAGGCATTATTACTTTACAAAAATGGAAGAGCACATGAATAACCATTACAAAGTTGGCGAGCTGTAGAAAGAGTTCCACTGTGTCAGCTGAAATAATGAGGTATGTAATTTGTGTGGGAATAGAAACGATTCCACTCTAAAAACTGTGTACATTGTACCACAGCCCATGCCCTCTCTTGAGTCTGGCCATTACAAGTACACAACATGTACTGAAACAATTAATTGTGTACATAGTGAATCTCAACCAATTGATGGTTTTCAGCTGCGGAAATAATGCGATGTTCTCATTGAAAAAGAAGAACTTGACTTGAAATGACAGCCAAAGTTAAATCTTTTGCTCCCAATTTTCTTGTAAGGAAGGACCATGTAATTGGCCACATGCAGAATAAAAAAGAAACAGGGATGAGAAGAGAAATGAGAACACAGGGAAAAAATACTAAGGGTAAGGATTTAAAGGGAGAGTAGGACAAAAACTACAGAAGGTGATGACAATTCTGACTCAGACAATAACCTAGTTTCAGATTCATGTGAACCTGAAACATATGCTGAAAGGGTAAATGAAGTCACTAAAGAGGAGAATAATGCTGTAATTAATGAATCTGAGGATGAAGTCATCTTTATGCCCAGACTGTGACATATATCATGGCAGATAAGCTGATACATGGGAAATCAAAATACCAACGATAACAATGAGAGTGGCTGTTGCATTATAGAATGAAAACTTCAATAAAGGTATGTGCAGTCAGCCCAAAGTAAAGCTTGTTTTGGACTGGGAAAGGATAACGATACTTGGATATTACCTTGATGGCTTGATGAGTACAGAGACAAAACTAACTGCAGTTATGTATTTCCAATTGTTCTTCACCAAGTTGGAGGGGGGGGGGCTATCCCAAGGGTCGGAGCGTAGCATAGACCCAAGGGATTCCTACGCAAGAAACGAGGTGAAGAACAATCGGAAATACATAACTAAGGTTAGTTTGAGATTTATTTGACCTCTTCCAAATAATTTTCTTTTTTTCCCCCTTGGATATCACCTTTTTATTCTTTGGGATACCCAATTTTTCTGTTTTTATACTACTCTCTCTAGCTTGTCTGTAGCGGTCCATTTTTTGGTGTGTGACATACATGACAGGGCCAGTTCCCATGCTTTCTGTCAGACAGTCAGCTAGGCTGGCTAGAGTCTCCTCCTACTGACCTAGTTTGACTTATACTGATTTTCATCTGTCCCAGGGCTCCTGGATACCGGCAGAGCTAGTATCACCCATAGGCTCTGGCCTAATTCTGTAGTAGCCCTCACAGAGTAGCAGTCGTTGAGTGACTGAATCTTGACCAGGTGGCATAGTCTTCCCATTAGGCCTACAGACAGCGCCTACGCTCTGGATGGGAGCAGGTTGCAGTGAACAGTTACTCCCCAGCCTTTGGTGGGGTTCGAATACACAACCTCCCGATCTGGAGTCTTGTCGCGCTACAAATGATTTTAAATATCCTGGATTGCTTTTAGTTATGGTAACTTGATGCGAGAAAAACACAACAAGGGTATGGCATGGTTCCATTTAGTGCCAGTTTTTATGATGGCCGTTGTGACATTGACAATGGCCACCACAGTTTCAATGCTTAGCAGAGGATGTAGCATCATGGCATGATGTGTCATTTATTTTAATTCACTGCGGGTGTGTGATTGGTGGGGGGGGGGGGGGTCACAAAAATATGGGATCCTCTGATAGGGGGGGTCACAAAAACATGGGACCCTTGGATAGGGGGGGGTCACAAAAATGTGTATGATTGACTGCCAAAATTCTTATACCCCCCCTATGAGGTAAATATTGATAGCCCCCTTAGGTATCAAGTAGCATTTGCTATATAGGTGTATTTCAAGGAGAACTAGGTCGCTTCTAAATTTGTACCCCTTTCACACTACACCTTTCAAAGCGCTTTGAAGCGCCTTGAAGCGCTTCCTTGAGGTCGGTTCTATTCACATTGCAATCTAAAGCGCTTCCAAACCGAATCCAAAGTGAAGTGAAGTGGTTTATACAATCCACCTACTTGAGGTGAATTACATAAACCGCTTCACTTCGCTTCGCTTTCTCAATGCTAATTCTTGTAGTGTGAATGGAACCGAAGTGAAGCGAAGTGGTTTCTGACGTCATCGATCAGCTGCGTTGTGAGGAAAGAGTGCAGCGTCGGGGCCTGTAGTCTGAATAGAACCAACGTAGTGAAGGTGCCTTGAAGCGCTTCTCTGCTGCAGTCTGAATGGGGCGCATTATATAAACCAGTTCGCAACAATTCGCTATGCTTCACTTTGGTTGTGTAGTGTGAAAGGGGTATAAGATTTGTATGTGCCGTGGCACCTTCGTTGGTGGTAAATCAGAGACATAAAGATGTAGCTTTACTCGACGTTGATGTATGTACCACATGCTATTTGTATGGGCGGGAGTAGTGTGGTAATTTGCACCAGTTCCACATGTGTGGTATGACTGTCCCCAGTAAACATAGCCATATAAGGTAAACATAGCAACGTGGGAGTAAATATAGAACCTGAATTTGAATACTCGGGACACTATTACATTGTCCTCGATGTTTTCTTTTTTTTGTACAATAGTGCAAAAGTGTCCCTTGTACCACATTATAATACTGGTTTCTGGGCAATGATATTGTCAGAATCAATCAAGTAATTTCTTCCCTCTCTTCCAAAGCCCTAGCCTGGGTGCCTCCATATTGGTAGCTGGATGACACTGACATGGGCCATTACACTTCCTTCAGCTGTGGGTGGTCACGGTCTAGTGAATCTGTACTATACAGTCAAAGTGGCCACTTTACTTCAAGGTCAACTTGGCTATAGGGCTGCACCCCAAGTTCGGGATGTTGCTGTATTAACCGTATTTTTTTCTAAATCCTTGAATATGAACATGTTTTCTTTGTTCATAAGACTGAAGATAAATACTAGAAGCAAGAATTTTGTCTATGTTTCAAGTAACAATGACTTTTTATCATTGAATTCGAATTTCGAATCTTACAAAGGAATATTTTCCTCCAAATGGCGATCTCTCAATTGTGCAATAGGGATTTTCTCTGTATTTTTCTAAGAATAAAAGAGCATCATACCTGCATAATTATAGTGCAAAATTTGACTAAAAGGAGAGAATTAATTGATATAGGTTGTTTTCACACAATATGAAAAAGAAATTTTACAATTATGCATGTGACAGTTTCAAATACAGATAGCCCTGAATCTCTGCTTTTGTATCACATATCACAGTACCATTTAATATAAAAACCCTAAAAACTAAATGGAACCTCATGAAATGAATTAAGGCAATTAAGGTTTTAGTCTGTTTATTATCCATAAAGTAAGCATAGCAATGTGGGAGTAAATACAGAACCTAAATTTGAATGTGGTACTCAGGACACTATTACACTGTCTTTGATGTTTGTTTTTTCTCGTAACCCACTCGCTTCGGCTTGTGGTCCACAAAAAAACAAAACATTTCGGACAGTGCAATAGTGTCCCTTGTACTACATTCTCATCACTCACCTGCAGACAAACAATATTATAATGATGAAACAAGAAAATAAAATATATGCATAATATGAAGTTAGTAGCTTGGAAGTTGCTTGATTTTCGTCATAGCTTCACATTCTGCTTGTAAACAATACTATACTTTCCCTCCAATAATAACCTTTTGAGCTTTTTCTTCCCCCCATTAGCAGAACTATGACTTTTCTGTGACCCAACCATGGCTTATTGGGGATCAGTTTATATTTTCCCCTTATTGATGGCCCACCACAATCCTCCTCCCCTCTCTCCCTCCTCTGCCCACCATACCCTATGGATGGGCCACCACAATCCTCCTCCCCTCTCTCCCTCCTCTGCCCACTATACCTTATTGATGAGCCATCACAATCCTCCAAGAATTGCATAAACACTGAATACTTTGCATTTTGTCTACACTAGATTGTGATCTTCCTCGTGCTGTCTATCACTAGTGCGATGATGTCAGTTTTCTCACTGACCATTGGCTCTTTGGACATCTCTAAAGACTCGTACAATTATCCTGATTACGACTATATGGACTATTACACCGGCGAACATTACCCTTCAGATGATGACAGGAAGATTGACTCTGAGTCTGTATGTATAATATCTCTTTTTGAGTGAGGGATGTGATGCTATAGTCTGTCTGAAAAGTAGTGGACACGTGATTCCTTAGTCCCTTTAAGGGGCGGGAAAAGTGAGGGATTTTTAACTTCAAACCTTTGCCCCCTGAATTGCCGTTTGCCACTGACCATGGCCGTTTGCGACCGACCATGGCCAAATATACAGCTGTATTGTATTGCGCTGCCTCTGTTCTATGTGCAGCACCTGTTGTTTTGCTTAGATGGAAGGAAGAGCTAACTATACTGGTCCTGTTTCTCCATGGTTGATTGCAATGTGCGACTCGCTGGGCAAAGGGTTGACAGGTCCTTATCATAAATAGAATTAAAAAATCTCCCACTTTTCCCTCCCCTTAAAGGGACTAAGGAATCACTTGTCAACTCGGTACTTTTCGGACAGACTATAGACAGGGGAAAGGGAGGCATGCTAACTACTCTAGATCTGTATTCTTTTTTAATATTATAGATTTGTTATTGGCCTTGTACATTTAAATTCTTTACAAAATACGCTTAACCAAAATGGTGATTATTTTCATGCGTTGCCAAGTTAGTCAGATTTTACAACTTATAATCAAATTCTACCAAATTTAATATGATACGATGGATATAATCTAAACTAATGCAATTACAATATAGCTACCCTCCCTGCAACGATCTTATGAATGAAATATACTTCAATCTATACGTTCTTTTCTGTTGCAATACATTATATAGAATTCGCAATCATACAATTATACAAACTCGGACAAAGAGCCATATTATCTTTATATCAGTCACTGTGTTTTTGTATGTCACCGCATTTTACCATTGGATGAACACATAGGCAATTAAAAGCAATCAAAGCAAAGTCTGCTATCAAACATTCAATACCTGAGAATACAGAACTCTAACTGCACATACAAATAGATATATTAAAGATTGAGGTATATGCATGCAATCTTATCTTTGGGATGTGTCGAGAAAAATGTAATTTTTCACATGTTTGTCCCACCAGATTCCTTGTATCTTCGATTTTTAATTGTGTTGGGAATGCACATCGAATACCACAATTAAAATTCCTGTCTATCTTGATGAATTTGGGATAATTAGCTTCTGTTTTTTACATGAACTAATTAGAAAAAGATCATCCTTGTATTGTAGATTGCAAAGATTGCTATGAATGCTGTTATGCTTGTAACAGCTTTATTCAATCTTGTACTCCTGGCTATATCAGCGGTGATTGCCTGTCACGGTCTCTGCCCAGACTCCCATCGGTCAGGGGTAAGTACTTTTGGTGAAAGGATCAGGAACAAATGGATTGACGTTTGTTTTCATTACATTTTATTTTTATTTTTTTAAATTTAACATTTATACAGCCATTAGTGCCCGGGTTCTCCACCAATGATATAATATAGGGTTTCCCCTGTATTAATACTAAATTAACGATCTAGATGAGAAGTACTGAAAGAACAAACTGCAGAGCCTGGAGTAACATCCTAAAGTGAGTTTATTTATAGAAATAGCTTCCTGGGCCACAGCCCTCCTTTGTCTGACTGTGGCTCCACCCAGTGGATTCCCTGGCGTACATAGCATCATAACATATATACAAGGCTCACGGGGACTATTATCTAGCATTTTTCATGATTTTCTGCCAGGAGCTGTTAGGTGCAGTGCTACTACTGAAGTACCTATAAAGAAAGAAATAGGTTAAAAATAGCATGGTACTGTCAGTATATCCTTACAAGGCACAAGGAGGTATAACATATACATACGTGATTTGATGAACGTCCTTAGTTATAATCTTGTAGGGTACATTTACATTAATGTAAGCTTCAAATTCATTCATTTGTACATCTAGATAATTCACATGACATATTTAATCTAATTCAAACAAATCACCTGGAGAAGGGCAAGCAGCCTAAAAACCTGTAAAATGAAACAAAAAAATACAAAAAACATTTGTTTTTATGATTTTGGCGAAATACCCAAGTTCACCCCAGTCCCATTGATAATTATACAGTGACTTGCCCCACTTCAACACTAAAGATATATTATCAGCTGCATAGATATCTATTGTTATACCTTAATAGGGAGATTTAGCAACCACAAGTGCCTTCGGCATTTGAGTCCACACCGTCACTTGAGCCCACAGTCCAAAAAGCAAAGATTAATATTTACATGGTGTATAATACTGTTGGAGTGGGAATTAATGGTATTCGTTATTTGACTGCTAGGAGGAAGAGGGGGAGATGATTGGTTACTGGGGGCCGATTCGTCCCAAAGTTGTTCTAAGTTAGGCTCAATTACATAGTCCATTCCAATGGTCAGCTATCAGGGGTAGCGCGGCAGCTTAGCACAGAAGAGGGACTTAGCGATATAAGTAACATTAAGTAGGGAAGGTACTCGTGACCTTGGGGTTCAGACGGTTTACATAAGAGAGGGGGAGGGGAGGGAAAGAAGAGGGGGGAAGAGAGGAGGGAGAGGATGTAGGGGAAGGGAGAGATGAAAGGGAGAGAAGAGGGGAGGGGGAGCATGAGGAAGAGGGGAGGCATAGAGAGGCCCTCGGCCTAGTGCCTCTCGAAATATCTCCACAGCAGTAATAATGTACATGGGTCAGATTTTCAGAAAATGTACTATTCGCCTTCACCGATCCTCTCAAATAATCCATATTTAAGACAGAAATGAACTTTAAAATGCAGTTTAACATAACAGAACTGATACTTTGAATCAATGCGATACCAAATATAATCAGATATACCCGGTATTCATGATTTCTCAGCATAATTTAGCATAATTTTCTAAATGTGTAGAGCTGCCAATTGTACATTTTCTGATAATCTGACCCACATATAGTTAGTGGATGTCAATCCTTTGCCCAGCGAGCTGTTCTTTGTAATCAACCACAGGGAAACAGGGCCAGTATAACCAGCTCTTGCTTCCATCTAAGCAAAACAACAGCTGCTGCAACAAAGACAGCGCAATACAATGTAGCTGTACATTTAGCCATGGTCGATCGCAAACGGCGACTCAGGGGGCAAAGGTTTGAAGTCAAAAGTCCCCCCTTTTCTCTCTCTAAAGGAATAATGAATCACATGTCAACCACTTTTCGGACAGACTATAGCTGATAATGCATTTTTTAAAAATCTAATTCTGTTTACAGGTTACATTAATCCCAGGACAAGTGCAGTATGTTGAAGGACCCAACGGTCAGCAGCAGTTGAAGATTGTACCGCTCGGTGGTCAGCCTCAGCCATGTGACGAGAAGTGGACATCCCTGAATGGTCAGACATTTGATTTCGATTTCATTGAAAATTCCTTATTTGTGATGTGTTAAAGCAAAATGAGTCGCAAGTCCCAAAAAATAGATTTTGAAATATCATCATATAAATTATAAACAGGTAAATGCGGCAGTATTTCACCGCCCCCCCCCCCCTCCAAAAAAAAATAAATAAAACAATAAAACAAGCATAACAACATAATTATGATCAAAAAGAAGACAAAAAGGTACCAGATTGTAAGGCAATGCCTTTTATCTTCTCAAAGGAGGTTACCAAATAATCCAGGGCATATAAGAGACCAATCACCCATTATTGTCATAATGTCGAGCAAAGGTATACACATTATGTAAATAAGCAGCCCCAGAACGCCATAGAGTTCAAACCAGTGAGGGATCTAGACCAATCCTATTGGCTGCATCCTTGATACATTGCAAAAAGTCGATATAGCATTTGTCTCCATTTGCTCTGGGTAGTAGACAAGGGGCCATCTATAGTACCAGGAGCCATATGTGATGTGTTCCAGGAAAATGAGTCACAAGTCGCAGAATTGGTATTTTTCAAAGTGTGTTTTCACAAGATCTCTTTATTGGAATGTTCTGATTTTGGAGGGTTTAGCACTTATAGTCATATGAACCTATGTGCCAAATTTTAGGACATTGTATTAAATATATCCTTGCATTTTGAAGGCCTTTGTATGCATGGAGTGTATTAGTTCCTTCATTGTTTATCACCCATCAAGAAACATTGCAAACTTCTTTTTTTTCAAAAATAAAAATATTAAACTTAAAATATAGGAATATTTATCAGATGTTCTAGTGTTTACAATCATGCTTGATCTCTTTTCAAATATGATGGTATTTTAATCCACATTTTGCGACTTATGACCAATTTTCCTAAAACTGATCACATATGTTGAAGCAGCATCGAGGCAGCGAAACAAATCTTAGAGTTCACAAAAGTAATGGGAATACAGAGAACTCTCTCAGAATTCTGGATAGTTTTGGCTTTCCTTAATGACAAAACCAACCAAATTTTCAAGTCAGAAAGAGAGCAGGCGCGTGAATGAATAGCGAGGTAACACAATGGAACAAGGTACTGACTAAATACTAGGCGCCAGGCTACTAATGAGATATATCTACTACCTACACTGCGGCGCCCGCGACGTATTACAACCGTGTATGGTCAGTTGGTGGCTGGGGACCAGGGAGGTTTTAGCAACCGTACAAAAAACGGGTGGTATCCGCCCTCACACCTGAGGGTGGGCGTCGTCACGCCTGACTGACGCACCCGTGGTATCGCGGACGCTCCCCGGCCTGTAGGCTTCCCTAGAAATGGCCGAGAATTCATAGGGGACGACGGGGGTGTGATCGCAGGGGGCGGTGATGGTGAATATTAAAATATTAGCTTTAATATCGTTCATTTATGCCTGGTTTTACATGGCAATTACTGTACTATGCTGTATATGAAAAAGGTGATTTATTATCAGCGGAATCGAAGCAAGAGAAGACAAAACAATGGTTAAATCATATACAGTTTACTCATTTATTATTCCTACAAATATATACAGAAGTTTATACAGTCAGTGATCATCAGTATTACTAGTACTTAGATGCGGTGGTCTACACATCACCCTAACAAGAAGCAGACATTTTCATCCAGATTTCGATCATGATTTAATAACATTATGATAAGTAAGACCCACATTATATAGTCAAAGTATATGAACATTTTAGCTTTACTATTGGTGGCTATGGGAAAGTGTCATAATTCTACACATTTTCACATATTTCATCAGGAAAAAGTTATCAGATTTTTTTCAAATTCACATATCATATTTTCATAACAGTTTAGATTACAAAACAATCAAATATATAGGAGGTCCCCACACTCGATTTTTTGGTAGACAACATTCCAAGTGTCATATCAAAGTTGAGTCAGAGGTCGAGTTTGCTGTAAATTTCACTGTTTATCTAAGTTAGATAGACTAGACCTAGAAAATACTTTTCTGATCGATTCTACAGCCTTTATATGCCTTTTAAATATTGATTTGAACAGAAATTACGATTCTACAGCCTTTATATGCCTTTTAAATATTGATTTGAACAGAAATTACCATGTATTAGCCTAAAACACTAGGCCGTCTGGGGATTGTCAACAAACAAAATAGTGTGAGATTTAGCTTGGGAATTAAACCCAAGGTATGTGGGTCAGATTTTCAGAAAATGTACAATTGGCAGCTCTACACATTTAGTAAACTCTGCTAAATTTTAGTGTAAAATGATCAATACCGGGTATATCTGAGTATATTTGGTATTGCATTGATTTAAAATACCAGTTCTGTTATGTTAAACTACATTTTGAAGCTCATTTGTGACTTAAATGTGTGTTAATTGAGAGGTTTGGTGAAAGCGAATTGTACATTTCCTGAAAATCTGACCCATGTCGTAAAACATGGCAGAAATGACAGAAATCCTTTATACTTAAAACAAATAACAGAAATCTTTTCCTATTTCATTTCTCAATATGATTCGTGAAGAGTTGCCTGTTAATTACTAGACTAGATATGTCGCAAAAGAGAGAATATGACGACCGTTTCCCACCAACAAATCACGCACTATCCCCCAGTCCGTTATTGTGGCCAGCCTCCTTAACACAGGTATTAACAGTACTATTTAACAGACATTAATAGACATTCCCAGTTTTAGGAATAAGATTTAATGAGGTTGGGGCATTGGCTCACCTGGTATTCCTAGGAGAGAAGGCACCCTTATTATTTACATATGTTTCGTAATGAGCAATGTTGGTCAGCTATTTTGTTGTATACATCATTATTTGCACTTGTCAACTCTAAGATTGACCGACTAGACCTAAATGATAGCTTCCTACTGGATTCTACAACATGTGCATGTCTTATATATATTTTGGTTTTAACAGAAATATCCATGTTTTACACAGAAATCTAGGCTGCCAGCCATTTGTCAACAAACTAACAAGTGGAAGATTTAGGTTTGGATATAAACCATACATATGTCATAAAATTGCCAGAAATGTAACATAAACCAATTATATTTGAAACAAACATCATAAACCTGTTCACACTTCATTTCTCACTATGATTTCTTAACAGTTTTCGATCAATTATGAGACATGATATGTTGCACAAGAGAGAATATGACAACCCAGAATTGTAGCCATTCCTTAACATCACATCACACAGTCAGCGTGGTGACCCATTGAGCCTTTGCCAGGCCTTGGGTGACATCATCAGACG
Source organism: Sthenelais limicola (assembly GCA_942159475.1). NCBI lineage: Eukaryota > Metazoa > Annelida > Polychaeta > Phyllodocida > Sigalionidae > Sthenelais > Sthenelais limicola. The sequence continues at coordinate 110,208,999 of OW804098.1, forward strand.
TATATCATTGGTGAATTATAAGATCTTGAACTATCATTGAACTGGCCCCTCAAAACGAATGCCCTGTACTGCTGGTAGAATGAAGAAATCTTGGGATGAAGCATAGCATCATTGTTGGATGTCATTCCACTTGTTGCATTAATTCGGATGTAGATCCTGCAAACAAAAGTAAAGTTCTGATTAAATATTTTACTCAACAATTCTTTTCTCAAAACATTGTTCATTCTGAAGAAGTTTATTTCCTTACTAATAAATAAAATAAAATAAATACAGCAAGGAACATAATTTACAAGGTAATTTTGATGCTACAGGTTTTGAAACTCTCTGTAATACAACATTACAAAATGGTCATTATTTTCAGAGCTAGTAGTACAGAAACTTACTTCTTATGTAAACATTCTGCAACTGAATATAGCAGCTTGGGATATAGCTTGCTTGGGATAAATGGATTGTGAGATTACCCTCTCTTCTCCCCCTCAACCTCATCCCTTTCTCAAGCTTGTCATTGCTTGAGGATAGGGGAGAGAGAGGAGGATTGAGAAAGAGATGCAGGGAGGCAGGGGGAGGTAGGCTGCATGACAGGAGAAGGAAGGGTAAACAAGAGACTTTTAAGGGAGGAGACAGGGGTAGAGAGGGAGATAGGTGTGAGAGAGGGGGGTGATCAAGATATATCTATCTGATGATAATCTCCTTTACTCCTCACATGTAGGGGCTATCTCACTTCACTGATGTTAGTGTAGCCTAATTTAGAGGGACGGGAAAGACACAAACAGGGTAGAGCAGGGGTTCACGTCTTATTATAGTCCCTAGCAACGGGAATCGGGGAGGGGAAGGGATAAAAGGTATCAGAGACAGAGAAGAGGGGGAGGGAAAATAGGGGTGGGAGAGGGTGCAGGACGGGGAGGGGAGGAAGGGAGGGGGGGGGAGTGAAAAAGAGGGAGAGGGTGGGGAAATGAGGGAGGGAAAATGATATAATAGACAGGGAAGAGGGGGAGGGAAAAGAAGGTATAGGAGAGGGAAGGGGGGGGGGGGAGGGAGACAGGGGGAGGGAGGGAAAGCGGGGAGAGGGAGAGTGAAGAAGAACAGAGAAAGAGTTTGGGGGAATTGAAGAGGGGAGCGGAGGTGTAAAAGGTATGAGAGAGAGGAAATATGGGAGAGAGGGGGACTTTGCTAGTATATAATATTAATTCCATATCATAAAATATATTCATCATGCACATCAGAAACATTTCCGCAACATTTATTGCCTAAAAACAACCGTAATCCTTAAAATTATATTTTAGCACTTAGTTTAATGAGGCACGGCTGTTGCAGCGCCCCCTGGAAATACCTGGATTCCCGTCTCAAAGAATATGGTGGTGGAGAGGAAGGATAAATGAGAAATTTAAGGGAGAGGATGAAGAGGGATACAGAGAGGGAGATTGAAATATATATAGGGCAAGTAGAATGTAGAATGTAGAATGTAGAATGTAGATGTCATGGTGGAAGTCAGGTGGGGGAGGATGAGAGGCCAACAGGTGTGGGTGTGGAAGGAGGTTGGCAGAGGGCGATAGGCCTTGGAATATGGACAGGTAGATTGCTAGTAATATCATAAATGTTTGCACAACTTACCACAATAAATCAGTGAAGGCGTAGTGGGTGTTGATGACTGGAGGTTTCGTTATCAGCCGAGTCAGTTGTCTGTAAAGTAAAATAATTCTTTTCTTTATGTTTAAATAATATCACATGTGCATGGATCAATAGAGAAGGCATTTGCCCATAGCAACCAAGGTTATTTCAATGATAGGACACTTTAAATTGAACAATGTATTTCAATGATTAACTGTTTATGGAAGGATATATATATTCATACATTGATATTCTCAGGTTATAAAACTTACACTGGCTTTGATTAAGATTTTAAGCAAGGAATCCTAAAAATATATGACTAATTCCACCAAGTGGTCTTCATTTTGCCATCTAGGGCCGAAAACTCTTTAATTTCTTTAAATTGCTTCTATTGATTAAATTTATTGCTTCACTGTCATCTCGGCAAAATTTGTCACCACCAAATTATCACCATCATTTTTACAGTCAACCAGATTCAGTTTTAGCAGCGTAGCTCCATTTCTTCAAGTATAATATATGTATACTTTAAATCCCCATATGCCAGACTGCTGTATTTTGACTCTACATAGGCCTATCTTAATCTTGAGCTCTAAAAAAGGCAAAATGTATTGTTTTGCTAGTATGTTCAATATGTTTTGGGTGAAAATAAACCCTTCCTTTGCACATCCATTTCCTAATTAATTAGGACTGCATCCCCCCCCCCCCCCGCTTCCCCTTGACATATCTTTAAAATATATTGGGAGAGGGGGCAGGCTTCTTCAGCGCATTTAAATACATTATATAGAGGCGAGTGGACCTGGAGTTGAATGTAAGTAAAACTATACCTTCATAGGACTCGGCAATCACTCCACATATCCTCTTCCTGGAAGGGCAGCATGCTCTTTCTCAATAGGGGGAACCCCCTTCCAGAACAGGTGGGATCTCCCATTCTTCAACAACGGGAATTTCTTACTCTTGACCCACATCAAGGTATGCCATTTCTTACATCTCAGCATCAGTTTCCATGGCTCTTCTTGATGGTGCTCTAAATTCAGATGGTTGATGGTTGGAACTTTCTTAGAGAAGCACTGGTCACAATTCTTCATCGATCATGCATTTGCTGGCTTGTAATCTGGAATAAAGTGTTTCGATTCTTATTAGTTATTAAACATTTAAAATCAAACAAAGGTTGTAATAATAGTACATGGAAAATTACTTATTATTATTATTATAAATTATTATTTGATAAATCTGGTTTAATATGGCCAAAATAAGGCAAAACATAGGCAAAAATGAGCGTTTCTGAAGCATAGGTGTAGGTGTAGGAATCGAAATATTTGCCCCAGCCTTCTCAAACTTTGTCTCCATAATGCTAATATTCCCTACTATAAAATTCCCTACTACTGCCAAAAATTGCAGAGATTCGACAGATTTTATTTTTTCTGAAATCAAATGCTGCCGGCCATTTGGGAGAATAACTCATAGGGGTAGCTGCATAAAGTTCACGTAAAGTTACTTGATGTATGTTCACTTAAGTGTGAAAAGTTACAATCGCGATGTGAATCACATAAATCCTGGTGCCAAAACAGGACACATAAGAATCATAACTTTAAGTGACACATAAGTTATGTGGTTCCTGCGTGGTTCATGTACATATATTTGCAAAAATGGTCAATTTACAAATAGGTCTGAATCCGAAGTCAGAGGTGCAAAATAGGGGCTGATTGAAGTCGGGAGATATTGTTGGAATCTTTTAAATGACCTTGAAATGTTCGGAGATGCTCAGTCTCTTACAGGGGTGTCATAGAATAGTTTGATTATAGTTGATGACATAAATGCCCCTTCAAGTATTGTATGTATCAAATATGCCTACAACACAAACTATTTTATGAAACGTTCATGCACAGATAGCTGCACCGATTTTCTGATTTTTATTACCATATACAACTTAAATAATTCTCAGACTCTCAGCTCTACTCTCAGGCCAATGTGAGTTTAGTTCCCCAATGTTACTTTAATTTTTCAAAGTAAAATCTAAAATTTAAATAAAAGGGTGGGTATTAGGCCTAACTAATGCTGTATTGGATTGAACAACCCCGCCCCCCTCCCCCGCCTACACACACATTTCCCCGACACACACACCTTTCCTATGCACCATATACATCCCTTGTTCTCTAGGCCTATGTATACATGAAAGGCTCTAGTAAATTTCACTGTAGCAAATACGAAATGATATCTACAGATGCACAATTTTAGGTGTTCTATCCTCTAGAATTCCAGAATTTAGAGTTTGCATGGGTGGACGGGGTAGAGGGAAATACGAGTATCAGATGTAGGCCTACATGTAACATGGGCATGGAAAATACATTATCGTCCTACCCCAGAAGAACCACTGTCACCACAATGGCCATAAATGGAGTTTGTAACCAATGTTATACCTATGGGACCGTAACGCATAGTTGGACACCCCCCCCCCCTCCCCCGCCCACAGCCCCTTGAGCGTTACATAATCTATGGACGGCCCCTTTATGTGCAAAGAATTCCCCAAGTCGGCGGCCATTTTGTCTTCGAAGAAGTAAACATTGAAGTGAGTGTTTGCAACAAAATACATGAGTGCACCATACGGTACCATCTAATAAGTACTATGTATCATAAAAGGGACATAACATACTTATGACACAACAGGAATATTGAGTAGGGAAGGATAGTTTTATCTGTAGCAATAATAATGAACAGGAATATCTTACCTTTTCTCCGGCGGTTCGCCGGCTTCACGGCAAACGCCTAGCTTCACAAAAAGTAGGTCAGGAGGCCTGTCCTAGTTCCCATCCAAAGCGCTGTGTGGCGCCTAGCTCCCGGGCAAAATCAGTGGATAACTTTTAGGCTAGATTTGATAATGTTGTCGTTGTTTCGGTGTGCATAACACATTGGGTGTGTGATGTTAACAATATTTCAATATTTCGTGTTTTTAGAGCTGTTATATGGATTTGTCTATGATGTACCAAGGTCGTAATTAGCCTAAATGGATTATTGCATAAATTTTATTTTAGTTTTTTTATGAGTTATTTTAGATTTAGGGCCATTCTCAGAAAAGTCTTGCATTTCAGGGTTGGAAATCGCAAAAAATGAAGTTAAAAGTAGAGGTTTGGGGGTATCATTTCCTGATAATAGCCTATATTATTTTCTATAGGCTATAATGCTAAAAAAAAATTGACATTCAAGCTAAAATATTAAGGAATCTATAGACCTTAAATTCCGTCACGTTTTTGCAACTTTTGCATAGGAATGGTATTGCATAACAAAATCACAAATAAATATGTGATATTGATCACAATTAAATATTTGATAATGATAAATATAGGTTCGGAAAAAATTACCCATCCCTGCGAGATCTTCACGGATCTGGACCATTCAAATGCCTACATGATGCTGACAGTTTTGCGGTTTTTCCTATGTACACGACCGCCTTGTACCTTAAAATGCTTTTCCTCTGTCAGCGTAAATGCGACGCGTACAATTTCCGAAAATTGCGTTGTGTATCGTGACCTTCGAGTATCGTGACATTCTCAAATAGCTTCAACTGTTCCTTGATATAGCAGGGAAAATAATAAAGGTAGAAGTAATTTGTATACCGTAGCCTACCTATTTCTTCATGGCGTTGATAGACCTACACATCCACATAATTTAAATAATTCCATATTTACTAATAAGCCCTGGATGACCTTCGCAGCTATACCAAACTACACCAAAACAATGCTCATGACTAGTAGAATTCATATTTTATCAGACGTCAGCCTACATATAATTCTTAGGCTAGACTTCTCCGATTTTAAAAATTCTTTCACTGGTTATGTAGTCAGCGGGACATTTCCCACCATATGGACGAAATGATTTTTAAAATAAGTTAATTTTTGGCGTGTCTACGGCCTCGTAGAGACTTTCTATATTAAAGTCTATGGGTGGTCGCTGGAGCGTGGCATCCTTTAAGAAAGCCTGCGGCATGTCGCGCCTGACTGATTTTGACCTGTTACGTAATAGGGAAACGCGCCAACACCCGTTTTTTCTGTCGCACAAGCAGCCTACACCCGTAAAGGCATCGCATCCGTTTGTTAGCGGATGAAGGCCATTTAAAAAAAAGCACCCGTCCCTATGCGGATGTTGGCAAAATATTTCTAGGTGACAACCGTGTCCACCATTCTGAGATCGGCAGTGTACACTGACACTTAGGACCACTTATTTAAGGTTAGGTTTAGGGTTATAATAAGCATTGTTATCAATCCATGTACTTTATTCCACCTCCAGGACGATATAAGAAACCAGTGCATAATGGTGATATAGCAGTATTAGTAGCCTTACGCCTATTGTATCTAGTCAACTCCATGGAACAACAATGCAATTCACAATATTACTACCAGGGGGAGCCATGCACCGCAAGCTTTATACATCTAACTCTAGTGCCCCTAGTGTCATTCACATACATTTGAAAAGATGAGATCAAGCGGATTCCCATGATGATAAACATTAGGACATTTAATAAGTATTTCCGTATTCTAAATTTGATAGTTATATTTGTGGAAAAAACGTTGGCAATATTTCTAGGTGGACCATTATGTACACCAGTGAAGTAGCCAGATATACTCTATAGCATGAGCTTAGAATTTTTTAAATTCTTGTTATTACCATTATGGCCGTACAATTACAACACATTCCAAAAAAGCGCCTGCCCACCATGTGGATGTTTTCTTGCATCGCTTCGTTTCTACAGTAATTCTATGTTTACACTTCTATCATTTACCTTTAATAATTAATCTTCACTTGGTTTACACAGCAAAGTTCACGCAATATCAATTAATCACGGCCCTTATATGATCACATTAGTCACCTAACATAAATGTATTTACCCCACTGATGGTACATATTTTCATGCAACGTGAGGGACTAGATATCCACCAAATGAAGACATTCCAATGAAGAGATCTTGTAAATAAATACCAATTTTGCGAATTGTGACTCATCTTTCTGTACTACATCACATTTGGTAATGTGTTATTTAGGGGCAAAATGTTGAGGTTAGGATAATTAGGAATTGTTCTCCATGTTTTTCTTCAAAATTTTGTTTTATTTATTTCCAGGTGTTACTTATCCAGGGCCTGGGAAGACTTTTCCTGGGAAGACTTCATTTGTTATCGCTCACTTCTTGCCGTTTCATCTGGATAGATTCAGCTCTAAATTCATGTACATTTCAGCAGCAGAATATTGATGAATTCAGTCCTATAATCAACACTTATAGGAGGAGTCAGAACACAACACGTAAATAAAGAACATGATCTGAGGCCTATGAATGTAAAAAGTAAATGTAAAAACTACATCATTTAAAAAGAATAATATACTTAAATAGTATAAAGTGCAGTTTTCCTACCAGAGGAATAACAAGGAATACGTGAAACGATCGGGGATGAAAGCACTGGCAAACTTGTATTGCTAATCTTGAGTCGGCATATGGGTTAAGACTTCAGAAAATGTACAACTGACTTCACCAATCCCATCAAATAACCCTAATTTAAGACGAAAATCAGATTCAAAATACAGTTCAACGTATTAAACCAGACAGATTTATTATATATTAAATGTATACTATATATAGAATAAACTCAGATATACTCAGTATTTATCATTAAATTTTTTCACTCTTATTTAGCAGAATTTGAGAGATGAGCAGAACTGTAGATTGTGCATTTTCTGAAAATCTGACCCATAACAACGTGAAATAGATCTGGCGGTAATGTACTAGACCATTACTGCTTCATAAGTAATAAATTAACCATTGGGCCCTCGGTAGTAAAGGCATGTATAATAAGTCATAATATTGTTATAACTTACTGTGCATACCCCAAAATGTAATTCCTATACATTCATATACGCAAAAAAAACCTGGTTCTGTACTTCCCAGACGAATCTACGCATTTTCATCTCTGGGGTTGATAAAGCTAAAGCTTCAAAATAAAAGGTTGTACCGAATAATGAGATTTAAATCTTTGATTTTGTAAAAGTATATCGATTAAGAATGGAATCATTGCCGATACCTTTAGCCAGTAGGCTTATTCCCGTACAAGCCTCCCTGCCCTCAACCTCTGAAACGATGAGAGTATACCGGAAATACCAATGCCTGATTGGGGAAAATAAACCATAGAGAAACTAGTTTAAGCCAGTACAGGCATGTTTGCTGGAGCAACGATTCGAGGAAATATCAATTTAGATATTGATTATAATGTTTCTACCTCGCAGCTAAATGTGGCTGCTAAAGGCTGCTATTGAAAATTAAATAATCAAAATGTTTGTTATCGCCCGCTGACTGACAGCACCCCGTTCGAAACCCCATGTTTATTTGTTATTAAACTTCAGACATTGAATATGTTGTCATTATAATGTCTGAAGAAGGTTATTTGTTAATCCATTAAACACCTCCAACGATTTAAATACCATTTAATTCTTTGCATATCTTAACAGTATAGCACGAGTAATCCAATATTGACCAAGCCGACTGAACACTGACAGTCGGGAGTAGGTGAAAATGAGATTGCTGCAGCAGAGGGACTATTTTCTTCATGTTTCGCAAAATGCATACAAAATGGGGGAACAACGAAATTAGATATATGAGGCAGAAGGGGTAACTCACATGCAAATAGCTGCAAATCATCTACCCTATTGGAGAAATGACGGACCCTTTGCACTAGGCCTACACAGGTACACAGTGGCGCCACCTAGTGAGAGTGGTACCCCTACAGCTACCGTAGTGGTCCGTTCATAAGCCCGGCTTGTATTTGTTTCGACCCCACTTTAGCCCCGGCTTGCAATTGAGAATTATTAGAGGATTTTATTATTCCTGCACGAAACCCACACCCCCAGTCTTTATTCGGGATTTTTAAGGCTTTTAAACGGGCCCCGGCTCATAAACGGGCCACTACGGTATGTACCAAGACTCCTCCTTATGTTATGCCATCCGACATCACATAATAACAAACTTCGTCTATTATATTATGTAGAATAACACAATGCATAAACACCTGATGGCTGTTGAAATGTATAATTAGGAAGATCGTCCTCAGCAAAGCTCATTTATGTTGTTTGCCCACAGATGTGTAAGCTTATAGGGACAATATTTCACCTCGAGCAACGGAAATTGTATAAAAAAATTGATAAAATAATGTAATTATTTGTGTTTGCTAACGCAATAGAGACTACCCTACATATTTCATTCTCCCGTCTTCGTTCGACTTCTATTGATCATCATACATTGCACTATTTAAAGTTTGAAATGATTACTAAAGACACACATTCATGTGTGCATCATTCCAGGGACACCATATATGATCTCTTTCTTGGTTAGAAGTCTTTTAAGTGAATCTGATACATAACAGTGTGATTAGGCTTAATATAAACAATATGAGGAGTGAGTGAATGAGATTGGTTGCTTTACGCCCTTATCAACACATTTATTATGGTTATATCAAGGGCGGGAGTGCTGAGAGGGAGGCAGTTTATGATCATACCCAGGAAATATAGATAGAGAAGAAGGTAGAGAGAGACAGAGAAAAGAGACAGAAAGGCACTTTATGGTCATACCCAGGACCCATAAACAATATGACAAATATACAGTGACTATTACATTACATGCTTCTAATGAGAAAAATAGGAAACGGGGATTTCCCTTATATTCACCGATATATCAAGGACATTCCTCAGGGTGAGAATCACCCAGTAATTTGGCCAATAAAACAATTGAGAATCACCCAGTAATTTGGCCAATAAAACTATAAGAAGTCAGAGAGAAATTAGATGTTGGATGTTCAGCTGCCAGGCAAAAGCATACCTATGTGTTGTATCATTTTATTTAGGCAATCAATGCCCCCATCCCAACTAAGAAGTCCTGTGCCGAGGGTTGCTTCATATAGAGCTTGGTCTTATCTTGGGTCAAGTTTTCTGAAAATGTACAGTTCCCCTTCACCAATCGTCTCAAATAACCGGCATTTAAGACGAAAATCAGGTTCAAAATACAGTTCAACATAACCAGGCAGATACATTGAAGGAATACAATACAGAATACACTCAGATACTGTCATTATTTATAATGTTTCACTCTAATTTAATGGAATTTGAGAGATGTGTAGAACTGTAGATTGTGCATTTTCTGGAACTCTGACCCTATATTTATAGTTTTACAAGCTCCTTCAACCAACCATATTAGTTAACCTGTTTATATATAGTGAACAACATGACTAGTCCATCAATATTACAAGTTTTGGCCATTTTTATTATGCATCATTATCAGAGAAGTAAAATCTAGGAGACAAAATGATTATAAATAATTAATTTAAAACAGCTGTTCAAAATGGAACGTATTCAGTATCACACTACAAGACATCTATAACCATTTCAGTACCAATGTAGCTATGTAAGATATCATCTTTCTAACTTAAACATAAAAAAAGAATAAGAAATCGTATGAACCCAGAAAATATAATTTACCATTTAGCTGAGATAAGGTTGGCTGAAATGCCTTCATTCATGTCAAAACAAAACAGGGCTTCACCTGAGAATTATACCATAATTACATTATTAAAATTATTATTATGTAATGTTTTCATCATTAACAAATTAGTGTGAATGATTGGCACCATATAGTCATTATATTACAACAAAAATTTGATGGGAAGTTCTTGTGATACTTATGAGAAAATGGACTTCTGATTCCCATTTGCATTCTGTTAGACAATCAACATGTTGTAATTTAATCAGTTATAAATGCACAAAGAACATTTTATCACAATTTCTTGTTATATTCAGCTCTAATGAGGTCTGCAGCTTTCTCAGCAATCATCATGGCGGGGAAGTTGGTGTTACCAGACGTAATGTAAGGCATTATTGAGGCATCAACCACACGTAGCCCTTCAAAGCCTCGCACTCTGCAACAAGATGATTCATAGTTACCGTTACTGTTTCATGTAGGGGTCAAGTAATTAGGATATGTACAAAGGGCAGCTCTGTACATATAGACAAATCTTTGAAATCAACCTAAAAAGATGATTATTGTACAATCATTGAAACATTGGATCGTAGGTATTTTTATTTGTTAAATTGTTAAAGATGAAGTGTTTGAAAATTCGAAAATACGAAAAAAATATAAAATGGGGTAAATGTTTATTGCATTTAGCCATGTAAATGCCCAGTTGGCAGGAATGTTGAATAAAACCCTTTAATAACAAACAAAACACCTAAAGTGATTATCACTATTATAGTTATGTCTCCGTATATCTGGTATTATGTTGCTTGTATGGGGAACGCCCATCTCAGTCATAATGTACTGCATTTTGAATCTCATTCGTTAACCTACATTTGGGTTATGTGAGAAGCTTGCTGAGCAAGACTAATACATTTTCAGTTGACCTCCCTCAAGTAGAAAGGAAATAATTCCTTAACAACGGCAGCCCTGAGGCGGTTGTGTGAAATATGCCCATGTCTAGATCACTTAGATTTTGTTTTTGGTTACATGTTCATACTCTTATTAAGCAATGATAGGCGATAAACCATTCATATGATTCAACAACTATAAAGCAACCACTAAAGATTGAAATATCATCCAGATACATTCATATGCATTGATCAATTCTTACCAGTAAATAACCCTGAAGGACTGGAGCAGTATAAAATGAGATTTGTTCCATAATGTGATGAGGTGGTCTTAACCAAATTATGCATATTGATCTGTCATTTTCCCACCAGAATTAGGGAATTTATTAGACAACATAGGAATAATACATAATGTGTTTCAGGAAATTGAGACAAGTTGCTATAATTGGATTTTAAAATACCATCATATTTTAAACGATGAGAAAAGCCGATTCTAATCATAGTAGACAGTAGGACATATAATAATGTGTCTATATTTTAAAGATGAAAGGAATGGATCAACTCAATTAAAAAACACTGAAAATTAACTGTAGCCTGTTTATTGTTTTGGCGACTCTTACGTGTTTCGCCATTGGGTGTGGCTTCATCAGAGAGTGGTTACATTGTGGTTTCATTTGGGGTTATATCAATAAATGAGCAAAATTTGCAATCAGTCAGCAATAAACTATTAGTTGGGGATTTACATACAGAGTTGGCAGTGTTAGTCTATTGTTCATTAGCTTAGTTTAGTATAAAATTTTAAAATTCTCTAAAGTCGTCTTAATTTCTCTGAGTTACTGATTAAAAAATTTCCGGTACAGATGTAATATGGTAATTTCAGTTCTTATTTTCTTCTTGAGCTCGCCAAGCCCCTTTGCACCATGGCCCGGTACATAGCTATATTTTAAGTTTGATGGTTTTTTAAAAAAAAAAAGTTGTGAGATGTATGTATACATATATTCAATACAGTCTTGAAATTTAATACACATATTCATACAACTTGGAGCATTAGATCACCTTAAGATGAGAACATTCGAACAAACTCATCACAAACTCATTTTCCTGAAAGACATTACATGTGAATACTACTTCATTATACAGACCTGAGGTGTGAGTCTACAACAGCGGTGGGGTCTCCGTCAGGCCCCATCTTGCAGGTACCCACAGGGTGGTACACTGTGTAGGTGTTGCTCCTGATATAGCAGGCCCAATACTCATCACTGTTATACTCATGCTCCCTACACAGTGGGTGATGCTGCTTCACTAGTGAACCTCCCAGGGCTCTCATCTCTGCTGAGTCCATGATCTTCTGGGCTATACGAGTACCTGGAATTTAATTGAGGCTGTATGAAATGACTTGTGATGTATAATGAGGTTGATTATGTGGTTTTGGCAGGACTGAGTTACTTTTAGTACCATGCTGAAATTTTAATTTTTGTATATTCTTTAAAGCCCCAAACAATTCCCAATGAATATGAGATGTTTCAGGTTTGTCAGGCCATCAAGAATGCTGCAAGATTGTACTAATCCTATAACAGTACCCTGCTATTGATGTTGGCAATTAAAGCTGTATTCCCAGGTATTACGACAAAGCAATTCTTACTAAATATACATATTATAACTTATAAGACTGAATTCATCAATATTTGGCTGCTGTTATATATGTTTATACTTGAATTTGAAGCTGAATCAGCCATGCAAAGGCAGCTGCATATGAGCAATAATAAGTGTCTTTGCTGAAAAGGATTTGGGCGGTTCCTCCAAATACAAATGGGGACATTTTGGAAGCCATGTCACAAAAACAAGTTGACAAAATCCTCCAAAATGTTGGTCAAATGACTTTTAGATGGTTTGGAAAGGAACAGAACAGAAAGTAAAAAGTGTTCAGTTCTTGACTAAGGTTAACTGAGAGGGGAAGTTTAATGGATAAATGACCAACATTGCTACTGGTACACTCTTTGGTGCATGATCTCAGGCACGATTCAGGAGCCAGTTGATAATTGGCTTTAATCTCTTCAATTGTCCAGGGTCTGAAACAATTGCAGACACCACCAACTGAAGGAATGTCTGTGTACTGTTTGGTGCACCATAATCGTAAGATGCAGTCCACCAGCAGGTCTGAAGTGTAGGTTATTAGTGTTTTCAGTCTCTGCCTATCGTGTCTATAGCCCCAAGACCCTTCCATTTAGTGACTAGAGTAGCATTTGTCTAGATCTATTTGATAATTATAAGGACTCAAAATCTACAACTTTGAATTCTATGATTTATTTAGTCCATGTTTTTTGAGATTTGAAAACATGCGCCATGAAAACATCCATGATGGATATTGCATTTTTGTCTTATGTATTCTTATTAAATATTATATAGGTCTTCAAGTGAATACAAAAAACACACACACACACAATTTAGTAAGTTCTAACCTTCTACCAGTGTCTCAACATCACGTGCATCACTGAAGTAGTTGGGGTCTATGAGGGGGTACTCAAATGGGTTTGTAGACTTGAGGAGTATCTCCCCCACACTCTTGGGCTGCAGTAGTTTAGGTAAGAGTACTGCTCCATCCTTGTCCAGCAAATCTTTATACAATGCATCAAACACCTGAATAGCAAATATACATTCACAGATATATATATATATGCGCAGGGGGGCGTGGCCGTGACGGATGGTGTATAAGGAAGTATGATGACATATATATCTAATATGAATATATAACCAGAGGCAGGAGTGCCGTTTGGGCAGCAAAGCACATTTATTCAGTACCCAATACAATACATAGAATAAAAGAAAAAATTTTCAAGGTAGGCGAAACGATGTGAACGTTTCCGCGGCTGAGTTCAAAGTGGCTAGATCGAATGGGCGTGGCAAGGTGGGCGGGGCTCGGCGATGCTGATTGGCCGATCCCGCTGTGACGTCATAGGTGAGAAGTAAACACAGCCACGCGCTGCGATATGGGCGTTGTCAACCCAACTGTAGATATGCGCAGGGGGGCGTGGCCGTGACGGATGGTGTATAAGGAAGTATGATGACATATATATCTAATATGAATATATAACCAGAGGCAGGAGTGCCGTTTGGGCAGCAAAGCACATTTATTCAGTACCAAAAGCCCAAACACACTACAACGATGATGAGATAAGAGCATCAATCTTCAGCTCATGGTCCAATGAAGGAGATATATACTTTTCTACACAATCCGACCTCCAACGGCCTCTGTTCTTTATATCTGACAAGCAGATGCCTCTTGACGACATGTGAGTTGCAGACCCTCTCCTGAGAGAATGCATAGTAAATTGACCCACAAATCCAGCTCTAGCACACAAATCCGCAAGCAATGTATTCAAATAATTATAAGACATAGACTCTCCATTGGGGAGGCTGAATGCACATGAATCAGAAGGAAGAGACTTCCAGGCGAATATCTTCTTTATGTAGTATACAGGGCATAGCTCGTTTACTGGAGAACTAGCCACTGGGATGACGAATGGTTCAGAAGTAGTTTTAGAAGATTTCACAGCACAGGATAGTCCCCATTTATGGAAGGAAATGTCACTCCGACGTATAGTGTGTGATGATTCAATCACATGGCCAACTCTAAGCATAGAGCGAAATAGAAATATATAAATAGTCCAGGCCAATACATGTTCATATAGTTCAAAATTCAACAGATGAAATAATCTCTTGAGATGACGAGGTAATAGTGGAGATGCTGGGATCACTGCTGAACCTGGTAGTTTAGAGATGCCCTTGAGCAGAGATTTCAGCACAGGGTGGGACATCGAAGAGCATGGAATGTTCCTGATTTTTGCTCCAAAAATCACACCAGATAAATAGGTTATAACAGACGAGTGTTTCATCAAAGTTGATAAAAAGGCTGCATACATACACAATATATCAATGGAGATATAATCCAAGTGAGATTTATTTTCTGATATAAACTCAGAAAAAACACCCCATTGTCTTGTACGTTGCTTCAATGTCGACTCAGACACCGACAGGGTTTGTAGAAATGTTACTCTCCTCCTCCATTTGTCCCAGCCTAAGGAGTGAAGATAAGAATTCATCAGCACAACACAATCCAGCTTGCTTCAGACATACAAGCGAGTCAGGAGATTTAAGTAGATATGGTACCCTAGAGAGAGTATCAGCTAATAAATTGTTTTTCGTATTAATATATCTAGGAATTAATTCAATGTCGAATATAAAGGTTAACCAGTAGAGCTCATATAGCCACTGCATTGCGCGATAACTAGAACTGGAACCATTCGTAAGCATGGCAATAACTTGTGTGTTATCAATGAAACACATTATGGCTTTCCCCTTGAATATTTTTGCCCACCTTCTCACGCCTACCAAGATAGGAAATAGCTCCTGTATATTGATGTTGGATGCTATCCCTTCTTCACTCGGGCGTGAGACAATATGGCCACACTCAGAGAAATCTGGTTGCAAAATACTGTTCTCCCATGTACCAGCAACCCAATCAGTGTTCAAGTAAACGCCAAATCCCTTTGACGAAGCGTCAGATACCATTGGGTGGGCGTATATATCTTTTTCTAGCAGACGACGACCGTTAAATGAAGCAGAGAAAGATTTCCACCACATTAAATCCTGACGAAACATGGGAGAAATATTCACATGCCTCAAATGCTTAGAAATCACAAGTTTATACAGGTCGAATAAACGCCTGCAAAAAGTTTTTCCTCCTTTAAAAACAGTTGCACAGTGGCTTATGTAACCACATACACTTTCTAGCTGTTTCTTGGAAATTGACGAGGAGTTCTCTAAAGATGCAAGTATATTGTGAAGCTTGACGATTTTATCTTCTGGCATAGACACAGACATTTCCTTTGAATCTATGTCGAAGCCTAGATATCTGCAGGTAGAATTGGGAGATGTCACCTTTTGCCACGCCACATAGAAGCCTAAGAAACGTAACACACCTGTTATGCTGTCCCTTGCTGCAGTACAGCCATCGTAAGACAAATCACATGTAAAAAAATCATCCAAATAGTTCACAACTGGAATATGGAAAACATTTCGTATAGAGTCAGTCACAAAATTGGAGATATCATCAAAATAGCAAGGCCCTGTACGGAGGCCAAAACACAACCTGTTGTCATAGAATAATGTGTCTACCCCATCTAGGGACCATCTAAAACCACAATATTTTCTGTGTTCAGGGTTAATAGGAACCGCTCTGTAGGCAGATTTAATATCAATGACTGCCATGAAACAATCTTTCTCGATTAAATTAACAGCATCATCTATTGAGTTGTAAGAGAAAGTACGAACCAAACTACTACATTGGTCGTTCACACATATACCTTCAGGTCTGGAACAGTCGGTGATCGGACGGATACCCCCGTCAGGCTTATTCACAGCACCCAGGGCGTGGATACATATAGGAGAAACATCAGCGATAGAAATAAAACCTTCTTTTAGTTCGTTAGCAACTATTTTATCCATTTTTTGTTTAGCTGTGGGCTCCAAAATCGAAGCATAATTCGCACAGTCGTAACCCTGTACTGGGCCATCTACGATATCAAAACCGTCACAAATGCCATAAAATACATGAAGATATTTTTCTACCATATAAGAGCCTTGGGTGAAAAGGCAAAAGGCAAAACGGCAAGGTTTAAGTTGAGTATTGACGTTAGCTAAGGAACGACTGCACGTACAAATTCCATGCCCACAACTACCGTAAACGGGGACAGTACAGCCACCCGGCGAAATCGGAGCGGTGAATATTAAATTATCTCCACTATCGGGAGAACCACCGTCAATATATTTGGAAATTTTACCGAAAATGTCGGAATACATACATTCATGAACAAATTCCGGGTAATGATGAGTAATCGAAGTCGTAGGAATTAAATCTTTAAGTGTCGAAGTGTCCGAACTGACAGATTCCAATCCGTTGTCGGCCATCTTGGACGCACCACTTCCGGTGTCGCCAAGACAACCATTCGAAGTAACAAACTTTTCTTTATCACAGATTTCCAACAAACTATGGTTATTACTACGAATAAAACCCCGATTACATGTTAATTCCTATTTGTTTGCTTTCCCTGATGGGCAGGTTCTAGCTGAATGTTCACCTTTCAGGCAATTGGAGCACTTGTGTGGGTAGGCACACGGTGACTTTACACAGCCGGAAGAAGAGTTGAACTTGAAACAAACTTTTTGTTCGGTGTTTACCTTTTTCTTGATCGCCGACTCAGCTACAGCCTTTCTTGAATTCTCGAACGAATAAAATCGGAGAATTTCATCCTGTTTGACATTGGAAAAGGCTCCAAGACCCTCCTTATTTGCTCTGGTACGAACGCACTTGTCGTACAGGTAGGCGAAACGATGTGAACGTTTCCGCGGCTGAGTTCAAAGTGGCTAGATCGAATGGGCGTGGCAAGGTGGGCGGGGCTCGGCGATGCTGATTGGCCGATCCCGCTGTGACGTCATAGGTGAGAAGTAAACACAGCCACGCGCTGCGATATGGGCGTTGTCAACCCAACTGTAGGGAGATGTTATGTCCATGCAACTTTTTCCTGAAATTCCATGAACTCCTAACCATGTTGAATTGAATTAGAATTTGTTTCTATAAAATCTGATTTGAAGATTTCTCCTGTAGTAGATCTTTAGAGTTGGAGGGTATCCCTTTATATTGATAGGGGCAGTTGTGAATAGATGGTTTCATGGAGAAATATAAGTTGTTATACTTGTTTTTTATTTAATGCACATACTTTCAACCCACTTGGTCTTCTTCAGATGAATGGTGTATTAGAATGTGTTTGATTACATGCTGTACAATGTTGACATTATTATGTACCTCTACACAACCTGACGTACACAGAAAACATTATTTTGCAGATTAATTTACCCAATATATTGCTATAGAATATTGTATTATTATTCTGAGTCGAACAGTTAAATCATTTTTCAGAAAGTGACGCCAGCCTCTCCATATGGAGGTCTTCCTGGGGGATCCACTATTAATAATACCTGTTATTCAGTTAACTGGATATCGAGATGTACATAAGTCTGTCCGATTCAAGATCAAAAATCAATTGTTGACAATTATTAAAGAATTCAGTCCCTGCCTGGCTCATTTCACCTAAAATACTATTTAATTATGAGATATAACATTTCTCTATTTGACAATAAAATTTTACCGACTTGTTGTTGTGTTTAAGAGTTCAATGTCATTGTCCTGTCGGTTCATTAAGGTCTATACTACTTTACCAATATTCCTCACTTGGCGCATTTTACCTATTTACAGATACCCAACAAGCCAGGCCCGGGTTTATAATCTTAGATTTCTAACAATATGAAATAGGATGTAGTGTTGGTAGCAGACTTGTGTGTATTTGTACCAACCTGCTCATCTAAGTTCAAACTGTCCCTAGTTATGTTATAGATCTCCTCGTTGCTTCCAACAGTGGCAGCAAACAGAATTAACTGAAGGTGAGGGTTGCTTCTCTCCTGTGTCTTGCTATTTACAAACCCAACTCCAGACACACCATTGGTGGCAAAGACTCCTGAAGATAGAAATGAACAGAGATAATTGTGATTTGTTCCAGGAAAATGAGTCACAAGTCGCAAAATTGATATTTTTCAAAGCGTTTTTATCACAAGATATCTTTATTGGAATGTTCTGATTTTTAGAGGGTTTACCAGTTATTGTCGTATGAATCCATGTAACAAATTGTGGGACATTGTATTAAATATATTTTTGAATTTTTTATTTTTGAAAAAAAGTGTTTGCAATGTTTCGGAATGGGTAAGTACCAGTAAAGTAACTAAATATGCTCCATGTGAAGTCCTTTAAAACGCAAGGATATATGGGATACAATGTCCTGAAATATGCTGTATGGATTCATATGACTGTAAGGGCTAGACCCTCTAATAATCAGAACATTTCAATAAAGAAATCCTGTGAAAAATATACTTTGAAAAATATCAATTTTGCGACTTGTGACTCATTTTCCTGAAACCCGAATGTTCAGTGTTGTGTTCTATGCAGTAGATCCAGCAACTGAGAATGCTGCCTTAAACTATGACTTGTATAATGAGGAATAACTCACCAGTGCCAAATAGTGTATACTCTAGGTAGTCCTTGATGCCACATCTCTCTATTTTCAGTCCAACGGGTTGAGTGAACATAGCCATCACTGTGTCAACAAAGATATGGTCCCACATGTTCTTACCCACTGGCAGATCAGCTCTGACTGGGATCTGCACAGGTTAAAAATACCTTTATGTAGCTGAATGCCGAGTTATCATTTCTTATACAGTGAGTCTTTGTAGGCTGTATGTTCCATATCCATACATTTTTTTATATAGTAAATATTTACTAAAGCTTCTGAAATGAGATGAATCTAGACCAAAATATCAGAAACAGCATTTTGAAGAGAGTCTCCAAAACATAAAGTCCTATCAATGGTACTTCTCATTGCACTGACCACGTATCATGTCAAGACAAGCCTCTTAGCATCATCATAAATTTACAAGTATTTTACCATAAAGTCATATTTAGTGCAATGTACCCTTATTGAACAGGCTGTTTCTCCCACTACCTCACTCAACACATCTCCCCATCTCAAACACTTTATAGCTTTAACATCACTGCTTCGCGTTTTGAAATATTTAATATGATTATTCATAACATATATGCACTCAGAATTTGCCTTAGACATCAATAATATTATTGACAAACCTTCAAGTCCTCAAGGTGTTCTTCGGGTCCTACACCAGAAAGCATGAGTAGTTGAGGAGAGCCAATAGCTCCAGCAGAAAGAATGACTTCCTTCCTGGCCCTCACTGTCTTCAGCCTGCCATCATGGACATACTGTACTCCTACTGCACGAGAACCATCAAACAACACCTGAAATAATGGAGGAAAAAATAGCTTTGACTGACCAAGACATCTGTCAGGTTTGATTTGCCTGATTGATTGATTGACTGATTGATTATGTTGATGGACTGGCTGACTGATTGCCTAACCGGTTTGTTAAGACCTGGAAATTAGTTGTACCCTGCTGTGCAGCCCCTGCTAGAAGACAGCTTTGCCTTTTTCCTATGATTGTGTATTTTTCGATTAACAGTGTTTAATAATGCTTAGACTATCTTGTTGATTGAGTTATAGATGCCAGTTTTGATTATTGTACTGTCAGAACCCTTATGTTTCTTAATGTTGTTTTTATCTTCTGCTCATTCGGCCTTTTCCTCAATAATGTTTCTGGTAAAAATTAGCTACTACATATTTTTTGTATAGCAGCTTTATTTTCTATTAGGAATTACCATATTTTAATGTACAGCTATATCTGAGAACAGAAATATTTAAATACAACATACAATACTTATGATGTTGGCGTATTTAGGTTTGAGTGTTGGGTGGCACTGCCCACTCAAGAGAGGATGAACCTCCACTCCAATAAAGCTAGTTAATTGTCAGCTATTTTAGTGGCAGGTAGGTGGTCTGTTGTTGTTGTTGTTTATTCTTGGAGAGTTGTTATTGAAGTCATCAGGAACAGATCAATATAAGTTATCGTTTTTGCATTTTTACAAAATCTGCTATTTTTACCATTTTTAGACAGAAACTATTTATCAGATTTCCTAATGTTGACTTTAGCTTGATCTTATCTGTTAAGATATGATGGTATCTCTAAATGCATTTTGCAACTTGTGACTCATGTAGACACTTCACAAATATTGATTTAATTAACCATAATCACACTCTGTGTCAGTTGTATAGCACCACCCACCTTGGTAGTATGTGCCTTGGTGAGGACATGGAGGTTAGGCCGGCGCATGGAAGGCTTTATGTATGAGACTGCTGTGCTCTGTCTTACTCCATTTCCTATATTAGCTTGGAAGGCCATGAAACCTGAGAAGACAGAATATTCACAATTTAATGTTGGGACATTTTCGTTCAAAATGATGATGATAGTAATACGCTATGAATATATAGAAAGAAAAATTGCGTGTAATAAAATGGCCAACTATTTAAGATCCATCCTGGATTTTCAGAGGTGTTGCCTTATTAATATGAAATATAAAATATTAATATAAAAGTGCTCAGTTAAGTTCTCTCATCATAGAGTCATAGAATTAAACCAAAGTACCCTCAATTAACACACAAGTTCTTAATACATACCGCATCTATATTATTACAATATTCTTCTACTTGTTTTGATCTATTACGTTTCTGACCAACTAAAATGCCAATTATACCAGGTGTCAATACAACTTATTTATGAACAGAAAAACAGCAACAGGAAATGCATCGAAGAGACAGAAGACATATTTGAAACTCAACATTACCCTATTTTTATAATTATCATAAATAATATGTGGGATAGATATGACCAGGTGAGAGATCTATAATATTGATCTCTAAACAATAACGCATTCAAGGTGGCCTACCTTGTTGGTCACCATCATTGATGTCCTTGACCTTGTATCCAAGGCTTTTGGCCGCCCCTAGGAAGGCCTGGGTAAGTTCAGGGAAGCCGATGAGCTCACTGATGGTCAAGGGGCCATCTTTACCTCTGTTGTCTGTAATAAGATATAAAACAGAATCTGTAATGTGTCACAGAAAAATGAATTTTGAGATACCATCATATCTAAAAAGATTGGATCAAGATGTTTCTCATGATGTTAACCTTTGGGAGACGTTATAAGTACTAGTTTATGTCAAGGAACCATCTTTTCTTCGGTTGTCTGTAATACAACAGAGAATAGATGATTGAACCCTTGTCAGTTGTGATGGTACTGTTTGGTGTGGGAAAGTTTAGCCTCTCTTGTTATAGCTCCATTCTCAACAAAATCTGACTTAAGTTGCTCTTCTGTTACATATTGATACAAGAATTTGAGGTTAAATCTGTCAAAGCCCTAGACAAGCATAAAGCTGATTGGCTACTGACTGAAGGCACAGACTGTGTATGATGTCACAAATGGGCGTGACGTCATGAGCGAGTGTAACGTCAACCAATAGGGAGCCTCCTCAAAACTAGCCTTAAAAAAATCCAATTTTCCTGCATGGTATCCCTGCGACAATATACGATAGCATGTATCCACTCATTTGGGCAGTGTGTACAACCTGCGATCGTGGTATAAAGAAAAGGCTACTCAAGGATAAAAAAATCTCACCCGATTTTTTCCAGTCATCTTTGGTGACACTCTCCATTTTCTTCATGTAAGGCCGTATGTTGTCATAACTCCACTCAGGGTTTCCCATCTCCGCCCAGAGGTCGTAGTCAGCCCTGTTACAGTGAGTGGCCATCATGGCATTGATCAGACTTGTGCCACCCAGAGCCCTACCTCTGGGCCAGGCACTTCTCTGCAAAAGAAAGATTTGATTTTATAAGATAAGATAAGATAAGATAAGAGAATCTTTTATTTGTTATGATTACATTACATCAGTCCGATGCTGTTTCTCGGTGAGACCAGATCATGAACTTAACGAAAAATCAAAAGAGGAATATTAGGTTACCATATCTAGCTTTACTTATCTAGTTTAACAAAATCTGCCTATATCCATGCATTGATCTCTTTGATGAGATACAATGGTCGGATTTCACTCTACTCTGTAGTGTACGAGCCCCTATCGTGATATAAATGATCCTAATGTGATCCTAATGAGAAAAACTATAGAAAATTATTGAGAAATTAAGCACCTTTAGTCAATGGCGAAGGTGGGAATGGCTCAAAAGAATTGAAAGATGAACAAAGTGGGGTTGAAAACCTCCCATTAACAGGAGAAATGCCCCCTTGTCCCAGTCAAATTGAATAACATGATTCTTAGTCTTAATTCAGCTGGACATTATAATGGCTATATGGGTCAGATCTTCAGAAAATGTACAATCGGAAGATCTACACATTCAGTAACTTTTGTTAAATCCGACTGAAAAATTGTAAATACAAGGTACACCTGAATATATTTGATATTGTTTTGATTCAAACAATCTGTTTGGTTATGTTGAACTGGGTTTTGAACCTGAGTTAACAGGGCAACTGTCGAATAATGTGGCATACATGATACAAAAACAAAATGGTGGTAAATTTATCCGTTGTACATAGATTGTATACTATATTGTATTGGGTTATTGAGCTCAAAGAGAGTATCTGATGTGTTCATTTTCCTTAAAAACCTGGATGATTAATGTTAAAAAATTACTTATTTACTAAGATTACTATGCGAAACTTATAGTTTCTGTACAACAATATTGATACTTTTTGAATATTTATTTGTATTGCATGAGAATATCGGGACTTGTCCACGAAATTGCATGCAATAAAAATCTTAAAAAAAACCCAGCCTTATTTTTGTCTTTGATTTGGGTTATTTGAGAGGATTGGTGAACACGAATTGTACAATTTCTGGCGATTTCATCCATATTTACCTTGTCAACATGGGCTTGGCAGCTGTGTTTCTGTGGAACAGTCTTGTACTGCCAGTCCATATCAGTGCCCTGTAGTAGTGGATAGTGCAGGGGAATATCAGCTTCCGGGAATTCACTGTTGTCTGGGCCTGCCTCCAGTAGGGCCACCTGGTGGTGGGGATCTTCACTAAGCCGGGCGGCCATGATGCCCCCTGCTGAGCCTGCTCCAACTAAAAAACAGTTTAAAGTAAGTATATGGGTGTCCAGCCTTACCAAAGCTCAGTTAAAGCTGCAATCTCAGTTAATGTTGGAAAAACATCTAAATATTTTCTACTTTATGTTCCATTCTTTTCTGACCCATCTAAAAGTCAAATGTCCAAAATCTGGAAGGATTTGGTTTAGTTTCTGGTACTGAGCAGTTAGAGCCTTCGTTTATTGTCCAAACTAGGCTCTAAGCCTGCCGGGACCAGTTTAGGCTGAAAGCCGAGACTGGTCCCGGCAGGCTTGGAGCCTAGTGAGGACAATAAACGAAGGCTCTAATGGCTTTAGTCCCCGTTGGTTGGGCTGTTACTATCACTTTAGTCTGTTACCAAATACATAAGGAGTGTAGGTAGTGCATGGTCGCACCCCGGGTCGCACCCAGAGGACCCGGTTTTCCACCATTTTTTCGCGTCTCCACCCATGTCAAGAAATGCAACCACGCTTTTGGGTACTGCAGTCCTCATAGTGCGGACCCCTCATAGGTTTGTTTACATCCACACACACTCTCCACGGAACATGGCAAGCGCACCACCACATCCCTTTTGCATTCCTTCACTCCCATACACTAAAACTTCACTATGGGGGTAAAACAATATTGTCATCATTTCTGCCGATTCACATTTTTTATTTTCTTCTTTATTAAGTCCCTAGACACATGCAAACTGCAAGCTGCAAGTTAGCTGGCCAAATCGGAAGTAGTGCGAGGCATAGAATCCCAGCACTGTGCCGTGTTCTGGTATAGAGTGGCCAGCAGAGGCGCAGTGGCCACTCTATGCCTTTGTAACTGTCCCCGTCAGACCAACCAACAGGGACTAAAGGGAGCAAAAACGGCCGTCGGTGAGCGATAATAAGTTAAGTCATCGCTGGAAAGTACCTTGGCAGGTACCCAAAATGTTATCTATAAATTACCCCTCATTTAATCTCAAATCAAAATGGTTCCAAACCAAACCCCAAACCATGTTATATATACAAAAGTAGTTATACTTGTCACTTATCTATGTAAAACATCTATATTTAAGAATAATCATTTTTGTTCTCACCTATAACAAAGTCATACTCCTCCTCCAGCTTGTTCCCGCCCGCCCCACCAGGTGGGGTGTATCTCCAGGCTATCACTATGGCAACCACAGCTACCACCAACTTCAGCATCCTGTCCTCCTGTGAGTTGGCTGGAAGAATACAATTTTATTGGATGATTATTTGTGGTTATGTTACAGAAAAATGAGGCATACGTTGTAAAGAATGGATTCTGAGATGTTATTGTATCTGAAAAGATGAAATTAAGTGGATGCTAACATTCGGGAAATCTTAAAAGAATATGGCAGACCTGCGCAAATTAACACTGGAGATCCCATAGGTGAAGATAATTACAATTGAGACATTGATTCTCAAGAGCAAAATTGGGCTCCGGACGTTTGGGCCCAGCCTTTAGACGTTAGGGCCCATGTCTGATTCTGGGTGGTCCCTAGCGTCTAAATGTGGGTGAAAACAAATTCTTCATTTTTTTCAAGAATAAAGAATATTCTATTGGTTTAAGTTTTTCATATCACTTCATTACCATTACCAATATCAAATGATTATTTGGCTTAACTGGGATGGGCACCAGCGTCTGCTAGAGTACTTATTTGGTAGTTTTATAGAACTTATTGTTGGTGGGCCCCAGTGTCTGAAGGTGGGTGGGCCCTAGCGTCTGATAATGGGTTGGCCCTAGCATCTGTAAATATAACCAAAAATATGCAAAAGTGGGCCCTAGCATTTGGGCCCTAGTGTCTGAAGGTGAGTGGGCCCTAAAGTCTGAAAATAAGTGAAAGGGGCTCCTAGTGTAGTTTGGCCCTAGCGTCATTGGGCCCTAACATCTGTAGACTGTAAAATTAATTGGGTTTTTTATATCCATTCAAAATCAAACATGTTGGATTTTAGGACAACATCATAAGGGCCCCCAAAGAAGGGCAAACATAAAATTGTAATAATGGGTAGAAATCTTAGGTTCTCATGCAATAATATAGAGCAAATCATATATATAAGAGCAGCCCAGTGGAACCCCAGCTTTAAAGATACCATTCATACTGCAATAATGTTCCTTCATCAGACATGTAAGGACACAACATAAGATAACACATATCAAGTTTACTATCAATATAAAGTTATTGTAATGTCCATGTTTATCTTTGTTTGCTTTGTACATTGATCACATATGTGATGTGTTTTAGGTAAATGAGTCACAAGTCGCCAAAAATAGATTTTGAGATGATGAGATCAAGACGATCCTAATGATGGTAAACAGTAGGACATCTAATAAGCACTTCTATATTTTAAGTTTGATATTTCTATTTTTTAAAAACAATTTTGAAATATTTCTGGGTGAGCAACAACTAGTAAAGTAGCTAAATGTACTCATTACGATGACCTTAGAAATGTATGGATATATTTATTACACTTTCTTGAATTTTGGTACATGTATCTAAGCTACGAGAAGCGTTATGCCCTCCAATAATGAAAACAATCCCCCAAATATATCCTGTGAATACGAATTTTGCGACTTGTGACTCATTTTCTTACAACACATCACATATGTACATTGGCAGAACTGAGAGGGTTTTAAGTGTCCCAGAATCCAACCACATCTTTTCAGAAATGTTAAACAAATGTGTAGAATTTTCCGATTGTACATTTGCTGACACCCAGTCCCATATGAATGGGTATCAGCTTGTCATACCGCTTATATAATGGGTCAGATTTTCAGAAAATGTACAAACAAACTTCGCCAATCTTCTCAAATAACCCACATTTCAGACGAAATACATTTTAAAATATAGTTCAACCTAACCAAACAGATTGCTAGAATCAATGCAATGTCGAATATACTCAAATTTACCTTGTATTGACCAAATTTCAGCCTAATTTTGAAGAATATACTAAATGTGTACAGCTGCCAATTGTACATTTTCTGAAAATCTGACCCATATAAGTCAACTCGTAGATCACTATGATCCTTGCATAATTCTGCTTCTACATTCTGTTATCTGTGGACCCTATTATTCCATATACATGTTGACATGTATGGGTTAAGTCTCCTGATACTATTCCTTTGGGCTTCATAAATCCCTTGAAATAATCCCAAATTTAGATTTAGATCTTGTTCAAAATTCAGTTCAATATGACTGAACAGAACTTTCTATACGAATGCAATACCAACTATATTTGGATATCCCTGATATCAAATGTTAAATTAATTCAAATAATTCTATAGATTTGACTGAATGTGTATAGCTGCCGATTATACATTATCTGACGGCTATACTCACTGTTAACAACACAAACCATTTGTATACATTAAATGTTCTATCCTAGTATAGTTGTAGAGAAGACAAAACAAATTGCGTCTCAGCATTAATTAAACGACATTGATATTTGTATGTAAAATGAAGTGATGAACGGGAGGGAGGGAATGAGAGGAGAGGGAGACGAAGGAAGAAAGATGAAGGAAGAAAGTCAGCTTCAAAAATTGCCTTAAGACTTCTGGGACTTTGCATTGCTTGGAAACATTCATATTATTATTAAAATCTATCTTACATTTGAAATATCAATAACTTTACAGTTGTACTGAATGTTATACTGTCATAGAAGAGTGGGACATTAGGAGAAAGAGAAGAGAGAGAAAGTGAGAGGGAATGAGGTAAAAGAGTAGGAAGGTATAGAGGGAGCAAGGGGAATTAGAAGAGAGAGGGTGAGAGGAAATGGAAAAGCGAGAGAGAGCGAGAGATGGGGTACAAGGGGAAATGGAAAGGGAAGAGGAGAGGGGGAACACTTAAGGGAAATGGAAAAGCAAGAGGAGAGGGGGAACAAGGGCAAATGGAAAAGCAAGAGGAGAGGGAGAACAAGGGCAAAAGGAAAAGAGAGAGGTAGCAAGAGAGAGAGGAGATGTGATAGACAATTAATTACCTTTGTAGATATAACACAAAATGATCCTATTTGCTGTAGCCTGACGAGTAACCCATACACTCAGCTACTACACTCAGTATGGATTGTGATTTGATTGTAATCCACCTCCTCTATTGGGTAGGGACGGGTCAAAGGTTTATCTAAGGTAATAATATAGGTTCCAGACACTAACGTTGCCCTACATAACCACATATATAGATAATGCCCATAGTTCATTCTGTAGTGACCTTTATGTGGGGTGATGGTTGTATAGTAGTCAATTGTTACAAACAAGTTGCAGTTGATATTTTATTATTCTATTACTGTTTTGCTGTTTTAAATTATTCACAACCTGTGTCAGCTTACTTCAATTAATTTCCATTTGCAGATTTCAGTTACATGTAAGCCATGGTCAAGTGACAACTATTGTCATGTATGCAATTTTAACACACTTTTAGGGG
The DNA here is from genome assembly GCA_942159475.1 of Sthenelais limicola. NCBI lineage: Eukaryota > Metazoa > Annelida > Polychaeta > Phyllodocida > Sigalionidae > Sthenelais > Sthenelais limicola. The sequence goes on from OW804098.1 coordinate 110,237,053, forward strand.
GTTTAAATGCAATTTTGCCATGATTTATTCTGAACAAATTCACTGAAAAATGCTACTAATTATGAATTATCAAATTACACTCTGACTACACTAATTGAAGTGTGGACTATACTAATTGAAGTGTGGATTATTATAATTGAAGTGTGGATTATTATAATTGAAGTGTGGATTATTATAATTGGACTTGGATGCGAGTGCATTAGTATGTCCTCTCTTGAATGCCGATGAATTATTAACCTGGGCGTTTGAATGCTGATGAATTATTGATGATGATTTATTGACGTTGTCTGCATGCCGATGGATTAGCATTATCCTGCTGGATGCTCGTGGCTGTTGTGTTAATTGCCTCTTAATTAAAACCAATACTCCCATGAGCTTAAAGAGCGACGACCAAACTGATTACTTAAGCGTAAGGAAGTGTCTATCATGTTGACTGCTTGGATTTCCTTTGAAGAATGAAAGGTGGCAAGAAATTGTTTCCACTTTTATACTTTGCAGAAAGATCAAATGTGAATGGTCAGTCCAAACACTAAATGTAGGGGGCGCTTCAGACGTCTCGTTTGCACTGTCCACTTTCAAAAGTTATAAAAGCAAAAAGAAACTCTTGCCACCTTTTAGTGTCTAGTGGAAAGCCAAGCAGGCAACATGTATTATTAACATTAGACATTAGAATATCAATGGAGCCTCCTGTGATTTGCTTATCAGGCATGTGGCTCTGTGATAAGGTGGGCAGAATGGTCCACTTCCAAATTGACTAGAGTTTCGAGTAGCATTGGTGTATGGATATATTATAATCTCAGAAACAGCCTAATGAAGTGCCTTCCCCTGTGACCATACCCTGCTGTTGATTCAATTATGGAGCCTCCTGTGATGAGTTAATTGGTGTGTCTGTGCTTAATTTTGTATGTTAAAACAGATGAACCATGGTCCTCAACGTGGATAGTGGATTTAAGAATATAATTCCCTCGACGGCCTAAAGGCCTTGTCTTGTGAATTATATCCTCTAAATCCACTATCCACTTATGGTACCATGGTTTATCCGTTAAATAGTATCCTGACTCTTATAGATGTAGCACTTTTATTGGAGGTTATACGGTAATCAGACAGATAGTTGACAGTCTTATGGGCCCAGGTGGGCACATGTGTTACATAGCACAGCCATGAAAAGTTGAGTTACTAGAGAAACAAGACAAGATGCTTAGTGAGATTATGATATAATCAGAGATTTGATCTTTTAAAGCCACAATGTCCTGCCGATCTGTCCTTCTGATTTAGCCAAAATGTATTGCTCATCAGCTGGACTATAGAATGAAAATGTATTATTAAATACCAGTTTTATTGGTCAATATTTTCTCAGAAACATCATCCTACGGTAGGATGATCCTAAATGTAGGATCCTGGTCACAATATAGGATAATCCTAAATACCGTTGTACTAACGCGATCCTACCGGAAGCCTATATTGGATGATCCCACTTTTCCTAGGATGATTCTACCTGCCGTAGGATCATCCTACGGCGGGGAAGGATTCTTAGGGACAAGCATTTCAGCTGACACAGCCCAGTGACCTTCACCTTGGCCTAAGAATCCCTTCCCCACCCACACACTTTTTGCCCCTCTATCCGAACTTCTCTCCATCTCCTCATTCTACTTTCTCTACCCCTCTTCCACCTCTCCTTTAAATTCTCTCAATTCGCCCCCCCCCTCTCCCTCACCTTCCCCCCACCCGTCACACCCCTCCTAGTCCTTGTCTCTCTCATCCCCCTCATTCTTCCATCCCCCTTCCTCCCAGTGACATGAATAAAGTATAGCTCAGGTGGTAGAGCTTTGGACTCTAGGTCGGGAGGTTGTGGTATCAAATCCCATGGTCGGCAAGGATTTTGACTATACCACAGCCGCCCCCAACCCAGGGAGAGTGGTGGCCATAGGCTCAATTGGGTAGACTGTCCACAGGTCGAGGGTCACTTACTCTACAAGTGCGACTTTGAGGGAAGGCTCTGACACCCCACACATAGTCACTTAAGTCACAACCTCCACAGCTGTCAGTGTTTCTAAGCCTGATTAATCAGGATAACCACAGGCCAGGGATGGGTGACCACCCACTGACCTGTGGCTGTGATAGCGATCATGAAGGCTGGCAACTGGCAAGCATGTCTCAAACCGAAATGGACTCACTACAGTCACATATGTATGAAGGAAGAGAGGGCCGACACAAAGAAAGTGAAATATGAGGAGATAGGACGAGATATAAGCAGATAGAAGCAAGATGACAAGGATGGAGAGAAAGAGCTAGATACCAGATGAGAAAAGGAGAGCAAGGAACATGAGGATAGAAAGAAGACCTAGAAATTAGAAATAAAATAAGAGAAAAAGAGAGAATAATAAGAAAGTGAAAATAAAGGAGTGTAAAAAAAAAAAAGTATATCAGGGAGCCCTATTTAGTGCATGCATGATGTCATTCAAAAGGTATAGTTCAGAGAAGCCAAGAGCAAGAACTCCCTGCTGTCCTTTTTGTAGAACTTTAAAAGATGATACTCATTTTTATTTGTAATAATTATGGCGACATATTCCTGTTAAAGAAAGAGTAAAGAATAACAATGAGGGAGATGGGACAAGACTTTGGAATGGTGAACTCATAATTATGGCAAATCTACCATCTCTCTCCTCCCCACCTTCTCTCCCACCTTCGCTTTCCTCTCCCTTTCCCCAAGCCCCTCCGCTGCTCTCCATATTCCTTTGTCCCCCTCCCCTTCTCCCTCCTCTCCTTCCCTCATGCTGTCCCTCTTCCTCTTGCCTTCCCCACTGTTGTGCCCCTTCCTCACCCTGCCCCCCCCCCCCATGCCCCCATTCCTCTTGTCCTCTCCTTTGCCCCAGTTTCTCCACTTCGCCTTCACTACCCAGTCTAGAAAGCATACCGCTGGATTGGGTTGTGTGGGGATCTTATTATCAGGCTAGTTGCTTGTACATGTATAGGTAAATAAAATCCCCCACCTGGACAGTGTCAATGTCATAATATACAATTGAAATTCTCTTTAGTTTCTTCAACACCAAAACACAATAAGAAATGAAATGGTTAGTGAAGAATTTATGCTAACCATGCCCCAATTGCAGCAATGGAAAAAGGTGTTCAATCAGGTCAAGGCACTGATGCTCGGAAAATTCTCTCCTACATTGATTTAGATGGTTGGGGGGTCAGCATAGTAATATAAGCACAACCGTTAAAGATGCACTCTCAGTTAAAATTGGTAAAAAACAAAATAATTTCTACCTTTTCTTTTCTTTTCTTTTCTTTTCCAACCCATCTAAAAGTCATTTGACTGTCATTTCTCAGGATTCTGTTTGGTTGTTTTTCGTACAGAGCTTCTAAAATGTCCTTATTTGTATTTGGATGACCCGCCAAATCCTTACCTATGACAACTTCACTTATTATCGCTCACCAGTGGGTGTTTTCACTCAACCGATTCTACTTCAAATTCGGGTATAGATATATAACAGCAGCATAATAGTGATGAATTCCATCCCATTAGTCATAAAATGAGTACATAAGTAGAGTAGTAAGTGTGCCTTTGTCATAGTAGCTGAGAATGCAGCTTTAATGCTATACTGAAATGCATTTCACTATGTAATAAGGTTCCTTACAAGAAAAGGCTGCATTATTCAAGGACTTATTACATCTCTGAAGTTGGATAAACATGTCGAGGTAATGTAGTGACCAGAATACTACCCATGAGTGCTCTCTGGGCAAGATATGTCGCTTATTATTCATTGAGAACAAATTTTTACACTGGATCTGTAAATATAGTGATCAATATTCTCTAACTTTGCACAACACACACAAATAGAATGTCAATCCTAGTACACAGGACCTAGTGACAGGTATCAGTGAATTATTTTACAACTTATAAAGATCACACAAATGTAAACAAATATCCATAGTAACTGGTGTTGTTGAACTATTGTTTCCTATTATTCAAAGATATTTGACTATTTGACTTTTGTCAGGCACATGATGAAGCCACTGTTGTTGATTGCTGTGTTCCTCCTGCAAGGACGACCAGGAAACACCCAGCAATGTGAGACTGAATCTATCAGACGTGGCCCCATATTCCCCCGCACAATCAATGTCATGTTCTCAGGTTGGCCAACAGTCAAACCTGTCAACAGAGACACTCTACAGTGGGCAATGGGAATGTGTGGTCAGATAGACGACTTCGCTGAGGAGATGCTGGCTTACGTTGCTTCATATGGGATAGATGTTCCAGAGTTCCGCAAGAATCCATTGCAGGCTTATTTTAGTTCTGATGTTGTTGTGAATGTAATCCGCATGGACCCAGAGACTAACTACAGAGTGGTATCTGAGACATTCTATAACTATGCTAAATTCAGAAATACACCGTTGATGTGGGTAAGTTGGACGGTTTGGGTAAAGGATGATCATACTGGACCTGCAGGAACCATTCAAGGGAGCCATGCCTTGAGATTTGGTTTGTTCAGGTATTTTAAACAGAGATTTCAATAGATTGTTCTCTTGTTATTTCATATTTAGTCTTTCTTTATCTTTTATTCATCTATCCCTTATTATTATCCTTACCATTTCTATTAACTAATACAACATAGTACTGCCATTTGGAGGTTTTACAAATAGGAGTAGCACTTGGGGAATTTGGGAACTCTCCCTAACTATTTGTTTAACTCTCATATATATATGGTTAAGATATATCATATAGGTTACCACTCATACATGTCAATGTATACAGTTAAAGCAATGGGCTTTCTTTGGTAGTTCTTATACAACATACATTGATGTATATTCGCATATTTTAGGATATCTTCATTCTTCTTTAAAATAATAAAAATAGTCCTTCCAGCCAAAAATCATTAATGAACATGGTTTTATGTGAAATAAAGGAAGCTCTGGGCTCCATTGTATAATAATAGTTGTTGTTTAAAAAGGAAAAAGCACCTACAAGATCTATAGTGCAATGAACAATCTTTCGCAATTAATGGTTTCTTAATCAATTAGTGTTTTCCCATGCAGGTACAAGTCACATGGGCAGGATTTCTGCATGCCATTTAGGACTGGTCTACCAATATCCCGTCCAACAAGCATAGCACCATTTTACATACTGGTGTCTAACAAATACATGGGAGAAGGTGCTGGTCGTGGTGTTGTAATCAACATGAATGGTACACTTGATGTACGTTTCACCATCTCATTCCCTGAGAGCTTCTGACTAGGATGAGCGATTGGGTACCATTAAATTGCTAATTTGATATTGTACAAGTAGGGGAACTTGAGGCAGTATGAAAGAGCTGAGTTTGAGTCTTCATTAAAAGTAGCTAGATGAAAAATAATTTTTAAAAAACCTAAGATTACCGGTAAAATTCAGATTTATGACTTGATTTTGTTCTATTTTCATGATTGAAAGCATGTATAATAAATCTGTTAACTAACTTGTTGGTTTCAGTCCTTAGAATATTGCACTCATTGCTATGTAACCCTTGCATTATTCTCGCTCCTTCAAACAACTTGTTAGTTAACCTGTACTGATCTCAAATCACACCCGTTGAACTGGTGCAAATTACCACACCACTCCCGCCCATACAAATAGCACCAACGTGGAGTAAATAATAATACCAAATATGCTAGTGCAGTAATTTCAGGCCTAGTAAAGTGTGCTTCTTGTTACTAGTTGCGCACTAGCCCCACCAACCCAGGCTTGGTTTGTTTATATCTCAATAAAAGTAGAAGTAAAACCAGACATAGTTCTTTAGAAACCCGTCTTTATTCCACCACTATTTTGGCAGTACTGACAGGTACACAATGGGTAGACATGTTACAAGGACAAGTAAACACTAGATGTCGAAGATAAAACACATGCGAAGGCCTACTGTGGAAAAGGGCTAACATAAAACAGACTTATCTGGAACACCTGGAAAGATGTTGTGGTTTGATGTACAAATATATCAGAATAACCTGTAATTTGAAACAGCAGAAGCCTAATCAATACTTAATTGGCATATCCGTATTGACTACAATATGATGTATCTAGTATAATTTTTTCCACAGAATTACATAGTAAATGATGTGTGTACCTGCTGATATACATTTTCTGAGGCCTCCATCCATTTCGAGCAAAAAACACACAAATAATGTTGGCCTGCATAAGTTTCCCTGCAGTTCTTTTGGAGATATTATATATATAGTCAGTCCTGCTATACCCAGGGAGAAGCGAACGTTCACGCACAGCGGATAAACGTTTTGTTGATCAGTTGTTTGGCGTTCTGTGCGTTTGCAACTGTTCATGTAACGTTTCCATTGTTCATCTACCGTTTGTATTGGTAAAGGGAGAAGTGAACGTTCACGCACAATTAATAAACGTTCATTGAACAGTTGTTTGGCGTTTTGATTATTTGTAAATGAAACCTAAGTCTAAGTCACATGACATAGCCGTTGGAGTACCATGCAGACTCAGCTAGACACATTTATATTTTAGGTAAGATCTTGGTATTTCATTGATTTCATATTCATCCAACTGTGCAGGAAGGAGTGTAAATAGTTTGTGTATAACTAGGATCAACTTCAGTATATGTGTAATGTGTGAATGGAACAGATTTCTCTGATGTACCATTTGAACTGCAAGGACGCATGCAGCCAAATGTAAAATGGCGGCAGATTCAAAATCTGCAGTGAAAGAGGGTAGCGTCGCCGCCGTCGCCGCAACATTGCCGCATTTTCCAAAGCTTACAGAAGACGAACCACTGATGTCAGAAACTTGTATTATATCTCAAACAAACTGGAAATATGTCAGCATCATGGAGGAGTGAGATCATCAAAATCCGTTAAGATCTCGCAATGTAGCGATCAATAGTATAAGACTATGTTTATCCACAGCCAGTCAGTGAGTATACTAATGATTCGCCCGGCCTGCCGTCCTCCCGTTTGCCTTATAGATACATATGAAATAGGCCTTGTTTTTATGTGCAACTTATTTCCTTAGTAGGCATACATATATATATCATAATGAGGTATAACAACATTTAAAAAGGACCGTTTGTATAGCGTTTATTGCTCGTTTGCACACCTCCTGATCGTTTGCAAACGTTTGTTCAATGTTTGCATACAAACGATGATTGTCCTCACTCAATGTTCATGCACTGTGCGTTCACTGTTTCGGTACCGTTTGCGAACAGTTATATCCAAACGTTACACAAACGTTCAAAGAACGTTACATTTCTCCCTGGGTAGTTGTCTGGCAAGGACCATTCATTGACTAAATTGGAATAAATTGAGGTAATGTAATTTTAACTGGTAAAGATGTGAATGTAAACGCTTGGTGCATACCAAACCTCCATAGGCTGGATAACTTCTGACTCTTTACCTCAAGTTGGAAATTGTAGACGAGTATGTGATATGAGTTTACATCAACTGATCTAAGATTCATGAACATGAAGGAGGTATATATGTATTATAAATATTTAAAACTTGGTTCAAGCAGCTTGGTTGGACACAGACTATTATGGTTGTTGAATCCATGTAACATCTGCGGTTGAAGGCTATATCACAGAAGTTCTGTTCATGATGCTGATGGTTAACACATCTTTAGACCCTTGGTTGAACTGCAGAAGTACTATAACATATGTCACCAGTGACATTAACACCTGTTGGATCAGAACAAGTTTTATAAAACTCCAAGAGGCAATGGAAATTAAAGAGAAATAATGATGGATCTGTTTTAGTGTTAGGACAGGCTATGAAATAGACTGTTGGAAGATTTGAATAGGTGTTATTATAGAGACGATGAATAGTCCACTGCAGAATACAATAAAGAATTCAGAATTCTGTTTTGTCGACCTTTTGAATATGAATTGTGATCACATCACCCCTCTTCATCTTTTGGCCTATGTATTAATACTCAAGGGAATAGAAATGAATACAGGTTAGAAATAGTGATGAATGAAAAAATTCAAAGGTAAAATAGAAGAAAATAATATTCCTTGATACACCTTTCAAGGATATCAAAAGAATGTATAGTAGCAGCATACCTAGGCCATTTGGTTTTCTTTAAACTAAAGGTAATGAGATTTTTGTTAATAGTTTTTTAAAAACTAAAGGTAATGAGAATTTTGTTAATAGTTTCTTTTAAAAACTAAAGGTAATAAGGCACTCACTGTAACTAGTGTACCATTAGTGATGGTCAGAACATTACCAGCTGTGACACCAATATCTGCTCTCACAAACTTCATGGAGAATACCATCATCTATGGGAATAACATCTTTAAGACCACAGTAGCATTGACAGTATCAATACAAAAATATGTATAACCACATAATGGTTGTTTTCTAGAGTCACCAATTTTGTCTGTATCCACTGTATCATGGACCATATTTCTTAAATTACAAATTAGTAACAGTAACATATAATTTCTGAGTCTCCTAATGTCACCTTTGGCACTTATCTGAATAATTTATATATTGTATGTGTTTTTTGTTTTTAAAAGTTTTTATTATATATTGTATGTGTGATATTTTATTTAAATTGATGATTGTTACCTGGATAGTGTCTCTTTGAGTGAAGTCATTCTTCATGGGGAGCTGCTGCAAGATGCTGAAGAGTTTGTTTGCCTGGGCAAGAGAATTAGATTGAATTTAATTATTCCTCATTTGCTAAATAGGTCATAAACATCGGAAATTGATTGAGGTCTTTGAGCTACTTCCTTGGTTACATGTGAATATAACCATAGGAGAGAGCTGATTACTTACATACATATACATGAAATAGTTGTAAACATCACATATTATTGAAGTTTAAGTGTACAGAGTACAAAAGGGATTTGATTTTCAAGTGTACAACTAGTATCTATATCCATTAGTACAAGTTAAATAGTACAAATTTTTGGTGACATAGCAATATAGGTCCTTGCATGATATGTATTCCAGTCTTTCCTCACACAGTTTTAATTATTCGGAAAAGACCATAATTATTTTGAAATAAGTAAACATTCACTCAGGGTTCAGTTGAGTGTATTTATCATTATTACATTTTGTGCATAACAGAATTTCATGATGAAATAAGTTTTCAGATAACTAATATTAACGTTAATGCTTAAATGTAGGATTTACAGTATTTTCGAAACATGAAGAAACTACAGAATGAATCTGATGTTTAAGAACACTTGACATGGAGGGCAAAGGGGAATGAAATTCAGAATGTTGTAACACTACATATGGCACCATTGGTCTTGTGGTCCGCGAATATATAGTATAGCTTTAGAGACTCAATCTCAGAAGGTAACCCCAGAACACTATGATATATGACCAGAAAGAGCATTGATAACTGGGTCAGTCAATTGCCTCACATGTTTCTCTACACCCCACTGGAAATAAAGATTTTTTTTAATTTTTTTTTAAAGATTTTATTTCTACTGGGGAGACATTTCCCAGTAAACTGGGTTATTCCAATGCGCCCAGCTTGGGGTAACAAAAGTAGTTGGAGAGAAACAAAATTGTGTAGCATATTTGGTAATCACAGATAGATCAATTGGAATTGATGGCTAGGTATAGCATTGTGTAAATAGAGTATGAAGATATACAATTCGAACAATTATAGACACTCAGATTGAATAATTATGTTAAATGTATTTTTGTCTTAATATAGAAAAACAGCTGCATGTATGCATGGATCATTGCAAGTTCCGACCGGCGGAGAAAAAGATTGACGGGGCATTGCCATAAATAGTATTAGAATTTCACTGCTTTAAACAGGGTGTTATGAGAACCTACTGTTCACGTATCTTTTGCCTTTGGTGGTTAGTTTAGAAATCACATGATAGATGGGGAGGTTTCTATGGTGGACACTTACCTCTACATTGAGTTTTGCAGCATGAGCCATGGTTGTCCACAAGAAGACGTGCATAAAAATCATGGAAGTATCGTATTCTATTGCATCACCTTCTGACAATGATTCAATCATGATAATCACATACCCAGACAATTGTATTACAATATTCAGAATAGTGAACATGAAATAAGACTCAAGCAAATCATTAGCACACTGCAAAAGAAAACCCAATTCCATGTGATGGTTGATCATTCCATCAAGTTCTTCAGACGTGAGGGACTGCCTTTGGGAAAACTTATGATTCAATTCCTGGAAAGCACTGATCAAAATGTGAAGAATCACAATAGCCACGATGCTATAGACAACCAATGTTGAATGTTTCATAGAATTTATGAAAGTCTCCAAAACAGCTAATCGTCCTGATGTTTCATCATCGAAGAATTTCTGGTAGATCCTTGTGACTGAAGGAAGAAATCTTCTAATGCCCATATACAACTGAAACACTAACAGTGATGGGATGGTGACCCAGAAACCGATGAACATAACCCACAGTTGCCTACCAGACTTCAATTTCCAAATATGCTCACTATTGACCTCATATTCCAGAAATCTTGACCATCTGCCAAACAGGCTGTTCCTGAAAATAACTGATGCTCGGAGGATGGGGGAAAACACTGCTGTGGACAACCATGGAAGATGAAACACAAGATGGTCAAGTGCAGGCAACCGACTTGCAAATGTAATAAGCACAAAGGCTATACCAGAGATGATGTCCACACAAAGCAGAAACAATGAATAAGAAATGGTTAGATAATACAAGACCTTTGATTTCATTTGATTCTTTGGTGGTATGTACAGGCCGAATAGACTCGCAGAAATTAACACAGGTTTCAATATTATTCCAAATAGACTCCTTAAACTTACCATTTTGTCTTTATTGTTTTCCATGCTTTATAACCTTCAAACGACACCAAGAATCTTATTTAAGAGTCTTGTGTGCTGAATTATCCCTGTCGAGGTTTGCTGAATATATTTTAGAAAGCGGCTAAGGCTTGGTCAGCTCAGATGTAGATGCAGTTCAGATTATCTTGAGATGAATAAAGATCCCATACCAGACCATGTGTTACAAGGATCAGAAGTGTTGTCTTAACAGCTTTGCTTTCCCTGTGATATTGATCGGCAAAAATGGGGCTTAAAGTGTCTTAAAGCTGTATTCTCAGCTATTATGACAAAATAAATCTAAGGCCATAAAGTGCCTTTCTGTCCCTTTTTCTTTGCCTCTATCTCTATTTCCTGGGTAAGATCATAAACTGCCTCCCACTCAGCTCTCCCGCCCTTGATAAAGCCTTCAATGTGTTGATAAGGACGTGAAAAAACACTCTCACTCACTCACTCTATATACAACAGCAATCATTTGCCACTTTGTTGAATAGATGTTGGATAGATGAATATGCATTCATTTAAAATAGGAAATAAACAATCTCAATCCAGATATCTCATTTGTCTAAAATATAAGTAAAAAGGTGTTTTAATAGTATAACGCCTGTAAAAGTAGAGTAACTCTTAATTTGGAAACCTGGTATTTATTGAAAAAAAATGAGCAGAACAGCCTTCTATAAGTGTATATTTAGTTTGACGTTTATCAGTGCATTTTGGTACTGAAGTATGCTTGGATAAGGGCTTTAAAGGTATTGGTCATCGCTATATTGGTTATAGCGATCTACATTTCTACTAAAGGCAAAAAGTGTTTGCCCTGAGTCAAGTATTTAATGGAAGAAATGCTAAAAGATCAATCACCATTGATTTTCTTTCTTAAGGATGGCATCTGGCTCGAAGACGTTCCTGATATCTCCTTTCCACTCAATCGATCCCATGAAGGAAATGGCATGGGTAACATTATATTTACATAATAAATAATATAAGCCCAGGCAAATATAGTTCTGTATAATGGTGTGCACACCTTGTTTGCTGGTAAACACCTCCACCAAAGCAAACACAAATTTAGAATTTGGTAGTTTTAGATTTCTACACGGCATATATTGCTTTAAGGGGTAACATTATGCATGAAACCATAACCATTATTACTGATCACTGATCATGTCGAATGTATGATAGTTCACCAGGTTAACCATTAAAATCGCTGAGGATGAGAGTCTATTTGAGAAATTACTTACAGTTTTATATGATGACGTATATGGTTATATAGGTCTATAACTAGAATGGAAGGACCACCCATGTGACACCCTACCTAGCTTGGTCACGAGACTCTAAAACCCTGCCCGCACACAGCCGATTTGCCTCCCGATTGCTCCCCGATTTGGGTCTTCTGATGAATCCTATGATCTCATTTCAAATCCTGGTTTATGTTTTTGAAATAACATGAACCAGTATTAGAAATGAAATCCTAGCATTCATCGGAAGACCCAAATCGGGAGGCAATCGGGAGCCAAATCAGCTGTGTGTGGGCAGGGTTTAAGTTGCCGCCAGATTCAAATTTCCCACTCGACATGCTAGCTTGACAGGGAAATTTGTTCAGATTATGGCCTGGACCCTCTATCAGCCAATACTACCACTATAGCAAGATTCCAGTTTTCAAGGCTCAAATATCTGCATTTTCAATGGCGAACAACTATTTGTCATCATTGGTGGTGCTCCATAAGTGTTACGGGTATGATTACTCGTTCCGAGAGTCGTTCCTTATTAGGATGACCCTGGAAGGCCTGAAGAAAACCCTGGGCACGGCAATGATCCAGAAGGTGCCAATTCTCCCTGCTGATTTGTTAAAAATGGCAAATTTTGTGATTTTTTCTGATGCAAAGCAGTCAGCCGCCTGGTGTGCTATAGTTCTGTGCTTTACAACCCTGCTGCGCAAATCAAATGTCCTACCGGAGTCAGCATCATCACTATCATTTTCAACCTGCCATGTTCTTTGTAGGTGTGATATCATTAGGAATTCAAACCATCTTATCCTCAGGATAGGCTCGTCTAAGATGTTGAAGTACCATAACCAGTTCTTAGATGTCCCAGTCTTCCCTCTTGTATATGTATAACTCTGGTTTAACGGTAACTATAGACTGTTAATCCTGGTATTTGCTGACTGTAGGCTAGATTCTACTGCAATAAAGTCCTGTCCTGGACGTTTGTATACTTGATTCCATAAGTGGCAGATTACCATAGATCTGCCATTAAAAATGGAGTTATTGTACCTTGACAAGTGTGGATGTGAAATTAATTCCTTGGTTCCCCAAAAATCTTCACCACGCAAGGGGAAAAGATATACACTTCAATATTATATTAGGTCCTGCATTTCGCCTCCACAGCTCTGAGACTTGGGGATTTGTCAACAGATAAGAGGAAACCTGAATACAATCATGACTCAAAGCTGCAAGTTCTCGAGGGGTAAGTATGCACATGGGGATGACATTTGACTTGTATTTAGGGTTGTTATCATAATTCTATACCGTGTGATTCTTTTTTCTTTTTTTCTTTGCAGCAATTATTTTTTTCATGATAACCTGTCCTCATGGCTTTTACAATGCTAATACCCGAATCTATTGCACTCTTCTTATTTGTTATCATAAAAACACTCATACAAGTAGTTTAGCATTTATTCTTTATTTTTGTTTAAAGAATTTCTCTTTAACATTATTTTGATTTCCTGTGCATTTCTGGGGTATTAAGGATGCACCTCCACTTGGGGCATTTCTTAAACCAACATCATGAGAGGGGGCCCTGGAGCTAGAGATTTTAATAAGCACATTCCTTTACAACCAGAGCCACCAGCCCCACTGCCGATCAGAGCAGAACATGGATCTCACCTACCTCTCCACAAACTTTATTTGTCTAAGAGGCACTAGGCTGAGGGCATCTGCATTGTAGGCCTCTCGAGATATCCCCACAATGGTAATAACGTACTAAAAGTTAGTGGATGTGTTAGTGTTGTGTTGGTGCGTTGTTCCCTATGCATTAACTCCGGTGGTTTTGGACACAGCCACAAATCTCAGAGACTTGGTGATTCTCGCGCTCTGAGACTTGGGGATTTGTCAACAATTTGTTCGCAAAACTCTCATTTTAATCATGATTTATCTCTCCCTGGCATATGATTATTAATACTAGCCTACTGGGGCCTTTGGGTTGGTTGCTTTGCTTTTGTAAAAATAGCGGACATTTCCGTCAATTTCCGTCGTCGCATTGTTCACACTGGGAAAAACCCAGTCGGACCCATTAAGCATCTCACCAACGAATATGCAAGAACTCCTTTTAAATCCTAATGAAGATGAATTCATAAACACCCAAAATTCTTAAAATGTGTCTAAGGGGAACACCTCTGGCTTCTGGGGCCCACTGAGGGCCCCAGACCCTACGCCTTATGGATTGGGACGGCCTGGTTTGGCACACGAGTGAATATACCCTCCCTTTAAAATTTTGAGGCAACAGAATGGAATTATGCTTAGATTTGAACTTTTGTTTGAATATGTATGATATATGTATTTGGCATTAATGCGACAGAATGAAAGTAGAGAGTGAGTGGTATAGACATTATGAACCTTTAAGGCCTAGTATATTGTTATACCTCATTGTGCCTACTCCTAAAGTTTTACTTTCTGACCAGGTCCAACCGGTTACCTCCATTATAACGTTATATCCAGATGAAGATACCCCAATATAATTTTAAAATGTCTTTAGAAGATTGGTATATAGGCATTATAAGTGTGTAACCCTTAGTAGCTTTTACACCTTCAGACTTGCACTCTCCCCTATCGTTCTGTGATCTTCTCTCTGTCTCTATCTCTGTCTCTCTGTCTGTCTGTCTGTCTGTCTCTCCTTCTCAAGTGCCGAAGGCGCTTGTGGTTGTTAAATCTCCCTAGAATCAATCAGCCTGCTTTAAAGGTGCTTCATGTTTTAGGAATTGTCCTGCTGCTGTGTGTCGATCTCGGGCTTGCTGCATCTCAACTACGCAGAATATGGACTTTGAGGACCCATTATGATGGAGGCAGGATGATTTACATGTGAGTATACCCTGAATATGAACACTATATGATTATTCAACCCAATACGTACATAAGAGAGATGTGATGTGTCACCATTACAGGATTTGCATGTCCGCCATTTTGTTATACTATATACTAATACTAGCAAATGCTTGTGGTACACACAGGATTTGTTAGTCTTCTTTCTTCTTCTTCATCTGCTTCTTCTTCTTCTTGTATTTGCATACAATTCATATGCCATGTTTAGACCATATATTATAGCAATAAACCACGATGGTTTATTGATTTTAGTCTGTGATGGGTCAGATCCACCACACATCCACCTACCTTACACAAACTAAAAGGAACAACAAGACATAGGTAACAATGTTTTGAATACAGATCACTGTTAGAAGTGCTGCTAGTTACGAGTGGCCAGTTGACACTATGGCCGCCAACGGTGGGTGTGTCACAGGAGGACCAATGGGAAGCGCGCACCCCTAACATTAGACCGTGGGTAAGTATTTCGGGTGTCAGCCAATGGGAGGCATGCAAAAATCATACAGACCAAGGTAACAGTCTTTGTTTCTACAACCATTATTGCACGCGAATTTCTCCAAAATCTGCCCAAAATGTACTAAATAGGCATACACAGTCCCTGGCTCTCTGGTTGAATGAGGCCTGGTCCAGGACTTGGCACTCCTGCTCCTGGGACATTCAAGAGGTTTGCTAGTGAGTTGGTGGGACCCACACCTTCATGATCTCTCCTTGTTGTTTCCTCTTCAGCCCTCTCTCTCTTTCAAATTCAGTCTGTAACTTGTTAACTTTATATAGCATTCTTGACTCACATATAACCCTTTTAAAATGCTGTTTTGGCTATAGTAAAACAGACTTGTCATAAACAGATTAGAATTAAATCTTACAGGTTATGATATTTCTCTGTAAACAACATTTTGAGTTGTGGTGGTGGCAAGTGGTAGACTTAAATTACATGCTGAAATGAACTGAATGTGTTTAACACACAGAGATGCAGGTAGTTGCAAGTAGGGGAAGGAGGAGGAGTTAGAGGAGGACATGGAACAGGGAGAGAGGAAGGAAGAGAAGGAGGAGATGGTGGCAGAGGAGGTGGATGTAGTGGTGGTAGAGGTGAAGGAAGAGGTGCTGGTTGAGGTGAAGAAGGAGGAGGAGGTGGAGGTGAGGAGGTGGATGTAGAGGAGAACATGGAGAAGGGAGAGTAGGGGAGGTGGAGGTGGTGGGTAGGGTCATATAATATTACAGAATATTATGCAATGATTATGTAATAGTGATTAATCACACTATTATTGATATTCCAAATTATCATTAAATCAAATTAATACTTATTTCTCAATTAATTAAATTAATCACAGTACTATGCAAAACTAGAGAAGATCAGGTTACATCAGAGTTTGTATAAGCCAATCACCAACAACCATGACCAACTTATGTATGTATAATAATGTACATATAATAAATAACTCAGTCTGATCCCGGGATCTAAAGCCTCTAGTCTCTATTTCTTTCCTTCTTTTACAATAGCTCTATAATACAAAGTTATAATCAACTTATAACAGTGAGGTGAAGAATGAGGAAGAGTTGGAGTTGGGGGAGGTTGAGAAGTAGGAAGAGGAGGTCACAGAGGTGAAGAGGTGAAGGAAGAGGAGGTGGAGGAGGAAGAAAAGGAAGCTGAGGTGGGGAGGGTCAGGCAGGAACAGTATTATGAGGCAGAGGAGTTGATATAGGAGATGCAGGAGGAGGTGCAGGAAGAGGTGTAAATAGACAAGAAAGAGAACATGATGAGGAAGAGGAGAATGAATATGTATGTGGTTGAAGAAGAGAAGGAGGAAAAGAAGGAATAGGAGGTGGAGAGAGACAGGGAGAGAGACAGAATGTCAGAGATAGAGACAAAAATGATGTATAGACTAGATACCCCCGTTTAAAATGGGTAGTAACCTACACATAACAATTCATGTATAAAAAAGTATTTTACTTTTTCGATGATATAATTTCAGAGCTGAGTTGTGTTTTATCAGGCAGGGCATGGAATACCCCTCCCATACCCCTGCCGCCCCCACCCCCAAAATATTTAGGAAAATATAATACCCAGGTAACCTCACTGACAAATAATTAGTGTGGGTAATACTGGTATTGATTGAGAAATATAAGAAGTATAAGTGGTATATTGCACTGGTTTAATTATTCTCATCTGACGCACAGGCATAATTATGTAAACCATTGCCCCATTTGGACACTTAACATTCCTGCATTATTAATTAGGGAGATGATATGAGAGGTGTGAGTCTATTGGTGTGGTGAAGCATAAAAAATAGATGGTATAATTACATCATGATTATGTTTTATCTGTTAGATTTCTTGTATCTTGATTTTAAAGGAAGGATGCACTTTGAAATATATTAGTGTGGAGTGTTGACGTTGGGCACCGCAAGAAAACATTCCTGTGAGATCATGCGTTTTTTCTATAACATTGTTTAAATATGGCCTGAAATGAATAAAAAAAAAATCAGGACATTTTGCTAGATACTTACATTTACATTGCCATCCTTCATTTGTAGACAGACACCAACACACATTAAACATTCGAGATATTACCCAGGATTTGAGGCAGGAGTATTATCCACTGGGCAGGTTGGCCCGCAACTGTAGAGCAGTGGACATTGTAGGGTTTGATTTGCCAAAATGTGTGACCCGTAAATGTGATCTTATGGTCATTATGATCCAATCAAAATGCTATTATAAAGTAGGCAGCCCTGTATTGCCAGTGGCGATGAGGCTTCCATTATTGACCAGGTGAATAACATCCAGAGCCCATGTTATTTATTTATTTATTTATATTGACCAGCTGAATAGCATCCAGAGCCCATGTTATTTATTTATTTATTTATTTATTTATATTTACCAGCTGAATAACATCCAGAGCCCATGTTATTTATTTATTTATTTATTTATATATTTATTTATTTATTTATTTATTTATATTGACTAGCTGAATAACATCCAGAGCCCATGTTATTTATTTATTTATTTATATTTACCAGCTGAATAACATCCAGAGCCCATGTTATTTATTTATTTATTTATTTATATTTACCAGCTGAATAACATCCAGAGCCCATGTTATTTATTTATTTATTTATTTATTTATTTATTTATATTGACCAGCTGAACAACATCCAGAGCCCATGTTATTTATTTATTTATATTTACCAGCTGAATAACATCCAGAGCCCATGTTATTTCAATGCGTTGAGCACATCAAGGGTGAAATTAATCTTTGAACTTCATCTATGATCAATCAAGTATTACCATTGTCATTCTCCTTGGAAATCCTCCATAAAATATGAAATAGCCAACTCCTTTTTGTTGGGATGGAATGTATTTGAAACTAATTAGATTGAAATGTGATCACTTCACAACAATGTATACTTGTTATGTACTTCCTAACATAATTGTTATGCTTATCAGGGACCCGGATAGCCGTCAACTCGTTGGTGTAGCAATTGATATGATGGACGCAGGTAACTGACTTCATCTTCATTGTATATCCATCTACCTATATCTTCTATAATTACACCTAATAAATACATGTATTCTGGCTTTTGTCGAAGATTTATATGGAATGTTAAATACATCTTTCCACTCTATCTCATCATATTGTTTCTCCGACAACTTAAGCCTTTGCTGCCATTTTTGCAGTTTTCCCATTTTGGTCTTATTTTTGAGATTTTGGGTGCAGCTTTAATTCATTTGATGCATTTTCTAGTGTGTCAGGAGGCAAACATGGATTGTCGCGTAAGCAGACACGACACATATGTTTGTTGGCAGTCCAACCCTGGTGACAGACAATCAGGAGGGAGAGGTAAGCACTTGAAGCTTCATTCATATGTGATCCGTTTTAGGGAAATAAGTCATAAGTCGCAAAATATGGATTTTGAGATATCACCGTTCTTGAAAAGAGGAGATCAAGGTGATTCCAACAATAGTTAACACTAGGACACCTAATAAGTACTTCTATCTTTTATGTTTGATATTTTTATTTTTGAAAAGAAAAATCTTTCTGGATGGGTAATTACCAGTAAAGTAACTAAATTTACTCCATGAGAAGGCCTTCAAAACGGAGGGATATATCTAATACAATATCCCGAAATCTGTTACATGGATTCATATGACTATGAGTGCTATACACCCTAAAATCAGAACATTTCAATTAGGATATTTTGTGAAAAAACACTTTGAAAAAATATCAATTCTGCGACTTGTGACTCATTTTCCTGGAACACATCACATATAAACTCTAAATTCTACCATATTCACGCAATAAGCATCGGCCGATAGCATTAGCATTAGCCAACAAAAATGTATTAATAATGTAATCAGAAACAACTTCAGGTTCACCTGGAAGACCTGCATATATAATCCATTTCCACAAGTAAAAATATTACTTTACATCTTAATTATTACAAAGTGATGTAAGACTGTTCAATAAGTGACCCTTTGTTGCTATTTTGGAATTAATTTCAACATTAAAGTTTTTTTTATTGATAGTTTGGCATTGCTCCTGATGGATCTTTGCCTACTCCAAACCAGACTTTTAGCAATAAAATTAATTCAGGCTTAGAACCTGATATTCATGACTAACGTTTGTAGGGGCTAACATATTATTATCAGAATAAAAAATAACATTAGAATTAGAAATTTCAAATGCTTGATTTCTTCCAACAATTCCCTAATATTTTCTTTTTCAAGAATGTATGACATACTTACCCTTTACTTTTAAATTGAAATACATATTTCACAGATTAAAACATCTGTTGTTCCACTTTTGATTACAAAGGGTTGTTTGCACGCTGGTATGATGGCTGTTTTGGAATGATTCACACATTAGAACGCAGTCGTGTGTTCACATTCAGTCAACCATTCCTCAAGGCTCCAGATACCCATTTGTACAAACTTAAAGGCAGGACATTGGACATCAACAGGCTTCAGGGAAAGAAAATCGGTCTGTATTTATAGAATTCTTGTGGAGGGGTCAGATTTTCAGAAAATGTACAATTCACCTCCCCCAATCGTCTCAAATAACCCATCTTTCAGACAAAAATGAGCTTCAAAATGTAATTTAACATAACAGAACTGATACTTTAAATCAATGTGATACAAAATGTACTCAGATATACTTAGTATTCATCATTTTTCAGCCTAATTTAGCAGACTTTCCTAAATGTGTAGAGCTGCCAATTGTACATTTTCTGGAGATCTGACCCAGATCTGTCACAGGAAAATGAGTCACAAGTACTCCAATGATGTTTTTAACTTTAGCACTTCTGATAATTACTTTTATATCTTAATTAGTATGTTTGAAAAAAACATCTTAACGGAGAAATTAGTAGTAAGATGGTTAAATATACTCTCTTAGGTTGAACCTCCAACATCCCTACGAAGAGACCTTGGTGAAAAAAGCTTTTGAAAAATACCAATCATTTGAGACTTATGACTCATTTTTCTTAAACACATCTTATATATCCAGGTCAATGGTTCAATAGAGTTTTTTTTCACTAATTAAAACTTTCATTAGCATCAATTAACGATCACCTTGGCTCCTTGTATTTGTCATATTGTACGTAGTGTCCGTCTAATAATCTAATAAGCTTACTAGTCAGGACACCATTCCAGATTAATTTGACCACGCCAGCACAAACATAGAGTTAATATCTCTTCAAGCTCAGGGATGACCTACTGAAACAAGCCAACAAGTAATACAGAAGCACACAAGCCATTGGGAGCAAAGTATATGGGTCAGATCTTCAGAAAATGTACAATTCGCCTTCACAAATCCTCTAAAATAACCCAAATTTAAGACAAAAATCAGGTTCAAAATACAGTTCAACATACCCAGACAGATTTATTGAATGAATACAATACAGAATACACTCAGATATACTCAGTATTTATCATTTTTCACTCTAATTTGGCAGAATTTGAGAGATGTGTAGAAATGTAGATTGTGCATTTTCTGAAAATCTGACCCATATACATCAATATAAAGAAGTTTACAATTCACACAGACAATACATGAATCTGCGCATTAAGTAACATAATAAACGATGATATCAATAATCATACCTCTTATTTGTTCATATTCGCTATTTATTCATTCCCTCTATTATTCTTTATTATAATGTTTATATTAGCTTCATGCCTTGTTCATTACATACAGCCAACCTTCATGTCTTTATTAAAGAAAAGAATTCAATTAATCAATATATTCAATTAATCAATTAATAATTATACTGAAAATACTGATAATTATATTTAAAAATATTCAATTAATCAATTAATAATTCAGCCATTTTCTGTTAGCCATTAATAACCCATTGAGGGGTTATATCCTCTGTTGTGGTGTATAATATTATTTAGCATACTCTTGACCAGTATAGGAAAAGGTGATTTACTTATATCATACCACTCTACCAGTCCAGGTAGAGGATATAAGTCTCCATCGAGAGTTCTACATTCATAACTATGAAATAAAACGTATTATCTAACACTGACGACAAAGTGAATAATGTAAGTAATAAAGATCATTTTGTACTAACGAACAAATTGTACTACTGAAAGTTTATTTCACAGATCTTATTGATGTTTATTTTAAAAAGGGCTACTCGGAAGACCTCCAGTGGAGAACGAATTTGTCCTCTTCTTGATTTATATTACTATATGTATATGTTTCGCTGAATAAAAGTTCCATAATAATAATAATAATAATAATTCAATTAATTTAACTGTTGATGCTATTGGTAAGTTTTTTTTACACAGGCTTCATCAAGGGATGGTATACAAATGAATTCTGCTTGCAAAAATACTCCAATGGTTTCTCGGGTAATGCAGATGATCTTAAATATTATGTTAATGCCAATGAGGTGCTGACTGCCTTGCGAGCAGGAGAGGTTAGTGTAAATTTCCACAGGTCTTTCTTGTACATCAGGCTTCCATTTCACCTGTTTGAACCCTTGATCTAAATGACCATGATTAAATAGTAGAACTTTCTGCTGGGAGATCTCTCTGGAAAAGCATGAGATAAATGGGTCAGATTTTCAAAAAATGTACAATTCACCTTCGACAATCCTCTCAAATAACCCAAATTTCAGACGAAAATAAAGTTCAAAATACAGTTCAACCTAACCAAACAGGTTGCTAGAACCAATGTATAGAGAGAATGGGATGAGCCGGCAATAATCGAAAATTTATTGGACGTGATTCGTCTACATAAGCACGATGCCGTAGGCAGAGTGCTTATGTGGACGAATGAAGTCCAATAAATTTTTTTGATTATTGCAGGCGAGTTCCATTCTATATTTATTATATGAGCATAAAACTTGGTGCATAAAACTATTAAAAGTGCATAAAAGTGGCCGCATTGGTGACAAAGTAGTTCATGTAGGATGTGTCCTATATGAATATTTTTATAGCACCCCACTTATAGCACCTCTCATATAGCATGCGCATATAATAAAATGCTGAAGATACTCAAATTTACCTAGTATTGGCCAAATTGCAGTCTAATTCTGCAGAATTTACTAAATGTGTACAGCTGCCAATTGTACATTTTCTGAAAATCTGACAAAACGTTTTCTCAGCAATCGCTATATGCGATGCTGGGGCATTGTTGACGCTCCAACCATAGACTGACCGCTACACCACCTAGCGGTCAGTCGACCCCACTAATACACTCAAATCACCGTCACCTCACTTCACTCTTCGCCACCAACACATACACATCGTTTTTTATTGGCAAAGTGAAGTACACGCAGCATTACATACCCTGCTACCTTCATTCATTCTTGTTTACTGCATAACGACTATCACATATCACAGTTATGGCTAATGACGATAAGAAGGCGAAAAATGGTCGGGCAAAAAACCCAGAGGAAGAAGAAGAAGTCCTGGAAAATGAAACGCACGGGGTAGACGGTACCGGCGTCGCAGGTGACAAAGTGGTAGGGTCAGACCAGTCGGACGTAGAGCCCACACCGCCTAAAAAGAAAGGGAAGGCTAAGGCAATGACGAACAAACAATTGGATTCCCGAGTCAAAACCATGGCCAAGAATATGGACGAACTCCAAGGGAGTATGGAAAAGATTGCGAAACAGTTGGCCTTGGTGGTCAAGAATGTGGCCAGCGCTAAGCACAAGACCGGTCGTAGCCAGTTCTAGTGAGGACAATGACAGCAGTGGTAGCGAGTCCGAGAGCGAGGAGGAGGCCGCGTCTCCCCCTCCCAAGAAGGCCCCCAAGAAAGCACCCAAGAAGGCAAGATAAAACAGCCATCAGTTATCAAACGCAAAATGGACACTGACAGGTATCTAGAGAAAGAGATGGAGAGAGAAAAGCGTGCTTCAGGCCTCAGGGGTAAGATGAATATATTGTCTCATGTTCATGCATCGAGGATCATGTCCAAGCCTTATATGTACTTGTCGAGGGAAGGGGTTGCTACTGTCAAGCAACGGCTGGACGCCAGAAATACCATGTCAGCCATGGAGTACGTGGACGCGTTCCTCGCACTACTAGCTGATGATAGGGCATATGACGGGGAGGACTATGAAGATATGCTACATCATTTAAGAAGGGTTACTAAAGACTGTCTAGAACGCCTGTGGCCAGTTGTACGTCGCTGGACACAATATGTTTGGGATTCGATAGAAGATGGCCTTATTGATTGGGATGAAAGGAACAGTATTCAGGAGGAGCGGGTACGCTTGTGCTTAACTGCCCAAAATAATGGATATAGTAACTTTAATGCTGCCAACTCAAACGCTTCGTATAGAGGATTTGGTGCTCAGTCAGGCAATAGACAATCACAGGGAGCCCAGGAGGTGGTATGTAGAGGATATAATAGCAGACAAGGGTGTAGACATAGCTCTAGCCATAGTGAGGGATCTGTATATGCTATTCACATTTGTTCTTACTGTGACTCTGTAGGGAAGAGCTGCACCCACTCGGTGGTGGACTGCATGAGGCGCGTGACCCACGCTAATGGACAGGCCAACAACAATGGGCAGCGCGGACCTCAGGCCGGATCGAGTGCTGGTGGGCAGCGGGGACCAGCCAGGCATAATGCATACCAGCATGGAGCACAAAACACGGCTTCAAAAAACGATTAGAAGGCGTCCCGAGGAGATTGGATCCCGAGGCGCCCATATTCGTACCGGCGAGTGACAGTGACAGCAAGATAGACACTAGACCCGAGAGTGTAAACAAGCGCTACGCCCACCCGGAAGTCTCGGCTCAAGTCTCGCGCCCTGCGAGACCAGACCAAGATGGCGGCCTCCACATGTCAACAAGATGCACGGAGCTTGTCGGCCAGACGAAACCTAAGCACACAGACGGCACCAAACCTGAGGCGCCTGAGGTGGAATCATACAAACATATAGTAGGTCAAAGCATTCAATTTTCTGACATTCACTTACAATGTGCCGGAAAACTAGATAGAGGTGACCAAGAACTGGGCCCCCAATTGTTTGTAGATGATCGTAAGAACCTATGGCCGCGCATGACTGTCAACCATAATCATGATTCCCACTGTCACATATATGAGGCGGTTCGTGCCACCGGCCTCCCTAATTCCATAGCAGCTAAGAAAGAATTGCCTACCGATCTAAACTTAGTAGCATGGAAGAGTTATCTTGATAGTAGTGCTGAAGATAGACAATTGTATGAATTTATTGCTTATGGCTTTCCCATGGGGCACTTGGGCCCGGTGTCACACAACGATACTGGCCGAAACCACCCTAGTGCTAAGCAATTCGCCCCGAAAATAGATGACTTCATCAAGAAAGAGATAGGCCTTGGGGGACTGGTGGGACCTATGGCAAGCCCTCCTTTCGCGGAATGGTACCACTGCTCCCCTATAATGTCTAGAGAGAAAAGGGATACAGATGCACGCAGAGTTATTATAGATCTTAGTTACCCTGAGGACAAATCCATTAATGCTTACCTACTCAAAAACAGTGTATGGGGGGTTGAGAGGCCTCACTCCCTACCCAGCGTTGAAAGCCTCGTCCATGATCTACTTGACATCGGCCCTGGCGCGTATATGTCGACAATTGACATATTGCGCGCCTATAAGAATTTTAAAAGTGATCCTTTGGATTGGCCCCTCCACTGCATCAAATGGCAGTCCCAATATTACCTTGATGTCACTATGCCCTTCGGGGCCCGAACTTCATCCTGCCACATGCAGAGAGTGGCGGACAGTATTGTTAAAATCTTGAGTAAGGATGGCATAAAGGCGAAAATGTATCTTGATGATCTCGTGATTATTTCTGCAGATAGAGACCAGGCCGATAGAGACTACCGCAGAGCCAGTAACCTATTTGCGGAGTTGGGACTCCCTGAGGCCGTTGACAAGCGCCAGCCGCCAGCGCCGTGTGTGCGATGGCTTGGGATACTCATAGACGCACCTAGTATGACATTGAGCATGCCTGACGACAAGGTTAGTAAAACCAAAGAAATGGTCTCAAAATATCTCAAGAGACGCTCCATGTCCCGTAAAGAATTGCAGTCAGTAATTGGAATTCTCATTCATGTAGCCAAATGTGTCCCACCCGCGAGACTGTTTGTCGGGCGTCTACTGGAAGGCCTGAGAGCAATGAAGGGAAAGTATATCAACATAAACAAGGATATGAAGAAAGACCTACAATGGTTTTCTGACTTTTGTAAAGAATGGAATGGACGGGCCGTAATTCCATCTCCAGTGCCAAATAAAGAAATAGTGGTCGACGCGTGCCTGACCGGCGTGGGCGGAGCTGATGACAAAAAGGCATACTCAGCCCAGGTCGCAGAAATAGGGCACGAATATGAGAATATTTCTGAACTTGAAGCGGTCAATATTACTATCGCCCTACACTCCCTCCTTGATGAGAGAGATAGGGGCGCTCATGTCAGAGTTTGGTGTGATAACATTGCCAGCGTGTCCGTGTTTAGCACTGGCGGGGGCCAAAACCAGGTCATCCTAGAGGCAGCAAGAATGGCCTGGATGGTCCAGGCGTTGCTTGACGTCCTTAGTAGAGCCCACCTCAGCAGTAAATACCGTGAAAAGGCAAATGCATTAGTAAAGGAACAAACTCTTAGATATGTCAGCCCTTGTCTGTTTGCACTAAACGCTTTCTCTGTTCACAAATATTCCAGGAATGGCCATCGACAGACTCATGAAAAAGGCAGTGGCGAGGCAGGCGGAAGCGTGGGCGAAAGGCACACGGGAGAACAGGCAGTCAGCTGTGAACAGGTACACCGCATTCATGACAAAGGTAGGAGTGAACCCACTTAAGCCTACGTATATGATTATATGTGTGTACATCGAACATCTGCGCCAATCTATCTCGTCCCCCCGCACCATAAAGAACCATGTATCGCACATACGCACTGCCCTCCGAGAGATGGATGAATCGACCAAACCCCTTGATCATCATAGAGTTGCTTGGGCACTCAGAGCAATTGACCGTGACAAGAGCTTCGCACCCAAAGCAAAGCTCCCAGTGCCAAACGACATTCTGAGAGCCGCAATACTGCAAATACTGAATGACCCTAAATCCTCATCGGCGAAAGCGGCAATCCTGGTCATCTATTATGCTGCGCTTCGCCAATCAGAGGTAGTCGCCCCCACCATGAACAAGTTCGACCCACTCCGCCACCTCACGCGCGCAGACGTGAAAATCAGCTCGAGAGGTGTAGTCATAACCATCAAAAGCGCCAAAAACCTACAGTCCGCGTATGAATCCAAAACAGTAACCATCCAGCCGTCACAGGAGCCACAGCTATGCCCAGTTAAAAGCCTGGCACAGATGATAGCAATCACGCCAACACGACGCGGCTCGGACCCATGCTTTATGTTCCCAGCCACTAGGACTCCAATGCCAGCCACATTCATGGTCCGCATCTGGAAAACAGCATTGAAGGCCATGGGAGTCGCGACCGCAAAGTACTCACCCCACAGCCTCAGGAAGTCCGCAGCTACCAATGCGTATGCCAGCGGATGCCCTGAGCTCCTTATCAAAAGGTTCGGAGGGTGGAAATAAGATGCATACCGCCAATACATCTCCACCTCCGATAACACAGTCAACCAAGCTATAACATCAGCCATCTGTGGTCCCAAACGTCCCTAAAACTCTAAAACCAACGGACTGCTCACGAGCCTAATCAATCTATTAAATCACCCGCCATATCCCACCCAATCTTTAAACGCCACTCGGCGAAAACAAAGACTCGCCGCTCACGGCCAGGACTCAACCAAATATGATCACCCATTACAAAAAGACTCGCCGCTCACGGCCATAGACATTTTATCTCCTTTTATCCACTTATATCAAATCAAAATTATTTTACTATACTAACCTCATTACAACCTCCCCCCTACCCTAATTCTCATCCTATTAAAATTGGCACCTTGGCTAATTACTCTCATTAATCATTCAAACATCATCATTTCACTAAAACCCATTTTATATCTACTTTTACCTCATTAATTATTTACCAATTTTTATATAAATTTACAAACTTTTATACTTCATTTAAAAATATAAAATCAAAATAAAATTTTAATTTCCCAAGGTCGCCTTCCACTTATCCTTCCATCCTATCACCACGCGTTTTAATAATGTTCTCAGCAATCGCTATATGCGATGCTGGGGCATTGTTGACGCTCCAACCATAGACTGACCGCTACACCACCTAGCGGTCAGTCGACCCCACTAATACACTCAAATCACCGTCACCTCACTTCACTCTTCGCCACCAACACATACACATCGTTTTTCCCACCCACCCACACCTATTTCTTATCATTTCATTCCTCCGTACTAATTACTCTCATTAATCATTCAAACATCATCATTTCACTAAAACCAATTTTATATCTACTTTTACCTCATTAATTATTTACCAATTTTTATATAAATTTACAAACTTTTATACTTTATTTAAAAATATAAAATCAAAATAAAATTTTAATTTCCCAAGGTCGCCTTCCACTTATAAGATAAGATAAGATAAGAAAATCTTTTATTTGTCCTAGTAGTGGTAAGATACAGTTGAAAATGACAAATGGGTTGACATGTCTATATGAAACTAGGTAGTTCCATTTCTACCGACTGTTACCTTTAATTTGGAAAATAAAATAATAAATCGCTTAAGGCTGGAATGAAAATTAAATAAAATAAAACAAAATAAATACCTGATAGGATAAAGCTAGTTATAAGGATTAAGTCTGTTATCGATAATATACCATATCGGATGTAGTTGTCTAAGGCTATGATATTACCATATAGAGTAGAATAATCGATAATATACTTTTATCGCATCTTTGTTTTGACAGTGCTTGTGGTAATAGTTGAGTATTTACAGGGGTTTTTAACAGAGCTATTTTTTGAATGTTTTACATTAAAGCTCGTTAAATCACAGTAGGTAAGTACTACTAGAGTTTGTGAATGCAAAATACAGAGCATCCTTACATAATCCTGGATTTGTATGCACGGTACAGTGCACCATTACATGGACGTAAGAAAGATAAAACCAATAAAATGTTTACATATGAATGAATAACAAATGAGTAATAAATGCACGATACAGTGCTTTAGACGGAGAATGAAACAAGGGTTCATCTGATCCGACTGGTTTGACAGGGTAACATAACAGTAGTAATTGATGTTATTGCTTATCACCTGGCCCGATCTAAGGCAATGTTGTCCAAGTGGATTATTTTGTGTTTTCTAATTATTTTGAATAAAGTTATTTCGAATAATGTGATGTTAGTTCTAGCCTAAATTGTCTTTGGTCTTCCAAGTTTTGTAATTTGGTGGGGAGATTATTCCAGGCACATTTGGCCTTGTACAGGAAACTATTTTGGAATAGGGCTGATTTCGGATGTTCTAATATAAGTAATTTTCTATCTTTGGCATGGTTTCTGGTGGGAAGTTTTCGCTGGTCGACATTTTTATTGTTTCTGGCCAGGTGATATGCACTCTCTGTCAGGTGTACTTTTCTTCTAAATTCATTAGTGAGGATGTTCAACTTCTTGTATTCATCGTCTACATTTGTCCTCTTATTGAGGTCCAGAGTGGCCCTTATGGATGTATTTAGTAAGGATTGAAGTCGTTTTACCATGCTCTTATTGGAGCTATCGTAAAAAACGTCTCCATGATCAATGTTTGGTATTATTATCATTTTCACAATATCAATTTTTACTTTTCTTGGCAGAGTGTATCTAGCATTAGACAAAAGCTTAACCTTCCATCTGACTCTATTGATAATTTTTGTTGTATGAGATTTAAAGTTTAACTTGTTATCTATCTGGAGTCCAAGATAGCAGTATTCATCAGTACTGTCTATATGCTCGTTACCCAGGGTAAGTCTTGGATGTGACTTATTTTCACTTTTTGTATTTCTTTTCAGTTGAAACATCATATATTTAGTTTTTGAAACATTCATAGAAATTTTGTTTATTTTACACCAGGTGTCTATTTTGTTTAGGTCTTTTTGGAGGGTGTCGAATATGATTTTTTCGGATTTATTGCTATAGGATATTACCGTATCATCTGCATAATGCTGGATGATCGAGTTTTCTACTACCTGGTGTAAATCGTTTATGTATATTGAGAACAAAATCGGTCCTAAAATTGTTCCTTGAGGTACGCCGAAAGTGATCTTACCTTGGGTAGAGGTCTGCTTGTTAACCCTTACAGTTTGAAGCCTGTTTGACAGATAATCTTTAAACCAGGCATTTTCTTGTTCAATTATTCCTAATTTTTGCAATTTATCTAATAATCTCGAGTGGTGGACGGTATCAAAGGCTTTTTTAAAGTCGAGAAAGACTGCTGTGGTAGGGTTTCCCGAATTCAAATTTTCGTAAAATGGTTGTAATAAGTCTATATGAGCTTGGTTTACCGAGTGTCCCCGTCTGAATCCGTACTGTTTGTTATAGTATAAATGATTTGATTCCATATAATCTGATAGCTGATTTTGTACAGCCTTTTCCAATATCTTGGCTGGCATATTTATACCAGATATTGGCCTGTAATTATTTGGTAAATTTTTCTGGCCACTTTTGTGTAGGGGGGTGACTGTTGCAGCCTTGAAGGTTATTGGGATAGTTGAGGTTTTGATCGAGAGATTGATCAAGTATGTTAATTGGAGATTAAGGGCCATAAGACAGCATTTCAGTATTTTTCCAGGGATATTTGGAAATCCTGAGCTTTTGTTATGGTCTATTTTTCTTGTTATTTTTAGGATATTCTGCGGTGTAACTGTTTCGAAGTTAAATCTGCATTGTGTGTTTTGAATTTTTGGTTGTAGTTGTACTTCGTTTGGATTAGGTGTTGGTATTTTTTCAGCAAGTTTGGGGCCTATTTTTAGGAAAAATTCATTAAAGATATTCGCAGTTTTATCTCCAGAATTAATTCCATTTTCATCGACAAGAGTGATCTCGTGCGATGTTTTTGATTTCTCTGGGCTTATTATTTTATTTATTTCTTTCCATATTTGTCTTGGGTTGGTATTTTTTCTAGATAATTCCTCTCTCAAGATCTTAGCTTTGCTATTTCGACAAATAGATCTGACTTTGTTTCTGAGTTGTTTTGCTTCAGTGAGTAGTATTTTGTCATTGTCCTTGTATGCTTTTCTGAACTTGCTATCCCGTTCATTCATCATTTTTGTAATTTCAGGGGTTAGCCATTTTGGCTTCTTTCTAACTCTATGAAATTTTTGGATGGGACACATTCTGTCTAAAAATAAATTGATACGATCGTGCATTAGTTTCCAACATTGATCTGGATTATTATATTCGAAATATTCAGACCAGTCCTGATTAATCAGTATTTCATTCAGGATTTTTTGATCTAGGTGTGTGGTGTTTCTTGCCCTGAAAGAACCAGACTCATATGAATTTCTGCTTTTCTTTAGGGTTAAGTAGGTTGGTAGGTGATCTGAGGTATAGTTTTCGATTATACCAGCTGAGCTTACAATTTTTGAATTTGTGTAAATGTGGTCTATTAGAGATTGTGTTGAGAGTGTTTTTCTTGTTGGGTTTTTTACATGTTGTGTTAAATTGTATTTGTCAAATATTGAGTTCATCTCTTGTTGTATGGGTAAGGAAAGTTTTCCATCAAGTAGGTTGATGTTCAAATCACCCATTACAATTAAATCAGTTTTGGTGTTCAGTTTTGCTAAGGTTTGGTCCAATTCTTGAAGACCTTTCAGTACAGGGGCACTCGGTGGTCTATAGACGTTACATATAATGTAGGGCTTTGCAGAGCCCTTTTGGATTTTTATAACTTGTAATTCTATATTTTCAGTATTTAAGCACAGTTTTGAGAACAGGTTAGTGTCAAAATGGTGATCATCTCTTATATAAAAGCAGAGGCCACCTCCTCTTTTCCCACCTGTTCTGTCCTGTCGAGATAGGTTATAACCGTCCACCACCAGAGATGTATCAGGCACAGCTTGAGTTAACCACGTTTCTGTGAGGCAGAATACATTTATATTGAGATTATTCAGTTGTACAGATTGCTTGAAATCGTTAATATTGGTGTTCAGGCTTCTTATATTCCACCCAATGACATGGAAACCTTTTCTAGTTTTAAATTTTTCGAAGGAATCAAGAATTGAATCAGACATATGTATAGATAACCTAGGATAAAATCCTTTTCTAAGAAAATACAGCAATACATGATGTGAGGGGCAACGTCACATTATTAACATATAGTCATACATAGTTGTGATAACAGGATTGACATTACTTAATTAAGAATAACATATACCTGGACATACAGTTTGTACGGTCGTAAGCCAGTACAGTGATAGCCATATGTAATAGCCATATATATGTAAGCGAGTTGTGAAGCGTAAAATAAATCTAGCTTGTCTCGAGTTTACAAGTTGTGTATAAGGGTATTTACTTGTGAGGGATCATTTTGATCAAATTTACCTATCTTTTACCAAATTTACCTATCCTTGAATACTAATAGGAGGCTGTAGTGGGTTTCATTGGCCATATTGCCGTGCTCGATACTCCGGCCATGTTTACTATCGAGTATGAGCGATAATAGGGAAGAGTTTGTTTTAAGTCTAGAAAATTACAGAAGACAATGTTTTTGTATCAAAATACGGTGATAGTTCAAAAGGATTACTGTTTTGCTGTTTATAATGTTTCTTTCAGTTTCCTGATCAACTCGCCTTGGACGTTTCTCCCAGTGAATCGCTTTGTCGAAATTTTGGCAGCTTCGGTTAGGAGATCGGGGAAGCGGAAACCTACTCCCCACTTCCGATCCCCGGTCACCTCGTAGAATTTTGAGAATTTTTCATTTTTCAATTTGTATTCAAGTTCTGGATTTTGTTGAAATTTGGCACTAATTAATTCGTTGATCAATTTTTCTTCATTCTTGACGAAGTTGGGTGTTGGTTTTATTTCCCTCGCTAGGGACTTGGCTTCGAAGGCCGAGGTTGCCTCGTGAATTTCTGCCGCTGCCTCTTCCTTTCCCGCCTCCATAGCTTTTAAGCTTTGATAAGCATGTTCTACTGAACGATATGTTATTTCATGATGTTTTACTGGTACGATGTAGAAATTCGACATATAACTGAAGGAGCCATAATAGCCTATGGCTTTTCCGTTGTCTAGGATGATTTTTGAAGCATTTTCAGGATTTGAGTCATCTGGTAGGAGATGTAGGTCTGAGAACCGATATGACCCAGTGTTGAGAATTAAATGATTATAGTACATGGTTACATCTTGCTTATCTTTTCTGAGCAGGGCCATGCAGTTTTGCATTACTTTCTTTTCGTGTGGAAAGATTTGGAGGCCAGTTTTATTTACCCAGAGTAGTTCATACGTTTCGTCTTGACCATTTGCTGTCTGTATATTGCTGATCAGAAGTTCTCTGAGGGTCGGATCGTGGAATTCTATGAGAATGGGTCTGGCTTCATTCTCGATAAATTGGCCGATACGATACGCTTGTTTGATGTCATCTTTTTTGAATTCTGGGGATATTATTTCCATAATTAGTGCGATTTCGTTTGTAGTGTCTTCATTAGCTCGTTCAGGGAGCTCTTCTAGGATGGCTATGTTCGTGTTATAGTCTTCCCTTACCCTTTCTTTTTTTGGCTCGTAATTCCTTCTTCTTTGGGCCTTGTTCTGTGTTTGCTTACGTCCCTGGGTTTTCCATGGGTTTTCATTCTGATCCTCAGCTTGTTGGGGAGTATTTCTTGTCTTTCTGACAAGTAATTCATCTCCTGGTTGTGGCATTTGTTTTTGATCGGTTTGCACGGTTTGCACTCTTGGGTTATGCATACTTTCAATTTTTCGTTGAATTTCCATCTGCTGCATTTTTAACTCATCAAGAGATTGTGCTATCCCCTGGTGTTTATGTTCCCAGCATTTTCTTGTTTCATGAACATACTTTTGCATGTTAGTGTCTAGTTCAGGCCTTATGTTGTCCAGAAACTTGTCATTCCTCCACTCTAGGGTGTCGAAACGGGAGTGAATGGTGTCCAGCTTCACGGTCATGTCCTTGTTGTTTTCTTTGATGATTTGGTGTACAGAATTATTTGAGATAATCATTTTCTCAAATTTAGCATCTAGTGATTTGGTATAATTATCAATGTTGGAAGCTATTTTTAGTATCATGTTGTTTTGGGTCTCCATTTGGGATTTGAAGGCCATGACCAGGGAGTTTTCGTCACTGTCAGGGCGATTGAAAGGTTGGATCATGGTGCCTGGGTCTGATCCTATGTGGTGTGGCGATGTCCCACCCTGTACTTTCGGATCCTGTTGGTGCCCTGGGGTCATGCTTGGTACATTCGAGTTCTGGTGGCTGGTTTGCGGTGGAGGGTGGTGCCACGAAGTCATGCTTGGTACATGATGTTGTTGGTTGGCTGGTATGGGAGGTCGTTGATTATATGCGTGACCATGTTGAGCGTGTTGAGATGCTAGGGGTTGGAATAGTTGATTACCCCCATACCCGTGGTTGTGGTGATTGTTTGGAGGTTGCTGGTTATTGGGTATATTGTTGTGGGCCATATTTATAGACTTAGCTTTATTCGTCGATTGTAGAGTTATAGTATCTTCTTCTGCAGTGTAGTACTGGGTGAAGCTATCAGGTAAGTCCTCGTTCTGATCCTCGTTCGGGTCCGTGTAGGGCCGTATTGGGGATAGCGTCCACTGCTTGTTGTCGGTATTCCTTGTGGTTCGTGCGGGCTTTGGAGTCGACGAGGGACGGTCCATACGCTTCCAGGTTATGTGTTTACTAGCCTCACCAGAGGTATTATAATGGTTGAAAGTTAATTTTAGTTTGTTGATTTGTATTGTTGTCGATATTCCTAGTTTGAATGTCACGTTAGAGTCTAATTTTCCATTTTCGACAACATGTGGCCTCTTGGGCGATAATCCCAGTAATCCCCGGGACCCAGGAGGACCAAAATGGCGTCGATGACCAGCGTGGTTAGGCCATTTTAACGATAACTTAGATCTCCTTGATGAGGGTGTTTTCACTATTTCGTTATCTTCCTGTTGGTTCTCTAGGTGTTTATGGTTCGTAATCCATACTCTAGCAAGAGCAGCTCCTAGTTTAACTCTGATTTTACAGCTGTGACGTTGCCCGCGTATTAACTCACGTCTGTATCATAGCGATATAGGGAGAGATGAGTTCCATCCTATCACCATGCGTTTTAATAATGATATAAATATTGTATTTTTGTCGTTATAGGAAGGATACATGCAGAATTGATCTGCTCTCAAATGAATGTAGCAATTACTAATTCAATTGAAAATATCTTTTATTTGTGTTACACAAATAGGAGCCATACATCTGAATATAAATCGAGGTCTTCCAGTATGTTTCTTAACTACAGGGAGTGGGTCAGAATTAAAAGCAATAATTGTAGGTTAGTTATAGAGTCTGGGAAACAAATGTTTGGCTATTGTTCTACTAAGGTCTAACGTCTATTGCTATAAAGGTTGGCTACAAGTGAGTATCAGTTGTAAACTGGTAGAATAAGTTAATATAATCTCACTTTCTCAACTAGCTAATTATGTAACTATAGTACGACTAGTACATTTCAAAACATTTCAATTGTCACAAGTTATTGGTGGGTCCAGACCAAATTATAGAGAGAGAATGGGACGAGCCGGCAATAATTGAAAATTCATTGGACGAGATTCGTAAGCACGATGCCATAGGCCAATAAATTTTCGATTATTGCCGGCGAGTTCCATTCTCTCTCTATAATTGTGCATAAAATTTGATCATAATATACTACTTTAATTAGTAAGATATCACTGAAAATATATCAAAGAAGTCTCAGAGAGCCCCGCTGCCCCGCTGCCAGCCCCACTGACAGCGCTGCTGACAGCCCCGTTAGTAGGCAGTATTTCCTGTTATATATTGTTGAATTCAAACGTTCATATCGGGACCATTTCTTGAGCTACAATAATAAAGCTTATATCATTTGATAGAGAATTTAATTCTCTATTTAATGGTGTTGTTTTTATTATGTATTTTGATAATTATAGTACCAGAATCACGGGTGGATTACCGATCGCGGGGATCTCCAAGGGGATCTCCGCTGAGACAGCGGAAGTGCTGAGGTAACTACTACAGAGCTATTTTTAGACAACTACATTTTT
Source organism: Sthenelais limicola (assembly GCA_942159475.1). Taxonomy (NCBI): domain Eukaryota; kingdom Metazoa; phylum Annelida; class Polychaeta; order Phyllodocida; family Sigalionidae; genus Sthenelais; species Sthenelais limicola. Next base: position 110,272,562 of record OW804098.1, read on the forward strand.
ATAGGACACGTCCTATATGAATATTTTTATAGCACCCCTCTTATAGCACCTCTCATATAGCATGCGCGTATAATAAAGTGGATTAAAGAGAGTGAACAGGACAAAATATAAGTATCACAAGGTGTTATACATGTTTCGCACTAGGGGTTCATGTGAGAACATAAAGAATTTAGCTAATTAATAATATCACACATGCTCATCACTGACTAAAATACAGAGTATTAAATAGACAGTGAGACTCCGTTGATTGATAAGTCCAAGTTGTATTGTAGGTAGTTGGTTTATTAAATTGGTTGCAGCAAATCCATTCAAACGGTACAGAATCAGGTTGTAATGGATACCACCCTTAAGTTTGAAAAGTGAAAGTTGAAATGTTGAAATGTTTAGAGTCCATGTTAGTCGCGCACCTAATTTGGTATAATAGCTTTGTCCCAGTTCCTTTGTTTCCAAGTCATGCTGGTAGCACTTTAGCTGGACACGCAGAGGATCACTCTTGGAGTTGGTAGCTGCTGGTTTCTCTCCCTCTCTGTCTGTCCTTTACTTCAGCTGGACTCATATTTATACTACCACATTCATATTAAGGTTATATGAGTTATATAGGATATATAGGATATATGGTATGTATGGTATATAAGGTATATATAGGATATAAGGTATATATTTGCTTCGACCTTTCTGATTGGATACCAGAGTACTGGCTTCCAATTGGCCCTTAGTGTACAACTCCCCAATTGGTTCACCTAGCCCTGAGAGCATGACACATTTCTATATGTCCATATATGGGCAGATCCATGTAAGGGCAGCCTATCTCCAGGTCAGTTGAGTACAGGAACTAAATATAGTGTGCCTAGGAAACAATACACACAAATGGTTATACATAGAGCTAATTGTTATAAGCAAGATATATCTATAGTATTCTAGGGATTTCACACATATAGTAATTAATAATTACCGATACATGTAAGTATATTGGTGATTACATAGGAAGGCACATGGGGGTGGGAATATACTGCTATCTCAGGAGTCCACATTGTGAGTATTAGAGATTACAGTCCTGCTTCCCTAGGTACCGGATAATCTCTCGCAAAACTCGAACCTATGGTGAGTCTTAGGGAACCAGGTCCCCTAAGACAGGGTAAGATTTGTGGATCAAGAGATCCACAAAGGTGTGACAACTGTCACCTAATTAGTACATAATATAACAACTATATTCATAGCATGAATATAACAATAGAGAGTAACTATAATAGATCAATTTGATCAAGGCGTACAGTGATGAACTTTGTAAATGACTTCCGGTCCTCAATTTGATGGGCATTGGTTTCAAGACTTTCCAAGACTTCCAATATTTTGCTGCTTTATATATTTTATATATGTTATATATTTTTGTTGGGAACTTTTGAGAAGATTGAGATCATACCAACATAATATCCTAAATATTCTACAATTAATTAGATCGATGGTGCGTTCAATCACTACTTGCTATGGGGTGATGATACAAGAGATCAAGTTGAGGAAGCTAGTCGACCATTAGTGTGCCACATCGGAGGCATAGCAGCCATGACTAGGAAGGACAGTGCCTTCCCTGCTCTGTTCAATGTAGGCCTCACCAAACTGAAAATGGCCAACAAGTACCTCAAGCTGTGCAATGAATCCAATGAAAAACATCGTATGTATCTTCTTTACTCGGGCGAAATCGCCAGAAAATGTACAATCTGCCTTCACCAATTGTCTCAAATAATCGTAATATAAGAGACGAATAAGGTTCATAATACAGTTTAACATAGTAAGTGGGGAGGGGGATGATCGTGGTATATCGGTAAAGCCGGTGTGGGAGTTGGTGGTCGTGGTCGGGGGTAGGAATAAACCCGAGATGTTGTGGTTGTTATTTTATTTAACACAAGCTTTCGCCCTGTGGTTCGGGCTTCATCAGGTGGTCAGTTTAACATAACCAAAGAGAATAACTAATGGCAATATCATATTATAGTCGGATATACATAGTATTGACAATTTTTCAGTCCAATGTAGCAGAAATTATTAAATAATTATGTAGATCTGTAGATTGTACATTTTCTGAACCTCTGACCCACTTGTAACTTTGACATCAGTAAAAGGAATTTTCAGCACATGTCCATTATTTATTGAACGCAAAGTAAGACATTAACATTACCAAATGACAGGGTTTAAACTCTCCCTATAATAATGTGGCACCATATAGACATATATGAACATAAGTGTTCTCTTACATACAACAACAATTGAATGAATTCTTTATTTGAGACTACCAAAAATGGCTACATGGATCTGAAAATGGTGTTCCAGGTCTTCCAGCATACAGCGTTATCTAACTAAGAGGTAGCAAAAGAATAAAACATAGGAGAAAAAGGCTTAGAACTATTTAAAAACAATGATGAAGTAAGTCATTAATTATGCATGGAATGTAAAGCTTGAATACAGCCATTAGGGTAAGATTTTCAGAAAATCTACAGTTCTATACATCTCTCGAATTCTGCTAAATTTAAGTGAAAAGTGATAAATACTGAGTATATCTGAGTGTATTCTGTATTCTATTCATTCAATAAATCCAACTGGTTATGTTGAACTGTAATTTGAACCTGATTTTCGTCTTGAATTTGGGTTATTTGAGAGGATTGATGAAGGCCAATTGTACATTTTCTGAAGACTTGACCCATTAAGACTTTGCAAAACAACTATAGGTGTGCTTCAAAGTTGATATAGGCTTACTATATACAACCAGGTAGAGTTTAGGGCTTCGATTAAGCTGCATTCTCAGTTATTATGGCAAAAGAATCTTACCACAGTAATTGACCATTTGGCCTATTTGACTGATAGTCTTGAAATGTGGTACTTGAAATACTTTTTTTAGATTTTCTAAATGTTAATATCGTTGGAATCCACTTAATCCCATCTTCCCAAATGTGATGGTATCTCAAAGTCCTCCCTTTTTTATATTTATGACTCATTTTTCTGTGACACAGTTTCATATAACCGTAGTACAGCATATTATATATTTGCTTTCATTTTTTTGTTATTATTTTTTATTATAGAACAAAATTGCTATTCTCCAATCAACCTTACATTTAACATGTTATGACGACGTTAGAGAAAATAAAGAAATACCAAAATTACTATAATCATTAGACCTAACATTGGTACCAAGGTACTTTATGAAAAAGTAAAATATATATATATATTAATACAAGTAAGTAATTTAAGTGAAAAATATGATAATCAAATAAAAAGCTTTTCATCCTAACATAATCCCAAGGTCCAACAAAGGAAACACAAGTTAAGCCAGATAAAACGAAATGAATAGAAAAATGACACCCTCTTGTGGTAGTAAATAAAAACAGATAAAATAAGATGTGTTCCAGGACAATGAGTCACAAGCCGCAAAATTGATATTTTTCAAATTTTTTTTCCCAAAAGATCTCTTTATTGAAATGTTCTGATTCTTGGAGGGTTTAGCACTTATAGCCACATACATCCATGCAACAGATTTCAGGATATTGTATTTAATATTTTCTTGCGTTTTGAAGGCCTTCGTATGGAGAATATTTAGTTACTTTACTGGTAATTACCCATCCAGAAACATTGCAAACCTTTTTATTCATAAATAAAAATATCAAACTTAAAATATAAAAATAGATATTAGGTGTCCTACTGTTTACTATCATCGGAATGGGCTTGATCTCATATTTTTAAAATATGGTGATATCTTAAAATCCATATTTTGCAACTTGTGACTCATTTTCCTAAACCGGATCACAAATACTCACTTTAGAAAATCTATAAACCTTTGCTAAGGTAAAATTTGTTGACATTTGAATAATTGGAATGAATTAAAATAAGTAACGTTACTACACTTTTACTAAACTTTCTAGAAGTATATTTCACATTGTAATTATATTACCTGTTTTGCTTTGTTTGTATAATACATGTATATTTCCAAAGATACTATAGTATCTTTGATATTCCAGAAATAAATAGGGTTGCTATTACCAATCTTGATGTTAAATTTTAGTGATTATACTGCATTATATTTACAGAGGACAGAGCAACACCTCTCCCTTGCATTGACTGAAACAAAGAGAGACCACCAAGAAGAGAACCACTTCATAACAAAATATGGGTCAGATCTTTCAGAAAATGTACAATTCGCCTTTAACAGAGCAAAACAGATACATTAAATCAATGCAATACCAAATATACTCAGATATACCCAAAATGTATCTTTTTTTTTAGCAGAAATGACTAAATATGAAGAGCTGCCAATTGTACATTTTTTGAAAACTTGACCCATATAACTTTGTTAGGAAACAACAATTAATGTTACTGCAACACATAAATCTAACACTTGTGGTGTTATATGGGTCAGATCGTCAGAAAATGTCCAATCACCAGCTCTACACATTTAGGAAATTTGGCTAAATTAGGCTGAAAAATGGTGAATACCGGGTACGTTGCGTCCCAAAGTAGACATATGTACTAATGATGACATCCGTACAGACTTTTCCTCTGTGGTTCAAGCTATTTCTCATATTACAAATTCTTTTCCAACTGCTAACTAATGTCCGGGCAGATTTTACTATTTCCAGAACAAAAAGTTCCATGTCAGTGGTGATTTCTCCATGTCAGCCTCCTTTTCCACTATTTCCCTTAGATAATCACCACAGAAAAGTATGTCACTGCACCTTTTTCCTATGTCTCCTATGGTATGTCCTATTTGCTCTACATGAAAAGCCATATCTGGCTGCTCTGACACCTATGTCAAGATTTGGTCATCCATGTCCTCCCTGGTACACTCCTTTTCTACCCATACAAAAGGAAACATGAGTAGGCAAGTGAGTGTTAGTATAGCAGTGTTACATAACACACCCAAGTCAGTCACTGTAGCTGCCCACCAGCTGCATGCATGAGTGATCACACTGACCAGTCTGGTCACTATAGCAACACATACACACATCTCTTTCCCTGCCATGTTGTCTTCTCTTTCTTTCTCTTTCTCCCTCTCTCCCTCTCCCCTCCCGCTCACCCTCCCTCCCTGCTCACCCTCCCTCTCCCTCTCACCCTCCTTCTCCCTCCCAGTCATGTTGGGGTAGGAATACATCATGGTACATTTGGGTGAAAAGGAGTGGATATTTGGAAAAGGAGTGGATATTCGGAAAAGGAAAAGGATATTCCAAAAAGAAAAGGATATTCCAAAAAGGAAAAGTATATTCCTAAAAGGAAAATAATAATCCGAAAAGGAAAAGGATATTGGCAAAAAGGAAAAGAAAGTTGACAAAAAGGTGTTGGATATTCAAAAAAGAAAATTCTTGGATATTTTTTATTTTTCCTATTTCATGTTTATATCCTTTCATATTGGGGACAAAACAGGGTATATCTGAGTATGTTAAAGAAAGAAAGTTCATGGTAAACAGGATGTTTCGATGCGGCCAGTCATGTGCCAGTTAGTCCAGTTGCTTATGTAAAAAAAATGGCTCCGGTGTGGAATTCATGTTAATTTTTGCAGACAAACATTTTTTTGTAGTATTCAATGCGTAGAATTCAAAAATCGATGTCTGCAATTTTTTCAAACATTTTATCATGCCTAAATTCAAGATGGCGTCCAAGATGGCCGCCCAGAATATAAATGTATGTAACTCTGGTTCTAATTAATAAAATTGAATGATTTTGGTGTCCTTTTTATGTTTTCAATGTCAGGAAATCCAAAAAAATCCGAAAAAAATCCATGGCACAAAAACCTCAGTCCTTTTATGCTTTAATTTTATCTCTTGGTAGTTAATATAACATTGGTAAATGATTTCTATGATTTTTTTCAATAATAAAATAATTTATATTTCCAGGGAATTCAGCCACAAATGTGGTTTTCAATGGTAGTCCATTAAAAATATAGTTTGACCTAGTACAAATTGCAGATTTCTCAATGGTTTTGGGTAGTACGAGTGCCCATTATTAACATACTAAAAGTCTAGAAAAATCTGAATGGGGGAACATGCCAAAAATCTCAAAAAACAAAATGGCTGCCTCTAAAACTTCGAAATACCATAACTCAGTATAAAATTAACATATATCAAGTGTGAATACACTTTATTAATGTTTCCAGGCATGGGGGATCCAATGAAACCAATATTATTATCAAGTTAGTATACTGATACATGAAACAAATTCCCCCAAAACTGCCCTGCAAATGTATCGTGAAGTGAAAAATCTAAGTCCCATTTAGTGAGATTGTACAACGGCATTCATGACCAAGGATATCCCATAACATCTTTCCTCTAAACAAACTTTCATAAGCATTGCTGTGCTACCTGAAATAAAGAACCTATCACAGGAAAAAATAATTAGCCATGCCCTGTGTATATAGAACCTGATATGTCATCCTGATATTATGACCACATGCAGCAGTGCATTCCATGATAACCTGTATTAGGAACACTTGAGATTGCTGCAGTAGCTCTGACAGCTGCAGTAAATGATCTGTAGTAGTTGGTCAGGGGCAGGTCAGTACTTTCACCCCCAATTCTCTTTAACTCCCTTCCAAATTTGAATTTGGTAGCATACTCTTTGGCTGGGGTACTTATTAGCAGCTGATATAGATGGTAGGACATGTGGATGGACATGCATGATGAGGAGAGGGAACCTTTTTTATACTGCAGTAATTTACAGAAGTAGAACATAGCACTCTCCACCTTTCTCTACATATCAAGTAGGGGTGTTTGTTATCAGAGAACACTTCAGATCGTCTTAGGAGCATTGGCAGAAGCAGATATAGATACACCTATGTTGCATATAGCAATGGAATTCCATAATTAACTAGCACTAGCAAGTACTAGCAAAGTACCTGTCCTCTGAACGGTCCCCCTCTCTCCCCACACTGCCCCCTCTTCCTCTTTTCCCTCTGCCTCTTCTCTGTCTCTCATACCTGTTTTTCTCTCCTGTCCCCATCTCCGATTCCCCCGTCTCCCTCCCCTCTTCCTCATGCTCCCCCTCCTCTTTCCCTCCCCTCTCTCCCTTCCCCTACATCCTCTCCCTCCCCTCTTTTTCCTCCCCTCTTCTTTCCCTCCCCCTCCCCCTCTCCTATTTCCCCACCCTCTCCCTTTTTTCACTCTCCCCTCCTATACCCTGTCCCTCCCCTCCCACACTCTCCCACCCCTCTTCTTCACTCTCCCACTCCTCTGCATGAAGTTGGGTCCCCCTGGAAGTGACATAGTAGCTTGTGGGAAATGACGTAGTATCTCACAGAGGCTTTCCCAGGCTATAAATAGAGTGTGGAGATCCCAATCTAAAAAAGGCTTCAAAATCACATTTTCACCCCAGATACCTTCACAAAGCTTATAATTATAATGTCCTCTAGATAGGGTCGACAGACCTGTAGAGAAAAAAAACCAGCTGGGGAGATCACAGATTCCCAGAACGTGCATGACAACAAAACTCTTCTTGAGCTTTATATATTAGATATTAGGATATAAGTATAAATGTAGTTATAGATTAAGATATAGATAAAGATGTAGATATCTAGATATAGATGTGGATATGACCTCAGAATGGTGTAGAAAAGCTCACTGTATATTAGTGCAAACAATACAAGGAGTGACTTCCTAAAACTGCTTTCTCAGCTGCTACAACGAAGCAAATCTTACCAAATTCCCTGATGTTATGACTTAAGATATAAAGATGAAATCGTTAGAGAAGAAAGTATTTTAACCATGCACCAATTCTCAGCAATGAAAAACAAGGTTGCATTCAGGTCAAGCCACTGATGCTTGGAATATTTTCTCCTACGTTGATTTAGAATAGAGGGGTCAGCATAGCAATATAAGAACAACCGTTAAAACTTCACTCTCAGCTATCATTGGTAAAAACTGAAATACACACTGAAATACATTTTCTTCTATTCTTTTCCAACCCATCTAAAAGTCATTTGACCCTCTGTCTGGTTGCTTTTGCTACAGCGCTTCTAAAATGTCCTTATTTGTATTTAGATAACAGTAGTATGATAGTGATGAAACCCGTGCTTGTCCTATAAGTCATATTATTATACACACATTCACTACCGAGGCCCTGACAGCCGCTCATTACTTGTAACGCGGTATTGGACTAGTGCAGACGCAAGGTTGCCGTCTCAAGTTTGCCGGTGAGAGTGCTTTCTTCCTCCATGTTTCAACTGTTTCTAGTTACATTCCTCTTATACGAAAACCAGCTATTATGGTAAATTATGTTATCATCTTTTTAGTTAAGCACGTTTTACATGCAAATCTAGGCATGTATAATAATCAACTTATAGGACTCGTTGCCGCACGGATGCGTAAATAAAGGACACAATCTCCGATCTCGTCCTTTATTTACATGCTGTGTGGCAACTCGTCCAATAAGTGCTAAGTGTGAGTGAATTTGGTAAGATTGTCTTTGTCATAGTAGCTGAGAATGCAGCTTTAACACTATGCTGAAATGCATTTCACTATGTTATAAGGTTCAATACTAGAAAAGGCTGAATTATTCAAAGGGACTTATTACATCTCTGAAGTTGGATAAATATGTTAAGGTATTGTTGTTTTATTTTTGTATTGTGGTGCTGAGTGTGGTGGTGCCGGTCGGAGCAGGTTGCCCTGCTCTGTCCCGGCGCTGCTAGCCAGTACCCCGGCCCTCGGTCTAGTCACCCGGTTCTCCGGGTGCGGCCAGCTGGGCTGGATTGGGGCTGGCTTGTTTCTCCTGCTGCAGGGAGCTTTTAACACTAGATGTCGCTTTGGGGTTTTGTTGTTCTTAATGTCATATTCTACTTCTGGCTGTTGTTTGTATTTCCACTCTATAGTTCTAAACACCATTTATATCTTCCATCCATTCATTTATAAGCCTCTCTTCTGTGAAGTTGAGGCAGGCTATTCCTTTACTGTGGTTAGAGGAGATTGTCACCGGAAATAAACAACCCATCGCTAGCAAGGACTCGGAGATCTGTGTTGTCTTTTTGTCGTTATTTATCTTAAGTCGCCGAACAAGTTGAATAGCAGACATTACAGTATTATTGTTGTAACAAGAGTAATACCTCTGAGTACTCTCACCACAGACCATGTGGCTTGTTATTCGTTGAAAAAACATTACCTACTGAAGTTTAAGCTACATTCTCAGCAAAGCAAATCTTACCAAATGTACACATGTTATGACTTATAAGACTGAATTTATCAATATTCTGCTGCTGTTATGTTTACATAAGTCAAACAATTTGGCCTGACAGATGTTAGGGATATATGGGTCAGATTTTGAGAAAATGTACAATTGGCAGCTGTACACATTTAGTAAATTCTGTTAAATTAGGCTGCAATTTGGTCAATACTGGGTAAATTCGAGTATATTCAGCATTGCATTGATTCTAGCAATCTGTTTGGTTAGGTTGAACTGTATTTTTAACTTATTTTTGTCTGAAATTTGGGTTATTTGAGAGGATTGGTGAAGGTGAATTGTACATTTTCTGGCGACTTCACCCAAATGTTTGAAGAAAGCCTGAATCAACCTTCTTCCTCCAAAGATTTTTAAACTATTATCTCTGTTATTATCAAGGTTCAAGATCAATATTCACTTCAAGATCAATATTCACAATCTATGCATGATAAGCATGAGGCTGCAAGCTTCAATACCATCCAGGTAGGCATGTAAGTCCTGCACCAAAATGCAGATGCTAAGAAAACTGCCGGGCTAAAGTGTAGCTCCAGCAACGTGAACGCGACACATTTTCTTTGATTTGTCATGAGGCGAGAAAGAATGCCATTTTATCAACCTTGTTGTCATGTCCTGATTCAAAACACAGCTGGGATATATCTGGCATATCACTGTATTGCTCAGGAGAGAGGCCCCTAATGATTCCCTTATTCTCGTGTTTCACCACAAATGCAATCAGCCGTATCGGGGGAATCCATTAACCCTCGCCTCTAACCACAAATGCGAGAAGACTTATCAGGGGAAAGTGTTAAAAAATATAGCCCCATATTATTAATATTTAAAGGAAATGGTGTACACTGTGTATATAAAAGCAAATAAACTAAGTGATATAAAAGGTTCATTTGGAATAACTGTATACCAAAATGGAAATAAAGTTTCTTATATATATAAATTTGAAGCCTAATCATCTGAGCTACAACGGCTTCCTGTGAGTGATAATGAAGGAGGTTTTCTTAAAGGATTTGGGTGGGGCCTCCAAATACAAATAGGGATCATTTAAAGGCTCTGTCACAAGAACATCGGTACAAAACTCTTCAAAACCTCAAGTTATGTGTAGATGGTTTGGAAAACAATTAAATAAAAAATAGAAAATATTGAGTTATTGAGTGATTCTGGGCTGATAGTGGAGCTTTAATAGAATGAGGCAGGCTATGCAGCATACAGTACAAATGGTAATCAGTGGGTTTGTTATACTAGAGAACATTGCATAGACTATGATAGTAGCTTTTCATCATTCTATACATTAAATATATACCAATAGGTTTTTATATATACATATAGTTTGAGCAAAATAATAATTAATCACTATTTTCTAACTAGATACAACACACAAACATAATTTCATATGTGAAAACATGTGACTATTTCATATTGTTCAGGCACATGATGAAGATGTTGTTAATGACTGTTGTGTTCCTGCTAGTAGGGCGACTAGCAAACACCCAGAAATGTGAGAGTGAATCTATCAGACATGGCCCCATATTCCCCCGCACAATCAATGTCATGTTCTCAGGTGGGCTGACAGTCAGATCTGTCAACAGAGACACTCTACAATGGACAATGGGAACATGTGGTCAGGTAGAGGACCTCGCTGAGGAGATGCTGGAACACTTTGCTACATATGGAGTAGATGTTCCAGAGGTCCGCAAGAATCCATTGCAGAGCTATGTCAGTGCTGATGTTGTTGTGAATGTATTCCGCATGGACCCAGAGACTAACTACAGAGTGGTATCTGAGACATTCTATAACTATGCTAAGTTCAGAAATACGCCAATGATGTGGGTACTTTGGACAGTTTGGGTGAAGGATGATCATACTGGACCTGCAGGAACTGTTCTGGGGGGGGGCCATGTCTTGAGATTTGGCTTGTTCAGGTACTCCTAACATAAACTTTAAAAGATTATTTTCGGTTATTTCTTATGTTGTATTCGCCTTACCATTTCAATGAACTAATAAGATGTAGTAATTTTATTTAGAAGTTTGACGAATAGAAGTGGCACTTAGCGAATTTGCAGGACCTCATTTACAGTCTTTTACCAAATATGTTATTTTCACCTTCTGATACTTGGTTATGACAAATTGTTACCACTCATACACACTGACATATACAGGTAAGGTTGTAAGGTTTCTTTGTTACTTCTTCTACAACACATTAGATATTCACATATTTTTGTTTCTGTTCATTATGTTCTTCAAAACAACAACATAAGAAGACTGGGCCCAGAAGTTAATCGTCAAATATGAACTTTGGGATAAATTGAACAATAATATCTTAAAGTATATGGTTAAGCCCACAAAGAGAAGGAGAGGAGCGATTTGTGAGTTTGGGGTTTGAGTTCATTGGGTTACAACATTTTTGGGATTTCATCAAGGATTCATATGAAAGGAAAAAAGCATCTACAATAACTGTTGTGCAATGGATAATGTTTCCGAATCAATGGGTTCCTAATCAAATCCATTATGATTGTGTTTCCCAGGTACAAATCCCATGGGCAGGATTTCTGCATGTCATTTAGGAATGGTCCACCAGTACACCTTCCAACAAGCACAACGCCATTGTATCTACTTAAGGAATAATTTCCGAGGTTTTTTCTGCTCGCGGTGTCTATAGCGTCAGGGAAGTTCGAGGGCGAAGCCCGAGAACTTCACTGGCGCTATAGACACCGCGAGCAGAAAAATCCGAGGAAATTATTGCTTTTAGAAGAGAATTGATGAGATTCCCTTAATGTTAGAGCAAAAAAAATAGACAAACCTTCTTTATTCCGTCCAAAAACCTCCAAAAACCTCCAAAATATCATGCAAAGCCATGCGAGTCGTCAGCCTTTCTATGAGACCGGAAGTGATTGCACTGCTTTAATCGGAACCTATATAATACCGCGACGGCTGACCGAATGAAGCTTCAGCCACAACAGCCAATCAGAGGAGCGTATTTGCTAATGTTTATGTTCAGCCAGCCGGCCTGTTTTCGCAAGGTTCCGCTGCTTGCTATCCAAAGCATCGGACACCGCTTTAATCAAAACCTACATGATACCGCGACGGCTGGCCGAATGAAGCTTCAGCTACAACAGCCAATCAGAGGTGCGTATTCGCTAATGTTTATGTTCAGCCAGCCGGCCTGTTTTCGCAAGGTTCCGCTGCTTGCTATCCAAAGCATCGGACACTTCCGGTTCTCGAATGCCGTGTTGCATGTGTCTAGGGACTTAAAAAAGAAATAAATAAAAGATTTGAATCGGTAGAAATGATTTAAATAGTGTTTGAGCCCGATAGCGAAGATTTAGTCGACGGGAATCGAGTAATAAATGAATGGCGAGTTCAGAAGCTATACGTGCGACCGGAAGAGATGTGGAGACCCTTCGGCATACCGACTCATGTGCACATTCACTTGGCGTTGCATTGTGTACGGTGGCCTATATAGCGCACGGAGGATTTCATTCGAAAGTGACCCGCACGTCAACAAACTGCCGTGTCCGTGTGTCTAGGGACTTAAAAATGAAATAAATAAAAGATTTGAATCGGTAGATATGTTTTAAATATGGTTTGAGCCCGATAGCGAAGATTTAGTCGACGGGAATCGAGTAATAAATGAATGGCGGCTTCAGAAGCTATACGTGCTTACGTTATAGACCGGAAGAGATGTAGAGACTCTTCGGCATACCGACTCATGTGCATGTTCACTTGGCGTTGCATTGTGTACGGTAGTCTATATAGCGCACAGAGGATTTCATTCGAAAGTCCCCGGTCCGGGTGCGCGCAAGCGGCTGTGTATAGCAAAATTTAGCCGCGATATATCCACCAGTTCCGTAGTGTAGTGGTTATAGTGCCTGACTCCTGCGAGAACGTTGAGGGTTCGAGCCTCGTCAGGTCCCTTAGCTTTTTTTTTCATTCTATACTTGACTGGGTTGGGTTGATCTATGGAGACGGAACTCTTGAGACTTGATCTATGGAACTCTTGAGACTTGATCTATGGAGACGGAAGTCTTGATCTATGGAGACGGAAGTCTTGAGTCTTGATCTATGGAGACGGAAGTCTTGATCTATGGAGACGGAAGTCTTGATCTATGGAGACGGAAGTCTTGATACTGATCTATAGGGAGTCTTGAGACTGAACTATAGGCTTGATACTGATCTATAGGGACGGATCTATGGGGACGGAAGTGGTTTAGAGGGAATCTACAGAGAAAAAAAACCTCCCAGAATCTCATCAGATCGATTCTAATGGTGTCTAACAAACATCTGGGAGAAGGTGCCGCTCGTGGAGTTGTAATAATCAGAAATTGCTCAATTGATCTTCGTTACACCATCACATTCCCGGGGAGCTTCTGAACAAGATGAGAGCTTGGGTAGCATTAGGTCTCTGATCAGATATTGTAAAAGTGGGAGAACTTGACGTAATACAGTCTTAATTAAAAGTAATTGAAAATATAACTGGATGTATTTTCATGTTTTTGTTGTGTTAATATTAATTAAATCTTTGAAGAAAATTATTGAAGAAATAATGTAAACAATGCTTTATATTGATATTTTCATTTCGTATTTTATTTCAAGTATTTTCACTGGATGATTGAGTAATGGCATTTACTCAAGTTTTACTATATGGTCCACTGTTTTTTCCCAAAGTTTCTATACAAATATTTGAGGTCATAGCTACAGATTTAATGTAAAAAAAATCATACGTATCTAAACTAATGATAACAAGGATATATTTCAAAGAAAATAATGAGGTGCAAGTGGATCTGTATGTTGACACCTGCGTATATCATTAAAGCAGCATCTTTAGAGAAGAGGGTTGTAGACTTCTATTTGAGACATGATAAAAAGCTGTCCTACTTTAGTTAATGGGAATTAATTGCAAGTATTGTAAAAACCTAGTCAAATGCCTTTAAACTCATCAAGGTGGTTGAATTGCTATGGCAGTAACAATAAACATTATATATCATGTGTTTGTCACTACATTAACTTAACAACATATTCATCTAACTTCAAAGTTTGATATGAAGCTGTTCCACTGAGAAAATATAACTTTTGTTGCAAGTTTTTTAATACTTTTATTCATGTAACTTCATAACATTGAGAAATATGTCTAAATAGAGCAGTAACAGAAATGTGTCTATTGCAAGTCTGACCTCCAAAACCATCCAAATAGGAGTAGAGCATGAACACTGGTTCATTGAGCTTTTTACCATTGCTGACAATAGGTGCATGCATGGTTAAAGATAGAGTTCAACATATAATCAAATTTGAAAACATGAGATTAATTTCATGTATGGACAAAACATATGTTTGACCCATCACATGACCATAGAATCTAGATCGTCATAGATAATTGTATAAAATGATACCAAGCAAATCAAAATCCAATATGGTGGCTGAACAGTTGCCTCCTACTTACACAATTCAATTCTGGATATTCAAAATTGTGTAAACTTTAGAAGAGTCAAACTTTTCCTCAAACTGACTGTATAGTCTTAGGACTTTGAAAATCTTCTCACTCTGGATACAAGTACCAGAAAATGCTTCCTGGATATTGACAATATTTTCAGCAACACGACACAGCTCTACCTGTGTTTGTTCAGGTACCTGACTGAGTAGTTCTTCAATAAAACAAGAAGCAATTGCTGGACTATCTGCATACAAGGGTAGCAGACGAGGTCCAAACCTTCCGGGGGCCAAACAACCATATCCAACAACCTTTGCACCTTTGAAGGCAACAAATGCACACATCACAATGTCATCAAGGTACTTTTGGATCTGGCTTTCTCTTTTGCATGGCTGGATACTCATGTCATACTCAAGTATCCTTGGCAGAAATGCCTTCTGGTATGGTAGAATGTCATGTCCTGTGAGAGATCTTTTTTCTGAAATTGTAACCGTTGTAAACATGCTTATCAGTAGATCAAAGGATGTTATTTTGAATCCATTCCTTTTATAGATTTCTATGATGTTTTTGTCATTCACAGCGTTGAGGATGATGTTTCGGTTTCCCAAATGTTCTTTGCAGAGGTTGAATAGTTGCTTTCCAATACCTTTGCCCCTGTAACCTTTCTTGACAATAAAGACCTCCAACGATCCTCGCACATTATCCATAATGGTGGAGTGACAGTGGCCTGTGTGAAAAAACAATAATTGCCCCCTTCATCTCCTAACTATTTTATATACAGTTGGTGTGATTCAATAATATTAACTCATAGGTAGAAGGGACGCAACACCAAAGCCAGAAAAATAAGGTTGATAAAGGCGGTGACTACATGGGTGTTTATTAAATATGTTACCAATGTTTTGAAACTTGTTGTGTCTTCATCAGAGATGTTCCTAGACAATGTAACCATGGGAACATGGTTATAGTTATATTATCCGATAGGGCTTGAAACCCTCCCTAAGCTGGGAGCTTAGACCCATCGACATTGCCTTATGGCAAATAAAAGTCTCAACAACAACAACAACAACAAAATAGTTACAATTAGCATTAACAAGTAATTGCATTTAGTTTAATTATAGTACCAAAGATCATTGGGCATATAAGTTTGTAATCATTTAAAGCTGCATTCTCAGCTATTACAACAAATTATGTAACAAAAGTCACTCATATGATGATTTATAGGAACAAATATATCAATATTCTGCTGTTATATGTATACAATAATTTGAAGTCTAATCACTGAGAGAAAACTGCCACCGATGAACGATAATAAGGGAAGTCATTGCCTGGCTTATATAGGACATAGTGTAGGGTCATATGTTCTTGGTTTGCCTGTTTGTGGTGGATCATATTCTGGCATCACTGCAGGTGCATTGTTGTTAGTTAATTCAGTTTTTACCTTATACTGTTGGCGCTACCGCATCACTTACTACTCATTTTCAAAACATGACTAAGATGGTCTATTCTTCATCGCTGACTGATAAATATACATCCTTTTAATATCTGCAAAATTGGTGACCATGCACGATTCTAATCTTGGGGCATGGTTTGCAAGTAACTTAAATAAATAATATCAAATGCTGAGAGGCTCACTCTGTGAAGTTGCTAAACCTACCGATTAGTTCTCCTGATGAGGTGACAGCAACATAAAAGCCATCAGGGTCAGCATTAAAAAAGGTCAGGATTATTTCTTTGGTTAAATACCATCCTTCCTCCATACAGAGAGCCGTTACTTCATTAATATCTTCTTTGCGTCCTTTTCTGATTGTGTACTCATTTTCATGAGACATTGTGTATCACTGTCGTGGGGGATATAGCCTGAAACTAATTTGTCCATGAATGTATCAATTCCTTTCTCAGTAAAAATGGTTAAATGATGTAAGAAAGGACTAAAACAGTTAACAATTTCATACAAATGCAGAAATACATCATCTAAAATCTTGAGGTATATTGAGGGAAGGGTCTTGATGTTGACCTATGTGACAGTAGTAGTTTACAGTACTGCCACTACTGCTTATGATGCACCCTTCCTCTTGTTGCATGCCCTTGTATTAGGCCGTATACACTTTTGCAGCACTACAGTGTCATGATATCAATATCGCAGATGTAAGATTTTAATTTTAATTTTAATTTTTCAATATTTTCCAAATTTGTTTTCTCACTGAATCCTTTAGTTAGCATGTTTAGTTGTAAGAATATATTTACCAATTTTCAAGGTTGTATATCAAATACATGTATTGATGCATATATGAGGTTATCCTAGGCACTATATTTAACGGCTTTAATAGTGACTGACCCTCAAGAAATATGACTAAAATTGTGTTCATATGCTTGATTCCATCTTTTCAAATAATTATATGATATATTTCAAAATCGTTGGTGGTATTTTTTTTTTGAAACACATCACATAATATGTCATGTTTGAAAGCCCACAGCCAGTGGGCCCATTCTACTCCCTCTTAGTAATTACCTCCCTGCTGAAGTATACAATTTGTTACTGAGTTTGAAGAAAAAATTTAGATCTTACATGCTCCAATATTAATATCATGGCAGTGATCCATAACTCCCACACCATGTTTAAAGCTGCATTTTAGCTATAACAAGAATCAAAATCTTGGTCATGAGATTACCTGTATGACTGCGTTCATCAACATTCTGCTACTGTTTTGTGTACACCAGAAGTTGAATCAGCCACTCACTAAATGTTCACTCACTTTCTATTATACAACAACTCAATAATTGACTCAAATACTTAAAAGGTCAAGTGTAAAGGTTATAAAAGTTGTAAAAGTTATATCATCCAATCTAATAAATCAAACTAGTGGGAGGTGTCAGAGCGCTACCATTTGTTAGGCTAACACTACCATGAGCAGCAAGGGTGGGTAGCCATCTTTAGACGGGTCAAGCGGCCTGTGACGTCATCTGCGTCCAGCACGACTGGTAGGTTTGAGCATAGAACTGTACACACTACCCACCAAGAAAGCTGATATCAGCCCGATATCAGAATCTGATATCAGATCTGATATCAGATAGGCATGTCATTCTGATATCAGGCTGATATCAGGCTGATATCAGATTCCAATGAGCAAGAAATTATTACATACTAACAAATATTCATGCAAAAAGGGGGTTTCAAGCTCTTCTGTTAAAAGTTTGCTGAAATAGGAATTTTTAAAGATTTTAGAATTTTTTTTATATCAGATTCTGATATCAGACTGATATCAGGCTGATATCAATTTCTGATATGAAAAAAAATATCTGCAGATGCTTTGATTATCCTCTTATGTACCTAATTCAAGCTCTCCTTAAATATATTTCCCCAAATTCTTGCTGAAATAGGAATTTTTAAAGATTTTAGAATTTTTACCATATCAGATCTGATATCAGATGGATATCATTCTGATATCAATTTCTGATGAAAATGAAAGTATTTGCGGATGCTTTGATTGTCCTCTCATGTACCTAATTCAAGCTCTCCTTAAATATATTTCCCCAAATTCTTGCTGAAATAGCCTATATTTCCCAAAATTCTTTGAATTTTTCGCTCGGCCCTATATCAGATCTGATATTGAGCCGATATCAAACCGATACTATTTCTGATATCAGTTTCTGATATTGAGCCGATATCAGACAATATCATTTCTGATATCAGATCTGATATCGAGCCGATATCAGACCGATACTATTTCTGATATCAGTTTCCGATATTGAGCCGATATCGTACCAATACTATTTCTGATATCAGTTCTGATATTGAGCCGATATCATACCAATACTGTTTTTGATATCAGTTTCTGATATTGAGCCGATATCATACCAATACTATTTCTGATTTCGATTGTTAAGTCAAAATAGTTGATCGTAAAGTAAAAAATAGTCAATCGTAGTCAGAATAATCTATTCTAAAGTCAGAAAAGTCTATCTTAAAAGTTGAAATAGTCAATTGTCAAGTCGAAATCTCAATCATTAAGTCACGAAAGTTGATCGTTAAGTCAAAATAGTTGATCGTAAAGTCAAAATATTATACCTAATTCATACAATGTATTTGTGTAAATAAAATTGCTAACCCTAACTTAATGTCTTCAATCTTGGTTTCTTGGACCATGGATTTCAATTACTAAATCGAACAATCCCGCATACAACAATTCATGCTCTCCTTAAAAGAAAATCAGGAAAATGCTATTTCAAAAGTTTTTTGGGTCAACATCAGAACCTGAATTTTCGATCGGCCCTATATCAGTTCTGATATTGAGCCGATATCATACCAATACTATTTCTGATATCAGTTTCTGATATTGAGCCGATATTGTACCAATACTATTTCTGATATCAGTTCTGATATTGAGCCGATATCATACCAATACTATTTCTGATATCAGATCTGATATTTAGCCGATATCGTAACAATACTATTTCTGATATCAGTTTCTAATATTTAGCCGATATCAAACCGATACTATTTTTGATATCAGATCTGATATCGAGCCGATATCAGACCAATACTATTTCTGATATCAGTTTCTGATATTGAGCCGATATCGTACCAATACTATTGCTGATATCAGTTCTGATATTGAGCCGATATCATATACCAATACTATTTCTGATATTAGTTTCTGATATTGAGCCGATATCATACCAATACTATTTCTGATTTCGATCGTTAAGTCAAAATAGTTGATCGTAAAGTAAAAAATAGTCAATCGTAGTCAGAATAATCTATTCTAAAGTCAGAAAAGTCTATCATGAAGTTGAAATAATCAATTGCTAAGTCAAATAGTCAATAGTTAAGTCAGAAATGTCAATCGTAAAGTCAAAATAAACAATCGTAATGTCAAAATAGTCAATCATATAGTCAGAATAGTCAATCGTAAAGTCAAAATAGTCAATTGTAAAGTCAGAAAAGTTTATCGTAAAGTTGAAATAGTCAATCGTAAAGTTAGAAATGTCAATCGTAAAGTTAGAAATGTCAATCGTAAAGTCGAAATAATCAATTGTAAAGTCACAAAAGTTGATTGTAAAGTGGAAATAGTCGATCGTAAAGTGGAAATAGTCGATCGTAAAGTGGAAATAGTCGATCGTAAAGTGGAAATAGTCGATCGTAAAGTGGAAATAGTCGATCGTAAAGTGGAAATAGTCGATCGTAAAGTGGAAATAGTCGATCGTAAAGTCAAAATAGTCAATCGTAAAGTCAAAATAGTCGATCGTAAAGTTAAAATACTGTACCTAATTCATACAATTTATTTGTGTAAATAAAATTGCTAAATCTAACTTAATGTCTTCAGTCTTGGTTTCTTGGACCATTTTTTTATTCAACAGTATTCATTTTCCCCCTGAATACAACAGGCACTGTGGCCCCAAAAGAACCCTTTTGATTATGAAATTTACGAAATCAGAAAAAACTCAGAAAAACTCTAAGCAAAAGAAATATTTATATTAAAAAAATATATGTCTACTACTGAAATGTGAGTTATTTGTTATTCTTTACTCCAATTTTCAATTAGGATTCGATGCCTGTCTCTCATGTTATATTGATGTTCCAAAGGATACTCTAGCCTATTAGGCCTAGTAGTAGCCTACTAGGCTAGTAGTATTAGAAATCCAGAAAACATAATGAAAAAACGCTGTATTCTCTCATGACATTTTACAACCGATATGAATATCAATATTTTTTATTCTATTTTCGGCACTCCTCTTTCTATATCCATGACATAATCTTAAACAATCGTTCTGTATTACTTGTAATCTCCTGGTCTCTGTCCTTGGTGCCAAGTCAAATAATGGTACTACCGTACCATAATATCATGTGACCGCCGTGCTATGCGCACCTTTTTAGATTAACAATAGAGGGCGTCACCAGCAGCTCTGTTTACATCCTGGTCCCACCAATCCGCCATATTCAAATAGGTAGGTTTTAAAACTTTCTGTTGATACAAGTTACTTGGATTTAAGTTCATATTTCAGCAGTGATATTTAAATGCATGAAGATCGTCGGGGTATAGACGTTTTGAAGAATGATGCAGGCTAGCATAAGTTGACTGTCGTGTTGCAGTGAAACTATACGGCCTATTGGGCAAGCTAATATATTATACGGTGAAATCGTAGGCTACCCTGTGGCTGTGAGGCAGTGTGTAGGCCTACACGTGAACATGGCACTTGATTTTCTTGTTAATATATGACTAAATAGTGTCAAAACCATGAGAAATTTGCTGGTTTGGATGTATTTATGAGAAGGTATGCTTCATTTCATTCGATTTGCAAGCCTATATGTCATTATTAAGCTTGTAACTGACAAATCCCCTATTATCGTCCAACAACGAGATTGTTGCATGGTTTCAATGTTTTGATTTTTCACCATAGGCAAGCATGCGTTATCCACTTACACAACAATCGATAGGGGATAGCTCTGCTCAAACAGACTAAATATGTGATCTTTACCAAATAATTATAGGTTTTAATATATTTCTATATGTTCTTTGATATGTTAAATAATATGGAGCGTGTCGGGACCGAATGGACAAAAACCTGTATGGCCAAAAAATGCCAGGTCGCTATGGCCAAAAGTTTGTACACCTTTCCCCGCCTAGAGGGGACTTGTCACCCCGGCAAGCGTTAACACCTGTGTGGTAGGTGGTGGAACTCAATGGACAAAAATATCGGGACGGAATGGCCAAAAGCCTCTAGGTCCAAATAATAGTCATTTATGCGGGAATGGCCCCCGGACCATCCTCTCTCTTTATGTGGGAATGGACTATCCTCACCCCTCTCCCACCTATCCCTGCCATTTGTCTTTGTCTATCCCTTTCTATCCCCGCTCTCTGTCACACTGTAAACCCTCTGTTATGAGCCCGTATATTCATTATTGTTTGATATTATAGACGGACGGGTATACATATAGAAAATCTCTAATATCTAATTGATACTTGGTTGTATATCTTTTCATTGGTGGTGGGTGCAGTAAACAGTTCGGAAGTCTTTTGGACGGATAGATCTTTTTCATCATTTCGTCATTTCTTTGAATCTCCCCCTGTGTATGGCTATTCCAGGAATTATTCCAGCTGTGGAAGGTTATGTCCTGAACATATCATATATTGCTCAAATATTTCAGTCCCTCCCCCTTATAATTACCCCTGCCGCCTCCCCTTGAGGTGAATTGGTAGGGGTACCCCTGTAGCGTTAGGGGTGAGGGGACAGTGTAGGGACATAGCCCTGCAACTCCATGATTCACAGAAACTCTAGGATTTTTTTTCAAGTGTTTCCCTGTTAATATATATTTCTATCGTGCAATATTAAATGATATGGAGATCATCATTCAGACACTCTTTAGGCTTATTTCGACCAAGACATAATTTAACAATATCCATATTATGAAATGCCCCCCCCCCCCCTCCCCACCATTATTAACTTTTCAGAAACTCATCGTTTTTAGCATTTTCAGACATAAGAGCGGCCGTCGCAGCCAACTATTGGCTCTCTAGATATATCACTGCATTATACCTCTCTAATATTATTGCTATTATTCCTGATCGATCTCCATATTATTCATTATTGATATGTACCTTCGCCACGAGTCTTAGTTAAATTATTAATCCAAATATATCACATTATTTAGTCTGTTTGGGCAAGAGCTAGCCCCGGTAGTACTCACACGTTGGAAACTTATTTAAAATAAAAATAATATCTTTCATGGCTCAAATATTAAGGAATCTAGAGCCCAAGACGTGAGGAAAGGTCATTTTTGCATAGAAATAGTGGGCCATAAATATATTGAGTTATGTTGTGTGAGAAATAGCATAGACTAATATTATAGCATTTAATGTTTAAAACTCTAAGATTATACACAAAGAACATGTATGGAAATATATATTTTTTTAAACAGATTTTAAACAGACTTTGTACATCGTTTCAAAATATTCCTCCGACTGCATCAAACACCAAATAAAAACCTTTACACTTGACCTTTAAACTGTTAGTGACATGGGGTGGGTGCATAATTACCTGCAACTCAGTAATTAATTGTAAGCATCAAATATCAGAGTGTGTATACCGATTCAAATATACCAAAAACCTAATTTTTGTAATTCTTGCAACTAACTATATAACAAAATCCAGCATGAAGAAAATTAAGTACTGTACATAAACATCCCAATGATATGATATGACATGTACTTTAGATTAGACATGCAGTGTGAGAAATTAATTTTCACACCAATTTGGCTGCTGAATACAGACATTTACCAGCCTGCACTGAAATTTACTGTCCTTCTCAAATGGAACAGTTATTTTCTTTTTTCTATTCCATGATTTGCAAATAGTTTCCATCTGTAATATTAGGCATATAAACTTAACAAACCAACCTGAGATGTACAAATGTTATATACCTCATACAATGGTTTCTGATTTTATTACTAGTACTAGATAATGGTAGATAATGTCAAGTATTCAAGTGATAAATATGTCCCTTGTTAATGATGTTTAATTCATGACCTGACCTTATTTATTGGATGCTTTCCAGAGCTGCTGGAAACAAATCAACTAATCATGGAGGAGCTGCGGGCATCCACAAACACTTATTTGGACTTGGTCAGAGTTTGATCAGCGATGGCAATATACTCAGGAATATACTCATATGAACCTACCTCCCTCATGACCATTTGAGTAAAAAAACGGAACAATCAGGTCTTACCAGCCTTAAATCCTGAGGATGTATGACAACTATTTCATCAGATTATTAACTCTGAACCATGGATTATTATAATACTATTGTTTCCTAATAATGGCGTCTCAACAGGTTTTTGTATGAGAAATTGACGATCCTAAGAGGGATTTTAGTTTTAAATATTACTGTATTACTATAAAAATTATGTTATCTGGAGGCTAACCTCAATTTTCCCTTTAGTCATAGATGGACAATATTGCATTATATTTTTGTTCAATCATATATGGACAGGTGAGGGATTCTATGTAATGCTGTAATGATATATAATTTTACAGTCATTATTTTAAGTGTTTTTGGTGTCAGGTTTGTAAACGCCTATATAAGAGGGTTAAGGTGAAACAATTTACCTTACATAATTATACATATTTTTTGGGACTGGTTAGACAAAATTTATGCATCATATTTGGGTCAAAAATAGGTTAACACCACGCAGGTTTTAGGACTATAGAACAAATTTTGGGTGTCAAATTGGGTATTATGCCAAGTATTTTTATACTCAAAATTGGTGTTTTAAGGGATGTCCAGGCGGTCTAGGAATTGAGATTTTTTAAATTGAAGTTTTAAGAGATTTTGGGATCAGATTTCATGTATCTGGGTGACCATATATAGACCTGTTATTATAGCGTTTTGATGACACAAAGAAATATGCTATCTTCTAGGTATTGGCAGTCAGGTTCAAATATATCCAGCTGCATTTATTTATTAGGCAAGTTATATAAATGTTTATCAAAATTTCGTAATACAAATTTCTTTCAAATATTTCTGGTGAACTTCCAGCCGTGGACCATTAGCTAATGATGTGTCATTATTTGTAACCATAATGTGTCATTATTTGCAACCATATTCCCTTGTCTCTTGTAGACTTTCATGTAATCACAGGAAATAAAGAACCTAATAACCAAATGAAAGATGTTCATGTGCATTTCCTAGTAAGGATTGAAGCTTATTATGTAATAAAAACTGCAAGATTATCAGTCTGATATCTCCATTATTTTGTTGTCTTATATATTGATTGATGACATCAGAAGTGTTATATTGGTTGACATCAGATGGACATCAGAGATCCCCGGACAGCAGCTGGATATCAAAGATCCCCGGATACCAGATTCTGATGTTCTTGATATCAGGAACAATACTCCTATGACATCAGTTTGATTTCAGTTCCTGATATCAGAAATAGTATCGGTGTGATATCGGCTCAATATCAGAAATGATATCGGCTCAATATCAGAAATGATATCGGCTCAATATCAGAACTGATATCAGAAATAATATTGGTGTGATATGGGCTTTATATCAGAACTCATATCAGAAATGATATCGGTGTGATGTCGGCTCAATATCAGAACTAATATCAGAAATAATATTGGTGTGATATCGGCTCAATATCAGAACTGATATCAGAAATAGTATCAGTGTGATATCGGCTCAATATCAGAACTGATATCAGAAATAATATCGGTCTGATATCGGCTCAATATCAGAACTGATATCAGAAATAATATCGGTCTGATATCGGCTCAATATCAGAACTGATATAAGAAATTATATCGGTATGATATCGGCTCGATATCAGAATTGATATCAGAAATAATATAGGTATGATATCGGCTGAATATCAGAAACTGATATCAGAAATAGTATTGGTCTGATATCGGGCCAATATCAGATCTGATATCAGATCTGATATCGGGCCGACCAAATTTGAGGGTGCAGTCTGATATCGATCGATATCAGATCTGATATCGGGCCGATGGAGTGTCTGATATCGGGCCGATATCAAGGTGATATCGGGTTTCTTGGTGGGTAGTTGCCTATTATGGCCCATTCACATTGCAACTGCCGACTTGGTGTACGGCAATCACACAATCAGAAAAACTAACGTAGAAGATTGTGGTAATGGGCACACACAATTTTTTTTTAATAAATTTTATTGACAAAGTTTCACAGAGTGATAGTTCTCATTCGTCGAAATCGTGAGAGGTTGTACGGCATAGTGTGTTGGTAGAAACATGTTTACACTAGACAGATTTTCCCGTTGTGGACCTGCCGCGCATTGATTATATTCACCGTACGGTGAAATGAACAAATGTTGGTATTTGTTATTGTAGTTTAAGCGAAACATACATGAAATGTACATGACTATCCACAGATTTCCATGGCAATATGGTGACCGAACAGCTCAATTGAACATGTCCAATTGGCCCTGAGGGTTGGAGATTTCAAAACCTCAAAAATTGTTCATTATTTTGTTTCAGAACCTTCAGAAATAGATTTATTGAGCCCAGAAACTTACTGGCTTTTATAGGCCCTATTCTTAGCATGTCAATGCTGAAATTAGAAAAGTATAGAAATATAGGCAAATACGCCAAAATATAGGATTCGCCAATTATCTTAAAATATAGAAATATATAGGGACGATATGTTGCTGAGCAGAACATATCATTTCTTTTGCTGAAACACCATTTAAAGATGTGCAGTAATTATGTGGGGTTTCAATGTCTTGGAAATCCTTCATGCTATTTTGTCAATGTTTCAAAATGGCTTGTGTCAATCACAAATGGCCTGCGTGTGGCTGGTTTACACAGGCCTTATTGGCCTGCGTCTATAAAAAGTTTTCGGGAACACTGCGTTGAGTCGTGGATTAGAAGCGAAACAAATAGATTCAAACTTTTCCATATGGCATATTTTTTTAACTGTGCCTCTAGCCATATAAATATTTTTCTAGATTAACACTCTCTTGGCTGTATGATTTTTTAAAAAAAAATTGACTTTTAAAAAGGTCTCTCACACTGGACACGAGGCAAAATGACCAGTCTGTTCACGAGGTACTGGATAGATTCGTTGCAACTATACTGTACTTGACATCGTTACAACTCTTCACATAAAAAGAGGGAAATGTCTCAAAAGTCGTAGCTAAATTTCTTCCAAAAATCGGTTACTATAATTATTATTTTGGTACAAAGAAAGAATGGTATTTTATTACTTACTTGTGTGATTGAAATCACCTCTGACTTCTGTCATTAAAGTGTAATTTGTGGGCGGGTAAATTTATATGTGGCGGGTGGAGAAAAAAGTTAATTTTGCACTCTGTTTATCTTGTTCTATGATATTGGGAGATTCTACAATATGATGTATAATTAATGTTAATGTCTGGGGAGCAGGGACCTCACATAACTTAATGTCAATCGAATGAGATATAGCTATATATTGTATAGATCATACTAGCATGCTCATTCAATTAAATATAAATAATAATTGATTAATACATTTCAATTGATTAAATAAGATAAATAACATTAAACCCAGAGAAAACGTTAATATTAATATCGTCAGACAAAGAGATGAATGGGGTGGGGGAGATTAAGTAGGATGGCAGTGCATACCTGTCTCTACTATTTGTTACATTAATGGAACTCGTTCATTTATTAGACATTAAGACAAAGCTCTATCTTGTTTTGGTCCAAAAATTTAATTGTGTGATTGGAATCACTTGAACTTCTTTGAGGTGTAATTTGCAGGCGGGTAAATCTCTAAGGCCTACAACACTGACTAACACCTAAATGCTATGAGACAATGCTTAGCCAGGCTAAAGCAAGCCTTAGGCATAGGGCAGAGATGACGTCACAGTGGTGGGGTGCGAATACACACCCTTTACTAAGGCAAACTGAGCCCCATTTGTGTACTCATCAGAAAGCTGTGAAAAATGGGCATCAACGATTAATTTTTTTAAATTTTCGACCCCAGACGCCATCAATACCACCACCATGAATGTAAATCAGCTCTTATCTCGATTTTTAACATTTTCATTACACTTGACCTTTAAGAAATAGCACAGTTATTACCCGGTATGACTAAAAGACGCACAGCACCGAAAACCCACACAGCATCCGCACAGCACCCGCACAGCACCCGCACAGCACCGTTGCTATACTTGTCTTGTGTTCAATCCGGTCCAAATAGATGATATTGGAAAATAAAAATTCTCTCTGTTTTTGCTTACAATTCGTGCCCATATGCATCTAGCATTGAGCAAAATTGGATTCAGTGAGATACCAAGCTATTTTTTTTCTAAATGAAAATACAGATCTAGGAACTCTGTTGACGTTTCATGATGAGAAGTACACATATAATAATGGGTGGTGATTTAAAATCTCTGTCAACATGTCTAAAAGATTTAGAGAGAATTAACTACGTAATTTGATTTAATTCGATCTTGGCGATGTCATATAACAGGCAAAAGAAATTAAGACATTGCGTTGATTCTCCTTTTATTCAGAGTATTTAATAAAGTTGCCCATTCTCACAAGCATAAATTCGAAATAAACCACCAGCAACTTCCACGAATATTACAATATATGACTGGGACATGAATTTTAATTAATGAATTATAAGTGATTTAACGACAGTAGATTAATATAAATATTGCTAACTTCGACAGCTATTTACAGTAAAACTATTTCCGTTATAAAACCCATATTTACAGGCTTATGAGATTCAGATATAGTAATTTGTATCCTCAAATATCATGGTTATCAAATGAATATTTCATGGACAATAGGGCAAAGTGGTGCGTCTAATATTAGTCGCGCAAGTAGCGACGGTGCTGTGCAGATGCTATGCGGGTTTTCGGTGCTGTGCGTCTTTTAGTCAGACCCGTTATTACCTCCAACACATCAACAGAGATCTAAGCCCATGTCAAAAAATATACAAATCCCAATACCTGGTGATGTATACACTCTACCATCCAATCCTTCCAATGAGTGATTAGTTGTATTAGATACATCCAATAAATATATTCAGTAGTCCTATCAGTTCCTTACCATGTGGAGAATATCATTTGATAGTTACTTGGAATAAATCTGCCACTAACACTTACCTCCCATAATTAAATGGTGGCCAGTGAGTTATTAAGGAGAGAATTAACACAGTCTGCTCCTCCAAGATGTACATGTACCTACCTGTTTAGTTACAAATATGATACCTCAGATCAGATTATCATATTGGTATGTATGTATATGTGCAGTCACCCTACCTATGGTTTGGTAATCTGGTCTAGTTGGATGAACCGGCAGTGATAGGTGAAATATCTATACTTGTATACAACGCTCCGCTCCGGTTTGGTTGACCTGGAAAATCTTAAGACCTCAATGTTTATTTTAAGACCTCTCAATGTTTTAGTATGTATATATCTGCAGACTAAGGGACTGTTCATTTTAACCACTGGGGTGGGGATGGGGGGAGGAGACTTTTGTAGGGGGGCAGCTTTTTTGTGCAGACTCTAAGGGAAGGGGTGGGACAGGCCATCTTTTTTTGCAGAGACTCTGAAGGGGGACTCATTTTCAATGATGTGGGGGAGGGGGGGGGGGGAGTGTCAGGACAATTTTGCACAAATTGTCAAGGGCGCCAAGAAAAAAAGGGCCAAGAGTGTTTGCACAAGACTTTAAGGGCAGGTCAAACATTTTCTTTAAGAATCTTTTAAGAATTTAGGAGTTTTTTTTTGTGTTTCCCAAGCTATGAAAAAGGCAAGTTGTTGTTGCAAGGAGTTGTTGTGATCGGTTCACTTGCTATATGAAAATAAGTCCCCGAGATCTTTACAGTTTACAGCTGTTATATAGTAAAAATCAAGGTTGCAGCACCAATTAGAGGTTCAGATAATATCAGGTAGCTGACCCCTCGGTAAGCTAGTGTGAGTGAGCATTAGTCACCATCTCAATTTAAAAATAAGATGTAATTACAGTTGTGTAACCATGTAGTCTTTGTAAAATAAAGAATTCATCAGCATTATTATAACTAAAACCGCATGTCTCTTTGTACTCAGATATACATGTGTACACAATGGGCTAGTTTCGTCAAACTACCTGACAAACCATACCAGATCTATGGTGACAACCTGGAATTCATTAGATAGTAATACCAGGAAACTAAATTAACTAGATCTCAAAAGTATCTAAAAGGTGCTAAGAGGACCACATGCTCCAGGTATCCACACAACCCCGCCTCCCTCAACACCTATGACCTCATGACTAATCTACTGTACATGAAAATATTATAATTATTGTACAGTTCCTAAGGCAGTTGGTGGGAAGAACGTCTCATCGTAATACAATGATTTCTGTACTACTGCCAAAATGAACAAATGAAAAAACAAAACAAAATATGGTCCTATGAACATGGCCATGTCACCCAAATGCAGCAATTATCCTGCATAGTAAATGATAATAACATCTAAAAGACATAACATGAAACAGGGGTAAAAGAAAATAAACTGTAGATATTGTAAATTGTGCACAAATACATCTAAACATATGATAACAAGGAAATATTAGCTGAAGAAGAAAATTAGCTGCTAGGTGGCGTGTTAGTTGACACCCACATATATCTATGAGGCAGCATCGTTAGAGAAGAGGGTCGTAGACTTCTACTTCAGACATGATAAAAACCTGTCCTACTGTGAATGTAAGTTAATTGCAAGTATTATAATAACATTGTCAAATGCCTCTAAACTCATCAAGGTCATTATATTGCTTTAGACCCAGTTTGGTCAGATTTGGGGGTGTAATTTTGTCACAATAGACCATGGCAATCACTTCTGGCAACTTCAGGTAAGGAATGAGGGTTATAGACGTCAAAAGAACTGGTAAATAAAAGTCAGTAAGTGGTTAATAACAGTTGAATCTGACCAAACCAGGTCTAAAAGCACTAATACCCTCGGTTTTGGATGGTCTAAGGGGTCTGTTGCCTGGTGGAAATTCTCGGGGCTAAAGCCCCTCGAATTGTCAACCAGGCAACAGACCCCTCAGACCACCCAAAACCTCAGGTAATAATGCTATAATGGCAGTAATAATACTATATATCATGAGCTTGTCGCTACATTACTTTGACAATGAGTTTATCTAACTTCAAAGTTTGATATAAAGGTGTCCCACTGAGAAAGTATAACGTTTGTTGCAAGTTTTTTAATACTTTTATTCATGTAACTTCATAACATTGAGAAATACATCTAAATAGAGCAGTAACAGAAATGTGTCGGACCTCCAAAACATTCCACATAGAAGAAGAGTATGAACACTGGTTCACTAAGCTTTTTACCATTGCTGACAATAGGTGAATGGTTGAAGATTTTAAAATATAATCATATTTGAAAACATGAGATTTATTTTATGTATGGACAAAACATAAGTTTGACGCATCACATCACCATAGAATCTAGGTCGTCATAGATAATTGTATAAAATGATACCAAGCAAATCAAAATCCAATATGGTGGCTGTACAGTTGCCTCCTACTCACACAATGCAATCCTGATAATTCAAAATTGTGTAAACTTTAGAAGAGTCAATCTTTTCCTCAAACTGACTGTATAGCCTTAAGGCTTCAGAAACCTTCTCACTCTGGATACAAGTACCAGAAAATGCTTCCTGGAAATTGACAATATTTTCAGCAACGCGACACACCTCTACCTGGGTTTGTTCAGGTACCTGACTGAGTAGTTCTTCAATCAAACAAGAAGCAATTGCTGGACTATCTGCATACAAGGGTAGCAGACGAGGTCCAAACCTTCCGAGGGCCAAACAACCATATCCAACAACCTTTGCACCTTTGAAGGCAACATATGCACACATCACAATGTTATCCAGGTACTTTTGGATCTGGCTTTCTCTTTTGCATGGCTGGATACTCATGTCATACTCAAGTAGCCTTGGCAGAAATGCCTTCTGGTATGGTAGAATGTCATGTCCTGAAAGAGATTTTTTTTCTGAAATTGTAATAGTTGTAAACATGCTTATCAGTAGATAAAAAGATGATACTTTGAATCCATTCTTTTTATAGATTTCGATGGTGTTTTTGTCATTCACAGAGTTGAGGATGATGTTTCGGTTTCCCAAATGTTCCTTGCAGAGGTTGAATAGTTGCTTTCCAATGCCTTTGCCCCTGTAACCTTTCTTAACAACAAAGTTCTCAAGTGATCCTCGCACATTGTCCATAATGGTGGAGTGACAGTGGCCTGTGCAAAAAAACAATAATTGCCCTCTTCATCTCCTGTTATAACTATTTTATATACAGTTGGTGTGATTCAATAATATTAACTCATAGGTAGAAGGGATGTAACACCAAAGCCAGAAAAATAAGATTGATAAAGGTGGTGACTACATGGTTGTTTATTAAATATGTAACTAATATTTTGAAACTTGTTGTGTCTTCATCAGAGATGTTCCTAGACAATGTAACCATGTGAACATGGTTATAATTACAATTAGCATTAACAAGTAATTGCATTTAGTTTAATTATAGTACCAAAGATCATTGGGCATATAAGTTTGAAATAATTTAAAGCTGCATTCTCAGCTATTACAACAAATTATATAACAAATCTCATAAAAGTCACTCATATGATGATTTATAGGAACAAATATATCAATATTCTGCTGTTATATGTATAAGTTTAATCACTGAGAGAAAACTGCCACCGATGAACGATAATAAGGGAAGTCATTACCTGGCTTATACAGGACATGGTGTAGGGTCATATGTTCTTGGTTTGCCTTTTTGTGGTGGATTATATTCTGCCATCTCTGCAGGCTCACCGTTATTAGTTAATTCAGTTTTTACCTTATACTGTTGGAGCTACCGCATCACTTACTACTCATTTTTAAAACATGACTAAGATGCTCTATTCCTCATCACTGACTGATAGATATACACCCTTTTGATATCTGCAATATTGGTGACCATGCAAGATTCTAATCTTGGGGGATGGTTTGCAAATAATTTAAATAAATAATATCAAATGCTGGGAAGCTCACTCTGTGAAGTTGCTTAACCTACCGATTAGTTCTCCTGATGATGTGACAGCAACATAAGATCCTTCAGGGTCAGCATTAAAAAAAGTCAGGATTATTTCTGTGGTTAAATACCATCCTTCTCCATACCAAGAGCGGTTACTTCATTAATATCTTCTTTGCGTCCTTTTCTGATTGTGTATTCTTTTTCATGAGACATTATGTATCACTGTCATGGGAGATATAGCCTGAAAGTAATTTGTCCATGCATGTATCAATTTCTCTCTCAGTAAAAATGGTTATATGATGTAAGAAAGGACTAAAACAATTAACAATTTCATACAAATGCAGAAATAAATCATCTAAAATCTTGAGGTATATTGAGGGAAGAGTCTTGATGTTCACCTATGTGACAGTAGTAGTTTGCAGTACTGCCACTACTGGTCATGGTGCACCCTTCCTCTTGTTGCATGCCCTTGTACAAGGCCATATACACTTTGCGGCATCTTGATATTAATATCGCAGATGTAAGATTTTAATTTTTTATTTTAAATTTTCAATATTTTCCAAATGTGTTTTCTCACTGAAACCCTTAGCATTTTTTCATCTTTTTGGTGTTTAGCGCTGCTAGTTGTACACATACGTCTACCAAATTTCGTGGCTGTATATCAAATACATGTATTAATGAATATGGTCAATTCTATTTTTTTGGGCATCCATAAGGTTTTCACATCATATCTTAAGAAATATTGACTTTTGACATGATTTGTGTTGTTCATTAGATCCGCCATTAGAAATGCTACAATCCGAACCCTACTTTTGGGGGTCTAAAATGATTATTGAAAATTTCAGCTTTAAAAAACCTCCTTAAATGGGTCATTTTTACAATAAGGTACCAAAAAAGATCCATTTCCCATGTAAAAAGAACATAATAAATGTATGTATGTAGATCAAATTAGTAATAATTCTGTAGGCAAAATACTTTTATGTATTATATTATGCTTTTAGAGATTCTATTTGAATATTTTATATGTCTCTTTTAGAGGTATGTAATAGTCAACCCTAGGCATACCGTGCGTATGCCTAGACATTGATTTCTCAATTTAATATTAATTATAAATGTTTTTTAGGCGAATATGTATTCATATGATATAAGAAGTACTCTAGTTTCAAAGGACACCAGAACAAATTATCCATCTACCACGGTTTTCTGCTTATTAACGAAAAAGTAAAGAGACATACACTATAGTCAACTTTTCTGCATACCATGTGTATGCATTTTTTATATCCATATCGCAGCAAATTAATGTATGAATTTTAACTTTAAACATGTATTCATAAATTGGACTTTTATTCAAGGTATTAAACAAGGTATATCCCATTTATGTTGCCAAAACACGCTTAAAATAATTATCAAGATTATCAGAAACATGCCATGAGTATGCATATACCGTGCGTATGCCATTATAAGAGAATGTGGAGATGTAAGACAATTAGACTTCATGATATTCATAAAGAATATAAATAAATGTTAAGACGTCCTAGCTGCTTTAAGTAAAGTCAATCAGAACTTATATACTGGTCTTTTTTCCTATTTAAAGTCACCCATTTTAAAAATATACCTTAGTTTAGAAGAAATCATCATTAGGATGCCCCAGGGTAATAAAAATGCGATTGAACAAAATCCTTCAGTACCAAATTATATTTGATCCCATCCAGGCCATTTATAAGAGCATATATATGTACAGACTTACTATTGTATGCTTTGTAGAATACATTATATAAAACCTGTATAGAGTGGCATACTCACGGCACATCTTCTTTAATGCCATAATTATTCATAATTTATATTTATTAAAACCACTTCTAATGCAATAAGTCGATCTAAATTGTTACTTGAAAGTGCCAAGTTCAAATATGACTCTGATATGCTTCACACATGTTTCCAAACAAAATACCCATCCCATGCATGTGCCTGAATATGCATACCATACGTATGCCTAGAATGAAAGAGAAATCTCTATTGGAAATAAATATTTAGTCCTTGTATTTAATAGAAATTATATCAGATAAAGGAGTCGCACTAAAATTTTTATCCATAGAGTTATATACTATAATAAAAGAAGCCAACTGCTGTTTGAACTTAATTAAACTGTAAGGCCCATGTTTTTCTCATGTGTTATACCGTGCGTATGCCTTAGGCTAGGAGCTTATAAAGTATTGAAAAATTCTATGAATTTCTGCTCAAATTTGACAACACATGTCAGACATACTCAACTACAAAAGGAAACAGACCAATAATTCTTTGTCATTGATATGGTAAAGTTAATCGCAACTATGTAACATATACTCAAAATACTATGATTTCCAAAAAGAAACACCTGATTTCGAATCCATAGTTATTATCTAAAATTAATTTATTCAAATATCTGTGACTCTGAGACAATGATATATATACATGTTTATCATATTATGAAAAAGAAATCAATATATGAATAGACTTATATAGTAAAATTAGCAAAAATTTGAATAAATCAAATGGCATAAGCATGGTATCCTTACATTGGGCTTCATTTGTCCCATCTCCATAACTCAGATAATATCCAGAGATAGTCTTACCAATTTATTCACAAAAACCCTTCAAAACATCTTTTTTCCTGATATAACAATAACTTCTGATTCAGACCTATTTGAAAAATGACCATTTTTCACCACCCTGGACGCCAAAATATTAGAATTGACCATATATGAGATTATCCTAAGCACTATATTTAAATATAACTACTTTAATAGTGACTGACCCTCAAGAAATATGACTAAAATTGTGTTCATATGCTTGATTCCATCTTTTCTTACATATGATATATCTCAAAATCATTTTTGGCAACTTGTGGTGATTTTTCTGAAAAATGATATGTTAATATATGTTAATATGTCATGTTTGAAAGCCCACAGCCAGTTGGCTGATTCTACTCCCTCTTAGTAATTACTTCCCTACTAAAGTATATAATTTGTTACTGAGTTTGAAGAAAAATCTAAATCTTACATGCTGCAATATTTTTTTTGTTTTTGCTAAACGTTTTTATTCAGTTTCCTGCCTTCTTGGCTCCATACATGCTAAGACATATTATGATAACATTTTTTTATTCCATTTTTTTGGAAGTAATAAGACTCAGAGTAACAATGAACATGGCAAGATTTTGGGACGAAGCAATACATTGGAGAGTAGATCCTGTGTTGGACTGTCAGTTAGATGGGGTACATTATTTATTCACTCACACTACATGCTGCAATATTAATAATATAGCAGTGAAACATAACTCCCACCCCATGTTTAAAGCTGCATTCTTAGCTATATATTAAACAAGAATCAAACTCTTGGTCATGCGATTACCTGTATGACTGCATTCATCAATATTCTGCAACTGAATAACAACTGAATAATTGACCCAAATACTTTAAGAAATAGCACAGTTATCACCTTCAACACATCAACAGAGATCTAACCCCATGTCTAACAATATACAATCCCAATACCTGGCAATGTATACACTCTACCCTCCAATCCTTCCAATGAGTGATTAGTTGTATTAGATACATCCAATAAATATATTCACTAGTCCTTTTGATTCCTTACAATAGTTGCTTGGAATAAATCTGCCAGTACCACTTACCTCCCAAAACGTAATGGTCACCAGTGAGTTATTTCAGAGGGATTTGATACTGTCTGCTCCTCCTATACATGTCTCAAGTACCTACCTGTTTAGTGATAGGTGATATATGTATGCTTGTATATGATGCTCTGGGTTGGTTGACCCAGAAAATCTCGAGACCTCAAGGTCTATTTTAAGACCTCAATTTGGTAGCATGTATATCTCTGCAGATTAA
The DNA here is from genome assembly GCA_942159475.1 of Sthenelais limicola. Lineage (NCBI taxonomy): Eukaryota > Metazoa > Annelida > Polychaeta > Phyllodocida > Sigalionidae > Sthenelais > Sthenelais limicola. Next base: position 110,308,605 of record OW804098.1, read on the forward strand.
GGGACTGTTCATCTTAACCACTGGGGTGGAGGGGGGAGGGGAGAGGAGACATTTCAGGGAGGCACTTTTTTGTACAGACTCTGAAGGGGGGGAAGGGCCATATTTTTGCACGAACTCTGAAGTGGGGGTGGTCGCCTTTTTTGTGCAGAATCTAAAAGTGTGCATGTCTTTGTGAGGGGGAGGCATCAATTTTGCTTAACGCATGACCAATTTCAATGATGTGGGAGGGGGTGTCAGAAATATTGCACATACTTTCAGGGGGGGGGCAAGAAAAAGGGGGGAACTAGGAAATTATGCACAAGTCGTTAAGGTTAGGTCATACAATTTGCACAAGAACTTTTTTCGTAAATTCTCCCCTCCCCCGCCCAGTGGTAAATTTTGAACAGTCCCTAAATCAGGCGTGAGAAGGCCTCATATTCAACATATGGTCAAGTAGTCTTATTTTTAATGACTTCATTCAAAGTTGGCCATGTCATTAAAATTCAGTAATTATGCAGCATAGTCAATGATAATAACATCTAAAAAACATAATAAACACCGGTTAAAAAAAACTGCAGATATTGTAAATTGTGCACAAATACATCTAAACATATTATAACTAGGAAATATTAGCTGCAGAAGAAAATTGGCAGCTAGGTGGCATGTTAGATGACACCCACATATATCTTTAAGGCAGCACCTTTAGAAAAGAGGGTCGTAGACTTCTACTTCAAAAATGATAAAAATCTGTCCTACTGTTAATGTGAATATGTTGCAAGTATTATGTTAACATTTTCAAATTCCTCTAAGCACATCAAGGTGGTTATATTGCTATGGAGGTAATGATATTATATATCATGTGTTTGTCACTACATTACCTTGACAATGTGTTTATCTAACTTCAAAGTTTGATATAATAGTTGGGTCATCTGGAGCACTTCTGTGACCGTTGAGAGCGAAGGTTGGTTTCTCAGTGGATTTGACATCTATGAAGGGCAAATAAAAAAATGAGCGGGGGCGACCCTCGCAAAAGTGCAGGGAAACCCTGTGAGAGCCCAAAATCCAAAATGGCCGCCGTCAACCATTATGACAATTTATATTTCAATGGTTTGGCCTACCATGCAGTCCAGTATATGCTTATTAGGGTTTTGGGGGGTTGAGGAATTTATATCTGATATCAGTTTGATGATTTGACCTTGCTTTGACCTTCAAATCCAAGATATCTGACAATTTTCAGCTCACTAGGGTCAAATTTTCAAAGTCATCATAGAACCTTCCTAGTAGGCTCTTATGAAAGCTCTTATGATGCTTAATTGGGTTAAGGAAAGTGAAAGTACAATTAAGACAACAATAGTTAGCACTGCATATGGGAAACTCACCCCCAAAGCCCCCTAGGGGTAAAAGAACAAACCCCTTTTCAGACTGATAACCTTTCAGGTATAGTCTAGGAGAAATTAGACCTGGGACAAATTGTAAAAGACAGTTTCTGAACATTTTTGGGTACATTTAATATCCCTTATTAATATACTAAAAGGCCCAGAAAATCTAGGTCAGGGAAAATGACCAAAACCACATACAACAAAATGGCTGCCACTAAAACTTTGGAACATCATTACTTGGGGTATAGTCAAGATATATTCAAGTGCAAATACTTGAATTTGACCCTAGTGAGCTGAAAATTGTCAGCCATCTTGGATTTGAAGGTCAAAGCAAGGTCAAATCATCAAACTGATATCAGATATAAATTCCTCAACCCCCAAAACCCTAATAAGCATATACTGGACTGCATGGTAGGCCAAACCATTGAAATATAAATTGTCATAATGGTTGACAGCGGCCATTTTGGATTTTGGGCTCTCACTGGGTTTCCCCGCACTTTTGCGAGGGTCGCCCCCGCTCATTTTTTTATTTGCCCTTCATGGATGTCAAATCCACTGAGAAACCAACCTTCGCTCTCAACGGTCACAGAAGTGCTCCAGATGACCCAACTATAAAGCTGTTCCACTGAGAAAGTATAACTTTCATTGCAAGTTTTTTAAAGTGACTCTTCTCGCTGTTCTGGGCTAGAATCACGAGTAACGGAATTTCTTCCCAATATTCTACTATGTTGTGCGTCTGAACCTACCTAACTAATCCCTGGAGATACGGAAATTATATATTTCATACTTTAACAGATATTTAACCGTAAAGAGAGGGAATTTATTTATAGCTGCCGTCACAAATTCGGGTGGGCGACCGTTGCAGTTAGTGAGTTTGTCATGCGCAGTAGGTCATAGGACCCAGGTTGCGCAGATGCACTTAGGATGCGCAGCCCTTGCACGGCCACGGACTACATCCGGATTCAGGGAAAAGTGCAGCCAGTGTAAGCCAGCCTTGCACATCCGGCTGCACTTTGGCTGCACTTTGGCTTGGCTGCACTTTGGTTGCACTTTGGTTGCACATTCGGCTGCACTTTGGTTGCACTTTGGTTGCACATCTGGTTGCACTTTGGTTGCCCATCCGGCTGCACATTTTAGTATGCCTAGGGCAGGTAGGGTATTGCAGGTGGGGCTCAGATTACTTCGGATCAACTTAAATTGTTAATTCTTATTATGAAAATTTGTTAGTATAAATTTACTCCTACCATTCCCATGAAGTACTGTTTGCCAGATTGAACATCTACAGCCCAGATAGCTTTTAAAGGTACAACAGCATAAGTTGCATCCTTTTATTCATCAATTATGATCAGCACTGGCCCTGCATGTTTGAATCATTTCAATGGTTGATGAGTTTGGACACTCCCAGCTGACTAGCCACAATCATATGTACAGTTAAATGGGTGGTTTAATCAGGTCGATTCCCAACATCATACATATACATATAAGAATATAAGAATATCACTTATGGTATTCATAAGTATTTGTTGGACAATATCAATAGTGTATAAATGCCACATTAGTGTATTAGCAGTACCTTTATTGTTAAAGAAATTATAAATGCAATGCAGTGACCTGTCACGCCACCTAGTGTAAAAACAAGTACTGCCACCTGGTGGTAACAAGTCGCACAATAGGGAACCTAGGACAAGATGTACCATGTATTGAGAATGATTGGTTGTATTATATTCAAGTCTACCAGCGTCCAAGCTGCATAAGTTATTCATACATTCATAATGTTATATCAACAAACTGTCACCCTTGCTGCTGCCTTTATCATTACCATTACTGGAATGGTTATTTAGCTATAACTTTCCTTCTAATGGGGATATTTTCACAAACTAAAAAGTACCGTCACCCTTATGTCGAGGCCTATCAAGTACAAAATAGTTTAAAACATTATGTGCATATTTGTTTTATTCATTTTTAATTTAAATCCTCATTTATGTACAAATATGTACCATCATCCCCCCCACCCTGTGTAAAAGATTTACTAATAATCAGAACGGTCCAAAACTTGGCAGTTTAATATGCATATATATAAGGTTGATAAATAATAACAAACCAACTGATTAATGTAAAAAATATTTTTGGTTATTCAGAGAGGTGCTAGGGGCGTAAATGTAGGCGAATTTGTGGAAATGGCCAACTACATGCAGAGGAGTAGGAGAGTGAAGAAGAGGGTGTAGGATTAGGACAGGGGAGGGGGAGGGAAAGAAGAGGGGGGAGAGAGGAGGGAAGGGAGAGAGGGGAGGGAGAGAAAGTGGGGAGGGGGAGCATGAGAAAAAGGGGTGGGAGAGGGGGGGAATCAGAGATGGGGTTGGGAGAGAAAAACAGGTATGAAAGACGGAGAAGAGGGGGAGGGAAAATAGGGAGAGGTGGAAGTATGGGGAGAGAGGGTGGCCGTCCTTCATGCAGAGGACTGGGAGAGTGAAGAAGAGGGCGTAGGAATAGGAGAGGGGGAGGAGGAGGGAAAGAAGAGGGGGGAGAAAGGAGGGAGAGGATGTGAGGGAAGCAGAGAGGGGAGGGAGAGGAAGCGGGATGTGGAGCATGAGGAAGAGGGGAGGGAGAAGTGGGGTATCGGAGATGAGGTTGGGAGAGAAAAACAGGTAAGAGGGGGAGGGAAAAGAGGGAGAGGGGGAAGTGTGGGGAGAGAGGGTGGGGGGATCGTCCTACCTTTATTGACATAACAGTAGTTTCCCTCATATCTTTCTTATTTAAGTATCAGCGTTGATAAAACTACATATTTGCGGGTAGAAAAGCATACTCTTTCAGAATTTAAACATCTTGGCCCTCCCCTTCCTCTCTCTGTCTGTCGATATTAATTATGCATCACATTGTAAAATCTCCCAATATTATAGAACAAGATAAAGGCCAAACAGTAACAAAAAACTAACAAAAATGCAAAACCTTTACCAGGTCGTTTTCATGGATTGTATAGCTATCAATTTCCTACTGTTCAAATTACATTTTTATCTTGATATATTTCAGTCGGTCATTATTCCTTTATTCTCACAACCTTTAACATAGCCTAAATGGCATTGTTACATGTGTGCTACAAACTTGTTGACTACATATTAGAGGTATGTGTATTCCTGTGAGCTATAAATAGAGACATCTATTGTAATAGACCATTGTGTGGTCGCGTGGCTTATGTAGGGCCTACTAGGAGTGTATTCCATGGCTGTGCGAGGGACGTGCCACCGAAATACGGCCGCCGGGCGCACTATATACCTACCATAAGTATACATTATCTGTATTTATTGTGGTCGAGATATGAGGTTGTAAAAGTGGTGCACATATAATTGAACGTTGTTGTTTTGCTGCATGTTTGGTATTGGTATGAAATGTGTGATAGTAATTGGAATGCCAGGGATGGTAGGAAAGAGGTACGTTTGAGAGAGAGAGAGTGCGTGTGTGTACGTAGTTAAAAGATAAAAATAACAACTGGATTTGTCTCATGAAACTACAAGTAGTTTGCTCGGTGACAAACACACTTCCCCACTAACCCTCTGCCTCCCCTCTTCTCTTTCTGCATTGTACTCTCTCTCTTCTATTATATCATGGAAATTGGAAATTTTAAGAAAATAAGTCCGGAAATTAGGTGGATTTGTGTCAAAGAAAATAAATGAAAAAGAAGGGAAAATGGGGCCGGAAAACAAGCAAAGAGAAAGACATGAATGCGGCCGAAAAAACTGTCGAAAAAACTGCCAAAATGCGGCCGAAAAAGCGGCCGAAAACGGCAACACACGGCCCGTAATTTATGGATGGATGGAACCAACTCATAGGTGTTAATAGTTGTGGTGAACAGTGCCTTTGCAGTGTACAGCCCCTCTCGCGCGGGAACATGTAGTGCGGCTGTACAAAAAAGCTAGCGCAGCCGCCGGGCACACTAGACCAGCGGCCGGTGGTCAAGCTGAAGACTACCGTCCCCGTGCGAGGCCCGTACAGCTTGGCAGCAGACGTAGTATTCTGGCACCTTTCCCGCATCGGACGGCAGGTGCCGTGTCACTCGGGGAGAGGTTCCTCCAGTCACAGGTTAGCTGACCCAGCTTGGCCAGTGTTTATAAACAAACAGGCACGGTTTTGTAACTAGTTTTTCAAAGTTTTAATGAATGACCAAATAATACATTTAATGTAAAAGTCAATAGGCAAGGGAGAGAGCTAAGTTAGAACAAAAAAATAGGTGTGACACTGGCCATATTGCGATTTGAGCTAGATTGACAGTTCTCCTCAACCACATTGTGACCCAGTTCTATGAATTCAAACTGCCATGGAGGCGGTGCAAGGACGAGTAAGGCAAGTTACAAAAGGATTGTATTTTCACAGGAAATGGGAAACCTAAAAGCAAAATAAGATCATGATAGGGCTAAGAAGGTTTGATTTAGTCGTTGGAGGTATTATCAAGGCGATTCTTGACTACTCCCAAACTTGTATTTTTAACTATCTTAGCCACTTTAATACTTTTATTCATGTAACTTCATAACATTCAGAAGTAACAGAAATGTGTCTAGTGCAAGTCTGACTTCCCAAACCATCCGAATAGAACGAGAGCATGAACACGGTTTCATTGAGCTGTTTACCATTGCTGACAATAGGTGCATGGTTGAAGATTTCGAGATATAATCATATTTGAAAACATGAGATTTATTTTATGTATGTACGAAACATATGTTTGACCCATCACATGACCATATCATCTAGATCGTCATAGATAATTGTATAAAATGATACCAAGCAAATAAAAATCCAATATGGTGGCTCTACAGTTGCCTACTACTTACACAATGCAATTCTGGGAATTCAAAATTGTGTAAACTTTAGAAGAGTCAATCTTTTCCTCAAACTGACTGTATAGTCTTAAAACTTCGAAAATCTTCTCACTCTGGATACAAGTACCAGAAAATGCTTCCTTGATGTTGAGAATATTTTCAGCAACGCGACACACCTCTACCTGTGTTTGTTCATGTACCTGACTGAATAGTTCTTCAATCAAACAAGAAGCAATTGCTGGACTATCTGCATACAAGGGTAGCAGACGAGGTCCAAACCTCCCGGGGGCCAAACAACCATATCCAACAACCTTTGCACCTTTGAAGGCAACATATGCACACATCACAATGTTATCCAGGTACTTTTGGATCTGGCTTTCTCTTTTGCATGGCTGGATACTTATGTCATACTCAAGTAGCCTTGGCAGAAATGCCTTCTGGTATGGTAGAATGTCATGTCCTGTAAGAGATCTTTTTTCTGAAATTGTAATAGTTGTAAACATGCTTATCAGTAGATAAAAAGATGATACATTGAATCCATTCTTTTTATAGATTTCAATGGTGTTTTTGTCATTCACAGAGTTGAGGATGATGTTTTGGTTTCCCAAATGTTCCTTGCAGAGGTTGAATAGTTGCTTTCCAATGCCTTTGCCCCTGTAACCTTTCTTGACAACAAAGTTCTCAAGTGATCCTCGCACATTATCCATAATGGTGGAGTGACAGTGGCCTGTGCAAAAAAACAATAATTGCCCTCTTCATCTCCTGTTATAACTATTTTATATACAGTTGGTGTGATTCAATAATGTTAACTCATAGGTAGAAGGGATGTAACACCAAAGCCAGAAAAATAAGATTGATAAAGGTGGTGACTACATGGTTGTTTATTAAATATGTAACTAATATTTTCAAACTTGTTGTGTCTTCATCAGAGATGTTCCTAGACAATGTAACCATGTGAACATGGTTATAGTTACTATTAGCATTAACAAGTAATTGCATTTAGTTTAATTATAGTACCAAAGATCATTGGGCATATAAGTTTGAAATAATTCAAAGCTGCATTCTCAGCTATTACAACAAATTATATAACAAATCTCATAAAAGTCACTCATATGATGATTTATACGAACAAATATATCAATATTCTGCTGTTATATGTATAAAATAATTTGAAGTTTAATCACTGAGAGAAAACTGCCACCGATGAACGATAATAAGGGAAGTCATTACCTGGCTTATACAGGACATGGTGTAGGGTCATATGTTCTTGGTTTGCCTTTTTGTGGTGGATTATATTCTGCCATCTCTGCAGGCGCACCGTTATTAGTTAATTCAGTTTTTACCTTATACTGTTGGAGCTACCGCATCACTTACTACTCATTTTCAAAACATGACTAAGATGCTCTATTCTTCATCACTGACTGATAAATATACACCCTTTTGATATCTGCAATATTGGTGACCATGCAAGATTCTAATCTTGGGGGATGGTTTGCAAGTAATTTAAATAAATAATATCAAATGCTGGGAAGCTCACTCTGTGAAGTTGCTTAACCTACCGATTAGTTCTCCTGATGATGTGACAGCAACATAAGATCCTTCAGGGTCAGCATTAAAAAAAGTCATGATTATTTCTGTGAATATATACCATCCTTCCACCATACCAAGAGCTGTTACTTCATTAATATCTTCTTTGCGTCCTTTTCTGATTGTGTATTCTTTTTCATGAGACATTATGTATCACTGTCGTGGGATATATAGCCTGAAACTAATTTGTCCATGAATGTATCAATTTCTCTCTCAGTAAAAATGGTTATATGATGTAAGAAAGGACTAAAACAGTTAACAATTTCATACAAATGCAGAAATAAATCATCTAAAATCTTGAGGTATATTGAGGGAAGGGTCTTGAAGTTCACCTATGTGACAGTAGTTGTTTGCAGTACTGCCACTACTGGTCATGGTGCACCCTTCCTCTTGTTGCATGCCCTTGTACAAGGCCATATACACTTTGGGGCATCTTGATATTAATATCGCAGATGTAAGATTTTAATTTTTTATTTTAAATTTTCAATATTTTCCAAATGTGTTTTCTCACTGAAACCCTTAGCATTTTTTCATCTTTTTGGTGTTTAGCGCTGCTAGTTGTACACATACGTTTACCAAATTTCATGGCTGTATATCAAATACATGTATTAATGAATATGGTCAATTCTATTTTTTGGGGCATCCATAAGGTTTTCACATCATATCTTAAGAAATATTGACTTTTGACATGATTTGTGTTGTTCATTAGATCCGCCATTAGAAATGCTACAATCCGAACCCTACTTTTGGGGGTCTAAAATGATTATTGAAAATTTCAGCTTTAAAAAACCTCCTTAAATGGGTCATTTTTACAATAAGGTACCAAAAAAGATCCATTTCCCATGTAAAAAGAACATAATAAATGTATGTATGTAGATCAAATTTGTAATAATTCTGTAGGCAAAATACTTTTATGTATTATATTATGCTTTTAGAGATTCGATTTGAATATTTTATATGTCTCTTTTAGAGGTATGTAATAGTCAACCCTAGGCATACCGTGCGTATGCCTAGACATTGATTTCTCAATTTGATATTAATTATAAATGTTTTTTAGGCGAATATGTATTCATATGATAGAAGAACTACTCTAGTTTCAAAGGACACCAGAACAAATTATCCATCTACCACGGTTGTCTGCTTATTAACGAAAAAGTAAAGAGACATACACTATAGTCAACTTTTCTGCATACCATGTGTATGCATTTTTTATATCCATATCGCAGCAAATTAATGTATGAATTTTAACTTTAAACATGTATACATAAGTTGGACTTTTATTCAAGGTATTGAACAAGGTATATCCCATTTATGTTGCCAAAACACATTTAAAATAATTATCAAGATTATCAGAAACATGCCATGAGTATGCATATACCGTGCGTATGCCATTATAAGAGAATGTGGAGATGTAAGACAATTGGACTTCATGATATTCATAAAGAATAGAAATAAATGTTAAGACGTCCTAGCTGCTTTAAGTAAAGTCAATCAGAACTTATATACTGGTCTTTTTTCCTATTTAAAGTCACCCATTTTAAAAATATACCTTAGTGTAGAAGAAATCATCATTAGGATGCCCCAGGGTAATAAAAATGCGATTGAACAAAATCCTTAAGTACCAAATTATATTTGATCCCATCCAGGCCATTTATAAGAGCATATATATGTACAGACTTACTATTGTATGCTTTGTAGAATACATTATATAAAACCTGTATAGAGTGGCATACTCACGGCACATCTTCTTTAATGCCATAATTATTAATAATTTATATTTATTAAAACCACTTCTAATGCAATAAGTCGATCTAAATTGTTTCTTGAAAGTGCCAAGTTCAAATATGACTCTGATATGCTTCACACATGTTTCCAAACAAAATACCCATCCCATGCATGTGCCTGAATATGCATACCATATGTATGCCTAGAATGAAAGAGAAATCTCTATTGGAAATAAATATTTAGTCTTTGTATTTAATAGAAAATTATATCAGATAAAGGAGTCGCACTAATTTTTTTTTTTTTTTTTTTTTTTTACAAACTTTATTCAATATGTCAACAAATAACCGTCTCCTCTAGGGGTAGATCACATCTAGGTTACATCTTACCCTCTCTCCTTGTCTTGTGTACGTTCATGGTTTATTACCTTCAACTCATTTTTCCTTGGCGGAAATACAGTTTTCTGATTTCAGCTCATGTATTTTGTTTTAAAACCTTTCATGACTGAACCCATTTCGTCAGCACAGAAAAAATATGGCAAGCCATACAACTCATTACAATGGTCTCAAATCAAATTACACTTTTTGGTATTTATTTTCACCATTCACACACTTCACATAAATCTGCACATACTTTTCTCTTCTTGGACTTCGTTTCTCACCTTTAGAGATCTGTTTTGAAAAATACACAGGCTGTCGCCCAATACTATCCCTTCTTTAATAACTGAGCAAAACATTACTATTAATTCTACCCTTTCGTTCATAACCAAATTTCACTTTATCAATCGGGCAACATGTCTAGATACTCAATGAATATATTCATTCACCTCCAGGCTCAAACTGGACCTGGAGAAATTGACAGGTTACATTATTGAGCCAATACTGCAAATACACAATATAATGCTGATGTCCCTCTGGAATGACACTTAGGGAGCAGAAATTTGTAGCCAACATCTTCCATTTCTCCTGGATTACTTCTTCCTGGCAGTGTGTGTCCCTCACTAGCTCCACATCACCTTGTACAAGTTGTTGGGAGGCTTCACTGTGCACAACACCTTCATGTTCCTCCACTCCATCATCTTGAGCCCGGTACTCATTGGGCACAATTTCCTCTTCAATGCTCTCATTGGGCACAACTTCTTCACACTGTTCCAGCCGCTCTTTGGCCTTCAACAGGCGGAACAGCTGGGCAAAGGAGTCCATCCGTCTTTGGTGGTATCTTTCGGTCTGATCTGCCATACACTCAATCAAGTCGAGTACAGATTCCATTGTTCCAGAGGATCCTCAAAACTATTTATGTACTTCCAACAATAAACACTAGGTAGTGCCACCCGCCTCTTCCAGGGTGAGCGATAAGTGGGGGGAGAGCTTTCGAGCCCAATCAGTTTAATCAAGTCCTAATCCTCTTTTTCTGAATTTTCCTGGCGTTACAGCTTTAGTATTAATCCTAGTGGGTCTAATCCCTTAACTGTGAAGCCTCGGAGCAACTCTGAGGGTTGAGTAGTCCTAGTTTTCTCTTGGAGCCTTGCTCGTCACTGTTGGAGAATCCTGAGAGTCTTAATATTGAAACGTAAATAAATCCGCAAGGATGACTTTGTACGTTCCCCTGGTCTGAAAAAAAAAGCTAGAACAAAGGGAGCACGATGTGCCTCTGTCTAACTACCTCAAAATCCAAACCGGAAGCACTAAATTTTTTATCCATAGAGTTATATACTATAATAAAAGAAGCCAACTGCTGTTTGAACTTAATTAAACTGTAAGGCCCATGTTTTTCTCATGTGTTATACCGTGCGTATGCCTTAGGCTAGGAGCTTATAAAGTATTGAAAAATTCTGCTCAAATTTGACAACACATGTCAGACATACTCAACTACAAAAGGAAACAGACCAATAATTATTTGTCATTGATATGGTAAAGTTAATCGCAACTATGTAACATATACTCAAAATACTATGATTTCCAAAAAGAAACACCTGATTTCGAATCCATAGTTATTATCTAAAATTAATTCATTCAAATATCTGTGACTCTGAGACAATGATATATATATATATGTTTATCATATTATGAAAAAGAAATCAAGATATGAATAGACTTATATAGTAAAATTAGCAAAAATTTGAATAAATCAAATGGCATAAGCATGGTATACTTACATTGGGCTTCATTTGTCCCATCTCCATAACTCAGATAATATCCAGAGATAGTCTTACCAATTTATGCACAAAAACCCTTCAAAACATCTTTTTTCCTGATATAACAATAACTTCTGATTCAGACCTATTTGAAAAATGACCATTTTTCACCACCCTGGACGCCAAAATATTAGAATTGACCATATATGAGATTATCCTAAGCACTATATTTAATATAACTACTTTAATAGTGACTGACCCTCAAGAAATATTACTAAAATTGTGTTCATATGCTTGATTCCATCTTTTCTTACATATGATATATCTCAAAATCATTTTTGGCAACTTGTGGGGATTTTTCTGAAAAATAATATGTTAATATATGTTAATATGTTAATATGTCATGTTTGAAAGCCCACAGCCAGTTGGCTGATTCTACTCCCTCTTAGTAATTACTTCCCTACTAAAGTATATAATTTGTTACTGAGTTTGAAGAAAAATCTAAATCTTACATGCTGCAATATTAATAATATAGCAGTGAAACATAACTCCCACCCCATGTTTAAAGCTGCATTCTTAGCTATATATTAAACAAGAATCAAAATCTTGGTCATGCGATTACCTGTATGACTGCATTCATCAATATTCTGCAACTGAATAACAACTGAATAATTGACCCAAATACTTTAAGAAATAGCACCGTTATCACCTTCAACACATCAACAGAGATCTAACTCCATGTCTAACAATATACAATCCCAATACCTGGTGATGTATACACTCTACCCTCCAATCCTTCCAATGAGTGATTAGTTGTATTAGATACATCCAATAAATATATTCAGTAGTCCTTTTGATTCCTTACAATAGTTGCTTGGAATAAATCTGCCAGTACCACTTACCTCCCAAAACGTAATGGTCACCACTGAGTTATTTCAGAGGGATTTGATACTGTCTGCTCCTCCTATACATGTCTCAAGTACCTACCTGTTTAGTGATAGGTGATATATGTATGCTTGTATATGATGCTCTGGGTTGGTTGACCCAGAAAATCTCGAGACCTCAAGGTCTATTTTAAGACCTCAATTTGTTAGTATGTATATCTCTGCAGATTAAGGGACTGTTCATCTTAACCACTGGGGTGGAGGGAGGAGGGGAGAGGAGACTTTTCAGGGAGGCACTTTTTTGTACAGACTCTGAATGGGGCGAAGGGCCATATTTTTGCACGAACTCTGAAGTGGGGGTGGTTGCCTTTTTTGTGCAGAATCTAAAAGTGTGCATGTGTTTGTGAGGGGGAGGCATCAATTTTGCTTAACGCATGACCAATTTCAATGATGTGGGAGGGGGTGTCAGAAATATTGCACATACTTTCAGGGGGGGGCAAGAAAAAGGGGGGGGGCCTAGAAATTATGCACAAGTCTTTAAGGTCGGGTCATACAATTTGCACAAGAACTTTTTTCGTAAATTCTCCCCTCCCCACCACTGGTTAATTTTGAACAGTCCCCTAAATCACATGTGAGACGGCCTCATATTCGACATATGGTCAAGTAGTCTTATTTTTAATTATGCAGCATAGTCAATGATAATAACATCTAAAAAACATAACATGAAACACCAGTTGAAAGAAAATGAACTGTAGATAGTGTAAGTTGTGCACAAATACATCTAAACATATATGATAACTAGGAAAAAATAGCTGAAGAAGATATTAGCTGAAGAAAATAATTAGCTGCTAGGTGGCTTGTGTGTTGACAACCACATATATCTTTAAGGCAGCATCTTTAGGGAAGAGGGTTGTAGACTTCTACCTCAGATATGATAAAAATCTGTCCTACTGTTAATGTAAATTACTTACAAGTATTATAATAACATTTTCAAATGCCTCTAAACACAGCAAGGTGGTTATATAGCTATTGCATTCATAATAAACATTATATATCATGTATCATTATGTATATGTTTTTCATTAAATAACCTTGATAACATGTTTATATGACTTCAAAGTTTGATATAAAGCTGTCCCACTGAGAAAGTATAACTTTTGTTGCATATTTTTTATTACTTTTATTCATGTAACTTCATGACATTGAGATATATCTCTAGATAGAGCAATAACAGAAATGTTTCTATTGCAAATCTGACTTCCAAAACCATCCGAATAGAACGAGAGCATGAACACGGTTTCATTGAGCTGTTTACCATTGCTGACAATAGGTGCATGGTTGAAGATTTCAAGATATAATCATATTTGAAAACATGAGATTTATTTTATGTATGTACGAAACATATGTTTGACCCATCACATGACCATATCATCTAGGTCGTCATAGATAATTGTACAAAATGATACCAAGCAAATCAAAATCGAATATGGTGGCTGTACAGTTGCCTACTACTCACACAATGCAATTCTGGTAATTCAAAATTGTGTAAACTTTAGAAGAGTCAATCTTTTCCTCAAACTGACTGTATAATCTTAAGCCTTTGAAAATCTTCTCACTCTGGATACAAGTACCTGAAAATGCTTTCTGGAAATTGACAATATTTTCAGCAACACGACACACCTCTACCTGTGTTTGTTCAGGTACCTGACTGAATAGTTCTTCAATCAAACAAGAAGCAATTGCTGGACTATCTGCATACAAGGGTAGCAGACGAGGTCCAAACCTTCCGAGGGCCAAACAACCATATCCAACAACCTTTGCACCTTTGAAGGCAACATATGCACACATCACAATGTTATCCAGGTACTTTTGGATCTGGCTTTCTCTTTTGCATGGCTGGATACTCATGTCATACTCAAGTAGCCTTGGCAGAAATGCCTTCTGGTATGGTAGAATGTCATGTCCTGAAAGAGATTTTTTTTCTGAAATTGCAATAGTTGTAAACATGCTTATCAGTAGATAAAAAGATGATACTTTGAATCCATTCTTTTTATAGATTTCGATGGTGTTTTTGTCATTCACAGAGTTGAGGATGATGTTTCGGTTTCCCAAATGTTCCTTGCAGAGGTTGAATAGTTGCTTTCCAATGCCTTTGCCCCTGTAACCTTTCTTGACAACAAAGACCTCAAGCGATCCTCGCACATTATCCATAATGGTGGAGTGACAGTGGCCTGTGCAAAAAAACAATAATTGCCCTCTTCATCTCCTGTTATAACTATTTTATATACAGTTGGTTTTAATTCAATAATGTTAACTCATAGGTAGAAGGGATGTAACACCAAAGCCAGAAAAATAAGATTGATAAAGGTAAATATAAATAAGGAAAATAAGGTAAATATAAATGATAAATATGTAACTAATATTTTGAAACTTGTTGTGTCTTCATCAGAGATGTTCCTAGACAATGTAACCATGTGAACATGGTTATAGTTACAATTAGCATTAACAAGTAATTGCATTTAGTTTAATTATAGTACCAAAGATCATTGGGCATATAAGTTTGAAATAATTCAAAGCTGCATTCTCAGCTATTACAACAAATTATATAACAAATCTCATAAAAGTCACTCATATGATGATTTATAGGAACAAATATATCAATATTCTGCTGTTATATGTATAAAATAATTTGAAGTTTAATCACTCAGAGAAAACTGCCACCGATGAACGATAATAAGGGAAGTCATTACCTGGCTTATACAGGATATGGTGTAGGGTCATATGTTCTTGGTTTGCCTTTTTGTGGTGGATTATATTCTGCCATCTCTGCAGGCGCACCGTTATTAGTTAATTCAGTTTTTACCTTATACTGTTGGAGCTACCGCATCACTTACTACTCATTTTCAAAACATGACTAAGATGCTCTATTCTTCATCACTGACTGATAAATATACACCCTTTTGATATCGGCAATATTGGTGACCATGCAAGATTCTAATCTTGGGGGATGGTTTGCAAGTAATTTAAATAAATAATATCAAATGCTGAGAGGCTCACTCTGTGAAGTTGCTAAACCTACCGATTAGTTCTCCTGATGATGTGACAGCAACATAAGATCCTTCAGGGTCAGCATTAAAAAAAGTCAGGATTATTTCTGTGGTTATATACCATCCTTCCTCCATACCAAGAGCTGTTACTTCATTAATATCTTCTTTGCGTCCTTTTCTGATTGTGTATTCTTTTTCATGAGACATTGTGTATCACTGTCGTGGGAGATATAGCCTGAAACTAATTTGTCCATGAATGTATCAATTTCTCTCTCAGTAAAAATGGTTATATGATGTAAGAAAGGACTAAAACAGTTAACAATTTCATACAAATGCAGAAATAAATCATCTAAAATATTGTAATACAAGTTATGAAAGCAATGGAAGCGAGAGTCAATGTTGGAACCAAGGTGACGGACATTGTGTACCGCCCATTTATTAGGATTAAAAAAAAAGAAAAAAAGGTGTATCACAAGTGGTGCCGAACGGGCAAGTGAGGTAGAGAGTGGGGTGGACCTGCAGCGTGCAAGGTGCCACCTGGTGGATAATTGAAACAACAATACTAATGTATAAATATACATCACACATTGTAATACAAGTTATGAAAGCAATGGAAGCGAGAGTCAATGTTGGAACCAAGGTGACGGACATTGTGTACCGCCCAATAACCCAAACTTTTATGTAGAAAAGGAGGCAGCAACAGTTTTTTCGAGGTGTAACTTTCTGTCAGGGGGAGTCGACAAATATAAAAGCACGGCCCAACTCCGCCAGTCCCCCAAATTCCTGATATCCTGGAGGGGAACTCCAAGACTGTAAAGATGGGAGGCGCCACCTCGGCGCAGCGAGTGGGTCCCAGTGAGGTTAGGATCCTTGCCGTTAGCTTGAGCGACCCACTTGACGAACGCCAGAAGATCTGAGTAGCAAACTGGGGTGAAACTGCCTTGGCGAGTTTTGTAGAACAAGTAGGAGTCTGGAGACATGGGGAACAAGGCGAAGTGTCGTCTAAGCAAGGTAACAACACAGAAGCGTGGATCAGGCGCGAAGCAAATAGGTATAAGTAGTTGGCGTTGCCTGAACTGTATGGTTTTGGTGGATCTGACACAGATAACTAGCCCTTCAGAATTGAAGACAATGTCCTTGCGAAGCAAGACATGATCGTCAGGGACCTCAAACGCCGGAACCACGTTTGACTTGCGGAGGAGCGTTCTAAAACAGAATATGGTAATTAACCACATCGTTTGATGATAGGTGTCATTAGGAAGCAAGCCATTGGCACGAATAAGTTCACCAACAGTCAAAGGCTCTTTAGGGATTGTGGTGTGACCCAAAAGACGTTTGATACCCTTCAACGTCAGCTGGACGAGGAAGAATTCGCGAAACTTAACATCATGTCCATAGTACCTGTGAAGAGAGATGATCGCGGACAAGTAATTGTTGACGGTCGAGAAGACACATGTGCGAGCCTTAAAGACCAAGAATCTGCTGACGGTAGATGGATCAGCAGGAAGCGGGGTAAGTCCGAGACGGTCACAAAAGGATATATAGCTCTTCCACTGGCTGGCTCTATTCCTCTGAGTCGAAGAGGCCCATGCATGTGACACGACGTTGGTGACTTCCTCATCAAGGTTATGAAGGAACTCTGAAAGCACAACAGAGAGAAGGATCCAAGTTAACAAGACTGTTGCAGGCAGCAAGGCGAGAAAGCATGTCTGGGAGAGTGTTAACAGAGCCCTTGATATGTCGGGGGCATAAGCGAATATCATGTCTAGAAGTGATCCAGAAAATGTCTCTAAGGATGGAAACACAGGAGTGGTTAGAGCTGACCCCTGAGAGAAGCATGGTGATCACCTGGGTATTATCAGATAAGCAACAGATACAGGTATTGTTACAATAGGGGGCACATCGGCGAAGCATCAACCATATAGGAACAAGCTCCAACAGGTTAATGTTAATGTCATCCGGTGGAGCACCTGCCAGGGTAACATTACACCAGTGGTTGTGGCAGGGCAACAAATGATGGAGATCACCAGGGAAGACGCAAGCGTCAAAGTATCCAGCAATCCAGTCGGCCCCTAGTATTGCGCCAAAACCATTTAGAGAGGCGTCAGCTTGAATGCAGTAGTCAGTGCTAGCAGTGGAGAAGGCAAAGGACCTATAGCCATTGAAGTCGCTACAGAAGTTCAGCCACCAATGTACGTCACGGTGGAACTGGGCATTAAGACGTATCCGTTTATTACTCTCTCCACAGTGTCCTTTCAAGAGGGATATCAGCCGTCTGGAGAAGGTGCGGCCACCCAGAATCACTTTACTGGCGTGCGCAACCCTCCCACAAAGCCTCTGCAACTGCAACAGAGTGGCTCGCGACTTATTGGAGAAAAAGACGAGTTCATCAATAAGACCCTGTAGTTTCTTGGGAGGCAGGGACATGTTCATGTGGACAGAGTCGAGCAGGATACCGAGGTACAAGCATTGCTGGCTCGGGGCAGAACACTTCTTCCAAGCGACCCCAAACCCCAACTGGTGAAGGAGGTGTATGATCATCATCTGTCTATGCTGACAATCCAGGAAGGACACACCTGACACCCAAAAATCGTCTAAGTAATTTATAACACCAGAACAACCTCGTCTAGCTAAACAGCGCACAATGAAGTTGCTCACTTGGGTGAAAATAAAAGGAGCCGACTTAATGCCGAAACAGATGTGTGTATCTTGAAGGTAGATGGGAACCGAGTCCTCGTACCATGTGATTCCTTGAAACTTGCGTTGAGATGGGTGGATAGGAAGAGTACGATAAGCCGAGCTTATATCCACAGTGGCCATGAAGCAGTTGGGCGACATCAAGTCGGTGACATGATCAATTGAATGAAATCTGAACGGAAGGGCCGTGCTAGCCATATAGTTGTTGACTGACGATCCCAGGGGGCGGCGGCAGTCAGTGATGGGTCTAAAGGAACCGTCGGGCTTACCGACGGCACCAAGGGCGTGGGTGCAGAAGGCAGGTTCAGCAACCCTCACATATTTCCCACGAGATAGCTCACCCATAATCAAGGTATCAAGAAAAATAGCAGCAGGGCCGTGAAGCACAGAATTGTAATTCTTGTTACTTGATGTAACTTTCGTCGGGGAATTTACCAATGGTGGAATGGCGGGTCACAAAGGTGAGATGGTTAAGGTAAGCGTTGATATCACCATCACTTTGCAGAATAAATTTCGCCACCCGGCACATACCGTACATTAGCTCAGGAAAAGTTAGTTTGTTGTGATCCACACTTCTCAAAGGGGTACCATGGTCTAAATGCTGGACATGATATTCAGGTCTAAATGACATACCTCTATTGCGTCGTTCAGACGCGGGGTCAATAGCTAGCGCTACCCCTTGTACAGCCGCGGTGAGAGTAGACTGGTCAGTGAGAGGAGGAAGGTTGGAGCCCATTATGTTGAAAGAGATGCCTTGACCAGTAGACTGTATAAATGGGTTTGGAGTTGGATTGGGAGGAGAGGTCTTGCCGTGGCCCGTCTGAGCATTGGGTGGTTTGGGTGGATGAGTAGGTTTGGGCGTACCTTGGGCGCCTTTCGTGACCTTGGGTGGGGTGACCGCGCCACCACCCGCACTACCACCGGTATTACCAGGCGCACCAGTGACGGTCAAATTCTTTAGAGACTGCATTAATAAATCAATTTGTGACTTCTGGTCAGTGGAAATCTTGATCCAAGCCTCCAAATCCGAGCCAGGGGGAGGAGGAGAAGGTTTGAACTTCCCACCACCGGGCCGATAGTTAGCTCCACCTTCTCTATCGTCCGGGTCAATATCTGGAAGGTAATCCTCGAAGTCCTCAAGACTTGCACCGTTATCTTTACAAAGCTTCTCGGCTTTTTTAAGATACATACACACAGAGGCACCACATGGACGCTCATGAATGCGGCTACAGCCGCCACAATGAGGCATAATGAAAGTCCAAGTTAATTGGTCCAAGTATATAGTCCAAGTCCAGCAAGTAGCAAGCGGTAAGAAAAAAAGGTGTATCACAAGTGGTGCCGAACGGGCAAGTGAGGTAGAGAGTGGGGTGGACCTGCAGCGTGCAAGGTGCCACCTGGTGGATAATTGAAACAACAATACTAATGTATAAATATACATCACACCTTGAGGTATATTGAGGGAAGGGTCTTGATGTTCACCTATGTGACAGTAGTACTTTGCAGTACTGCCACTACTGGTCATGGTGCACCCTTCCTCTTGTTGCATGCCCTTGTACAAGGCCATATACACTTTGTGGCATCTTGATATTAATATCGCAGATGTAAGATTTTAATTTTTATTTTAAATTTTCAATATTTTCCAAATGTGTTTTCTCACTGAAACCCTTAGCATTTTTTCATCTTTTTGGTGTTTAGCGCTGCTAGTTGTACACATACGTTTACCAAATTTCATGGCTGTATATCAAATACATGTATTAATGAATATGGTCAATTCTATTTTTGGGGGCATCCATAAGGTTTTCACATCATATCTTAAGAAATATTGACTTTTGACATGATTTGTGTTGTTCATTACACCCGCCATTAGAAATGCTACAATCCGAACCCTACTTTTTGGGGTCTAAAATGATTATTGAAAATTTCAGCTTTAAAAAACCTCCTTAAATGGGTCATTTTTACAATGAGGTACCAAAAAAGATCCATTTCCCATGTAAAAAGAATATAATAAATGTATGTATGTAGATCAAATTTGTAATAATTCTGTAGGCAAAATACTTTTATGTATTATATCATGCTTTTAGAGATTCTATTTGAATATTTTATATGTCTCTTTTAGAGGTATGTATTAGTCAACCCTAGGCATACCGTGCGTATGCCTAGACATTGATTTCTCAATTTAATATTAATTATAAATGTTTTTTAGGCGAATATGTATTCATATGATAGAAGAAGTACTCTAGTTTCAAAGGACACCAGAACAAATTATCCATCTACCACGGTTTTCTGCTTATTAACGAAAAAGTAAAGAGACATACACTATAGTCAACTTTTCTGCATACCATGGCGATGTATACACTCTACCCTCCAATCCTTCCAATGAGTGATTAGTTGTATTAGATACATCCAATAAATATATTCAGTAGTCCTTTTGATTCCTTACAATAGTTGCTTGGAATAAATCTGCCAGTAACACTTACCTCCCAAAACGTAATGGTCACCACTGAGTTATTTCAGAGGGATTTGATACTGTCTGCTCCTCCTACATGTCTCAAGTACCTATCTGTTTAGTGATAGGTGATATATGTATGCTTGTATATGATGCTCTGGGTTGGTTGACCCAGACAATCTCGAGACCTCAAGGTGTATTTTAAGACCTCAATTTGTTAGCATGTATATCTCTGCAGATTAAGGGACTGTTCATCTTAACCACTGGGGTGGAGGGGGGAGGGGAGAGGAGACTTCAGGGAGGCACTTTTTTGTACAGACTCTGAATGGGGGGAAGGGCCATATTTTTGCACGAACTTTGAAGTGGGGGTGGTCGCCTTTTTTGTGCAGAATCTAAAAGTGTGCATGTGTTTGTAAGGGGGAGGCATCAATTTTGCTTAACGCATGACCAATTTCAATGATGTGGGAGGGGGTGTCAGAAATGGTTCTAGGTCATTCCCCCGCCAACAACCTCCCCGCCGCAATCTCCCCGCCAAAAATCTCCCCGCCAACATTCTCCCCTCCATACATTCTCCCCGCCAAACGACCTCCCCGCCGACATTTTCCCCGCCAACATATTCCCCGCCAATAAATAATAAATAAATGATTTAAATTTGTACTGGTTGAGTGGGAATCGACCTTAAAAATCATGATGTGAAACGCAGGAAAGTGACTGAAGTAAAAGAATAGTATCCTCCTCCAGTAACCTCTCCAGTAACCCCCTCCAGTCACATCGTTCAACTTCTCTTGTCCACTTACCTACACTACCTCCCATTACTTCTACCATTACTTTTACCATTACTTTTATCTCTATTTCCCCTTTTATCATAACCAGTCTTATTAGTGTATATATATAATCATAAACATGCATTCATATATAATATAAATATACATTACATACCGTACATGTACAATATACATGTATAATAATTGAGTATACATGTACATGCACACATGCATACATGTATGTACACACACCTGTATGTATATATATATACAGACATGTATACATACACATGCACATTACATATCCTCATTCAATATGTATAATCAATGACTACAAGAAACTCAGGTATATAAACAATATACCTCAAACCAGCCAGAAATATCATACGATCTAGAACATAGATTACACATATCTCTCTTCTCTCCCTCCTCCCTCCCCCCCCACTCTCTCTGTTACCGATGTGTCAGAGTTTTTGTTTAGGAAAAATAAATAGGCAGGGAAAATGTCGGCGGGGAAAATGTCGGCGGGGAGCCAATTTGGCGGGGAGAATGACGGGCGGGGAAAATGTAAGGCGGGGAAATGGAGGCGGGGAAATGGAGGCGGGGAGATTGTCGGCGGGGAGGTTGTTGGCGGGGGAAACACCAGATACCGTCAGAAATATTGCACCTACTTTCAGGGGGGGGGGGGGGGGGGGCAAGAAAAAGGGGGGGGGGGCCAAGAAATTATGCACAAGTCTTTAAGGTCGGGTCATACAATTTGCACAAGAACTTTTTTCGTAAATTCTCCCCTCCCCACCACTGGTTAATTTTGAACAGTCCCCTAAATCACATGTGAGACGGCCTCATATTCGACATATGGTCAAGTAGTCTTATTTTTAATGACTTCATTAGAAGTTGGCCATGTCATCCAAATTCAGTAATTATGCAGCATAGTCAATGATAATAACATCTAAAAAACATAACATGAAACACCAGTTAAAAGAAAATGAACTGTAGATATTGTAAGTTGTGCACAAATACATCTAAACATATATGATAACTAGGAAAAAATAGCCGAAGAAGATATTAGCTGAAGAAAAAAATTAGCTGCTAGGTGGCTTGTGTGTTGACAACCACATATATCTTTAAGGCAGCATCTTTAGGGAAGAGGGTTGTAGACTTCTACCTCAGATATGATAAAAATCTGTCCTACTGTTAATGTAAATTACTTACAAGTATTATAATAACATTTTCAAATGCTTCTAAACACAGCAAGGTGGTTATATAGCTATTGCAGTCATAATAAACATTATATATCATGTATCATTATGTATATGTTTTTCATTAAATAACCTTGATAACATGTTTATATGACTTCAAAGTTTGATATAAAGCTGTCCCACTGAGAAAGTATAACTTTTGTTGCATATTTCTTATTACTTTTATTCATGTAACTTCATGACATTGAGATATATGTCTAGATAGACCAATAACAGAAAGGTTTCTATTGCAAATCTGACTTCCAAAACCATCCGAATAGAACGAGAGCATGAACACGGTTTCATTGAGCTGTTTACCATTGCTGACAATAGGTGAATGGTTGAAGATTTCAAGATATAATCATATTTGAAAACATGAGATTTATTTTATGTATGTACGAAACATATGTTTGACCCATTACATGACCATATCATCTAGGTCGTCATAGATAATTGTATAAAAAAATGATACCAAGCAAATCAAAATCCAAAATGGTGGCTGTACAGTTGCCTACTACTCACACAATGCAATTCTGGTAATTCAAAATTGTGTAAACTTTAGAAGAGTCAATCTTTTCCTCAAACTGACTGTATAGTCTTAAAACTTCGAAAATCTTCTCACTCTGGATACAAGTACCAGAAAATGCTTCCTTGATGTTGAGAATATTTTCAGCAACGCGACACACCTCTACCTGTGTTTGTTCATGTACCTGACTAAGTAGTTCTTCAATCAAACAAGAAGCAATTGGTGGACTATCTGCATACAAGGGTAGCAGACGAGGTCCAAACCTTCCAGGGGCCAAACAACCATATCCAACAACCTTTGCACCTTTGAAGGCAACAAATGCACACATCACAATGTTATCTAGGTACTTTTGGATCTGGCTTTCTCTTTTGCATGGCTGGATACTCATGTCATACTCAAGTAGCCTTGGCAGAAATGCCTTCTGGTATGGTAGAATGTCATGTCCTGTAAGAGATCTTTTTTCTGAAATTGTAATAGTTGTAAACATGCTTATCAGTAGATAAAAAGATGATACATTGAATCCATTCTTTTTATAGATTGCGATGGTGTTTTTGTCATTCACCGAGTTGAGGATGATGTTTCGGTTTCCCAAATGTTCTTTGCAGAGGTTGAATAGTTGCTTTCCGATGCCTTTGCCCCTGTAACCTTTCTTGACAACAAAGTTCTCAAGTGATCCTCGCACATTGTCCATAATGGTGGAGTGACAGTGGCCTGTGTGACAGGAAAGTAAATGCACTCTTTATCTCTTTATGTCATTATTATTTCATATAGAGTTTGTGTGGTTCAACTTGTTATAATAATATTAAATCATAGATAGAAGGGACAGAAGAGTAAGGTTGAAGAGGGTAGTTGGGTACATGGGTGTCTATTAAAGATGTTACCAATGTTTATACACTTTTGTTTTCATCAGGGTATACATTCTCAGCTATTACAACAAATATAATCTCACTAAAGTAACTCATGATTTAAAGGAAAGAATTTATTAACATCGCTGTCTGATAAGTATCATCCTTTTCAATATCTACAATATTGGTGACCAAGATTCTAACCTAGGAGGATCGTTTGTAAGTAACTTATATTAATGTTATAAAATACTGAGGGATTCACTTCCTGGAGTTGCTAAACCTACCAATTAGTTCTCCTGATGAGGTGACAGCAACATAAAAGCCATCAGGGTCAGCATTAAAGAAGGTCAGGATTATATCCGTGGTTAAATACCATCCTTCCTCCATACAGAGAGTTGTTACTTCGTTAATATCTTCTTTGCGTCCTTTTCTGATTGTGTACTCATTTTCATGAGACATTGTGTATGACCTGATATAGCCTGAAACTAATATGTGAATGAATGTTTTAGTTTGATCAATTTCTCCTTGGTAAAAATGCTTAAATGATTGGAAATGAAAAGGACTGAAACAGATAGCAATTTCATTCAAATGCAGAAATATATCTTCTAAAATCAGCGAGGTATAATGAGGGAGAGGTCTCAATGTTCCCCTATGCCACAGTCCTAGTTGATTGTACTGCTATTATAGTCTTAAACAGAATAAGTTGAGGACAGTGGAAGGGAGGGTCAGTTGTTTTGGTAATTAGTCCTGGCAACATGATACTCCTCACCACCTCTGGGGCTGTTGGGGAGAGGGTGATGATAAGATAAGCGGAGCTTTCCCCAAAATCCGAGATCCTCCACCATAACGCATATGTTGTTTTTAATGAGGAGGTGACATATTTTGAGAAATTTGTTGGCATTCCGTCTTCCACTTATCCCCATCAAAGACATATTGCCTGATCAAATATATATCGCTCATGGTGCGACCCTTCCACTTGTTGCATGGCCTTGTGTATAGCCTATATTTATATTATATACTCTTTGCAGTATATAATTTCTTACTGGGCTTGAAGAAAAATACAAATTTTATAAGCTAAAAAAAAATAAAAAAAAATAAATTTACAAGCTACAATATTTATATTAAGGCAGTAAACTCCCACACCATGTTTAAAGCTGGATTCTCAGCTATAACGACAGAATGAGAATATTGCCAGATTTGGTAATGAGATAACATATATGACTGCATTCATTAATATTCTGCTGCTGTTATGTAAGCAATTGAAGTTGAATCGGCAGAGCAGTAATGATCGCACATGAATTAAACATGAATTAAGCCATCACAGGAAAGGAGCATGGCGGATCCCCAAAATAAAAATTTGGATGGGATTTAAAGGTAAATTGTATATTTTCCGGTGACATTACCCAAATAATAGGGTGCGTATGTGTCATGGCGGTGGGGCGCGAATTAACAAAAATTAGTTGTACCAATGTGTGGAACGGAAGTAAACAATCTCCATAGCGTTAGCATTGGGACGATAAATAATCACTCTATACAACAACCCCAGTAAAGGTTTTACAATTATTGAGGCTAGAGTTGAAATTGTTTGCCTCTAAAGATGGATGTATGTAAATAACGTAAGTATGTAAGAATTCATATAGCTATATGATTGATGAACAGACAGAGATTATTTATCCCCGCAATGGTGGGGCTATGGGAGTTTTGCGCGACATGTCCACATGACATCATGAAACTGCTACAGTAGCGCGACTAAAAAAATTGCTGCTGTGAACTACTTACGCTCCCTATTATGACATCTGTTTTGTCTTTCCGATTAAATTTGTATTCATGAAAACAGTGCGTTAAAACCTGGGCTGACTCTCTTTAACACAGCCCTGGAAAAATGATTAAATTATCATTAACTTTATAACATTATAATTTTTAACATTATCATTAACATTGCTAGACCTTTACTCTGTTTCTATTATACAATAACCAAATAATTGACTCAAGTATGTTAAGAAATAGCACAGTTATCACCTCTAACACAACAACAGAGATCTAACCCCATGTCTAAAAATATACAAATCCTAATACCTGACGATGTATACACTCTATCCACAAATCCTTCCTCCAATGTATGAGTATCAGATACATCCAATATATGTATTCAGTAGTCTGTAGATTATAGTCAGGGTGGTGAATATGTGATAGTTGCTTAGGATAAATCTGCCACTAACACTAATCTCCCAAAATGCAGGCCAGTGAGTTATTTAGGAGAGAATTAACACTCTCTGCTCCTCCTACATGCCTAGTTGCACATAATTATGATACCTCAGATAAGATTATCATATTGGTCTATGTATATATGACCATATGTATGGTCACCGTACCTACAGTTATGTAAGCCATATATGTTATGCATCAGCAGTGAGAGGTGCAACTTGTATACGTGTATACAATACTCTTGGTTGGTTGACCCAGAAAACAAATGTTAAGACCTCAATGTGTATTTTAAGACCTCAGTTGCTAGCAAATAAATAAATATCTGTAGATTAATTCACACAATGAACAGCCCCATATTCAATATGCAGCTTAGCAGTCTTATTTCAAATAATATCTTTTTTTTTTATTCATATCATCACTTGGGTAACCCCGCTCTGATGTTGCTTTATTCTGCCCCCTTTGTTCTCTACATATTAACCACTCAAGTCCCAGTATGTATTCACTCTGTTCCTGACACTTTCATAGACAAATCCAGGTGGCAGCACCTGGATAGTACATCAGATAGGTGGCGCCATTGTCAGCTGGTTTGAGTGTTTCTCAATTTAGGAATCGTGTTTCCCAAGCTATAAAAAAGGCAGAGAGAGCTGTTGTGACTCGTTTCTAGTTGCTATATAAAAAGAAGTCGCCCAGATCTCTGTTACCATTGTTAGATAGTAAGATAGTACAAAGCAAGGTGGTAGCACGATTTGGAGGTTCGGATAGTATCACATAGGGGGTGTGAGTGAGCATTAGTCAGTCACCATCTCAATTTAAGAATAAGATATAATTAGTTTTGTAAACATGTAGTTTGCAAAATAAAGAATTCATTATTATTATTATCATTACTAAAACCACATGTCTCTTATATGTGTACACAATGGGCTAGTTTCTCCAAATCCATCCCCGACAAAACTGGATCACCATTGAAAAGCAACTAATAATAGAAATGGACACTTCTCAGAATTGTCAGACATACACACCATTCTCATTGAAGGTCAGGTCACTCCAGGGGTGGATATAGATCATAACCATAAAACATTTATAAATGAAATAAGGAGTATTTCATTTACGCCACCTTGGATCTTGATTCTCAGGGAATTATGGGAGTTGTATGGAGTTTGCCAATATATAGGAGTTGTATTAGCGTTAATTATTTTGTTCTTCTAAATACAATCATCTAAATGCAATTACAGAATCTTTTTATTTTTTTCTATCCAGTTTTAGGCCAATAGAATAGAAGACTTTTTTCTACAAGGTGGTTAGAATGATGATAAACATCGTGGCAATACAATTCCCCTTTCCAAATCCAAATAAATAACCTTAATTTCAGAAGAATTAATAACCTAACAGGTTTTAAAGATGGGAGGTGGAGGGGGGGGGGGGGGGGGAGCGGAGGGCATGTCTGCAGAAAGAGGTGGTGGAGAAAGCGAGCGAAACTCACCACCTCTGGTTTTCATGACGACAGATATGGACATGTCACTGTATATTCAATATTAACCGCCTTATTGATTAACTCATAACTAAAATTGAGGAAATGAGTCATAAGTCGCTAAAATAGATTTTTAGATACCATCATATTTGAAAAGATGAGACCAACTGGATTCCAATATTGGTAAACATCTAATAAGTACTTTTTTATCTTGTTTATGTATGAACAATAATGTCAATGACATTTATTGATGGTCAATCACTAGTAAAGTAGTTAAATATACCATTTAGGATAACCTCAGAAATACATACATCCAATATACTATCCTGACATCTGGTAGGCTACATTTATTCTTGCAATATCTATATGTTTTATTATTCTCACAAAGAATACTTATGAATCCAGATTGACCCTGATGGTACATTAGTAATTTCTTTCTTGTTATCATATACCGGATATATTTACTGTTAATGTTTAATTAATATTAAAATTGTATATTGTTTTCTTGGAATTTAAAAAAAAAGATCTACTGAGAAAATTATCTGTAATCATGAAATACGACTATATAAACAAATACAAATTACAAAATATCTTTTTTTTTGCGACTCGTGACTCATTTTCCAGTAACACAATAAATAAATATGTGGGTCAGATTTTCAGAAAATGTACAATTGGCAGCGCTACACATTTAGGAAATTCTGCTAAATTAGGATGAGAAATGATGAATACCGGGTATATTTGAGTATATTTGGCATTGCGTTGATTCAAAGTATCAGTTCTGTTATGTTAAACTGCATTTTGAAGCTAATTTCTGTCTTAAATGTGGGTTATTCGAGAGGATTGGTGAAGGCGAATTGTACATTTTCCGAAAATCTGACCCATGTAGAGCATCACGTGATACATTTCTAGACGACCTTCCCCGTGTATTTGTCCAGTTGGAGCCTAACATGTGGGGATGACCTATAGAAAGCCCATTGTGTACGTCCTCTCATAGTGAAATAATTGGACCTTGTGCAAACACTTCACTTATGGGTCGGATTTTCAGAAAATGTACACAATTGGCGGTTCTACACATTTAGTAAATTCTGCTAAATTAAGCTGCAATTTGGTCAATACTAGGTAAATACTAGTATAGTCGGCATTGCATTGATTCTAGCAATCTGTTTGGTTAGGTTAAAAAAACAGGAAATTTTGAACTTTATTTTCGTCTGAAAATTGGGTTATTTGAGAGGATTGGTGAAGGTGAATTGTACATTTTCTGAAAATCTGACCCTTAAAGCGAACACAGGGAGTAGTAGCAGTGGGGTGCTCCTCTACAGAAGCGTATTAAGGGTCTGATCCACTGCTAAAGGCTTGACTCCACTGATATTTAGGATGTGTTTACGGAAAATGAGAATATGAGAAGGCCTTTTTTTCCCTGAAACTAGTACGAATAGATTTGACCCTAATATGTCATGTGTTCAGGAAAATGAGTCACAAGTTGCAAAATTGATATTTTTCAAAGTGATTTATTCACAAGATCTCTTCAGTGGATTATTCTCATTTTGGACTGTGTATTGAATATATCTAAATACATCTGAGGTTATTCTAAGGTGAATATTTAACTACTTTACTATAGCGAGTGACCATTAAGAAATATGCCTAAATTTGTTTTATGCATAAATAAATAATAGTACTTATTAGATGTCCTAACGTTTACCATCGTTGGTATTCACTTGATCTCATCTTTGCCAAGGTGATGATAACTCGACCGGAAGTTAAAAAAAATGGCACATGTTGGAAGAGCTGATATCACAGTCAGAAACCATCAACCAATCGTATATCAACATCAGCAATACAGATATTCTTAATTGAATTAAATGATATTTCAAAATCCAATGTTTGCGACTTGTGTCTCATTCTTCTGTGACACATCACATATTGGATTTCCCAGCCCTGGAGTAGGCATCCTAATGGGTTTTTAGGGGCATTTTGTAGCGAGAGGCTTTCCCTCAGTTTGGAGGGACTCCCTCAGCTCTGAGCTTAGACTGAGTCTGAGAAAATGACAGGTTGTAGAGTAAATTGTACATTGGAAAACTACAGTACATGAATGATATTTAATGGTGATCTAAGATTGGTTGGTACTCGGTTGGTACTCGATGTGAATGGAACAAATATATATATGTTAATGTAGGAACAAATATGATGATTACTTTTAGCTAAGAACAAGAGCCCTGGTTAGTTGCAGCCTAAAAGCTGCAGTCTCAGTTAACGACGGTCAAACACTGACTACTTCACTTTCTGTTCTATTCTTTTCCAACCCATCTAAGTGTCATTTGACTGAATTTAATTGTATGCCATCCTTATATACCCTTTATAAATCTCCATGTGTACGGGCAACGCATGACTTATAGCTGCGTGGAACTGCTATGCGTATTTGATTTGTGATATGAGACTAAACTGTACGTAATATGGCCAATAAAAATAGTTAGCTTGAAGTGTATTTTGAACCTCATTTTCATTTTAAATTTGGGTTATTTGAGAGGATTTGTGAAGGCCACGAGTACAGTGTCTGAGGGTTTCACCCATATATGGGTAAAACCACCTGAAAGTGTACAATTCATATTCAACAATCCTCTCAGAATAAACCAAGTTTAAGAAAAAAATGACGCTCAAAATACAATTTAACACAACGAAACATATTGTTTCTCAACAGAATGCCTGAAATACTCAGATATAGCTAGGATTCATAATTTTCCAGTTGATTTTAACAGAAGTAACGAAATTTCTAGAGCTGCCGATTGTACATTTTCTTAAAGTCTGATCCATATGGTCATCTGATCCGTGGGGGCGTCTCCCTATTCAGTTACACTGTCAACACTGACTACACAAAAGACAGAACATACAGTGGTGTTGCATAATACTTTTTATTTATTTTTAAAGTTGTTGTCATTATTGACTGAGATGGGGCACACTCCAGCTAAATTTATAATGGAAAGAATTGATTAAATTGTAATTTATAAGAAGGATTCATTCCTGAAACGGTGGAGAAAAATAATAGAATAGCTGTTGCATAAAACGTTTTAATTTCAAATTTGTTGTTATTATTGACTGAAATGGGTCACCCCAGCTAATTTCAATTATATATAATCGAAAGAATCGGTTAAAATCGTATTTCAGATGCTGGATTTATTCCTGATATAACGAAGAAAAATATGAGAATATCCATTATTGATTGGAAGCTATGGAATTCAGCTTTATCGGAAACCACCTGCCTTGAATTGAGATGATTCAATGATATTAGTAATTTTAATCAAATGTCATTTTCAATCAAATTTTGAATTCCAAATGTACATCTACCCTTGTTGTCTGTTGCCACTGCCGAATGCCATATGGTGGGGTAGAACAGTTTGGGGTAATTAAAGTGTGAAGAAGTGACATCCATCCAAGAACACCCTCACCCAGTACCATATGTCCTCCTGGTTTCAGCCCCCACCCCCATCTTCGCCTTTAGACACACTCGGGTAGAACTTAAAGCTCCAATCTCAGTTAACGTCGGTAAAAAAACTATTTTCCACATTCTCTTCCATTCTTTTTCAAACAACCTAAAAGTCATTTGACCGAGATTGCAGAGGATTCTGTCGAGTTGTTTGTTCACAGGGCTCCTAAAAACATCCTTATTTGTATTTGGATATGATGACTTTACTTTAATATTATCGTTCACTGGTGGCGGTTTTCGCTCTACTGTCTCTACACCAAATGTGATGTGTTACGGATAAATGAGTCACAAGTCGCAACAAATTCTGACTTTGAGATATCATCATATCTGCAAAGATGACATCAAGCTCATTCTAACTAAAGTAAACAGTAAAGGGCATCTAACAAATATTTCTATATTTTACGTTTGGTATATTTATGTGAAGGTTTCAATATTTCTGGGCGAACAATTAACATTGACGGATCTAAATCTACTCCACAGGATGACCTTTGAAACGCAAGGATATATTTAGTATACTGTTTTGAAATTTGGTACATGGATTGATATGACCTAAAGAGCTAAACCCCACAAAAATGAGAACATTCCAAGAAAGATATCTTGTCAATAAATTACTTTTGAAAATGCTATTCTTGCGACCTGTGACTCATTTTCTTTCATAAAAAAATAACAGAAGCAGAATGTTGAGGAGTTCAGTTCTATAAGTTACAATATGAGTACATTTGGTAAAATCTTGATGGTCATAATAGCTGAGAATGCATCTTTAAATATGTCACTCATGTCCTAGAACTTGGCACTGGTAGTATTGTGTCACCCTACTTTGTAAACGAGGGGTGGGTTTACATTGTATTGTGCGTGGTGGGTTTGTGGGTGGATGGGGTGGGTGGGGGTGGGGGTGGGGGGTTCTTAGGGTGAATCAGTACTCAACGTACACTGTAATTAAACCATGTGTTGTGATGCGGGATCCCAGAACAACCCGACTTATAATTAAACTCAAATAAATAGTACAGATATATGTAAGTATTATAGTGTTTTGCACGGGATCCAGTACAGCCCGGCAAATACTTAAAACCCAACTGGATAGTATAGATAGATATAAGTACTTTTTATATTCTTCTGTAAACTAAATAGTTATATAAAAGGTTTTAAACATGGAATATGAAATTTAAGCTTATTTAAGTAGATTGATGTAGTAACATGATAGCCTGGGAAAACCAACATTGAGTGGATATTGCTGACCCTTTTCCGAACCTTATTGATATCATGTTTTAATCATACTTAAGGGAAATAAAGGTACATAGGGGATTTACATGGCCGCCATCTTGACACCTGATTCAGTCTAGGCTCAAAGATGATAGAGTTCCTTCAAACTGAGGGAAAGCCACTCGCTTCAAACTGCAAAGTGCCATTATAATTACATTAAGTCCCCAAAATTTCATCATAATCCCATTAGGAGAGGAAACCTATTACAGCAGTAGGCGTCCAATCACTGATATAACATCTTATCTGATCTGAGAGGTTTGGGCCTAGATTCGATTCGCAAGGAACTGCATGTGGAATATAGATCAGTAAATTGCCAGTTGGATGTGGCTATATCGAACATCCTCAAATCTAATTGATATGCATCAAGAAAAAACGACCAATGATTACCTAACTATATAATATGGTTGAAGGATCGAACCCTGTATTCTCTCAATTAATTATCTCCTTTATTTACAACATGATTTTCAAGGTTGACCTGGAAAAACTACAGTGTAGAGGGCTCATCCGATTGTGTATCATTTATTTGATTACTGAATAAAGGTTGTTATATATATCTTTTAAAATAAATTGTAAGTAAAATTTATTATGTACTATACCATGAAACCTACATCCATGCATTCAGAGCGGTAACTAAATCACAATAAGTCTGACCGGGGATGGTTCAATGTCCCTCAAGTGGGTCAGATTTTCGGAAAATATACAATTGGCAGCTCTACAAATTAAGGAAATCTTGCTAAATTAGACTGAAAAATGATGAATACCAGGTGTATCTGAGTATATTTGGTGTCTTGTTAATTTATAGTATCTATTTTGCTATGTTAAACTGCACTTTGAAGCTCATTTTTGTCTTAAATGTAGGTTATTTCACAGAATTAGTGAAGGCGAATTGTACATTTTCTGAAGATCTGACCCAAGTGTTTACATCCTTGCCTTTTCAATGTGTCAAGGCCTTTGTTAACAAGGTATTTTCAGATTATCTCGGGGTTCGTCTTTGTGTGGGGGTGTCAGGAGCCTCTGACCCCTGGTCACTTCAATGCGAATACATTAGATTTTAGAAAATAGTTTGTTTCCATAAACGGCACAACCACCTTATAATACACAAAGAAATACCTCTCTGGTATTCGGCATATACCTTGTAAATTTTCGTAAATTGTTGATGAGGCCAAACAAAAAAATAAGGGGGAGGGGCGATTTAGCCCTCTACATAAAAGAAAACTCTAACCCATCTAATACAACTTTGACATCTGAATTTTGAAGATTGTTAACAAAGAAGCTAATCAAAGCGGAAAAGACATTGTTTTAATATATAAATCGAAAACACACCGATTTTACGTTTGGCCTGAGTAAAATATATGTGCCTGATGTTTGGACTTTGTATTAGATCAACTATCTGCCTGAAACCTTTAATTGTTCAACTGGGCCACACGTTATACAGTGGTTATCCCGGTTTTATCAACTTAATCTCTTTTATTATCTATTTCTTCTTGTTACACTGTTTACTTTACTTCTCAGGATCAATATTACTACTTAGCTCACACTGGGGCCACACTCTTAGTTAGTTATCATCCCAAGGAGCACACTTCATTATGTATCAAACTCCAATCTGATTGAATGTAAATGTCCGATTGTATATCGTCATATTTCATATATTCAAATATTAATGTTTGAATTTAACAATCCGTAATTAGCAAATTATATATGGTCATTTTCAATTATTCATTTTTATGCCAAGCTGGGCACATTTGATAAACCCGGTTACACTGGGACTGGGAAATGTATCCCCAGTGAAAATGAAATCTTTTAAAAGAGTATCTCAACTTTGACAGCGATGGTGCTTGGGTCAGCCCCCCCCCCCACCACCAACACACACCTTCTCCCATCACCGACTACCCTTCATAATACTACAATCACTGAATAAACTCGACGGCTGGGTTACACAAGTACATACATCATGAGATGTTGAGAGAACAATCCTCACAAGTCCTTTCTTTCATTCCATTCTCAGTCAGACTTCAGACTATATTTGGAGGATCTCCCCATGCATTTAGACAATGAGTAAGAGAGACAGAGGAGAGCTAGACAGGCAGACAGACAGAGGAGATAGACATGTATATATATATACACAGAGGAGGAATAAGGCGACAGGAATACAACAAAGAAGACACGGACAGAGACAGTGAGATACACAGAGTTGTAGAGATAAAGTATAGGAGACAAATCCCTGGAATACATACATATATAGTATATAATATGCATGCCAAATAGAGGAACAGAGAGAGCGACAATAAAGGCATAATCATAGACCTGGATAGGTATATATACAACAAGCAAAACTCGGACAGAGACAGGAGAGGCAGAACACATCCCTAAAGACACACAGAGTTGTAGAGATTAATGATAGGAGACAGATACACATAGACCAAGTGACCCTGGAATACATCCATACATTGAAATAGAGAGGAAGAGCGATAAGCGGGAGAAAACGGGAGGTGGTTGGGGTCACCAGTGGATATTGTTATTGTTGCTGATCTAAGTGAAGATGAAGCAGCAGACATTGGATCATTGGGCGGATATATCAGTCATAGTGCTGTATTTTGCCGCTGTCATGGCCATTGGACTCTGGGTGGGTACACAGACTTATATATATTTGTGATATGTTTCAGGAAAAGTAGCAAAAAATGAATTTTGAAATACCATTATATTTGAAAAGATTCCAACAATAGTAAACATTAAGGTCATCTAAGAATTATTCTATATTCTATGTTATATTCATGTTTGAAAACCAAGCTTACATTATCGCTGGGTGGACAACTACTAATAAAATAACTAAATATACTCCATAGGAGATATAATTAATACACTGTCTTGAAAAATACTGCATGTATACATGTACATGTATATCACTTACAGCGCTAGACTCCCAAAAAATGAGAATATTTCAACTAAGATGTCTCAGGTGTGCCTTTCTCTTGCTCCAGTAACTGGGTGACACATATAGTGGCACAACTCCTTACAAAATATACATCAAAACATTCAATAAGAATTACTTAGACATGCTATAAGCCCGAGTCACTAAATACGGCCCATAAACATTATGTTTCTATATAAAAGTATCACTTAGTTGTCCCATATTATCTATCCAAAACCACTCGATTTCTTTAAAAAAAATCTAGGGAGGTCATTACCCTTAAACAAGGAGGACAGGGACTAGTAGGTGGGTTGTGGATTTGTTTATTGGGGTCCAACGTTTCGGCCAACAAGAGGCCTTTATCAAGGATGATGGGTCTTTAAAAAAAACCCCATGTATATAATTAAAAGATCTTAAAAACAAACAATGTTTGATTTCTCGATTTCAGTCAATATGCAAACCTAACAGGTCTGGAGTTCGAGGCTACTTCCTTGCTGGTAGAGATATGCTATGGTGGCCGGTAAGTATGTTATGTTTCCTAGATACTAAACGGATGGTGGCATTTGATTGACTATTGTAACTTCATCATACATTGTGCATGCTAGTTTATGATATTGACTGTCATTTTGCAGATTCGCTGTATGAATATACTAAATAATAAAAGCCAAAATGGTCATAGATCCTATGTATAGATTTACCCATGTCCCTCATTGATCTCTCTGCTGGTGAGTTACGCTGTGTTGTCTATCAGAAACTGGTTAGCAATTTCCAGATTTTGCGACAATCGTATCCACCGTTACGCTTGTGTTTGGTAACCTTACTGTAAAAGTGACAACTAATGGGCTCACACCATTGGACAGGAAATTGTTCAAACTGAATTTATATAAAATATTTTCCTTCTTTTTGTTTTTAAAAATACTTGTATTCAATCTGTGTTCCTTAATTTCTATTATTACAACCAGGTTAGGGTTCTGTCAGAAGACCTGTCAAGGCAGAGACATCTGACCCATTTTTTCCGTATATATATGTAAAAAAAAAAAAAGGTTTGGAAGAAATAAAATTTTAATAATGATAACTGTAACAGCAAACTCCAAACACTGTCAGCACTTTCATCCAGACGTGCCTGGTGCACGATTGTCATACCTGGCCAATGTTCCGGTTCCGCCGGGTATTGTTTTTTCCAATGGCACACTAGTGCAACATCATTCTACCAGGATTTGGCCTGAACAAAATTGTGAACATCTAATTATCTTACAATTGAAGAGATGACAACAATATCCTGATTTATCTTTCTATGTTGCCAGGTTGGTGCCTCGCTCTTTGCCAGTAACATTGGCAGTGAACACTTCATAGGTCTCGCTGGTACAGGAGCAGCTTCAGGCATATCTGTGGTACTCTATGAATGGACGGTGAGTAACTCAGCGTTTCCGTTAAGGGTGGTCTCCACTGGCTGTGGTAAGCTCTGCGGTAAGCTTTGCGATGGTGCTGTGTTGTGGAGGAGTGGCGAAGTCCTGCCTACATCGTTCACTGACCATGTAGGCAAGGACTTCGTCATTCCTCACCACCTACAGAACCAGCACAAACCATCGCAAGGCTTACCGCAGAGCTTACCGCAGCCAGTGGAGACCCCCTTTTAAAAGTCTATCACATTCCTTTAAATACATTTTTTCAACTTTTTGGCCTCCATTCAAGGCATATTTTATTAGGAAATCACACTAAACTACCATGAAATAAAATATATACAGATGACAACCTAGCTTTAAAGCCTGCTTAACCATTTGTCAATCTCTTATTGGCAAATAAAATATTTTTCAATTGAATTCAAAGGGCCCTAGTCCACTAAGCCGACCAAGCGATTTTGTGCCCCAGAGGACCCTTTTCCAGGATTACAAGATACCATCACATTTGAAAAGATGAGATTAAGTTTGCAATATTCACCATCATTTTTGTACCATTTCAGTCGATGCCTCTGGTTATGCTGTTAGCCTGGATATTTCTACCTGTCTATGTGTCAGCAGGGGTAAGCTCCTAAAATGGCGGCACCACTTAATTTTTTATAGAAAATAATAGATTATCTATTAATTCCTGACCTAACTAACATTATATTTTCTATAGTCTACGAAATTGTTCAGTTCTATCATTCAAGTAGCAATCATACTACTACGATAAGTTAGTCTGTCAAATCATATGATACATAAAGATATACTACCGTCTTCTACTACTTTCGCTGGTATCATGAAGAACCTTATTTGTTAAGAGTTTTATTTCTTTGGTTTGCTCATAAATTTACACAGTACATAAAATTATATTTGCTATGGTATTAACCAACCATTTCTGAAATAATAGGTTTTGTAAATACTAACTGAGGTTTTTATCTGAATTTGTTTATCTATTTCATCAAACCAGATTGACAAAGGGTATTAACTAAGGGTAAATAACTTCGCAATTTCCATAATTTTAAAAAGCTTGGATAAATGCAGGTGTACACGTTACCCGAGTACTTGGAGAGGAGGTTTGGAGGAACGCGACTCCGCGTCTATATCAGCAGTCTGGCACTCGTCCTCTACATCATCACTAAAATAGCAGTAGGTCAATTTTTTTTGTTTTTGCAAAGTCTTTATATTCCCCTTTTTGCCATCTTGGCTTCTACAGACTATGACATGTAATGCAAATCAAAGGTAGTCGATATTAATCATATACCACTGAGTGGAGTGAAACATCTTTTAACATGGCCCATGTAGTAGGTCGATTTTAACAAAAGGTATTTGTTAGTTCATCACAATGATAGATGTAACTCTTAAAACAAGTGTAAATCTTAAAATATTAATGAAGAGAGTAACAATTTAGTAAAAGTACATTTTAGATCTGCCTTGTTGCTCTAGTAATTAGCAAAATATTTAATATGATGTGGAAATACAGATTAATACAATACAATAATACAATACATCCTTGTCTGTTTGTTTGTTTCTTTTACTTCTATAAACTAGCAACATTACATTGATATTTTCAGCTCATAGTAAAGAGAGAATGAAATCGTTGCAGTTACTACTATAACAGATGTACTTCTACAAAATATTACCTCATTACATATTATCTCATATTACCTTGACATGGATTATGCATTACACTTTACTGTGTAAAACTACAGTTGTGCATGGGTCAATCTACTGTGAAGGTTTATGCGATATGTAGTGAGTTACAGTTGTGGTATTAATCACTATAAGTATTATGGGCATAATGCCAAATAGTCATTATTGTTATATAAATGTAACTCTTTAGTTGCTAAAAACAAAAGTAACAAGTAAAGATTGGGGAGAGTTTCAACGACTGTTGATAACAGTGTAAATATTTAAATAAGACTTTATGAACATGGAGTACACCATGATCTAGTAGATTAGGTTACTATTAAATAAGTCCAACTTGCTGATAAATAAAGATCAAATCTAGATGTAACACCAGCAACTAAGCATCGAATATCTAATGTCATAAGATCAATTCAAGGCGCTCTTGGAAGAACTATGTTCGCATAGAAAGTGACATGACCTTTTTTCAATGTAAATGTTTTTGCATTTTGGAAATAAAAACACTTATATATATATATTTTGATATAAAATCTTCGGGACTTTTACAGGTGAGCATTTACGCTGGAGCTCTCTTCATCCAGTTGTCCATGGGATGGAACCTCTACCTCTCCGTTATAGTCCTCCTTGTTGTCACATGTGTTTACACTGTACTCGGTCAGTCCAACATTTACATCCATTGACATAGTATTTTAACTGGGTGGATCAAGTCTCCAGAAAATGTACAATTGGCCTCTACCAATCCCCTCAAAAAAACAAAAAACAAAAACCCCCAAAACCAAAACCAATCCCCTAAAAAAACCCGAATTTAAGACGAAAATCAGGTTAAAAATACAATTCAACACAACCAGACAGATTTATAGAATAAATGCAATACAGAATACACTCAGGTTGCAGATATATATACCTAGTATTTTTCATTTTTAGCAGAATTTAAGAGATGTGTAGAACTGTAGATTATGCATTTTCTGAAAATCTGACCCAAGTCCCAGAGTGAGGTGTTTCCTTTGTCCAGTGCTCAAGAAGATTTCAGATTTTTAAGATTTTAGATTCTTTTATTCAGGAAAGATATTACATCTAGGAAGCTGTTGTCAGTGAATCCTGCGGTCATTTACAATATTTGTACACGTATATCGATATAAATTCAAACATTTATCTCGGTACAAAAACTATTTACCTAAATAAATGATTTATATTTATAAACTACCAATTGTCTACCAATTCTCATGTACGGATTTTCTAGCCACTATTATCCCACTAAATCATTATCATTTCAAACATGTGTAGTTACATGTTTTTGTCTTTTTCTGGCCCGATTTTAAAACATTGGCTGTGCTGAATTTCTTTCCACAATAAACAATTGAACCACCATAGGCAGATACTGAAAGAATCAATAACCTCAATTCTGGTCCTTACTCCGCTATTAACTGGATGCATTTGAAAATGTTGTTCTCCTAATGACTCCCTAATGACTCCGCAGTTGAAATAAAATCTTTAGAAAAACGTTGTTTTTTTAAAAAAAAAAAATTCTTTTAAAAAACCTTTTTTTAAATAAAACATTATGTACTATTATATCTTGTGTTTGACAGGAGGACTGGCTGCAGTGATCTACACAGATACAGCTCAGACCATCATAATGACGATAGGAGCCATCGTACTTGCTGTCATGGGTAACTATCAGGATAGTGACATAATTATGCACCATGCTTAACTCACTAACTAAGATATTTTGTTCTCAGGGCAATATATATATATTTTTTCAATCAAAGCCAATACATTTAATAAGTTATATGATATACATGATAAACGCAAACATAATACCACCTTTAAAATATCCATGAATACACATTAATATTAATTCCAGGCTTTCAGGAGGTGGGTGGCTATGAGAACATGAAGACCCTGTACATGCAGGCAGTGCCATACATGGACAGTTCCAACAGCAACAACAGTGCCAACAGTACCAACAGTATGAACAGTGTGTCTAACAGTATGAACAGTAGCTGTGGAGTGCCCAGTGCCCAGGCCTTCCACCTGTTCTCATTCACACCTGACAACCCGTGGCCAGGTATCCTCCTCCAGGCGTCTATAGGATGCCTCTGGTACTGGTGTGCTGACCAGGTAAGGCACTTTAGTCAAAATAATTCTGCTGAACCCAGTTAGTCAGATGGCGTGCAAATTTAACACCAGTGGCGCTGTAGGCTGAAATATCTCCCAGTAGGCTAAGACAGAAGCTTCCGCCACCACTCTATTAAGGTGTTTGTGCTGACCGCCACCCGCAAAAACGGTGATAACACCAGCAAAAAATGTAAAGATAGTCACAGGATTAAAATATATAGAAAGAGTACATTCTCAGCTACCCGTAGGTATAAAATTGTACGTATTTGAAAGAGTAGAACCCGAGCAATTTTAGGCCTACTCCCGGGCCTACTCTGTTTCTTATGTTGTGGGTGCCATAACTGGAAGCTCCCGCCTTAGCAAAGCTCGAAAAGCTAGGTGGCGTGACGGTCGGATAATGTATTTTCGTGCTATCAAGGATAGGGAGAATTGGGGTCTTTCACCAGCCTCATTTTTCTTGGTGACATACAAGGACTTTTTGTGACTAAATGCTTGCCAAAATGTCATTTGAAGACTGCATTGAATGTATTCATAAATATCAAAGGAGTATATTTAATTACTTTACTAGTGATTAGCAATCAAGAATTGTTGGCAACTTCTTTTTTGCAGTACTTATTAGGTGTCCTTATGTTTAGCATTACTGGAATCCCTTTCATCTCTTCTTTTCAAATTTGATAAAAATTATTTTTTGCGACTTGTGACTTATTTTCCTGTAAGGCATCACAAATTAGATGCATTTCCCATCATGCTTTACTGCAGGTTATAGTACAGCGCACTCTAGCGGCAAGGAACCTGAACCATGCTAAGGGAGGCGCCATATTGGCTGGCTACCTCAAACTCCTGCCTCTCTTTATCATCATATTCCCTGGCATGATCAGTAGGATTCTCTACCCAGGTATGCTCACTGCTTCTTCTTTAAATTTATCTAGGTCCTGAGCTTAAAGCTAATATTATGATGTGCTAGTCTCTACATGGCACTGAAATGATTAGTTACCTCCTTTTTTTGCCTGCTGGTACCCCATGCCCCAGCAGGCCCAAAAGGCTGAATAATCTTTATCATTAGATGGGGTCTCTGGCTGCAATAAGCTTTGTGGTAAGCCTTTTGATGGTGTTCTGCTGGTTCTGTAGGTGGAGAGGAATGATGAGTTCCTCCCTACATGGTTTACTGGCCATGTAGGCAGGATCTCGCCACTCCTCGCCACTCCTCACAACACAATTGCAAGGCTTACCGGAGAGCTTACCGGAGAGCTTACCACAGAGCTTACCGGAGAGCTTACCACAGCCAGTGGAGACCACCCTTTATAGAAAAATAGATCATGAGCAACTGTTGTGTGATGTAATGTGCCTGACCCCAACAACAGCAGCCAAATTCTTCTTTTACCAGTCCGAAGCTCTGAATCCACCAATTGTACCAAAAAGTGTTAGAATATTCTATTGCATATTTATAGGATTAGATAGGATATAAGAAATAAAAATGATATAAGATGTTCTGGTTAATTTTTCTTTCTGAATTCATGAATAAATCATTAATTATTTGCTTTTCCAGATGAAGTTGGCTGTGTGGATCCAGACATATGTAGAGAGGTGTGTGACAACCCTGTAGGATGCTCTAATATCGCCTACCCTAAACTGGTCATGAACCTTCTGCCTGTTGGTATGTAATCACCCATAGTATCTTATTGTTTTATTGAAACGTGAACATATACCACCTTTTCCCATAGGCTATACTTTGTTAGTCTGCTAGTGGCTCTAGAAAAAAACCATAAATGAGATGACCAATATATTTATATATATTTGTTATCAATTATCTGTTTCATATGTACTATCCCTGAAAGGGTTTTCAAAAGAAAGGGAACTGGTCAATTACCCTATATTCTTATTTTTTTTAAAAAACATAAAAATTCATTAAACCTGAATATAACAACAGACATCTTCATTCACAAATTAAACATCATTTGAGTCCCACTGACCCCCTATTACCAATGCACGACCTCTTTAGATACACTCATTACAAAGTTTATAAAATGTGCTGCTGTTTACACATTTTCACAATTTAGTCTTATTCTACCCTTCTTGGGGAGGGAGGTTTTCCATTATAATTGTTCTCACTTCCACGTCTACTTCCACTTCTTCACCTCAACAACC
Source organism: Sthenelais limicola (assembly GCA_942159475.1). NCBI lineage: Eukaryota > Metazoa > Annelida > Polychaeta > Phyllodocida > Sigalionidae > Sthenelais > Sthenelais limicola. The sequence continues at coordinate 110,351,323 of OW804098.1, forward strand.
TTCCACCTCCTGATTAAAAAATGGGGCAGCTAGGCCTATATTCTGTCGAATATTCATAGCAAATAGCATGATCTTGATCAGTTTGAACCCGAACAGACTGCCATTTGCTATTTATTACACACTGTATTTGAATGTTAAAAAGTAGATTTAACTTGTTTAGCCTGAATGTTAGCTTGAGTAGGCTCAATTCAACACAATTCGTTACCCGTTTAGACAATAGTTAGATAGTTTGTTGAGACAACGTCATTTGTACATGATTGTGCGTCAGGCCTACGCTGCGCGGACCAGATTGCATCTTTTTGTCATGTGCAACCATGGAAGCCTGAACTGATCGCGTGTGCAGGTTGGTTCATTAGGATCAACCAAACTCCACCCCTGAACTGCACCTTTCTAACTGCTCACATGTGTGATGAATGCAATATACACATTAATCATGTTTTTTTCTTAATGAATATAGGCATCTAGTTATTGTCACAATTGAAATCGGGGTAGAATATGACTAAATGTATTACGCAATATGACTAAATCTACCGAATATTGTAGTCAGCTTGAGTGACAATTCATTACATCAGAAAGAAACAAATTATTCATTTGAACACATGTTTCTACCTATAACATCTGTCTTTGCAGGATTGCGAGGGCTGCTAATGGCGGCCATGATGTCGGCCATCATGAGTTCTCTCACCTCCATCTTCAACAGCTCCAGTACCCTGTTCACTATGGACCTGTGGAGGAGGTACAGACCCCGAGCTTCTCAGGCTGAGCTCCTCATTGTAGGCAGGTCAGTTTAATATTAAATTTGTGATGTGGGTAATATATGATGTGTTGCGGTAAAATATGCTTTTTACAATATTTTTCTATTGGAATGTTCTGACTTGTGGGGGGTTTAGCACCATTAGTCATTATGGATTCATGTACCAAATTTCAGGACATTATATTAAATATATTCTTGTTTCCAACGTCAACCTAAGGAGTATATTGAGCTACTTCACTAGTAATTGTCCACCCAGATGTATTGCAAACTTTTTTTTTTAAAAGTACAGATATCAAACTTCAAATATATAAATATTAAATGTCCTAATGTTTACCATCATTGTAATCGGCTTGATCTCATCGTTTCAAATATGATGATATCTCAAAATCCATTTTTGCTCTTCTGACTCATTTTCCTGTAACACATATGTGGAGGGAGCCCCTCAGGCTAAAGTAATAGTTGTAGGCAGGTCTGTGCACTATGTGTGTTACAAATTTGTCTTACACATAAAGAAGTCACAAATCTAAAAAGATATGGATTTTGAGATATCATCATATGTGATGTGATAAGAGGAAAATGAGTCACAAGTCGCAAAATCAATATTTTTTCAAGTATTTCATTTACTAGATGTCTTTGTGGCAATACTCTAATTTTTGGGGAGCTTAACGCTGTTTGTATCATGAATAGATTTCCTAAATATCAAGACAGTGTTGTAGATATATCTATGCATTTATAAGATCATCGTATAGAGTATATTCGGCTACTTTAGTAGTAAATGTCGACTCAGAAATATTGCACACTGTTTAAACAAATATAAATATCAAACTTAGAATATAGAAATATCTATCAGCGACTATACTGTGACTCTATTGTGTAATTACCTTCTTCTGAATTGGCCCAGCGATTCAACTCCACTCAAAATATTTGCAAATATCAAATAATCTAATGAATACGTAGATGTGATAATCCACCCATATGACCTATGCAAGTCGTGAAAATCTGCAATCATATTTCCAAATGACATAGAGCCAAATAGACTCATGAGGCAACTTATTTTATTTGGCTTAGTTCCTCTTCTCCCCACAAAGCTGATGAATAGGGGAGTTGCATGTCTCACTTCGCATGTCTACTGCAGTGCCTGCTGGGATGGATTATGATGAAATCTGACATACAAATATTTGGCAACAATTTTATCGAAAATTGCAAGAATGTTTTCACCAATATCATAGCTTTTATAAATGATCTATGAAAGCCAAATGCATGATGGGAAAGATGGAGACCTGTGTCATGGAAATATGTATAACACATGTATATTGACATTAGAACATTGATAATTATTACATGCTGAACATGGCATGTTTTCTGTAGATTTTTCACTGTACCATTAGTCCCATAATTCAATGCGAATCAAGATTCAAAATGGCGGCTATGCAACTCTATGAACTATGAACTGGCCGATTCCCCAAACTAATCATTCAAAACAATTGTTGAGGCAAACCAAAGGAAAGCAGAAATGAATTGAAATTTCAATTGAATAGTTGTTAAAATTCTTTCCTCTGACAGACTGTGTGTAGTAGTGCTGTGTGTGGTGGCCATATTGTGGGTGCCCCTCGTCCAGTCCTCGGCGGGCGGTCAACTCTTTGTCTACATCCAGGCTGTCCAGGGCTACTTAGGCACACCTATTGGTGCCCTCTTCCTATTGGCCATCTTCTGGAGCAGGATGAACGAGAAGGTACAATAATCTATATTCATTCTTAAATAATCCTGTGATTAAATGGATCATATATATTATATATACAAAACTGATACACAATATATGTGTAGAGACTAGTATAGATGATAGGCAAAGAGTGTTTTTAACAGTAGCTTGTACATTTACCTCAAACATCAATATATTATTTCACTTTTAAAAATTGTCATTATGCATCTTACATTGCCTAAGTACAGGCCAGTCCTGCAGCTAATAAGGCGGCTATATCAGGCCTGAGGCTGAATTGGGATTGTAACAGGGCTGTTCTTTTCTCTCTCTCTCTATTATATGGATATTTGTGATATTTGTCAATATTAAATGTTGTTTTTAAAGAAGATTTATACACTTAAACTCAATTAAATCAATAATTAGTATTGATGTTTATTGTACTTCTTTCAATAGAAACTGTAAAACTACTAAAACCATTGAAAGGCTAAATTTCCAACCCTTCCTTGCTTGAAGTGTTCATTTGCAAACTGACATGTTTTACTGCTGTTTCCAGGGTGCCTTCTTTGGCATACTAGTCGGCCATGCCTGTGGCATTACCCGCCTGGTGCTGGACCTAGTGTATGTGGCGCCACCTTGTGGGCAGCCTGATAACCGCCCCATTATAACCAGACTGCACTACAGCTATTTTGGCCAGCTGAACCTGGTGGTAACCACAGTAACTATGGTGGTGATCTCCTTACTGACAGAGGCTCCACCTGCAGCCCAGGTAAGATATCATACTTGAATCAAAAACAATAGTGGACATTCTTAAAGCTGCAATCCAAGCTAAAGCGACCGCAAAAGAATTTCTCAGGGTTTTCTTTCCTATATGGGTCTGATATTTAGTCAGATATTTAGGAAATTCTGCTAAATTTGGCTGTACAATGATGAATACAAGTTATATCTGAGTATATTTAGTATCGCATTGATTTAAAGTATTAGTTTTGTTATGTTAAACAGCAATTTGAAGCTGATTTTTGTCTTAAATGTGGGTTATTTGAGAGGATTGGTGAAGGCGAATTGTACATTTTCTGAAAATCTGACCCATATCCTGAGTGCTGCAGAATGGAAGATTCAAATCAAGAAAATGATGAAAGATTTATATTTCCTCGAATTTCCTGAGCATTCCTAAATTCATGTCTAGAATATTTTCATGATTTTGATTTTGCTGATCTACTGTGGCAATCTGGATCAAATGGGATTAATAGTGCAATTAGTTGCCTTCTTCATATACCTATCTAGCCGGTGTTATCCTTAAATCTTCGATTCCAAAAGGATTCCGAAAATTGTTTTTTTACCTTATTGACCTTGAATTTGACTAAAAAGACAATTAATGTTTAATATAATAAGAACATTCTCGTTCTTCCTTCCTTAGATTATATTGAATATCTGGCCGTGAATATTGCTACGGTCAGCATTAATCTCTCTCCAAATTTCTGACCATTCTTTACTTACCGACATTAGTTTATTTTGGTACAATATTACTCCTGTTTTTTAGGTCGGCCATCGCGTGCTTACATTTTAAATTTCCATTGTGAAATAATTCTTCCAGTTGAAGGGAGTAAAATTTATTTTATAACTTTGTGCAGAGCCTTAAATGTCGTAAGTCCACAATAATAGTATGGATACTTTTTCAGTTGAAGGGAGTGACTTGGTGGACGAGGTTGAAACCAGGTAAAGTAGAGAGTAAGGACGAGCAAACAACACAGGAGGAACTGAGCAAGCTGGAGGCAGGAGGGGAGAAGGCTGGGATGACTTCTCAGGGTAATTTATTTGTCTTTTTGTTTCATTCAGTATATTTATTCTGCAATCATCAGACAATACAGTCATATTACATTAAGACATGTACGTTACCAGCTATAATACAGTTTAGGTCACTTAGATATGGGTAGTAGTAGGTAGTATATTTGGTGAAACATGTAGAAATATGTGTTAAATGCCGTTGGAAGCTAATTAATCTAATTGTTTAACATACGATGGTAACCCTCAAAATGGGATTTAGTGGATTCCAATAACATTAGTAAGGTCGTCAGGAAATGTGCAATTCGCATTATAAATTATTCAGCGAAATTATTAATATTAGCGATAATACTAGGTAAACTATGTTGGTTGATTATGCTGAACTGTATTTTCATCCTTAATTTTAATCCTCAACTTTAATCCTCAATTTTGCGTTATTTGAGAGGATTAGTGAATCTGAATTGTACAGTTTCTAAAGACTACACACAAATGACGTATGAACACAATTATCAAATCATGAATGATATGTGTCACAGGAAAATAAGTGACACGTCCCAAAATACATAATTTCCAAGAACCCTTGCATACAATGATTCCAAATTGGGGTGTTTAGCGATGTTAGTATCTTGAATACATGTTACAAACTTGCAGACTGTATTGAATATATCTATGCATATCTGAGGTTATCTATCCTAAGGAGTATATTCAACTACGGTACTTTACTAGTGATCGACCATTAAGAATTAGTGCTAACTTTATTTCACGAATATAGAAACTATAGAATAATATCATGTGTTAATGTTTACCATTATTCGAATCCACTTAATCTCATCTTTGCAAATATCATGATATCTCAAAATCCGTTTTTTGCGACTTTTGACTAATTCTTCTGCAACATATTACAAATATATAAAATTTTACTTCTAGATGACGACAACAAGGAAGTAGAGGTTATACCAAGAGACAGTATACTACAGCGATGGTACAGGGAACTATGTGGGAGGAAGGCCAGTACAGAAATAGTGGCTGAGAGTGAGGAGGCGAGGAGAAAAGCCCTTTATGAACACCCACTATGGAAGAGGGTGGTTAATGTCAATGCCATAATAGCACTAGTGGCTGTGTCATTTCTCTGTGGTATGTATCGCTAATGTATGTCATAATATACGTCATACACTGTCCCGCGCAACGTATCCGCGCGATACGAAAATGAATACGAATTTCTTGTACCCACTTTTGATACGATTTTTTTCGTCTCAGCGTATTCGCGCAGCGTTTTTCGTATCGGCGATTCGCGCAGCGTTTTTCGTATCGGCGATTCGTGCAGCGTTTTTCGTATCAGCGTTTTTCGTATCGGCGGTTTTCAGCCAGTTCAAACGCAGGGGAAATTTAGCTTATATGCTAGGCTTAGGGCCTCTATAGTTTGGTTAGAACTGAAATATTACACTGGACGAAATAAAAAAATATTTCACTAAATTTTTTTTTATTCTGCTAATTACGCATTACGCTTATAAATGTACAACATAACACATATTTCATTAACAATTCCTACATTTTATTAATGTGTAATATATGAATACATATCCTTATTTTTTATTTACACAACATTTAATCAAACAGGCATCCAATATTATGAAAGTCACAGGCATCTATATATATATGTGTATACCCAACCGTCATCACACCACTTATGGGAATAACACTATAGCATCCCCTGGATGTCAACGCTATAGAAGTGCTCAGGAAACGATGCAACACTCATGCAACAATTACCTAAACACACAATCTATGATCATAAATATTGTTTCAACAAAGTAGATTATTGATATAAAATTTCGAAATGACATCGCCCATGACTGAAACAAGTTAGATCTACGTTTTTAATGTACCATTAAATATTATTATGTTCTGACACCCTATAGGGTGTCAGAACATAATAAAACTAAATGTTTAGACCTATATCTGTAAATCAAACCAATACACATATATATAAATGTATATCTGTACTTCATTATTACGTACAAATCTAATTACCAAAGATCCAATGCTAGTTCTTGACAGATCTAATACCCTTCATATCATATATCATATCACGACCAGCTAAATAGACCTATATTTAATAATATCTAACCATTTTGAAATGTGAAGGAAACATATCCTCATCATACCGTTCCAGCAATATGATATTCCATTTGTTAAAATGAACCATTGATGCCTAGAAGGTCCTGACATAAAGAGGGGTTGAGTGGAGGTGTGGAGGAAGGGAGGAGGGGTGGGTTGAAATGGGCTGAGGGGATGAGAGGTGAAGGGTGGATAGAGGGGAAGGGTGGATAGAGGGGAAGGGTGGACGAGGGGAAGGGTGGACGAGGAGAAGGATGGACGAGGGGAAGGGTGGATAGAGGGGAAGGGTGGATAGAGGGAAGGGTGGATAGAGGGGAAGGGTGGATAGAGGGGAAGGGTGGACGAGGGGGAAGGGTGGACGAGGGGAAGGGTGGATAGAGGGGAAGGGTGGAAGAGGGGAAGGGTGGAAGAGGGGAAGGGTGGACGAGGGGAAGGGTGGATAGAGGGGAAGGGTGGACGAGGGGAAGGGTGGATAGAGGGGAAGGGTGGATAGAGGGGAAGGGTGGATAGAGGGGAAGGGTGGATAGAGGGGAAGGGTGGACGAGGGGGAAGGGTGGACGAGGGGAAGGGTGGACGAGGGGAAGGGTGGGCGAGGGGAAGGGTGGACGAGGGAAGGGTGGACGAGGGGAAGGGTGGATAGAGGGGAAGGGTGGACGAGGGAAGGGTGGATAGAGGGGAAGGGTGGATAGAGGGGAAGGGTGGACGAGGGGAAGGGTGGATAGAGGGGAAGGGCGGATAGAGGGGAAGGGTGGAGGAGGGAAGGGTGGATAGAGGGGAAGGGTGGATAGAGGGGAAGGGTGGAGGAGGGAAAGGGTAGATAGAGGGGAAGGGTAGATAGAGGGGAAGGGTGGATGGGGAGGGCAAGGGTAATAGAGGAGAAGGGTGGATGGGGAGGGGAAGGGCACCGTATACAAATAAACACATAAACCTGAGTATGGACGGTCTGACATAATCATAATACATATATACTATATAATATACCCGATATGCAGAGTATCAGAACTGTGGCTTCATACTTAGTTATCTACCCATAAATTGTTTCCTCAAACTTTATAAACGCCGCTGACTTGTGGAAGGGGGACTGCTCTTTAAGGGAATACTTCTGCAGCCACCCCAGAAGTTGGTATTGCTTGGGGTAGGCCAGGTCCCAGGCAAAGTATGCCTGTAGCAGGTCGATGAGCCATTCAGCAACTCCTGAGCACTTGAATGTGCGCCCATTGGCAGTCACAAAGCCGGTGTTGTTGGCGACCAGCAACCTCGGAGGTGTCTTTCTCCCAGAGAGCGATTCAGGCTTGAAGTTGATTCCCTGAAATAGGAAGATATGCATATTAATCTATGGAAACTATCATATCATGATGGAAATAGAGGTAGAGAGGGATGATCAAAACATGTAATCATGGTCATACAGTAAAAAGGAGGTATAATAGGGGCCATATAGTGACATGAAGGGTATAATAGGGGCCATACATTAACATAGAGGCTATAATGGGGGCCATACATTAACATAGAGGCCATAATTGGGGCCATACAGTAACAAAGAGGGTGTAATGGGGGTCCTGCAGCAATATATAGTCGGTATAATGGAGCCATACAGTAACAAGGAGGGTATAATGGGGGCCATACAGTAACATGAAGGGTATAATAGGGTCATACATTAACATAGAGGGTATAATTGGGGTCATACAGTAACATAGAGGGTATAATGGGGGCCATACAGTAACATGGAGAGTATAATGGTGTCATAAATGAACATAGAGGCTATAATTGGGGTCATACAGTAACAAAGAGGGTGTAATGGGGGTCATGCAGCAATATAGAGGGTATAATGGGCCATACAGTAACAAGGCGGGTATAATGGGGGCCATACAGTCACATGAAGGGTATAATAGGGTCATACATTAACATAGAGGGTATAATTGGGGTCATACAGTAACATAGAGGGTATATTGGGGTCATACAGTAACATAGAGGGTATAATGGGGGCCATACAGTAACATGAAGGGTATAATAGGGTCATACATTAACATAGAGGGTATAATTGGGGTCATACAGTAACATAGAGGGTATATTGGGGTCATACAGTAACATAGAGGGTATAATAGGGGCCATACAGTAACATGAAGGGTATAATAGGGTCATACATTAACATAGAGGGTATAATTGGGGTCATACAGTAACATAGAGGGTATAATTGGGGTCATACAGTAACATAGAGGGTATATTGGGGTCATACAGTAACATAGAGGGTATAATGGGGGCCATACAGTAACATGAAGGGTATAATAGGGTCATACATTAACATAGAGGGTATAATTGGGGTCATACAGTAACATAGAGGGTATATGGGGGTCATACAGTAACATAGAGGGTATAATGGGGGCCATACAGTAACATGGAGAGTATAATGGTGTCATAAATGAACATAGGGCTATAATCGGGGTCATACAGTAACATAGAGGGTATAATGGGGGCCATACAGTAACAAGGAGGGTATAATCGAAGCCATACAGTAACATGGAGGGTATGATGGGGCCATACAGTAACATAGAGGGTATAATCAAAGCCATACAGTAACATGGAGAGTATAATGAGAGTCATGCGATAACATAGAGGGTATAATTGGGGTCATACATTGATACAGTAGCATAGAGGGCATATAAGGAGAGAATAATGGGGTCATATGCAGTAACATGGAGGGTATACATGGAGTCATGCAGTAACATAGAGGGTATATTGGGGTCATACAGTAACATAGAGGGTATAATGGGGGCCATACAGTAACATGGAGGGTGTAATGAGGGCATACAGAAACATAAAGGGTGAGTAGAGGAGTGAGTGGGCTGAGATAGGGTGAGGGTGTGAGTAGAGGAGAGAGGGGGTGAGATAGGGTGAGGGTGTGAGTAGAGGAGAGAGGGGGGTGAGATAGGGTGAGGGTGTGAGTAGAGGAGAGAGTGGGCTGAGATAGGGTGAGGGTTGAGTGGGTGTGAGTAGAGGAGAGGGAGGGGTGAGATAGGGTAAGGGTGTGAGTAGAGGAGAGAGGGGGGTGAGATAGGGTGAGGGTGTGAGTAGAGGAGAGAGAAGGGTGAGATAGGGTGAGGGTGTGAGTAGAGGAGAGAGGGGGGTGAGATAGGGTGAGGGTGTGAGTAGAGGAGAGAGGGGGTGAGACAGGGTGAGGGTGTGAGTAGAGGAGAGAGAAGGGTGAGATAGGGTGAGGGTGTGAGTAGAGGAGAGAGGGGGGTGAGATAGGGTGAGGGTGTGAGTAGAGGAGAGAGAAGGGTGAGATAGGGTGAGGGTGTGAGGAGAGGAGAGAGTGGGGTTGGATAGGGTGAGGGTGTGAGTAGAGGAGAGAGGGGGTGAGATAGGGTGAGGGTGTGAGTAGAGGAGAGAGAAGGGTGAGATAGGGTGAGGGTGTGAGTAGAGGAGAGAGGGGGGTGAGATAGGGTGAGGGTGTGAGTAGAGGAGAGAGGGGGTGAGACAGGGTGAGGGTGTGAGTAGAGGAGAGAGAAGGGTGAGATAGGGTGAGGGTGTGAGTAGAGGAGAGAGAGGGGTGAGATAGGGTGAGGGTATAAGTAGAGGTGAGAGAGGAGTGAGATAAGGTGAGGGTGTGAGTAGAGGTGAGAGAGGAGTGAGATAAGGTGAGGGTGTGAGTAGAGGAGAGAGAAGGGTGAGATAGGGTGAGGGTGTGAGTAGAGGAGAGAGGGGGGTGAGATAGGGTGAGGGTGTGAGTAGAGGAGAGAGGGGGGTGAGATAGGGTGAGGGTGTGAGTAGAGGAGAGAGTGGGCTGAGATAGGGTGAGGGTTGAGTGGGTGTGAGTAGAGGAGAGGGAGGGGTGAGATAGGGTAAGGGTGTGAGTAGAGGAGAGAGTGGGCTGAGATAGGGTGAGGGTTGAGTGGGTGTGAGTAGAGGAGAGAGGGGGGTGAGATAGGGTGAGGGTGTGAGTAGAGGAGAGAGAAGGGTGAGATAGGGTGAGGGTGTGAGTAGAGGAGAGAGAGGGGTGAGATAGGGTGAGGGTGTGAGTAGAGGAGAGAGGGGGGTGAGATAGGGTGAGGATATAAGTAGAGGTGAGAGAGGAGTGAGATAAGGTGAGGGTGTGAGTAGAGGAGAGAGAGGGGTGACATAGGGTGAGGGTGTGAGTAGAGTCAAGAGAGGGGTGAGATAAGGTGAGGGGGGAAAGATTGTGAGTAAAGGAGAGGGAAGGGTGAGATAGGGTGAGGGGGGAAAGGGTGTGAGTAAAGGAGAGGGAAGGGTGAGATAGGGTGAGGGGGGAAAGGGTGTGAGTAAAGGAGAGGGAAGGGCGAGATAGGGTGAGGGGGGAAAGGGTGTGAGTAAAGGAGAGGGAAGGGCAAGATAGGGTGAGGGGGGAAAGGGTGTGAGTAAAGGAGAGGGAAGGGCGAGATAGGGTGAGGGGGGAAAGGGTGTGAGTAAAGGAGAGGGAAGGGCAAGATAGGGTGAGGGGGGAAAGGGTGTGAGTAAAGGAGAGGGAAGGGCGAGATAGGGTGAGGGGTGAAAGGGTGTGAGTAAAGGAGAGGGAAGGGCAAGATAGGGTGAGGGGGGAAAGGGTGTGAGTAAAGGAGAGGGAAGGGCGAGATAGGGTGAGGGGTGAAAGGGTGTGAGTAAAGGAGAGGGAAGGGCAAGATAGGGTGAGGGGGGAAAGGGTGTGAGTAAAGGAGAGGGAAGGGCGAGATAGGGTGAGGGGTGAAAGGGTGTGAGTAAAGGAGAGGGAAGGGCGAGATAGGGTGAGGGGGGAAAGGGTGTGAGTAAAGGAGAGGGAAGGGCGAGATAGGGTGAGGGGTGAAAGGGTGTGAGTAAAGGAGAGGGAAGGGCAAGATAGGGTGAGGGGGGGAAGGGTGTGAGTAAAGGAGAGGGAAGGGCGAGATAGGGTGAGGGGTGAAAGGGTGTGAGTAAAGGAGAGGGAAGGGCGAGATAGGGTGAGGGGGGAAAGGGTGTGAGTAAAGGAGAGGGAAGGGCGAGATAGGGTGAGGGGGGAAAGGGTGTGAGTAAAGGAGAGGGAAGGGCGAGATAGGGTGAGGGGGGAAAGGGTGTGAGTAAAGGAGAGGGAAGGGCGAGATAGGGTGAGGGGGGAAAGGGTGTGAGTAAAGGAGAGGGAAGGGCGAGATAGGGTGAGGGGGTGAAAGATTGTGAGTAGAGCTTTTAAGACAACGAATTCTCACTGATATATGCATAGAGTTTGAATATACATCCAGGTGTGATAGTAATTAGAGCTATCAGAGTTATATCGTTAGATCAAAACTGATCAACAATTAAGATGAAAAACCCGCCCAAGTAAAACATAAAACTTGGTCGACTGGACACAGGTAAGTTGTTATACCCCAGTAATAGGCCTATAAACTATAAGGAAACTGATATATACTGGAAGAGTAACTGGTTGTCTCAGGACAAGTCCCAATATATAACATAAAAATTGTAGTGATATTCTTCAAGCAAAGGAACTTGTTGCCTCAAGAAATGTCCTACCCTATAGAGAGAGACAAGGCCTGAGTCGCCAACCTCTTTATTAGTGTAAGTGACACTAAAAAGTTAAAAAGACAGCATCTTGAGACAACCACTCATTTTCCATACATATACTCTCGTTCAATTGTGACCCTACATCCCGCCCTACATCTAGATTTTACTATTGAGGAATACCCCGACTCAACCCTTCGTCCCTATATAGAGAGAGAGCGCCTTGAGACGATAGGTATAACTGAACCCAGTTCCCATTACTTCAAGTTCAACCAAAAACAAATCTGTCTCAGAAAGATTCCAAGTGACGGATATAAGGGCCCGGGTATGCCCTGAAAAACTATTTGAAATCTAATGTTCAATGATGAATAATTACTGTGTATAATAATAGTATGCAATAGTGAATAGATATTACTCACCTGGGTTTTTCATTAAGTTGTCCAGCATAGTCGGGTGAGGGGTATGGTCCAAGAACGGCCATGATAGCATATTGTACATATAGCAGTACTACATTACTAGGTCATGCGAAACAAGGGAGCGGGCATAACCCAGGTAAACACAAGCCAGCCAGGCTAAGTTGACCTAGATATAGAAACTAAAACAATGGCTAGCGCTAACAATGTGTATTGTTAGCTCTGCCTATCCATGCGAGGGTGCTAAAAATATGCATGGGTCTCCCCTCGCTAGCGCTCATTGTATACATGTATGTTAGACGTAGGTAATGATGTCTTTCTTGATATTCAATCGTTTTCATACCCCAGTATTATGCTGGTGCATGTCTATATGTCTTGTGACAATAGCGATTGTTTATATTGAGAGAAACCTTCAAATCGCAAGGATATATTCAATGCAATGTCATGAGATTTGATACACATATTTATCTGAGTTGACGCAATAAACCCTCCAAAAATAAAAACAATCCAACAAAGAAATCTTGTGAATAAATCACTTTGAAAAACTTTGAAACTTGGGAACACAATGGCTGTGTTGAGGACAGATATTTGTGAACAATAGAGTTAGAAGATAAGAAAAGCAACCGTTTCGCAGCCAAATAGGTGAAATTTATTAAATAAATACCTAGTATTGTTTTAACCTAAATTATATGGTTGTAATGCGGCGGCCAGAGATTGGCTATTTGTGCGGCGGAAAAATATGGTAGAGAGATGATTTTGTTTACTGTAGTAGGTCTATTTATTAGCTTTAAAATGAGACCAGGGCGGACAAGATTGGTTGGTTTGAACTTGTTCTGTGCCTGGTAGAGGTGAGAGGATAATTTTGAATAATGTGTGCTGTTGGAAGAGACTAAAGAAAACCTCAAGAAAACTTCTCACACATAACTGCCTGATCTGTGGTTTGAAGTGTTTACTTTATTGAATTAATGCAACTCCCATAATATCTCCAATGTATTATTCCCAATAGTCCAGTCCAAACAGTGATTATCTCTGTGATTAACTTTCCCAAATATCTCCAATGTATTATTCCCAATAGTTCAGTCCAAACAGAGGGCGCCTTGGTTCTATGTATGAACCGCCCACCCCTGTCTAATATAAATAGCTTGGCATGAATGTTGTCCGCTCAGTTGCAAGAGAGCTCTCCTACCGTTAATGTCTATAGTTTTTTTTATTTCTCTCTCCTTTATCATGCTTCATGCGGACAACAACATGACCTAAGGTATATGGTTGCAATGCGGCGGCCAGAGATTGGTTATTTGTGCATCGGAAAAGAATGGTAGAGAGATGAAAATTACTACTGTAGTACGTCCATTTATTAGATTTAAAATAAGTCCAGGGCGGACAAGATTGGTTGGTTTGAAATTGTTCTGTGTCCGGTAGAAATGATGAGAAATGAGAGGGCTGTGCGCCCGTGAAAACCGGGAAAAAAACTTATTTATAATTATAAGCAATCAGAAAGTGTGCGTTATGGAGCAAAGTGGGTGGGGCAATAGGACGACTCAAACAGTAAAAGTGGGCGTGACTTGTTTGAACTGGCCACTTTCACAAAGTATAAAAGCCCAAGCAAACTCTTGCCACCTTTTAGTGTCTAGTGGAAAGCCAAGCAGGCAAGATGTATTATTAACGTTATTACCCATTATTACATGTACTTAATAATTGCTTATGAAAACCTTTTTAATTCACCTTGTAACAATTGTGACGATTTCTGAACACAGAATAACCTCTCTTTATGTGTCACCTTAGCTTTCAAACGTGTGAAAATGATGCCACACCCCATGAGTATGGGTGAGCGAAAAGGGGCATTAACAAGTGTTAAAACTTAAATCTGTGACATTGCTGCTATATTAAGTTTATTCACAGAAGCCAATGTTGGCACACAGAAGCTCATTTTTGTCTTAAATGTGGGTTATTTGAGAGGATTGGTGAAGGCGAATTGTACATTTTCTGAAAATCTGACCCATATATGTTACTAACCAAAGAAGTGAATGTTTTAATATCCTTGCTATCCCTCACGGCTATAGATAGATCATTCCATTGCTGTCTCCCTTGATACAAACCTTCCTTATGTTGGTCTTTCAATATGTAGTTCTCAAAACTCAATACGAAAAACGGAGCACGAATACGGAGCATATCAAATTTCGTCTCCGTCATTCAAATTACCGTTTTTCGTCTCAGAAGTTCGCGCAATTTCGTCACCACACTTCACCAGTAGCATTCGCGGTGCTCGGTAGACAAAAATCGTCTCCATGAAGACGAAATAATTTGTCGCTCCGTATCGCGCGGGTACGGCGCGCGGGAGAGTGTACGTGGTATCATTCAGGTTTAAAATGTGATGTGTTACAGACAAATGAGTCGTTGTTGTTTTTGTCACTTTTATGTATCAAGGATGTTGATACTGTCGGTGAGACTTCTTACATAGATAGGGTTTTAAGGCTTACCAGACGGATTTTTCTTCTCAACGACACAATGGTGGCTCTTACAACTCATGTAAACTATCCAAGTGATGGCAAAAACAAAACAGTACCATATTAATTTTGGAGATGCAATTAATGATAGGGCCTACTGCTTTAACCCAATTAATTTTCAGGTAAGCAGAGAATCACATACCTTGAAGGATAAATATTATATAAGTACACATAGACAACTGTGCAATGTAGAATAGACTATATTTATAGTCAAACTAATTAGTTATATTCATGATGCGTACTCAGGAAACATGGTTCAACAAGCGAATAGAGCGATAATACAAGAAAAAGGAGGAGGTGTAGAACTAAACCATACAAAGTAATACCACGGACTTGTAATGAGAATGGATAGGAAACCTGACTTGTGGCTTTGTTGGTTCTACGATTTCTCTGTCTCGGCCGCCCTCTGCGCCACCTAGTGAGTAGTGGTTGCAAAACAATGTGAATGTGCGCGACCTGGCGAGAATAGCGCGGCGGCCATCTTTAAATCACAACAGTAGCGCCAGATTTGAGAGTCTAGGTGGATGCGAAGCATGTTTTGAAAATTACTGGATATGAATCATACAGAAAACAACTGGGAATTAGTTGCAACCACCTGCGTGTATAGCTGCAACAAACAGGTAAGGAAATTTTGAATGGTAAATTAGTATAGACATTCCATTAAAACCGTTGTTCTAATGTTCCTTAGCCTAGTAGTGGGGTGAAGACACGCTACTCACTAGGGCTATATATAGGCCTGCTAGCAGCCTTCAATGGCTTGGGCCAGTCGGCAAGGTTAGAGCATAATATAATCTTGTGGCTCGTTTGTTACAGGTAGGCTATAATTAATAGTAGGGAATGCCATTTTCGGGAACTGGAATTGGTGTGTATTTTGACTCATGACTCAGGATAAAAACGGCTAATGGGACTTCGGAAACAGATGCAGATAGATCCAAGATAGTAGTAAATATCACAGAACTAGGGTCTATTTTCTATGTAAATATGAATAGAACGGTAACAGGTCTTTTGGAACCCCAGTGCTTAGGTGCTGACACCCCCATGCCACATATAGGCTCAGTTCCACCTAAAGCTATTTATTATATGAGCAAATCCACCATTTGGTCGTTATTTGACCCTAATATCGTATTTTGCTTATTTGAATGGGGAAAAATATTTTTCAATAGTTTTTTCGTGTCTGCATGTGTACCTAAAATAGGCCTACATTGTAAATACCCCCGATTTACATAGGTCATAGTTCTCCCGAAGATTTTAAGCATGGGGGTAAACAAACTGGATTTTAGGGCCTTAACGTCTTCTCTTAATGTCTATTGCAAGGGGTTGAACAGCCTATGTTCATAAATCAGACTGATATTCATATTCAAGAATAGATTATACACTTATTACGCTGTGAAAATAATTCTTTGCATTCCTAGCCATTGATGATCATATGAAGTGATTATCACTTCCCATTAAAATCTCATCTCTCATGTTTATCAACCCATAAATCACATTTCGCTGCATCACATTCTGTTAACTCACTGTATAGCTATAATATAATTCTCTATTTAAATCAAGATTCTAGGCACTCGTCGGAAGACCTGGTTAACCTGTTTTCTGCTTATTGAGTCGAACATAGTCCAGCCCTGGAAAAAAATCTATAATAAGAACAATATATATTCTAAATTATGGATTGTGTGTGTACATATGGGCAGAGGGTCTATGCCCTGTGACTCTTGCCGCTGCCATTACCATTATACCATTACTGAATCATTATTTTGGTTGTATCTTTTCTTCTAGTTGGAATATTTTCACAAACTAAAAATCGTTAGCACCCTTATGTCGAGATCTATAAAATACACATTAATTCACAACATTATGTGCATATTTCTTTTGATTTATTTCTAATCTAAATCCTCATTTATGTAGAAATATGTGCCTCCATATGTTCTCAACTAATGCCCCAATGAGTATTCCTAATCAAGGTCATTTTCACCGGAACGGCCACTCATTTTCTGCAGATTCATATAAATATTTTAATTAATTTCGAGCACTTGCAATAAGAGTAGAAACGAATTTAAAAAAGCTACTTGTACTGCTTCCTAAGATCTGTTCGAACAAACCAGTGCCAAAATAGCATCATTGAAAGTGTATTTCAGCCGTACTGATCAATATGGGTCAAAATGTCATCATTTTTCCCTGAGTCGGTGACTAAAATTCATTGATATATCTCATACCTAAGAAATAGAAATATAGGTGATAGCATTGCAACTGTGATACTGTCAGATAGGTCTCACTGTGTGCTTTGTGGTGGTATGTAAAACATTTCTCTGGGCTGTTTCATTGTCAAGTAACGCCCCAATGAGTATTCCTAATAATGGTCATTTTCACCGGAACGGCCACTCATTTTCTGCAGATTCACATAAATATTTTAATTAATTTCGAGCACTTGCAATAAGAGTAGAAACGAATTTAAAAAAGCTACTTGTACTGCTTCCTAAGATCTGTTCGAACAAACTAGTGCCAAAATAGCATCATTGAAAGTGTATTTCAGCCGTACTGATCAATATGGGTCTAAATGTCATCATTTTCCCCTGGGTCGGTGACTAAAATTCATTGATATATCTCATACCTTAGAAATAGAAATATAGGTGATAGCATTGCAACTGTGATACTGTCAGATAGGTCTCACTGTGTGCTTTGTGGTGGTATGTAAAACATTTCTCTGGGCTGTTTCATTGTCAAGTAACGCCCCAATGAGTATTCCTAATAATGGTCATTTTCACCGGAACGGCCACTCATTTTCTGCAGATTCACATAAATATTTTAATTAATTTCGAGCACTTGCAATAAGAGTAGAAACAAATTTAAAAAAGCTACTTGTACTGCTTCCTAAGATCTGTTCGAACAAACTAGTGCCAAAATAGCATCATTGAAAGTGTATTTCAGCCATACTGATCAATATAGGTCAAAATGTCAACCTTTTTCCCTGAGTCGGTGACTAAAATTCATTGAAATACTGCATACCTAAGAAATAGAAATGTATATAAGTCATTTCTCTGGGTTTGTAATTTCAAATACTTTCCATACTAGTAGTAACTTGATTTAAAAAGCATTTGTACATGGTGTTGAGCTATCGAGAGAAAAATAATGGCAGTTCATTAATAAGTGTTATACTGCCAGAGTGTACTTTTGGATGGTGTGTAAGTCACTCTTTTCTATCCTTTCAGACATGTTTTCTGCGTCCATCAAACAGGGACCCCTTGGAACCAAAATCAATAAAGGAGTAGAGGTGACAAGAAGACTCATGGATCAAGCGGAGAAGAGTGCAGAACCTAAGTCTCTGACACCGACTATAGAACATTATCACTGACCATGAAATAGCCACTGTTGAACTATTTGCCTAAAAAAGGCCATCATTTATTAGTCAAGAAGAGGGAACATAATTCTCCCTCTTGTAAAGCCTTACTGAATCCAGAGCATGTGAAATCTTTCGGACATTTGTGTTTGCTGAAAGGTAAGTTGATGCATAAATAATGCAAGCTCAGGAATATTATTTTCCTTTTTACCCTTCTTTGGATATAGAATCTATATGATACAGTAAGAGATGTATATGAATTATATTGAACTGTGAACTCGCCCTAAACAAACCCTTCATGTATAAATATACAACTCAGCAGAAGATAGTACAGCTAGGTCGGATGAGAAAATATATAAATGGCAATATCCCTTTAAGGATAGTCAAGAGTCTTACTGTACATTGTTCTACCAATGATTTGATAACATACAGCATATACATAGATCATATAATCATGAGTTCAATTAATAACAAAAAGTGCATTGAATACCCATATTATACATAATAGTCAATACCGGCCCTCAACTATAGTGGCTCTAAACTGATGTTCATTTATGTTTACATGTACAACCATCTCCACCTTTACATAAGCGTGCCATTAGATATTTTGGGTAGATACAGTTATTAATGGGAATCTAAAAGGTTTTTATCTTTTTATGGATATGGTATTGTTTAAGGAAATATCTTTCAGTGATTTATAAATCAGTAATAAGATATATATTTAAGTATGGATGAAGTATGTACCATAAGATGACCCTAATATAGTGCAATTTATGTAATCTGTTTAACATATTGGAAGTATGAACTGATTAATAAATTATGATTAAATAATCGAAGTTTTTGCTTGTATTAATTTGTAACAATTTGTTCAAAATGAAAATGATTTCTGTAACGTACAGTATGAATGTATATGATCATTGAGGGGAAATATTCCAATCTAGTAAATAGTATGCCAATGTGTATTAAATTAAATTGGCAGTGATTTAAGTATTTTGCATTCCTGCGTACCGCATGCCCTCCCAGACACCCACAGAAATAACCCAGGTTGTTAAGGCAGGTAGTCAAAAAACCTTACATCTTACCATTATATATTTCCCTACCTGAACTTTCAACACCTGTTCAACAAGCAACGCTGGTCCTGGGTAAACCATAAAGTGTCTTTCTGTCTCTTTTTCTCTGTCTCTCTCCCATCTTCTCTATCTCTATTTCCTGGGTATGATCATAAACTCCCTCCCTCTCAGCTCTCCCGCCCTGATATAACTTTTCAATGTGTTGATAAGGGCGTAAAGCAACCAATCTCACTCCCTTAACAAGCAAAGTTATTATATTATTTCTTAGCACCCCTTGAAAAATAAATAATTCCAATACAGAAACATCTGCGTCCGTTATCAGTCCTGGGAGCACAGTTTGCCATACAAAAACGCAAAATAAACAATGTGTTGTTCTTTGCCTGCTAGCAACGTCATTTCGTCAGTAAAAATTAATCTAATTAATCATCAAAAATCGGTAATTCCTGTACACTGGGCGATGGGAACCATGAGTATTTGGTAGTTGGAAAATGGACGTTGATGAGCAGATAAACTATACAACTATAAACGATCTGTAGAGGCCATATATGGCCAATGTAGGCATAAGGGTTCTCTTACACTACCGCCACCTAGTAGCATTTCACAAAACTACAGGCATAACATGTGCCCCTAGTGTTTTTTTCCGGAACTACGGGCGTGCGCGGCCGAGCTAATCCCTTGCTAATCCCTGATAAGGGAACAATAGTGAGACACACATGTATAGGCTATGGGGGTGTTGTTTCCTATCCATTCTCATTACAAGTCCGTGGTAATACGGAGCCTCAAAGGGAATTAATACATAGAATTGCAGTCAATCCAGATAGCATTTAATCTAGCTTTGTTTGCAATGTGCTTTCGGGTATCAGAACGTTCATTGTCCATAGTAATTGTTCACCCGGAAATATTGCAAACTTGTTTTTCAAAGATGAACGAATCAAATATAAAAGTACTTATTAGATGTCCCAATGTTTACTATCATGGGAATTCTCTTGATCTCATCCTTCAAAATATGATGACATCTCAAAATCAATTTTCTTGCGACCTATGATTCAATTGCTGTAAGACATCACAAATGTACTCTTCAACATTTCGTAATTACCTTTAAAATAATTTAATAGTGTATGATATTATTTGTATTGACTGAGTAGATGTATAAAATCACATATTTATATTTACTCCCCATGTATTAAATGTATCATTCTGTTTATATCATACAAAAGACTTTACACAAAAGTAAAGGACACATGGTTATACATGTGTTATACATTCGAAAGAATTGTTTTATTCGAAAAAATAAAAATACTTATAAATATATTATACCATTGTACCTCTTTTACTTGTTTGTTGTGTTTAACATGTGTCCTTATGGTGAGTTCCTTGTCTGTAACGTTATTGTTAATGTACATTGGTCAGATTTTCAGAAAATGTACAATTGGCAGCTCAACACGTTTAGGAATTTCTCCTTAATTAAGCTTTAAAATGATGAATACCGGGTATATCTGAATATATATTCAATTGGTATCGCATTGATTTAAAGTATCAGTTCTGTTATGTTAAACTGCATTTTGAAGCTAATTTTTGTCTTAAATGTGGGTTATTTGAGACGATTGCATGGTGAAGGCGAATTGTACATTTTCTGAATATGTGACCCATATTGTTATTACAACCTACTTATTCCATATAACCAACCACACTTAGGTTAGAATTTTAGAAAAATAACATTCAGAATTATTTTCAGCTTATACAAATTTAGATAAAGAACTGTTCTTCCATTTCACAAGTAGCAAAAGAGAAATTTTGAGATATTATCATATTTGAAAAGATGAGATGGAGGGGATTCTAATGATGGTAAGGATCGAATCAGTACCTCTATATTCTTTGTGTGCAAAGAAAAGGGTTAGTGATATTTATTGATGGCCAATCACTAGTAAAATAGTTAAATACGTCCAAGATAAGTCCAGATATGCATGTGGGTCAGATTTTTGGAAAATGTACAATTGGTAGCTCTACAAATTTAGGAAAACTTGCTAAATTAGGCTGAAAAATGTTGAATCCCGAGTATATCTGAGCATATTTGGTGTCGCGTTGATTTAAAGTATCTGTTTTGCTATGTTAAACTGCATTTTAAAGCTCCTTTCTGTCTTAAATGTGGGTTATTTGAGAGAATTAGTGAAGACCAATCGTATATTTTCTGAAGATCTGACCCATTATAGATATTCAAGGCACATTCGTAACAATTGGCGCACGTATCCATGCGACATGCAGTGCTAGGCATCCCAAAAATGAAAACATTCCAACAAAGAGATCTTGTGATTAGATCACTTTGAAATAATTGGATCCAATTCTATTAGAATTATTGCTATTTTTGTGAGATTATCATAAAAAAAGTAGTATCTATGGGATAAGTCAGCTGAGTAGGTGGGGAAAAGTGGAATATACCCCATTTCGACCCCATACAAAGATGGAATGATCATGAGGGTCAGATTTTTAGCAAATGTACAATTGACCTTCACCAATCCTATCAAAAAATGCAAATCTAAGACAAAAATGAGTCTTAAAATGCAGTTTAACCTAACCAAACAGATTACTAGATTCAATGCCATGCCGAATATACTCGAATATACCTAGTATACTCACCACATTTCAGCCTAATTTAGCAGAATTTCTTAAATCTTTGGAGCTGCTAATTGTGCATTTTCTGAAAATCTGACCCATGAGCGAGGAAACAACTTCTGAGAAACAACACAGCTAAAAAGTACCAAGCGTCCTCATGTAAATGTCACATCTCCCTTACAGGGGGCGTTATCTGTGGTACTCACAACAGTGGCGCCCCCAGCTTACACGGCGCGCGCATAAACTAAGGTAAGCCTGTGGGGTACCGACTAAATACTATAGGCGCCTATCTACTACCTGCACTGACTTAGGACCACCAATTTGAGGTAAGGGTTAGGGTTATAGTTAGTATTGGTATCAATCCATGTAATAGCGTACAAGTTTGGAAAAACTGACCCATATACCAAACTAAAACACATGCTCCCTTATGCAACCATGGGCACAGACAGCATGTTGGAATTGATAAATAAAGCGAGGTATATTTCTGAGTTTTGTTATGAAAATCAATCGTTTTTATGTTCAATGTTTTTGCCTGGTTGCGCTATTTCTCATAGGTGTTAATGCATGGGGGTCTAATGTATGGTGATACAGAGATAGAGAGAGATGAACACAGCTGCTTGTTGACCATAACTTGCATAATTACATAATATGGTCACAATGGGAAATGTCTGGATATTACTTTTGCATAAGGAGGCTATTCATTGTGAATAATTGGCAATACATGTCAGCAAAGCTAGATTCTTTGTATATATGAAGAATTTTGGCAATACCAAGCCTTCACATACACCCTTTATTTCTATTATTATCATTATTTAATTTCCTTATAATTGGGACAGCCAACTTCTAGGTCATAATCCGCATAGATGCTTTGTATAAAATCACCTAATAAAAATCTTTTCAGAGTCAGAAAATTTACATATTACAGACAATGATAGGTTAATGTTTCCTCATTGCCCTTTACAATTTGTGTGATCATAATGTAACTAATTAGGGCTAGGGCACCAAACAAACATGTGAACAGATTGGATCTCTCTCCAACACCTTCGCCCACTGACTTCACACAGATTAGGATGATATCTGATGCCAGAAAGATGGCAGTTTAGCCAGATCTTATCAATGATTGACAACTTTTTTTTTTCATAATTGACTTTATTTCTGATACCTGCCTTCAAGGCCCTTCGAGTCATTCTCGCAATAAAAATGAGTTAGAACCTGTTGTTAGTGCAAACATATACTAATAAATGACACTGCATAAGTAGGGCTTATTAACCTTATATATTAAGTTACTGTCAGTGGCAAAGTCCTCTCTCGAAGGGAACAATAGAATCGGTCCTTTTAAAGCTGTAGTCTCAGCTATTGGGCCAGATTTTCAGAAAATGTACAACTTCACTTCACCAATCTTCTCAAATAACCCAAATTTCAGACGGAAATAAAGTTCAAAATACAGTTCAACCTAACCAAACAGATTGCTATAATCATTGCAATGCCGCATATACTCAAATTTACCTAGTATTGACCAAATTGCAGCTTAATTTTGCACAATTTACTATATGTGCGGAGCTGCCAAGTGTACATTTTTTTTAAATCTGACCCTATTACCTTTTTTTTTTTTAAAGATTTACTCTTGGTGTACAGATCCCGTTTTCGGGGTTTTCACCTGTTCCAACTTTATGTACAGAATAGATACAGGTGTGAAAGATTATATGGGTCAGATTTTCAGAAAATCTACAATTGGCAGCTCTACATTATTAGTAAATTCTGCTAAATTCTGCTAATAAATGATACATTTTGGGTATATCTGAGTATATTTGGTATCCCATTGATTCAAAGTGTCAGTTCTGTTATGTTAAACTGCATTTTGAAGCCCATTTCTGTCTTAAAGTTGGGTTATTTGTGAGGATTGATGAAGGTGAATTGTACATTTTCGGAAAATCTGACCCATATGATACATTAATGTGTGGTATTATTTGAAGGTGAATGAAAGGAGAAAATCTTACCGAATTTACATATTTACAGACTGAACTCTGACATCAATATGCTGCTGCTGTTATATATGTTTATACAGTAGATATTATAGCAAAAAGAGCTGTGATAATGAGTGAAGTCTTCATAAGAAAGGATTCGAACGGGGCCTCCAAGGGTGAAACTTCCAGAAAATGCACAATTTACATTTTTAAAACCCTCCTAAATAACCCGGATTTAATATATATTTGATACTTAACACACAATTCAACATAACCAATTAAGCACATCCTTTGAATCAACTCAATACTGAATAGACTCAAATATAGCTAGTGTTATATGATGATATATCAGATTATTTCTCGTGATCATTTTGGTGGTGACCAAACGACCTGATCCTTGATGAAAAAACATGTTCATTGAGAAATCAAAACCTTGGCTTGGCAGTATTGAAGATGCCATGTATTGAAAACTGTCTACAACAGTTAAAACCATGTAGTAAAACGTTTAGTGCAGTGGACGGGACCGCGGGGCTTGATAGAAAAATCGTAATGGCAGCAAATGCATGTACACAAAATGTGTTGAAGATGTAATCATGTTCAAAATCGTTTAGATTGAATACGTTGTGGTAAACGGTGCCTTTGCAGTGTTATATACGTAGTGTAACACAAACGATGATGAAGAAATGTCGTAGAGTATTGAATATGGATTTATTCCTGGTATGATGGTAATATAGATGGTATACATGTAAGTTAACAAGTGAGGGATACTTGGACGGTGAAGTTAGCACAGGCCAGCATGCAGGTAGGATGTAATTTGGGTAGATACCTTTATGTAACAATAAGGCATAACACTATAGTATTTATCATGTTCAGTCGAATTTAGCAGAATTTACTAAATGTGATGTGTAGGGCTGGCAATTGTACATTTTCTGATGACTCTCATTTTTCTTTGGTACCAACAATTACTGGGTATTTTGGTTTTCCAAATTTCTTGGCCATCAACAGGCCTATTTTTACAGATTCAGCAGATTATGTTGATAACATTCTATATAGAGAGTGTATCTTATTTTATTTATTCATGCAATACATCTCTAAGATCTTCTGAGGGAATCAGCATTTAAGCACATTTTTAGCTTTCACTTTTACACACACTGTTTCTGTTTTTTGTTCTTTTTGACAATATTGAAATCACAAATGAGTCATTAGTACAGAATATTTTATGATACTTTTCACGATATTTGTCAGATTATGCCATCTCTCACTTGATCTAACTTGTTATTGGTATACAGTGCACAGATGGTGGAGGCTTCAAGTATTTGTGTATGCATTCCCTCTCAAATAAGAATACTGCACCCATATCCCATTTAAATTCTCCCCAAATGTTGTTAATGCAGACACCCTCATTGTTATGTAGACACCCTCATTACATGGCATTCCATTCCAGTATTGATGAAGAGTATGATTTGTATTTTTATGTAAGTTGTACAGGATATATATGGAGATATGGAGACTAAAATGCCAAATATACAAAAGCGAAAGAAAAAATTGAGTAAAATGTTGTGTCAGGAAGGCAATATTCTGGGATAGGAATAATGTGTAAGAACAGTTTGATTTCAGCAATTTCGCTGATGGCATCAGCAATAAAATCTTGGGATAAATTATGAAATCTTTGAAAGCTCCATCTATCCTTCTATAGTCAGTATGTAACAATTGCCAAGCAGATGTTTCAATTTTTCAAAACTATCCTAAGGCTGCGTTTCCACTGGCTCGCTCTTTTGGCCCGCTCATGGCCCGCTCTTTTTAATTGTCTTGAGCGCATAACAAGCGAAGGTTGAGCGAAACCAGAGCGGTCTAATGGAATCGGTTACTGCGCTCTATGTACGCTCTAAAAAGTGGCCATGTGCGCTTCTTTAGAAGAGCGCAGGACGTTGCGCTAATATCTGACGTGTTTGATTTAAGCGCAGCAACACAAGGCTCTTTCTACCTGTTAAAGAAGCGGACCAAGAGCGCAGTGAGAGCGCACAAACGCATTTGCAATTGATATCACATAGGAAACAAGCGCAGCAGTAGAATCCTAGTAGAATCGCTCTGCGCTTGTATTGCGCTAAAAATATTAGCGGATGAAGAGCGAATGACAGGCGCCCTATAAACAAGCGCAGCACGAGCGAGCAATGAGCGCAGATACAAGCGAGCCAGTGGGATCCCACCTTAAGGCTGCGTGTCCACTGGTTCGCTCTTTTGGCCCGCTCATGGCCCGCTCTTTTTTATTGTCTTGAGCACATAACAAGCGAAGTTTGAGCGAAATTAGAGCGGTCTAATAGAATCGGTTATTGCGCTTTCTATACGCTCTAAAAAGTGGCTATGTGCGCTTCTTTAGAAGAGCGCAGCACGTTGCGCTTATATCTGATCTGTTTGATATGAGTGCAGCAACACAAGGCTCTTTCTACCTGTTAAAGAAGCGGACCAAGAGCGCAGTAAAGAGCGCACAAACTCATTTACCATTGATTTCATATAGGAAACAAGCGCAACAGTAGAATCTCAGTAGAATCGCTCTGCGCTTGTATTGTGCGGATGAAGAGCGACTGACAAGCACCCCACAAACAAGCGCAGCTAGAGCGAGCCATGAGCACATGTAAGCGAACCAGTGGAATCAGACCTTAACTGTAACTGGCTGCTAATTTCTTCGTACAACATATTCGCCTCCAATACTATTATATTTACCGTCAAAATACAATATGTTTCACATATCAAGGAAAAGGTTCTTTCTACAACTACCTCATGAAAAATATGATTATATTCTCACTTGTGTCTTTGGATGAAAAGATTTCTATGACCCTAAACTAAGTGGATGCGTTAGTGTTGCGTTGCTGAGTTGTGGTTGCTAAATCTCTCTATTAACACGAGGAGCACTGTATATATATACTCACTACACACATAGTGCACCGGCTCATCATCCATACAAACAACCCAGTGAGGAGGATTAAACAGACTTCTCTCCTGGAAAGAACCTCTTGTGCTTTTCCTCCCTTGGATATAAAGCGGGATTATACTGCATCTCCATCCTAGGGACGTCTTATACTGTGTTATATATACTTACAGTTGATCCATTGCACAGAGGGTATGTGACTCTTGTTTTAATTGGGAGGTAGAGAGGGTGTTAGCTAATCTTAACAGCTGGGCTGATCTGATACAAGTTATTGATCTGGATCATACTAAGTCCTAGCGACTTTTTATACGGCTTGACTCAGTTGAGCCACTGCATATATAATAATATATGGTTAGTGTTTTCTTGTTAACTTTGGAGGTGGAAAGAGGTGTTAGTAAAGTGAGTTATGTAAAATTAAAGTCGATTTATTTTCGCTTAATAATTTGATACTTTATAGCGATTCAGGACCTAAAGCATATATAGTCTTCCAATGACACTTTCTTGAAGTTAATTTGGTGTATACATCATATATATAACGTATTCTGTAAGTATCTGTAAGTATGCAAGTTTGTGGCTCAATTAATTATTTTTATATAGTTACGTCAAGATTTTTCTCTTAACAGCAATATACATATTCTGAGCATTAGTAATACGTTAGTAAGGGAGAGTGAGTGTGAGAGGCGTGTGTGGGGGTGGGGTCGGGGTGGAGAGAGAAAGAGAGAAAGAGCGGAAGAAAGAGAGGTGGGAGGCAGAATGGAGAGATATAGATAGGAGGGATAGAGAGAGGGGAGAGAGAAGACGGAGGGGGAGAAGTAGAGAGAGAAAGAGAGAGAAAGAGAGAGAAAGAGGGAGAAGAGAGAAAAGAGAGAGAGAAGAGAAAAGAGAGAGAGAGGGAGAAGAGAAAGAGAGAAAGGGCGGAAAAAAGAGAGGTGGGGGACTGGATGGAGAGATAGAGATAGGAGGGATAGCGAGAGGAGAGAGAAGAGGGAGGAGGAGAAGGAGAGAAAGAGAGAGGAGAGAGAGAGAGGGGGGTTGGAGAAAGATAGAAAGGATGGAAGAAAGAGAGGTGGAGGATAGAATGGAGAGATAGTGATATAGTAGAGATAGCGATAGGAGGGATAGAGAGAGAAAGAGGGGAGACAGAAGGGGAAGGGGGAGAAGGAGAGAAAGAGTGGGGCAGAGGAGAGAGAAAGGGCGAAAGAGAGAGAGGGAGAGAGAGATGGGGGAGGGGCGGAGAGAGGAGAGAGAGACGTTTAGATGCGTGGGAAAAGAACCAAACAGAAACTCTACATCTACATTTACATCTAGATAGATCTACAAGATGTTAACTGAGAGTGCCTCTGTAAGAGTTACTCACTATGTCCCAATCAGGTCAGGCCCGGATAACATGACCCTATGATATTAACTCTACATGGCTCAGCGCCAATAAATGTGATGTGTTTCAGGAAAATGAGTCATAAGTCGCAAAATTGATATTTTTCAAAGTGTTTTTTTCACAAGATCACATTATTGGAATGTTCTACATTTTGGGGGGTTAATCACTTATAGCTATATCAATCGATGTACTAAATTTCAGGACAATCTATGTAATATACCTTTCCGTTTTAAAGGTCCTCATATGGACTACAATTAGTTACTTTACTGTTTATTGACCCCCAGAAATATTGGAAACTTTTTTTTCAAAAACGAAAATATCAAACTTAAAATCTAGAAATACTTACCCGCTGTGCATGATTGCATTCTTTACCTAGTTTTGACCTGAAACATTTGACCTGATTCTGACCTGGTGCTTTACTAGTGGAAATCGTAAACAGTTGTGAGACTCAAAATTGATTTTACAATGCTCTATGGACCCGATTTATAAATGCACTCAGAGATGCACTCAGGGATGCACTTAGGACCAGATTATAAAATGCACATCTGATGCACTCAGTGAGGCACTTTCTTTGCGGTTTCCCATATATGATTGTAAACATTTCAGAATATTTAATTGAAACAAACAGGTAATGCCAATAAGGTTTCATAAGTAGAAAGAGCAGGTTGAACTGAATATTTAATTCATGATAGTCAGTGGCCAAACATTTCCTCCATATGGCTTAGCATTGCATTGATTTGGACATCGTTTTCACCTTGGGCATCCAGCAGCCTACTGGTAGAGCGAGTTGGTAAGCTCAAGAACAACGATACTAGGCTGCCCAACCTCCTCATAACTTATGAATACAGTTAGGAAGGGTGTGTCAATTACAAAATGTTCAACATCAAACAGGTAAATTGCACAAATAAACTATAGAAGTATATACTTATATGATATTCCCGAGTATATGATAGAGAATATCTTTAGTGTATAATTGCCACATAAGTGCATTAATAGCGGCACTTTCTTTGTAAAAGAATGTGTAAATGCACCCCAGTTACCAGTATCGCCACCTGGTGAGAAGGAGTGGCATAATAATGGCAAGATACACAATGAATGATGGCAGTATTGCGGTCAATTCTTAATCAAGAGAAGTAAATAGAATATTGTTTTTATTGTCTTTATAATAAGTCTGCTTCAAGGAAATAAATTATAACAAGCCCTCTATAAACGTTAGGCTCTAGTCAGTGCAAAAGGATCGCATTTTAAGAGTCTGCCACATATGAGGGTTATTGCCATTATTTCAAACATAATAGAATTGTTTTTGTATGTATGAATTAGGCTCTGAGACCAAATAAAAATAATTGTCCTGCCTTACATGAAGTTACTGCCCAATAATGATTCAAATCTAAACATTCATTTCAAATAAACAGCGCATTTGGGTGGGTGTAATTTACCAGTATTTCACATATTTTAGTTTGTGTTGATTTCTTGCGAGATAATGATATATTTAGTACTTAAACCACGGTCAGTCTAATGACATCGTGTTGCTGCCTGAAATATAGCACAAGGTACAAGGTGCTGTTCATTTTTTCCGCATAATCCTGTGATATTTAGATCCAAAGTTAGAACAAACCTTTGATATACTGGATGAAGGAGTGGATATCATAACCACATAACATAATATGGTTACAGTATACAAATAACATTGAGTGTAATAAACAGATTAATGAGCAGAGACACTAGGGACCCAGACCGGTTCTAAAATTAACTCGGTTGAGATATCACTAGGATATACTTGGAGCGATGGTCGTTGGCAATGTGTATAAGGAACACCTGTAGGATTGCTCAAAGGAAATATGAATATATTCTAATTATAACTAAATATGAATAATATACATAACAGCTGTTATACCTTACTGGGATCTTGTATTTATTATGGTTCACAATGAAATGTCCCTAGAATATTTAATTAAATGACCGTTCAATACACAGCATATCACATATCACCGGCCTAGCTTTTTCAGGCAGCTAGCCTTTTGCAGGCGTCTCTCCTCTCTGGTAGCCTACAGTGCTCTTTTTTAGTTTCAAGAGTGGTATATTTTCCTCCTAAACATGCTCTATGATTTCTAGCGTGCAGGTAATAAATGATTGTTGTGGGTTTGTGTCGTCTTAAATGACCGTTGCTTTGATCAGAGCAAAAGCCTTCCAGGGGGCGTTTGAAGTATCGAACTGAAGTACCGACTTCACTCTTCAGACACCCAGGAAAGATGCATATATCCGATCTAAGACATTGCCGTTTATGGCAGTGTAATTAGATTCTGACGACCTGCTTGCTATACATTAATATAAAGGCTTAGCTTAGATTTGTCAATGTCATTTATCAATTTATAATATTATATTTGATGCACATTTCTGGGGCATGTATTAGTAATCATTCGGTTTTGATAGAGTTGGTGAGGATGTTTATATTGAGGTTACATTAGTGAGTCTAGAAAAAGCTTTCTGAAATTTAACATTATAGCCTATAGTTTTCAGATGAAGAACGGGGTGTGGATAAGGATATATCATTTATTTTATTCGTCTACCTATCCTACATGTATTAGTGAATAAGAATACACTATAGTTGCAACTCGTCCTGACTTTCCATTGTGACGGGCTTCTTTAAGGTGTTAAAGCTTTGCTAAGTGTTTGTGTGTGTGAGGGTTACCCTTGGAGGGAATTCGCACTATAGATTGACACCCCCAACTCTTCTACCCTTTACCCGTCCCCGGGAACAGGCATATTATATGCATATGAGATATGTTTCAGGAAAATGAGTCATAAGTCGCGAAAATTAGATTTTAAGATATCATTATATTTGAAAAGATGAGATCAAGCCGATTCAAATGATAGTAAACAGTTTAATAATCTCATAAGTATTTCTAGATTTTAAGTTGGATATTTTCGTTTTGGAAAAAAATAGTTTCCAATATTTCTGGGGGTCAATAAACAGTAAAGTAACTAAATGTAGTCCATATGAGGACCTTTGAAACGAAAGGATATATTACATAGATTGTTCTGAAATTTGATACATGGTTTCATATGACTATAAGTGCTACACTCTTTAAAAATCAGAACATTTCAATGAAGAGATCTTGTAAAAAAACACTTTAAAAAATATCAATTTTGCGACTTATGACTCATTTTCCTGAAACATATCACATATGGTCAATTCTCACGAAATGGGGGCAATGGGAGATTTCAGAAGTCATTTTTTCAAACTGCTCAGAATTTAGGAACCTATTGTCCATTGTCTATAGTTATTGATTGTTAATTACTATAGTAAAGTATGTTTAAATATAGTTAGATATTCTCCTTCTGACAACCTTGGAAACATACAGATCTATCCAATACAGACTCTTGAAATTTGGCAGATGTATCCATACTACTAGCACTTCTATCCACTCCAAAAATGAATTCCACCAAAAGGATCTTGTGAATAAACCGCTTTGAAAAGATGATTCTTTTACTTGCAACTTATTTTCCTGTGACACACCATATATATATGTATACATGTATGCGTTATGCAGTAAAGGCCCAACTATTTTTCATCAGTAGATACAAATATTAACATCACTTGATAAAATAATTTAACTTCATGCAGCTAGTGCATTTACACCCGATTTTGATACATAACTTTGATATGCATTTTGGAGTGGATCAGATGATGCACATTCCATCAGGTGTAGAACCAGGTGCAAAACTGCTTTGTTGAGCGGATTGCACTTATGTGACTGGTCAGATGCACTTTTGCATACACTGGTGGATTTTCCAATGCACATCGGGTATTGGATTATTAGACTGTTTACTATCATTGGAATCAGCGTGATTTCATCTTTTCAAATATGATGATATCTCAAAATCTATTTTTTGCGACTTATGACTCATTTCCCTGAAACACATCACTTATAATCGCGTTGACTGAACTGCCTCTCACATACATAATCCTTTCTTAAATGGATGATTTATGGTATTTCCCTATAATTATTATAATTAGAAGTTTATAATTGATTCAAATTATTGTGTGATATGGATTTTGAGATATCACCATTTTGAAAAGAGGAGCTCAAGCTGATTCCAATGATAGTAATTAAACACGAGGACACCTAATAAGTATTTCTATAAATGTTTGATATTTTTATTTTGAAAACAAAATTGCAATGTTTCTGGATGGGTAATTACTGGTAAAGTAACTGAAGACCTTCAAAACGCATGAATATATTTAATACATTGTCCTGAATTGTGTTACATGGATTCATATGACTACTATAAGTGCTAAACCCTCTAAAATCAGAACATTTCAATGAAGAGATCTTGTGAAAAAAACACTTTGAAAAATGTCAATTCATAATGCTTTTCGGTAAAGATTCTTGTATTTTCGAGAACATGAAATAGTTTCACTCAAAAGTATATTCTGACCCCCGTCTTCAATATATACGAACGATTTTTTGCATTTAAGCCCCTATTCTAAAAAGGAATCACACATACAATTCATAAGAATACATTCGCTGTGGATAAGAATATTTACCATCATTTCCATCAGGGTAAGATACACGTCATTTTTGTCAAAAATAATTGTATCAAACTTATATTATGCAGAAATACTTATTAGCTGTCCTAGAGTTTACCACCAAAATAATCTGCTTGATCTCATCTTTTCAAATATGGAAAAATCTCAAAATCCATTATTTGCGAATTATGACTCATTTCCCTGTGACACATCACACATGTCTTCTCTCACAGAAGGATTTCCTAATAGAATCCAACCGTGTAAACGGAGCAAAACAATCATTGTTCTTATTGGTCAGATTTTCAGAAAATGCACCATCTACAGTTTTACACATCTCTCAAATTGTGCTAAATTTGATTGAAAAATGATAAATACTGAGTATATTTGAGTGTATTCTGTATTGTATCCATTCAATAAACCTGTCTGGTTATGTTGAACTGTATTTTGAACCTGATTTTCGTCTTAAATTTCGGTTATTTGAGAGGATGGGCTAAGGCCAATTGTACATTTTCTGGCGATTTCACCCTAATTGAGTTGACAGTGGGAGGGGCGGCAAGGATTTATTGCCTCAGATACACAATGGTTTTAGTACGGGCTCGTGTCTAGACATAACTAGATTAAACATCATGTTGAAAGCTTAGCAGAGAACAAAAGGGTTTCAGTTGAAAACCTAGGTTATTTTATATGGGTCAATGTAACCAGACAGATTTATTGAATGAATAATACGGAATACACTCAGATATACTCACTATTTATCATTTTTTACTCTGAATTAACAGAATCTGTGAGTTTTGTAGAACTGTAGATTGTGCATTTTCTGAGAATCTGACCCATATGTGGGTTTGATTGTCCGATAGTGTACACTCGGCAGCTCTACACACATACATTTGTAATGTGTTATAGAGAGAGAGAGGGACATAGGATGATCCTGTCAACAGGTTGCCAAATTGAGTTTATTTACAAGATCTATTATTTCCAATAATAGCGACTGAAGTCATATCAATTCATGGTGTGTATTGTATCTCCCCATCTACTTTGTTGGTCTCTACAGGTCCATCAACTCTGTCTGAAGGTCATTATAATATTATTTGGTTTGTGAAGGTGTCACGACTACTTTATCCTCATTTTATAATTATAAGGTATTACGTAAGATTATGCAATAGCATAACAGTAAATATTAATATGTGTGAAATATGAATTATGAATATCATTAAGACCATAAGTCACGAGGCTTCACGCTAGGTGGAGCCACTAGCATTTAGGTTTCTCTGAGTCACCACCATGACTCGTTTTTCGTACCTGGGAAAGCTAAATCTCCTAATCCCTGGTGTGCGGTGGTGCGTTAAGAGTTGGCGCGCCTGGCCGTGTGCGGCAGTGCGTGAAGGAGTGTGCACTCACCCATGACAAAGTGACAAGGCAGAGAAAAAAACTTACCTATGTTTGGGTTCGATCTAAGAACCTTGGGGTTCACAAGCGAGCATCCTAACCACTACACCACAGAACCAGCTGTAAGTTAGACCTCAAGGAATCACTCTGGATGATAATAGTGTGTGTGAGAGAGAGGGAGAGAGAAATGCAGACAAGGACAGAAAGAGAAAGAGGGGAGAGGCAGACAGGAGGATTGCAATTGAAAGAAAGTAAGAAAGAGATGGGCGGGAAAGGAGAGGAAGAGCAGGGAATATTTATATAGAGACATCTATTGTAATAGACCAACATTATTTTGTGGCTTATGTGGGGAAAATGTACTACAATGTAGGAGTGCATGTATTCAACCTCAATGTCGCACACACCTCATGGGACACTTCATTTTCACACCTCATTTCACTCACCCACACAATGACAGTGTGGGTTCAGTTTTAAAGCGAAATGCAAACCCTAAACAGTGGTTAGTGAGTTCAGAACAAGGCACAGATGTTAGGAGGTGAGTGTCATTTATATCTGAAATAAGTAAGAACGTTTCAGGAAAATGAGTCATAAGTCGCAAAAATTATATTTTTCAAAGTGTTTATTTTACAAGATTGCTTCTAATTAGATTATTAGACTGTTTACTATCATTGGAATCGGCTTGATCTCATCTTTTCAAATGTGGTGATAACTCAAAATCCATATTTTGCGACTTATGACTCATTTTCCTAAAACGGATCACTTATAGGTAAGCTTCCAAAATCCAAAACTCAATACGAAAAACGGAGCGCGAATACGGAGTATATCATATTTCGTCTCTGTGATTCAAATGACCGTTTTTCGTCTCAGAAGTTCAGGCAATTTCGTCACCACAGCTCACCAGTAGCGTTCGCGGTGCTCGGTAGACAAAAATCGTCACACTGAAGACGAAAAAACTCGCCGCTCCGTATCGCACGGGTACGGTGCGCGGGAGAGTGTATGAATATTCATGCCTGATTACTATTGGTCAACCATAGGGACCCCCCTTGGTTAATATGTAAGATTACACACCATTGGGAAATGATGTTAATTAACCTGATTGGATAATTAATGCGCATGCTCGCGCATGCGCATCACATGCACTGGAAAAAAATCGCGTTTACACTATGAGTATCTGCACTAGTGAGTATCTCTGTGTATCTGCAGTAGTGAGTATCCTCGTGTATCTGCAGTGAGAGTATCCCCGTGTATCTGCAATGGGAATATCCCCGTGTATCTGCAGTGGGAGGTTCCCATTGTATCTGCGTTTATACATATTGCATTGGTGTATGGTCTATGCTGTGATGTATGTGTGGATCCTTTGTGGTACTGTGTACTTATTTTCAATTATGAATCTTAAAGAATAATCATGTATACATTTCTCTTTGAAAAAATGAAAGCTAATTCCTACATTCATTCATAGGGACTAATGCATGTTTCCGACTTCAAGACTCCTTTTCTGCAACACATCACATAATTACATACATTGCCATCAGTGTTCAGTCAGCCGTGACTGAAGCCAAAAGTATAGGTACAGAGGCTGGTGGTGTAAGTCAGTGAGCCACGCATAAAATAATTGGGTCACACTGAATAAACACAAACTGTCCAGTAGTAGAAAATCCTACCCATATAAAGTACATGTATTTCTTAGCTCATCCTAAAGGATTTATTCAGCTTCTTTACTAGTTATTGACATCGTCCCCAGCAGAGCTTTACTCCTTGCGTTCCTGGGTAGAATCTGCCCGGCTTGGGAGGCTGGTTATTGATCACCTACAGCTATTCTTTTTTTTAAAAAACAAATATGAACATATTATATTCATAGGGTCAAACTATTCGAACAAGGGTCTTTGTCCTTCCATTATTTAATGTGTGAATTAAAGATGAGAACCTCCATTGTATTGCATGCACAAAAAATCAAGAGTGTAAGCAACGAGGAGAATAAAATATGGCGAAGGCTAAAAGATAACATTATCGAGCTTATAAACATGTTAAAAACATAAGAGTGTACTAACCAGATATAGTTATCCAACCCTTTCTTAATATATGGTGAAAATCTCGAATCTGAGGACCTTTTGTAACAGTGTACAGGGGTAGCCCTGTGACGATCTTGTTGTACAACCACTTCGTTGAGGGAGACAATACATGCATTTAATTATGGTGGATAGAGTATGATGTGAAAAAAAAGTAAAAGAATAGAACAGGTGTTCCACTTGATATGCTTTCATGAAATCGTTGATTTATGATTGAGACGACCAGTGTATATTCCAATTGATTTGATTTTCCTCTCATGATACTATGAAATGTCTTAGCATTGTATGAGGCCCAGCTGGCACGGATCCTGAATAAAAGCGTTGCAAAAACAAAAAAATAAGAAAATATCCATACTTATTAGATGTCTTACTGTTTACTATCATTAGAATCCGCTTGATCTCATCTTTTCAAATATGATATCTTAAAATATATTGTTTGCGACTTGTGACTCATTTTTCAGTAATACATCACTGTAGCAATTTGATCATTTTTAAAAACTGTTATATCACTGCAACGTGTGCACTTACCCAAATCATATTGGATAGATGATTAAAATTACTTTAAAATACAATAGGAAGAGTAATAATACTGGATATATTAGGGGCCAGGCGGTAAATATTTAATTTTTAATCATTAATTTCGAGAGAGTGTTTTCAGTTGGGCAAGTCATAATAACCATCTAAAAGGTGAAATTAGCTTTTAACTGATATGAGTATCATCATAATATATTGGGTACTCCCAGTAATGAGCAGAAGTTTGTCAAGTGAAACTATATCTTACTTTTGGCTAGATTTTCTATTTACAAGATCAAGCTATTTAAAGCAAACCGTTTGTGTTTTACGAATTCCTAAGAGAATTCGAATTTAAACTAAAGACTCTATATGACTCTACATACTAAGACCTGCACGGTCCATGGTGCAGAAGGTATAATACCGTTTCTGACAACTGTTATGTAAATTGAGCTGTTGGAATAAAAATTCTCTCTCTCTATATATATATTCTTTCCTCAATGCTGCTCACAAAAAAGAGTGGGGTAGATGGAAACAATTCTATGTTACCAAGGTCCATTATTTTATTGTTTTGAACCAAATAATGTTGTGGCATTAACACAAATATTCCAAAACAATATTTTCTGTTTGGATAGTAGAAACATCAGTGAGGAAAACTTGTGATTTGATTACATCTTTAGCCCTTCATTATCAGTTATATTCTATATTCCATTAATCACTTTAGTGCGTTGCAATGGAACACAGAATCATATATACTGCAATGCACCCCTACCCTAGTTTGCCACCCTACCCTAGTTTGCCAAGCTACCCTAGGTTGCCACCCTAACTATCTCAACAAAAGAAAAATGCACGTGGACATGGACAGTCAGAGCCTAGTTTGCATGGTAACCTCCATGCATCCCTTATGACTCCCTTACTTAAATCTTTAATCCCGGGGATTCCCCAGCTCCCGGGGATTCCCCAGCTCTGTGGCCGCTTCAGCACCTTTAGGTTCCAAGAAACCTGTACTAACAATGTTCATTTTCCCCGATTGCATCCAATAAAAATTACAACCACTTCATAGAAACGGTAGTAATTAGATATTGATCAAACGTATACATGATATATTCCAGATATTTAAAAAATGGTCAATAACTTTGATAGTTGTAACAGTTTTTTGTCTTCATGTAAACGGCTATTACAGATTTCTAGCAGCTGCAGGTTATACCCTACCAGCTCCAGTGGAAACAAGTGTGGCAACTGCGCGCCTATCACTCAGTGTACACATTAGTGCAGGTGCAAGCTTATCATTCGGTGTACCTTCAAAGACCATTTCAATTGGTCCTTACTGTAATGTGTAGCCACTGTGATGTACAAGATGTATTAATATCTCCCTCTTTAATTCCACACTTTTAAGCCTTTGAGTGAGTGTTTTTTTGCGTACATTTCCGTCAATTTCCGTCGACGCATGGTCCAGGCGATGGGACTGTTTACAAAGCATGCATGTGTTACGTAACATACCAAACCCTCAGTGTGGTTGCATTCGGGAAGTAGTGGTTGCATTCGGGGAGCATACATATGCTTTGTAACATAGTTCCCTATTAATAGACACACTGTTTAGGGGACTGGCACAAATGGCAATCTCCCCCCATAGGCCTGTGCACACATCACCCCTGACCCCTTAACGATCTCCACCACCACCACTCCACCAGAGCTGGTGCCACTGTACACAGAAGAATATATATCTATCTATCTCTTTCTTTCTCTCTTTCTCTCTCTCTCTCTCTTTCGCTCTCCCTCTCTCTTTTTTTTTTCTCTCTCTCTCTCTTTTTCTCTCCCTCTCTCTCTCTCTCTCACTCTCTCTTTCTCTTACTCTCTCTTTCGCTCTATCTCTCTCTTTTTCTCTCTCTCTTTTTTCTCTCTCTCTCTCTCTCTCTCTCTCTCTCTATCTCTCTCTCTCTCTTTTCTCTGTCTCCCTCTCTCTCCTCTCTCTCTCACTTTCTCTCTCTCTCACTCTCTCTCTACTACCTCACTACCATACCTGTTTCGACCAACTTTTTTTTCCAGACCCAACTTTTTTTTTACGACCCTACTTTTTTTCCCAACCAACTTTTTTTTCGACCAACTATTTTTACGACCCAACTTTTTTTTCGACCCAACTTTTTTTACGACCCAACTATTTTTTACGACCCAACTTTTTTTTACGACCAACTATTTTTTCCAACCAACTATTTTTACGGCCAACTTTTTTTTCGACCAACTTTTTTACGCCCACCTTTTTTTTCGACCCACCTTTTTTTTTACGACCAACTTTTTTTCCGACCAACTATTTTTACGACCCAACTTTTTTTTCCGATCAACTATTCTTACAACCAACTTTTTTCACAACCAATTTTTTTTAAAGATTTTTTTACGAAAGAATGTACCTATCCACACATTACTCATTATTATTAAGGAATAAAAGGGGAGGGAGAGCAAGGGAGGTAGTCAGGGAGGGGGAGGAGAAGGAAAATTGATAGATGTGTAGGTGTGTGCGTGGGGTGGGGGGCGGGGGGGGGTGCAAATTTTTTTCCATGAAACTCTCTTATATCAGTCATTCTCATCTCTCCTCTCCCTCTCTTCTCCTCCCCCTCTCTCTGCCCCCCCCCCCCCCCTCTCTCTCCCTCCTACATGTACCTTAGGCCTACTACCCCGACATAGGCCCCCTGTGATTTTAGCCATTTTGGGCAATCAAATTAATATAGATCTCCAAATTGAAATGAACGTCCAGTAAATTGTTGGATTCCTATAAGAAGTAGAAACACAACTGCCTCTACAATCCAAGTGCCGAAGGCACTTGTGTAATATAAGTCGACCTTTAGTCACTGGATGTTTGTGCAGTAGTTAATTGGTGGATATACCACTGCACTGTGGATGAACGCAGATACACGTACCACTCATTTGAGGATACATGAGGATACTCACAAGTGCAGATACACGCAGACACACTGCACTATATGGATACACACAGATACACAAACCCAGTTGGAGATACACAAAGATACAGAGTTCGGAGTGGGGATACACCTGATTTCCGATGCAGGTACTCATAGTGTATACATGGTTTTTTTCCCAGTGATGTTCTCCATGTATAAATAAACATGGTTTCAGCATTAAAAGGTATGTCTAAACAGGACTGAATTGCTGCTCATTTATTCATAATTGTCAGGCTATACCAAAGCCTTGACTCAGATATTATATCTCCAATACACTCTACTACTAGCACCCTTACCTCGGAGATATTCCATACATATCAAAGGCATCTGGGGTGAAAATGTGATTTTGAAGCCTTTTTTAAATTGGGATCTCTACACCCTATTTATAGCCTGGGAAAGCCCATGTGACTATTGTGAGACACTACGGCATTTCCCACAACCTTTCAGGGGGACCTTACTACATGCAGAGAAGTGGGAGAGTGAGAGTGGTAATAGCAATAGCTGTCCTAATGTCCTGTCCTAATGCTTACCATCATTAGAATCGGCTTGATCTCGTCATTTCGAATAAGATATATATAAAATAAATAAAACAAAATTTGTGACATTCGACTCATTTTTCTTTAACACATCACATTTGTGATGTGTTACAGGAAAATGACCCAGCCGAACCAGCGCTTTCGACCACTCGGTCACCCCACATCCCCAAAACGAGTCATTTGACTCTAAATCCGAGTCCAGCACCTCCTAAAAGAGTCAAATCAAGTGACTCGTTTTGCCTGACTCTTTTATACCTATTTCTGACTCTAACTCAGAGTCACAATGACTTGTTCTGATGTTGTATCATTTGTGACTTTGTTTTTTACTCTGATAATCCTGGAATTTTAGGGATAGACTCCAAAAGGGAGTCGAGGTTCTGATTCCTAGTGCACATACTAAAGAGTCGTTTTGAGCAACGAGTTGAAGAGAAGTTTTCAGAACTCAGAGCCTCTCAGATCAGATAAGAAGGATATTCAGTGATCGGACACTTACTGCACTAATGGCTTTCCTGACCCTTGAATACCTGTCTTATTGCGATTATAATTGTATTTTGCATTTTGGAGCAACAGGCGTTCCCTCAGTTTGGAGGGACTCTCTCAACTTTGAGCCTACATAAGCTAGCTAGTGGAAATGAATGAATGTGAATGGGTCAGGTTTTCAGAAAATGTTATCTGAGTATATTGTATATTTGGTATATCGTGTTGATTTAAAGGATCTGTTTTGCTATGTTAAACTATATTTTGAAGCTCATTTTAGTCTTAAATGTGGGTTATATGAGAGGATTGGTAAAGGCAAATTGTACTCTTTCTGAAAATCTGACCCAAATACCTAATAACATTGTCAAGTAGTGACAAATGACCTCAGCCTGCTCACATGGGTACTTTGATCATGCCGGAAAGTGGGGGTAAGGCTAATGTAATTATGATCGTCACGTGACAAATTATACCACTAATCCTTTAATAGGACAAAAGGAGGTCGATCGACCTAATTATCATTTAACAGCAAACGATAATA
This sequence comes from Sthenelais limicola, assembly GCA_942159475.1. Lineage (NCBI taxonomy): Eukaryota > Metazoa > Annelida > Polychaeta > Phyllodocida > Sigalionidae > Sthenelais > Sthenelais limicola. The sequence continues at coordinate 110,392,330 of OW804098.1, forward strand.
AGTTTATACATGACATTGGATATGTTTGTAATAGAGTTGTTGAGTTATATGTGATGTGTTCTAGGGAAATGAGTCACAAGTTGCAAAAAATCTATTTTGAGATATTACTATATTTGAAAGATGAGATCAAGCCAATTCTAAAGATAGTAAACAGTAGGACATTTAATATGCATTTCTATATTTTCAGTATTATATTTCTATTATTGAAAACAAAGTTTGCAGTATTTTGGGATGAGCAATTACTAGTAAAGTAGCTAAATATATTCATTACGATGACCTAAGAAATACATGGATATATTTATTACACTGTCCCGAAATTTGGTATATGTATTCAGGCTACGAGAGGCGTTAAGCATTCCGAAGATTAAAACATTCCCAGAAATATATCTTGTGAACCAAACACTTTGAAAAATAACAATTCTGCGACCGATTTTTCTAAAACACATCACATAATGTTAGTGTAAAGGTTATAGAAGACATGTCATGTTCAGCAAGGAATATCCAACAGTGATCTGATATAAATGACAATTTGTTTTACATTTATCTTCCCCATCATGCATTTTGTTAGTATCTAGATCATTTACCCAAGTTTGGATATTTGTAAAAAGATCCTTGCGATTATTGATAAAAATATTGCTAAATGTCTTATTTGTACTGAATCCATCCCAGCACGCATGTATTAGAGTGCGATATAAAAATCCCCTATTAAAACGTGTGTGTAGACCACGTTCTTTTAGTCAACAATTTGACTGTAGTAGGAGGGGCCTTTCCTGGCAGGATGTGCACGAATTTGGGATTTGCATAGCTGCCATTTTGAATCTAAATTCACATGGAATGATGGGACTAATGGTACAGTATAAAATGTATAATAAACATGCCATGTTCAGCATGGAATATGTATCAATGTTTAATGTCAATATCCATGTGTTATACATGCTTCCATAACACTAGAACCATCATTCCCATCATGCACATGGTTAAGATAGATCATTTATAATACAAACTGTGATATTGTTGAAAACATTCAGGCAATTTTCGATAAAAAAATTATTTGTATGTCAGATTCCATTAGAATTCATCCCAGGATGCACTGTAACATACATGCGCAGTGACACATGCAACTCACCTATTAAAGATGCGCTTTCTGTTTAGTTATTAGGCCTCTGATGTCACATACAGCAGGGATGGACCCGTTATAAAGGATTTGATCCAAAAATATCAATCAATTCAGTTTAAGATTGTATGACATTGGACTGCATTTACCAATATTCCACTGGGAAGAATTTGAAGTCAAATCAGTGGGGCAAAAACGGCCGGCGGTGAGCGATAATAAGTGAAGCCATCCCAGGAGGGGAGGTCAGAGGGTCCCAAAAATATGCTAGGCCCGATGATGAGAGAGTCCCTTCAAACGGAGGGAAAGCCTCTTGCCTGGACTGTAAAGATGTTCTATTTTTCCTTCCATTCTTTCCCAACTAATCTAAAAGTCATTTCACTAACGATTTGGGGGGTTTTGTGCATTTTTTTATGCTACAGGGCTTCATAAATATAATGTATACAGTCTAGGCCCAACCCTGAGATCAAATAAGAATGGTATGTCAGTGATTGGACGCCTTCTTCGCTAATCAGTTTCCTTGCCTAGGACAAGGCATTCACATGGGATTATGATGGCATTTTGCAGTCTTAATTGAATTTTATTATACACGCATTCACTACCGAGGCCCCAACGGCCATTCATTACTTGTAGCATGGTAATGGACTAGTACATTACCGGCGCATTGCCATACCAACACAAGTTTGGTGATGCAAGTTTGCCAACGCAAGTTTGCCGGTGTGAGTGTTTTCGGCCTTGATCATTTCACCTGATTCTAGTTATATTCCTCTGGTAAGAAAACCAGATATGGTAAATTATATTATTATCTTTTTAATTAAGCACATTTTACATGCAAAATTAGGCATGTATAAAAATCAACTTATAGGACTCGTTTCCACACGGACACATAAATAAAGAACTCAATCTCCCATCTCATTCTTTATTTACATGCCATGCGTCAACTCATTCAATAAGTGCTAAATAATGACACTTTGCAGTATGAGGCGAGAGGCTTTCCCTCTCTTTGAAGGGACTCTCTCATCTTTGAGCCTAGACCAATCTTAACTGGCACTGTGGCTTTAAGACAGGTAAGACTGGCATATCTCTGGAATTGCGCCTCTCTTGAATTAACAGTCCTTATAAAAAAGTGTGGCCATGGCAACGGCCCCACGTCCCTAGAAACTATGTTGGTGTATACAAATCAAGTTCTTTTTGCCCAGAAGAATTACGCACAACCTGGGCCGTTAACTAGAACGTCAGAAAATGTACAATATAATTCGCCTTTACCAAATTTTCCTAAATATGTCATGTGGTCCAGGCACATGGGCTACAAGTCGCAAAAAGATAATATTTTTTAATGGTTTTTCTTTGTGGGAATACTCTCATATTTGGGTTATCTAAGACCTTAGTATCTTTTGAAATATCCTGACATCGCAGAATCCATTTTTTGCGACTTGTGACTTATTTTCCTGTGACACATCACAAATCTGTAGAGTTGCTGAGTGGGCAGTTTCTGACGACCTGACCCATGCGGGCCCCTTTTTGCCCTCACGCCAAAAGTGGGTCAGGGTCAGACAGACATGTAAACAACTTCATCTTCACCACTCCTCTCCAATAACCCAAATTAAAGACAAACATGAGGTTGAAAGTTCCGTTTAACATAACCAGATACATTGTTCAGTCCAATAGGGGATTTGCATGTCTCACTGCAGTGCATGCTGGGATGGATTCTGTTAAAATCTGACATACACACATTTGGCCACTTTTTCATATGAAATTGCAAGAATGTTTTCATCAATATCTCAGCTTGTCTAAATGGTCTATGAAAGCTGAATGCATGATGGGAAAGATGCATGGGGACGTGTGTCATGGAAACATGTATAACACATGAATGATATTCGAACAAATAGTCCATGCTAACCATGGCATGTTTTCTATTGATTTTTATACTGTACCATTAGTCCCATAATTCCATGCGAATCTACATTCAAAATGGCGTCTCTGCAAATTCCCTATTGTGATGTGTTACAGGAAAATGCAATTTTTCCAAGGGATTTATTCACGAGATGTCTTTGTGGGACGTTTTTATCTTTGGTTTGCTCGACGCTGCTTGCATCCTGAATACTTATTTAAATACTTATGAAAATGTAAAGATAGTGTATTAAATATATATCCATGTATTTCTAAGGTCATTTTGTAAAGTGTATTTAGCTACTTTATTAGTAAAATGTCCGCCAATAAATATTGCAAACAATCTTTTCAAAAATAAAAATTTCAAACTTAAAATATAGAATTACTTATTGCTCTACTGTTTACCATCATTGGAATCAGCTTGATCTCATCTTTTCAAATATGATGATATCTCAAAATCCATTTTTTGTGATTTGTGACTCATCTCTCTTTAACACATCACAATTGAGAAGAGTAAAACCGCCGTTTGTAAATGTTCTGATAACTGGACTCATGTATATAAACATACGCCCCAGTATAAACAATACAGGTTGCATGTGCAAGAGTAGTCGGAGTTAGTAAATAAATGACGTTCCCATAGTACACGTGTATAGCAAGTTGAGATGGAAGATGAGATGAAATAGGGTAAAGGGTGGCAAAGACACACATGTATATGAAGGCAACCTGAGAGTCTGTATGTATAATTAACGATATTAATATAATCCTTCTGGGTTGCGCTGTATTCTTCTCTTCCAACCCTGTTTTTTTATTTTCGCGCCACGCTCCAAACCCGTGCTATAAGTCCTTAGTAATAACACTTTCGTGGGGAAGACAATATAATTATACATGTCCAGCCTAGGCTCATAGTTGAAAGAGTCCCTCCAAACTGAGAGCAAACCTCTCCGGTCTTGGCTCAGAGTTGAGAGAATCCCTCCAAACTGTAGAATGCAAATTCCCATTAAGATGCCTCCTTCTGGGCCAGGAAAGTCATTAGCGCAGTAGGCGTCCAATCACTGACATACTGTTCCTATCTGATCTGAGAGGCTGTGAGGACAGACTGTGTCATCAACTAAAGTGTATAGTTAATGAAGCACCCCAGGGCTACATGGTAACCATAATTATGCTATAATAACATTGTGTTTATTTTGGCGCCTAGCACCAGAATGCTCCCGATTGTTCTGGAAGTTCTGAACTAATCTTTTGGAAATAAGGAACACGCTTGTATGATTTCCATTGTTTATGTTGAGGTCAATATAGAAATGTGTCTTCGATGTCCTACTGTTTACTATCATTGGAATCAACTTGATGTTGTGGTGGTTCTGTATGTTTACCTTGTGTTATACTATTTCAGAGTCCGAGCTGTCCGCTGGTGTAGTTCCTTTGGACTGCGCCAGTTGGCAGTGAAGGGTTCGGGTTGGACCTGAATGTTCAATCCTCATGTGTCTTCTCTATTTCATATTTTATTTCACCTTTGAGTGTGGCCAATACGTACAGGCCATTGAGTTAACACTGAGAGCGCAATTCAGTCCTGAGGCCGATATGACGGCTGTATCAGGCCTCAGGCTGATATGGAATGAATATAGTTCTTCAACGATAATAGTATCAGCGCATATAAATGAGTTGCAAAATTAAAAAAAACAATTGAATACATTTATTAGAGTAATTTACTGCAACACAGTAAGCAAAATAAATGTACATGACAGTGCAGAATTAAAATAATAGTCCTGACCCACGCGGGTCGGAAAAAACTGCGCATAGAAATACAGAGAAATTCGTCATGACGGGAGTCATGACAGGCGTCATGATGTAAACAAAGACATCGATGTCAACCAAGACGAACACAAATATAATTTCTGGACGAGCACCACCTACCGCTATTCCGATAGGAATAGCTTTGCTATGATTCTCAAGTGACGTGGCCGGTGGACAGCCCAAAAGGGGAAACGATACTATACCAACACTGTCTTCCGAAGGCCTGTTTTAGTGCTTTATTTTTTTCTGGAACTTTCTAACTGATCCCAGAAGCTAGACTGACCCAAGGGCAGCCAAGTTCAAATGTGATGTGTTTCAGGAAAATGAATCATAAGTCGCAAAAATGATATTTTTTAAACTGTTTTTTTCACAAGATCACATTATTGGAATGTTCTAATTTTTTAAGGGTTGATAACTCATGGTTATATCAATCTATCTCTCAAATTTCAGGACAATCTATAGAATATAACCTTTCGTTTTAAAGGTCCTCATATGGACCACATGTAATGTGTTTCAGAAAAATGAGTGACAAGTCGCAAAATTACTATTTTTCAAAGTTTTTTTTTATTCAGAGGAAGTCTTTGTGGGAATGTTTTTATTTTGGGGTGCTTACCGCTGTCCACAGCATGAATACATGTACCAAATTCCAAGACAGTGTATTAAATATATCCATGCATTTCGAAGGTCATCTTTTAGAGTATATTTAATTACTTTACTGGTTATTACTCCCAGGAAATAGTGAAATAGTGAGATTCTTTTTTCCAAAAACAAAAATATCAAACTTAAAATATAAAAATACTTATTAAATTATTAGACTGTTTACTATCATTGGAATCGACTTATCTCATGTTTTCAAATAATTATATTGATATTGCATTTTTTGCGACTTGTGACTCATTTTCCTAAAACACATCACATATGACCATATCTCAAAATCTATTTTTTACGACTTGTGACTCATCTTCTAGTGACACATGCCATATGGATCGTAGCCCCAGGCATTTATTGATATTCAACCAAATAAATCATATCCTAGAATAAAAGGAGAAAATCAAATAGAAGAACAGATATAAAATTAATTTTCATGAAGCATTCTCTAAGAATCCAAGGGTTATGTGTTATGCATAATACCCAGATATACTGAAATATACTTAGTATCTATCATTTTTCACTCTAAGTTAGCAGACTTTTAGAGATCTGTAGAATGTTAGATTGTGCATTTTCTGAGAATCTGACCCACATGAGCCTGGGGCTGAGGAAATTATCACTGTATTAGTCCATTTTGGCTCAGATTTTGGCTATATTCACCGTGCAATATGAGGCCATATACCACGGCGTCATCATGGTATATTGGGACTTTCTGGCTGGTGATTGGTTATAATCCTGAGGCCCCCCATTTGCCATGGTATATTTGGGGTTTTTCGTTTCCCATTGGTCCACACTCAAACACCCCCACCCGCACCACGGCTCTCGTTCGTGGCGGCCATTTTTTGCTCTAAAGGTGTGATAAAATTCGACATGAACAAAAAATACATTGTTAGCAACCATATATTACCATTGATTAATAAAATTTGCAGTTTAGACTAAGACCTTGACTCAATATTCCATTTGCTGCCGAGGTTAATATTGAAACAAGCAGACAAACAACTTTTTTTCAACCAACTTTTTTTCAACCAACTTTTTTTACAGCCCTGGCTATTGCGTTGCACACTGTTTCCCTCTTCAAGAATCAAACTACTGTATAACTATAAGTTGACATCAGGCACAAATGATTGTGGCTGAGAAAATCGTTTCCAGTGGAAACGCCAAGTATATGAATTAAGTTGACACTGATTACAAAGTTATATATGTTAATAGTTGATCAAATCGGTGCATAACTTGATAATTAGTTAACTTAGTACTTGTTTTTTCATTGAATTGCGATAAGTGGGGTGCAATAACAATATTTGTATTGTACATGTACAAGGACACGACCTTAATTTAAACCATGTTATTGTTGTATTCTGCAGGTGTCTATCTAGGCAGGGCAGACGGAATACAAGATGGGGGACACAGTAGGAGACACCAAACTACATTGGGCAGACATAGTTGTCATTCTAGGCTACTTTGTTGTATCAATGATTGTCGGCTTATGGGTATGTATACAGTGTTAGAGTGGAGGTTGATGTGAATACATTTGTTTATCTTTTGTTTCTGTAATATCCCACTTTAAAATGAGGACAACTGATTTCATGTGAACTTAGACTGTATTACGAATTACTAAGGAAGGTTCGATATTCCTAAATCAAGATCATGTCTTTATGTTCAGAATTATCAAGAAAATTACAAATTGGATTATAAAATTTAGTTAAAATAGTAGATGTAGACGTGTTAAATCACTATATTTTTGCGTTGTACTTACAATTTTCATGAATATTCATGATATTCTTACAATATTCATGAAGTGAAAAGATACTAACTATCACTTATTGCCCAAAATTTAATTAGGCATAACACATGATCAATACCAAAATCAATAATACATCTTTTGGATGTTTTCAAACCTGGATGTTGTATTTGTGATGTGTTTCTGGAAAATGAGTCATAAGTAGCAAAAATGATATTTTTCAAAGTATTTTATTCACAAGATTTCTTAATACGAATTGTCTCATTCTTTGGTTTTTTAATGCTCCGAATCGTATAAATATGTATACCGAATTTCAGGACCGTACATTAAATATATCCATACATTTCTAAGCTCATCCTATAGAGTATATTCAGCTACTTCACTAGTAATTGTCCATCCAGATATATTGCAAACTTATTTTTCAAAATTAAACATATGAAACTTAAAATATAGAAATATTTGTTAAATGTACTACTGTTTACTATCATTGAAATCCGCTCGATCTCATAATTTCAAATATGATGATATCTCAAAATCCATTTTTTGCGACTTGGGACTCATTTTCTTAAAACACATCACAATTGTACTACCCTTCACTGGGAGAACACAATACTGTAGTACTGAGGCGCGGAGCATGTTGTTGTTCTGGTCCAGGAGTACATGTATACATGTTACTATATGCTAATGATGATGTCATTATATGGGTGAAATCACCAGAAAATGTAACATTCGTCTTCACCTATTAAATAACGCAGATTTAAGACCAAAAATAACTTTAAAAAGTGCAGTTTAACCTAACCAAACAGATTGGTAGAATCAATGCAATGCCATATACTCGAAATTACCTAGTATTGACGAAATTGCAGCGTAATTTAGCAGAATATACTAAATGTGTAGAGCTCCCAATTGTACATTTTCTGAGAATCTGACCCATGTCTCCTGATGTGTGGTGGCTGTAATCCAGGTTCATCAAGCAGGCGGTCTACAGTAGCTCTTTTTTAGTAGATTGTAAGATAATCTGATGATTTTGTTTTGAATATTTTTTTAGTTGATTTAGCATATGTTGTGTTGCTACATTGTATATTGTGTCACCATTGTTCTGGTAGTCTTTTTTATAAAGGATCAACATTGTTTGTTTAGATTGGACTCTAGATATTTTGCCAAGAGCTGTTATTCTAGATTGGGCTTGTGTTACTCTTCCAGTTTATTTTTTTTAAAAATATTTTTATTGGCCATGCGCATTTAACAAATTATTTCATTTAATCGAGGAGAGGAAAAAACGCATAACTGACCATGCAGCTATCTCATGTGGTGCCTACTACAAAATTCAAATGATGATATAACAAATTAATCGATGGTATATGTTTGACATAATTACTCTAAGTGACATGTATCGCCTATGAATATGATGAGTCTAACGAAAACAAACAACGCTTTATCGAATCCGATTACCAGGTCTTAGTGAACATTACCAGTTCATACATTGATACTGATTAATACAAGAACTAATTTCATGTCAAATGTATTTATTAATAGCAGAATATACCCTTTTAAATTAGGTGAATGACTATAAGTACTAGATGGCTAATTAGATTTTTGTCTTCTATATTTCCAGGTAATCTGCAAACCAAACCAGAACACAACCAAAAGCTACTTCTTGGCAGGCAGAAACATGCTATGGTGGCCGGTGAGTTATGCATGGTTAAAAAAATATCTTTGTCATTGCAAATACTTCCATGACTGGGCATAATGACCAACCCCCCCAGCAATGCTGACATGCACCCTCTCTCCACTCACTTCAATAACCATGGGAGGGCCTCTCACCCTCACTTTCTCTCTAGCCTCCTCTCCAAGATCACCCTCACCTTCTGTCTTTGACCCTCCCACCCACTCCTATTTGTCAGTGTTCATTGGGGCCATTTGTCGCAATATTTATACTCATTAATGAATTTAATTAACTAATTATCACTTCATAATTAACTACATAATTAATTACATGTCAACACTTCAGTAATTAATTACTTTCTTATTGTTTTTATTATGTAATATCTATAAGCAATTTCCCATAACTACTCACCGTGTCAGCTCACGGCAGGGCGTGGGGAAAGAAGTTGCAATGGCTGAGAGCACGTTAAATCTTGTTAAATGGTTTAATGAAATGTATATTATTTTCTGACTATAATCTCTGACATCTACTCATAGATTGTATGATTTCAATTTTTCATAAGACTGAGTACTAATATATGGAATGATCTTATAAACAATGCTTCATCTATGATAGTCCCATGATTTGTTTTGTTTTATTTATTTTTCTCAGAAAAAGCTGAATTAATAGGTCAGACAGATTTATGCAAAAATTATTACCTAAATACGAGCTCCAGAACAGATCCTGCCAAAAAGGCTACCACAGGTTTCTTTCTTTAATATTTGACACTTCTTTACTTACAATAAACAGGTTGGAATGTCAATTTTCGCCAGTAACATAGGAGCAGACAACTTTGTAGGAATGTCCGGTACTGCTGCAGCATCAGGTATAGCTGTAGTGCAATTTGAATGGGCGGTGAGTATTACTCAGGTTGCTTTTTATACTAGCACAATTGCCTTTGAGTAAAATCTGCAATAATTATTTCTGTTCATGCTCATTAATTCATTCTACAATCCCCTTCATGAATAATAACACCTATCTTAAATATCATTTCTACATTTTTCTGTTACTTTTGTACTGGCGAAATTTCAGGAACATGCATCCCAAAATGCAACAAAGTACCTTCAATCAAAAATTGTTATTTTGCAATAAGATAATTTGGGTCATACAATTTACCTTCTGTAAATCTTCTTCACCTTCATATAAACCTGGGCCATGATTTTTCGCTTGCCTTCACATTCAAGTAAATGCTAATCATTTCACTGACCTGATTCATAACCAGTGTTCTTCTGAGCTACTGACAATCCACTATAATTGTTTTACAATACTTGCAGGCTGTTTTCCTATTGGTACTGCTCGGCTGGGTGTTCCTACCTGTTTACTGTGGCTCAGGGGTAAGTGTGTAGTTGCTGTTCTGTCTATATACATACAGGTTAACTAACATGTTGGTTGAAGGAGTGTGAATATTGCACGTGTTGCGTAGAAATGAGTTCAATATTCTAAGTGACTCAAACCAACAAGTTAGTTAACAGATTTATTATACATGCTTTCACTCATGGAAATAGAAAAAATCGAGTCATGAATTTGAATTTTACTGGTAATCTTAGTAAAAAAACCCAGATTGGTGGCCATGACAACCCCACGTGAATCACTAGGGAAATACGCACTATGCAAAAACCACTCTAGATATGTTGTTTTCAGAGCAATGCGTGTATAATAAGAACAATTAAGGCAGAAGAGCCATAGCAATTTAGTAAATATGGCTTTCAAATTTCTTTAAATCTTCATGTAGCATTGTTAGTTTTCAGAAGCCTTCAGATTCTTACAATTGGAAAAAATCCACACTTCAATTAGCCCTTTAATAGCCTTGACTATAGTCAAACAAATTCACAAATACTTTGCCATTTTTCCTTCACTTGACTGTTGTGTTAATGATCAGGACATTTGTTCAGCATGTCAGGAAGTAACTAGATAGATAAATACGTTATGGCAAGGAAATTTAATAGTTAACACTACTGAACACAAGAATACCATTTTCATTCACATGGGTGTAAGAGGTCAAGGTGTGGCCAGCTTACATTTTATCTATATTAGTAAAGGTAATGAATAAAATAATGGGTAATGAATAATAATTTATTCTTCTGTTGCTCACCAGATTTACACAATGCCAGAATACCTACAGAGGAGGTTCGGAGGAGAGAGACTGAGAATATACCTCACTATCATTGCCTTGGCTAACTACCTCTTCTCTACCCTAGCTGTAAGTATACATTCAAGGATTAATGGCCAAGTCATGGTTGGGGTGGTGGGCTGTTTGCAGTCCTTCAAAACATCCTAAGGTGAAGTCAAAGGATGTTTTGAAGGGCTGTACATCCTAAGCATCTGCCATGCAGAGGTTATTAATCATTTTAGTCTCCCCCTACCCTAATCCCTTAGTGATGATGTAAATACATGGGTCAAGTTTCTGAAAATGTACGATTGGCCTTCACCGATCCTCAAATAACCCACATTTCAGACGCAAATCACGTTCAAAATACAGTTCAACACAACCAGACAGATTCACTGAATGAATACAATACAGAATACACTCAGATACTGTTATTATTTATAATATTTCACTATAATTTATTAGAATTTGAGAGATGTATAGAACTGTAGATTGTGCATTTTCTGAAAGTCTGACCCATACATTAATACACCAGGAAAGAATGCAGTTATTCAGAATGCAGGCTACATCTTACACACAACCTCTGTCTATGGCGTCCTTGACTTTGCTCACTGTGGGAGTGATCAATGCACAGTGGTGCCATTTCGTGGAATGATGTTTGAACTAGAAAGTGCCTGTTTCCCCATTGGTTAGATCAGGGAGGTACATACAGAGGGAGTAGAAATGAGGATTATGCTTGACTCGCATATAGTTGAAAGTAATGCCACTACTACTACCATCAACTATTTATAAGTGCATTGCTAGTATGCTCTTCCAGGTAAAGGGCAATCAAACTACATGTACTATTGCCGACAGCAGTACTGCAGCGTCACCTGGCATGCAGTGGCTAAATCATGTACCTGTCTTACTTGTGGTGCTTCAGTCAATGGGTTGTTTCTACTCCCTCTGTATATACCTCCTTCATTAGATGCCTGAAGGTGTGCCCATCTGCGTCAAGGGTCACAGATAGCAGCACTGGCATACATCCCTCAGCATCCCCTTGCCTACAGTTCCCTCTCACCCAAAACGTGGACGAATCTAATACTCTACCATTGATGACCTGCTGGTACCTCCCAATGTCCAATTATTAATACTTTGATCATGTGAGTTGAATGTGGACCAGTAGTATGTGGTGCTATATCCTTTTGTAAATTAAGGTAATCATAAACTTGATGAGTTAGCATTTCCCCACAGGTTCAGTGAGATTGGGCAAAGAAAAGCAATAAGATAATGGAAGTGGGTGGAAGGAAATATTGTTGTGGAGATATATTGTCTTATTGTGGAATAACATGTTGTCTGTAACTGATATATAGAATAAGCTGACATCACCTGACAAAAACTTTATTATTTTTGCTGAATACTCTGCTGACCAAATTCTTAGTCTAATGGATGGACTGAGAATAACATTAAACTTCTTTTTAGACGGAAACATGGGTCATCGATTGTCTTTATTCTTATCCAAATATTATTTCTTTTGATGTATTTCCAAAATTTAATTTGAATATATTCTCTGTTGGTGTCAACAGGTGGACTTATTTACTGGTGCACTTTTCATCCAGCAAGCCATGGGGTGGAACATTTATATAGGAGTTGTACTTATGCTGTCCATAGCAACCATCTACTGCTGTCTTGGTATGGGACAATAACACTCAATAAGTATCTATTCATTCTATCTCAGCATGCAGTATTAGGTTTAATGTTTATGAATGAATAGCTAAAAATGATAAAGCAACAATGATAGTGATGTCTTTATGGGCAGTACATAGTTATCCCAAAGTGTAAACAAAAACATTTTTTCTAATTTTCATTAAAAAATAAACAACAGTTGTGGTCTTTGGATCCAAGGAAAGAAAAGAACAATGCATGTTTCAGTTGATTTTACTTGGAACGTAGCTTCAAAATCTAAGATTCACTGAAAAGATTAGATCAAGCAGATTCTAGTTTAACAAAGAATGTGTCAAACTGTATGCATTATTATTTATGATGTTTGGGGGTGACAGTATTTCCCTTTTTAGCAGAATTTCATGTATTGATGGTAGACCTATTATCATGTGCTATAAGAATAAAAGCGGTTAATTCCTGTCTAATGCAGTTATTTCATGTCCTTGTCTACAGGTGGTCTGACTACAGTGATTTTCACAGATGCCATGGCAGTTATAATTATGATGATTGGAGGCACAGCACTTGCTATTGTAGGTGAGTAGGACTCACAAGAATTATTTGTCACTGGACGGCCGGCATCCATTCGCCTATGTTTACATAGCGTAGCTATAACATAGAACATTTCGAATGATGCCCGTAAATCGGGTCTCTCGTATAATACTAGGGCCCATCAAGGGGATCTGCGTTTTCCGATGTATTTTCCCCGTAAAACTACGCTATTATCACTGTATATCTATATAAACGATGTCACTCTACAACTTGGACAGAATGAAATGTTTCATACAGCCTTATTTAAAAAAGAACCAATAAGGTGTTTACCCGTACCTTCTCATGGTGTATTCTGAATAGTACCGAATAACTACCTATCAACCCTCTACCGTTGGTCAGGCTCAGCAGAGCATGACCAACGATGTCAACATAACAATCGAGAGGGTGGGTGGGTGCGAGAGGGTGGGTGGGGGTGGGGAGGCTATAGATCCTGAGCACAATAATCTTACTAAACTAACCAGCCAAACAGTTACACAGTACACCACCTTGGCGATATACTTCTGGACACACAAAATCAGAATACCACAACTAACATATTAACAAACGTCGGAACATACTACACCTTGCATGCTACACTTTACATGCTAACATACTACACCTGACCAAAATAATGAGAACGACAAGGCCTAACATCCTACACCAAAGCTATATAATAACATCCAACTCAATTAGCTACTCTCACTCTCCTGACGAAGGTCCTTTGAGAATAAAATGATATAAAATAACTTACCTCCATTTTGGCCTTGGCTACGGTTTTCCATCTTATTTATCAATTATTTGTCATATCTAACTTTGATAGAATGTCTAAAACAATGTTACAAGTATAAATCAAATGGCATAGACCATAATACAGGTTGATGTATTTACCTCAATGATGTCTCTTTTCTGTTGTTACATTTGTCATATTGTCATATCTGACATTAGTATAATTAATCTACATATAATAATTAATATCTGGTTCTATAACAGTGGTCATTTTGTTTTTAAGATTTCTTTTTGTAATCCCTTCTGTTATATGATGAGTATGACCGTCAGCTTCGCCTGAGAGTAATGCTTGTCATAATGTCTTAGCTATTTAAAAAAATCTTCAATTTAATTTAATTCAATGCCTGCAGGTATGACCAAGGTAGGAGGGCTGGATGGTCTGTACACAAGCTACATGGCTGCTATTCCCAACTCCAGCTACATCCAGGCTAACTCTACATGTGGCCTGCCGCGGGAGGACGCACTGCAGATATTCCGCGGCTTTGATGCAGACATACCATGGTTTGGTACCATCATCAGGACTACCTTTGGCTCCCTCTGGTTCTGGTGTGCTAACCAGGTTAGTAGTGTATATTTAGATGGAATGCACCAAGTGGTTGTCTAAAGGGTGGTCTCCACTGGCTGCAGTAAGCTCTGCGGTAAGCCTTGCGATGGTGCTGTGTTGTTGAGGAGTGGCGAGGTCATGCCTACATTGTTCACTGACCATGTAGGCAAGGACCTCGTCATTCCTCTCCACCTACAGAACCAGCACACACCATTGCAAGGCTTACCGCAGGGCTTACTGCAGCCAGTGGAGACCACCCTTAAAATAGCATATTAGACTCACAAGAAGTGAAAACTTACATGTGTCATTGTGAGTTGCAAAGCCACTCTGGTTCCGGTGTGCTAACGAGGTATCTACTTCTGTTATTTATTACTGTTGTTTATTTCAAAGAGAGAAAGCAGATTGAATGAAATGTTTAGACTATTGGTGCTTAGTAATGAGTATGTGTCCGCTAGGCAACCAGCTGTGATTGGTCAGTATTTTCTAAATTAGGAGGTCAGCACTTTGGTATGTGTGATGATATCTCAGTATATACAATGTTACATACCACTTAAAGCTCTTCTATGGATATTTTTAATCATTAGCCAAAGGATGATGGGTCAGACAAATTGTAGATATTTCCAGATATTTAGGATAATCAGTTATGTTTGATCTTGTAGTAATGAATAGATGTTATCAACAGTTAAGTCTAATTTAACTAAATAGATCCAATGTTAGGATTTACCTGAGATTTCTATTGTCCAAATCTGACTCTTGAATTAACTCTTCAAACAAGAGACCCTGAAAAAAACAGTAATTCAGATTTTAAAGGCTGCCTGTTTGGGAACGTTCTGGTCTGCTATTTTCTTGCACTCACAAACACTACAAAAAAAAGCATTGGTAATTATCAATTGGAAATTCATGGATGATTTTCTTGTTTGCTGCAGTTGTTGGTACAGAGGACGCTGGCCGCTAAGGACCTGAGTAATGCTAGAGGGGGCTGTGTGCTGGCAGCCTTCATGAAGATCATACCCATATTTCTAGTGGTGTGGCCTGGTATGATGAGCAGGGCTCTATACCCAGGTGATACACAGGTTTTCCTGATTAATTTCACTTCTTTGTTACATGAAAATTAGACCAACATTGCAAGCTGGATCACTCACCCAATCTCATCCCATCTCATCTCATTCCAACCCACACCTTGGTTATACATATATGCCATGACAAATTTCTACACTTATATATTTATACAAAAGTTATTATATTGTTATGTCAAATGTTTATTTCTACTAAGGTGGTATTGAGTAAGACCAGATCTGATTTACTCAGAACTGACAATTACCTCCTACATTGATATAACCTGTGAATTCATTTCAATGAGAAATGTCAAAGTGTCAAGACTGCTCTAACCAATGAGTAGATCATTATGAACAAGTTACTGTATATATCATAATAAAGTTTCTAAAAAAAAAACAAAAAAAAAACATCATGCCATAGATAGTAGCCTTCTGAATAATCAACACAATTCACAATGTTACATTCCATGCTCAACTGATTCATAAACAACTGTGTAACAGTATTTAAGCATGCCAGTGGATTGACCATATGGAATGTGTTATAGATAAATGAGTTGCAAATGCAAAATTGATATTTGTCAAAGTGTTTTATTCACAATTTGTGTTGTGGGAACGTTTTTGTTTTTGGGGTGCTTAACTTAGCTTGAATACATTCGTAGTTTGAATACATTCGTAGCTTGAATACATTTACCAAGTTTCAAGGCAGTCTATTAAAGATGCATTACCAGCTGTGGAAGATCCTGAAATGAAATGACTATCTTTGAGATAAACACTCTAAACCTATCATATGTTCTGGAGAAACGATTTAAATGAAGAAAAACTGATTAAAAGTAACAAATTCATTATTGGTTTTTGCTCTGCATACCACTGCATGAGTGTAAATGCCCATTCAAGACAGGAAGGGTAGTGGGGAACCCCTAGTCACATACATGCACAGGGTCTTTTTTTATATAGTTTGGGTCCAAAGAACCAAGGTTTATAGAAATAGGCTTTACAGGTTCTAATAGGCAATCGAGTTATTGGTCACAGTTAGAAACAAACAAACATAACCATCATTTTGGTGTATGCTTCATTGAGCAATGAGTCACTACCAGTAGGGACATAATTGTAGACATGTATAAATGATGGTCTGATGATTAGCACTTAACATTCAATCAACAAGTCCAATACTTAGACACTTGGGTCCTGTTGTATAAGCTAAGGAGAGTCATATTCTTATGGCAATATCTTCTCCTGTAGGGAGGAAAAACATTCCTCATATATGTGAAATTCACAGCTTTTAGGAGGAGCCTATGTATACAATCAATGATGGGTAGAGGAAGCTGCATGGGTAACCAGGGAGGAGTGAACCTCTTCCATTGGAGAGAACATAGGCAAGAATCACAACACTTGTACAACAGGCCCCTGCTGCAATACCTTATAGCCTACGTGGTAATGACATAATTTACAACGAAAATAACAAACATCTGTTTAAAATGTGGAACAGAATTCCACAAAACTTCACACTATAACGAGGTCAACTGAGATCATTAGCATAAAGTGCACCCTCATTTCCAATATATGACGTATGCTAACAAGGGAGAAATCCCTGTGAAATCTCTGGTTGACAGACGATCCAATGGATGCCATTCGGTGCGCACAGATTGAAGAATGCACCACTTCTTTTGTTAGTTACATGCTTTTAATGGATTCGGAATTCTTAGATATTCAAGGACATGTTTGGGTTTATCATATACTTGGTGTATGTAGCAAAAGGAAAAATTGCGCAGATTTGCACATGCATAGCTGGTAGTGCATTTTTAAATATATCCATGCATTTTTACGGTAATCTTATAGAGTATATTTAACTACATTACCACTAAATGTCCTTCTACATGTTTTCAAAAATATAAATATCAATCTTAGAATATAGAAATACTTATTAAATGTTTACTATCATTAGAATCATCTTGATCCGGTCTTTTCCAATGTGATGATATCTCAAAATCCAGTTTTTGCAACTTGCGCCCCGTTTTCCTGACTCAGATCACATATGGTCAGTAAGTAGATTAATCCCATTTCTCAGCTATGTTTAAACTCATGATATACTATTTCCCATTACAGATGAGGTGGGTTGTGCTGATGCTGAGACGTGTATGAGGGTGTGTGGTAACCCGGTTGGTTGCTCTAATATCGCCTACCCTAAACTGGTGGTGGAACTCATGCCCGCAGGTATGGTGTTCTTTCACTTATGGGTCAGATTTTCAGAAAAGGCGCAATTGGCAGCTGTACATATTTAGTACATTCTGCTAAATTAGGCTGCAATTTGGTCAATACTAGGTAAATTCTAGTGTATTCAGCATTGCATTGATTCTAGCAATCTGTTTCGCTAGGTTGAACTGTATT
Organism: Sthenelais limicola; assembly: GCA_942159475.1. Taxonomy (NCBI): domain Eukaryota; kingdom Metazoa; phylum Annelida; class Polychaeta; order Phyllodocida; family Sigalionidae; genus Sthenelais; species Sthenelais limicola. The sequence continues at coordinate 110,410,319 of OW804098.1, forward strand.
TTGAACTTTATTGTCGTCTGAAATTTGGTTTATTTGAGAGGATTGTTGAAAATGAATTGTACATTTTCTGAATCTCTGACCCTTATACACCAATAGGAGACTCTCATGTACCACTGCGCATTTCTGTTACTGTGCATCCTGAGATGGATTCTGATGAAATCTCGCATACAAATATTTGGCAACATCTTCATCGAAAATTGCAGGAATGTTTACACTAATATCACAACTTTTATAACTGATCTATGTTAACCAAATGCATGGTGGGAAAGATACTATAGGAACATGTATAACACATGGATATTAATATTAGAGCACTACTACATATTCCATGTTGAACATGGCATGTTTTCTATAGATTTTAGACTGTACACCCCATATCTATGCGAATCAAGATTCAAAATGGCGGCTATGCAAGCCCCCTATTACATGGTAGCCAGCTGAACCTTAATAGAGCCTCTAACAGGGGCCTGCATTGATGCACCTGCAAGTAAATAGACAGTTAAAATATTTGTCACTCACTTGGGACTTTTATGCGTCAGTTCCAACTAATCAATGTGCAAATATAACAAAAGTCAGAAACCTGTTGGCCAACTCCTTGACTGACTCAAGACACATTGTATGATCTCAACCAAAAGAAATCTGTAAAAGAACCCACTAAATATTGAAAGCTATATTACTACATCTGAGTCAAAGGTCTGGGATTTAGAGGCCAATTTGACTTATTTAAGACTTTCAGTCCTATAAGTGATGATATGCCTACATGGGTCAGATTTTCAGATATTGTACAATTGGCACCTCTACACATTTAGTAAATTCTTCTAAATCAGGCTGCAATTTGGCCAATACTAGGTAAATTTGAGTATATTCTGCATTGCATTGATTCTAGCAATCTTTCTAGCAACTTTATTTTTGTCTGAAATTTGGGTTATTTGAGAGGATCTGTGAAAGTGAATTGTACATTTTCCGAAAATCTGACCCATATAGAGTGTTGGTATTTCAGGTGCTCGGGGGCTCATCCTAGCAGTAATGATAGCAGCAGTGGTGAGCACACTAACCTCACTCTTCAACAGTTCCAGCACACTAGTGTCCATGGACCTGTGGACTAGATGCAGGCCTCAGGCCAAGCAGCGGGAGATCCTCCTGGTCAGCAGGTCAGTATCTATCATGTTCATCTAGGGATGTTAAATATATATACATATATATAGGATCCCCCCATTAGGATTATATGCTTTAGACCCCACGCTAGGATTGGATTTTAATTTTTGATTATTGTGTTATAAATGTGCCATCTTTCTGATATTGTACGATCCATATAAATTGCTGTTAACATATTATTACTCATAAATGAACTCTTTTGTCTATAATTAAATCAGCATGTTCTGAGAAAATTGTAATTGTTACATAATGTTCTATTGCTGAATAAAAATCTTTAAATACAAATAAAAAAAATCTAAACGTCCAAAGTTGTGATGTGTTAAAGATAAATGAGTCTTAACCCTTTAAGGGCAGAGGGTCTGATAAGGGAGGTTGTCTTTTAAATTGTCCCTTATTGTGGCCGTACCAAGCATTATAAAAACGAAAAAATCTTTTTAATACGCCAAATATTAGTGAAGTTATAGTCTTTCAAAGTTGCCTGCCTGTTAAATTTTGAGCTAAACTACTTAGCCTAAGTGACTTTTTAAAAGGAGATAGATGATGTAAAAGGCAATGATGTCCAGACAGTGAAAATTAATCAGGACAATGCCACATAGTCTTTTAATCACCATTTTGCTGTAAGAAATGCGATTTGTACTGAGTAAATTGCACATGAACCTAAATTGTCTGCTCTACTTGTTATGAGTTGTAATTTAGAAATTTCATGTTTTATGTCACCATAGCAACCATTTACCAGGTATACACCTTTTCAATTGAAAAAAACGGGCTGTTTGGTTGCCATGGGAACCATTCTAAAGGAACCATTTTCAAAATCCATCAACTTTTACGACCATTCATTTTATTCAGCATGAAAAACTGAATGAATGGCATTTTTTCAAAAAAATAAATTTAGATTTAGTTTTTTTCCAATTTAAGAATGAATATTGCATAAATAGAGTTATAATTCTTCCAATTTAGCCACAATCTATTATGGACACCAAATTTTCTGCATCTACCAGGCACAAGAACATTTTTTTGATTATTGGTCCTTACAACATTTGGAACACATTGACATAGGAGGAAGAGGGTAAAATAGCAGGTTTTATTAAATGAATAGCATGTCTTATAGGCAATATTATGGGGAAAATGACCCAAATAATAGTGCATAAATGCACTACTCGCCCTGATAGGGTTAAGTAGCAAAAAATGGACTTTGAGATACTATCCTATATGAAAAGATTAGATTAAATGGATTTCAATGATAGTAAGGTTTGCAATATTTCTTGGTAGTAAAATAACTAAAAATGCTCTATAGAATGACTTTAGAAGTACACCCTGTCTTGAAATTTAGTAAACGTATTCAGGCCACTAGCAACTAGCACCCCGAAGGTGACAATAACCTAACAAATTTATCTTATAAATAAATTACTATGAAAAATATCCATTTTGCGAATTGTGACTCATTTTTCTGAAACTTACCACATTTGTTGTGTGTCCCATATAAATGAGTCTTAAGTTGCAAAAGAATAATTCTGATATACCATCTGGAAAACTTTTTTTTACTTTTTTTGATTGATGTAAGTATGATCTAAGTACTTCTATTAATTTTATGTTTGAGAAATGTTAAACTATTTTAGGATTGACAATAAGTAGTAATGTAGTTAAATATAGCAAACTAGGAAACACAAAGATACATTCGATATATGCAATATCTTGAGATTTGGTAAGTGTATTATTGGGATTTGCCCTCTTCAGTCACAGGACTGTAAGACTGGAAACCAAAGCTTAATTAATATTCTGTTCGAACTGCTGATATCAATTCTTATGGTCTAGATGTTTAGAAACCGAGTACTTCTATCCATTTATGTTTAAAAATAGGTTTCTGGATGAGCAATCATTTGTACGGCGGTTAAATATACCTCACAGGATGACCTCAGAAACACACTGGTGCATATAATCAAATTTTGGCATTGTCAACCGGACTCGAATTTTGAAATCAATATTTTTAAAGATTCATTAATAATAATACTTGATTGTTACAGAGTGTTTGTGCTGGTAATGACAGTGTTAGCCATCCTGTGGATCCCAGTGATGCAGGCAGCACAGGGAGGACAGATCTACCGCTACTCTACCACCATCAAAGGCTACCTTGGCTGCCCTACCTCCATCATGTTTCTGCTGGCCATCCTCTGGCACAGGACCACTGAAAAGGTAAGCCGTATTCAATCTTATTCCATATTTGAGAGATTTTTTTCTGGTCAAAGATGATTAAAAACATCCTAAAATGGACTAAACAGATTAACGAGCTCGATCTTGGACACAAACCATGCCCTACTGTTTACAACACCCTTGGGTATTATTAGAGGATTAAATATCCCTATTGACGAAAGGATTATTCACGAACAGTGCACCTGCAGCCCCTCAATATCAGTCTTTACTCTCATTCAGCAATGATTGCGGGTAGAAATATGGAGCTCTAAACTCCCATGGGAACAAACAATAGTCTGGCAGAACCACATATTTGGCCAGGCTTGACCTTCTTGCGCCAGGCAAACAAAACAAACGAAAACCATTCAACTGTATGAGATGAAAAAATGAAAAAGTTTGAACAAAAACCAAAAATCTTTTGATATTACTACACACAGATCATGTTCAAATAATCTTTACTCTAAGAAACAATTATTTAGTGTATTTAGCTCATTAGATATATGCTTTGCTTCAGCATCCCTAAATACATGAAATGTCTACAAAGATAAGATAAGATAATTCTTTATTTGCCATAAGATGTTTGACAAAGAGGTTACGTTCTTCTCGAGAGGAGGTCTTCCCGAACATGCCTTTCTTGATTACCTTTTTTCTTGGTTCCATTTGACTAAGCTACGGTTATATTAGACATTATGAATATTAAAAGACGTTGATCAGAAAACAAGGAACTGATTAATTACTCAATCCGGACTTAATCAATCATTCCTGTGAACATCTCACAAAGAAGTATATTTACAAATGCTGGATGTACTAGTGCTAGTAATTATAACAATAATAATAGCGGTACAATCATGGGGTCTACAAAATGAGTGATTGTTAATTTTAATGTTTATTTTTCCCTCCACAGGGAGCATTTTGGGGGATCCTGTGCTCTCAAGTGCTGGGTATAGTGAGGTTTATACTGGACATCATCTATGTAGAGCCAGCATGTGGTGAGCTGGATACTAGGCCAGCAATTATAAAGAATGTGAATGGTTATGACTTCACAGCCATACAAATAGCGGTGGCGTTCATAGCCATCATTGCCATCAGCCTTCTTACTCAACCTCTGGATAAGTCTCAAGTAAGTGGTCTATTATCGAATCAACACACACAGATTTGAACATTTTTAACTAAGGACTCATTTATACCGTATAGCACCGACTCTTTGATGAGCAAAAGTACGGTTCAAAATACAGTTCAACATAACCAGATAGATTTATTGAATGAATACAATGCAGAAAGCACTCAGGTATACTTAGTATTTATCACTTTTCACTCTAATTTTGATGAATTTGAGAGATGTGTAGAACTGTAGATAGTGCATTTTCTGTAAATCTGCCAATATTTTTTATTTAATGCTACACCTTATATCCTGGTATGTATCCAAATGGCCTGTCAGTAAACTAAAGTTATGATCCATGAAGAAATATTTTTAGGGTCCCCTTGCAAATATTTACATTGTGCAAAGTTGGCGCTAGCCAGTATCGTCTGAGTTCAATATTTTTACCAATGTTTATTTCAACATTATTTTCATTTTTGTAATACATTTTCTCGCCATGTGGCCTGGCTCAGATGTGATCTGACATACAACATAACTAACTACACCCATCTATTTCTCCCCAGTACTCTGGGCTGACGTACTGGACCAGGTATGAGATGACGGCCAAGGACAAGATGGAGCCTGAGTGTCAACAGGAGCTCAAGGACATCAATACAGGTATGGAGAAGGGTGACATTATCTTTCTTGTTATTTGGTTCATTAAAGCTTGTGTTACCTTATTTGGTCAGATCTTCAGAAAATGCATAATTCGCCTTCACCAATCCTCTCATTAACTTTAAAACAAGAATGAGCTTCAAAACGCAGTTCAACACAACAAAACTGATATTTTAAATCAATGGGATACCAAATCAGACTCAGATATACCTGGTATTCATCACTAAATGTGTAGAGCAGCCAATTTTCTGAAAATCTGACCCTCTTATTTGAGTTATGAGGAAAACATACCTTTCGTATTTAGTATAGATGTCCCTTCATATATTTGTTTTTTGTGACTGCCCAGAGAGGTATTCTTATTGTTAAGGCCCTTGTCAACTTAGACAATTCCCATGTTATTCTCATGTCATTAAAGAGCTTTTTTCAAAAGGTTCTAAGTGAATTAATACCTCTAACAGTAACTGTATAGCTCCAGTTAAGTCATGGTCCAGATGAAGAGGTATTTTTATGATAAAACATTATAATTTGGTTTTATTATTAGCTGGGTGCTTGGAACATCTTTTCCATGGCAAAGTGAGCCTGTTATTTATAAACAAACTTGTTTTTCTAATCTCAGATGATGGACTAACCTCTACAGATAATGAGCCAGGTAAAGTCATGCCAGATGCAGAAGTTGGCGATGATACAGAAACAGGTAGGGAGCCACATTTGACACAAGAAAGTGTCACATACTACCTTTGATTATTACATGTGATGTGTTACAGGAAAATTAATCCCAAGTTGCAAAACTGATATTTCTTAAAGTGTTTTATTAACAAGATCCTTTTGTAGGACTGTTCTCATCGCTGGGGTTGCTAATGATCCAAGTCGTATGAATATATGTACTAAATTTCAAGACTGTGTATTAAATATTTTCATGAATTTCGAAAGTCATCCTATATTGTGTATCAAGCTATATTACTAGTATCCATTTCTATCGGTGAAGTTGGTACTAAAATACACTCTAATACTCCACCTATCAGTTAACTTGGTACTAAAGTACAGTCTAAAACTCTGACAATATCCCATAGATGAATTAGAAACGAATGGAACATAATTATTAGTGTCTTGGGACATGAAAGATAGTACTACTAGCGCCACCAGCTCACTATGGAAGCTCTCATAGCGGCCAATATGGTACTAAAGTACGTTCAAAAGCACCTCGTATTAATATAACTATGTATTTTAGTACCAACCAGAAATGTTACAAACTTTATTTTACAAAAATAAAAATATCAAATCTATGATAGAGATACTTATTAAATGTCCTAATGTTAACCATCATTAGAATCTGCTTGATCTCATCTTGTTTCGACTTCTGACTTATTTCCCTGAAACGCATCACATCATAATTATGACTTAACACTATGAAAGGTTATTAATAATTACTTTATAATTACTTAATAACTATTTCATACTGTGCATGCCCCAAAAGATTTTTTTTACAGTGTTATTATTACCTACTGCAATTTCTGTGATACCTACGGTGTTCAATAGTCAATGTTTAATGATTGAGATACGAAAATAAAAGTAAGCTCAACGTATTATATTACTTTATATTATGGTGCACATTTTTTGACTTGGGTGGACCCCAACAATAGTACCCATGGCAACTAGAGTGCACAATTTTGCACCTCAGTAAGGCATTTTCTCAAGATAAAACATAAACCTCCTTGAAAAAGGGCTAATGTGCCCGAAACGTCAGACCCCTAATAAACAAACCTAAATAAATCCCAACAGTTCCTTTCCTCCTTTGTTCTGGGTTGACTCCCATCTCTCTTAAAGGTTATTAATAATTGTCTAAGCAAGAAGTTGTTGCTTGTATGCCCGATCTGTGCCACCTGTGACCAGATCTATGAACTCAACTACCACCACGCCCCCTGCATTCACTTCTACCTCACTACTCCAAGCCCACTACACTTCCTCACCTCCTCTTGGACGTCCCACCGGCCAACACCTCCTCCTGCATCTCCGTTATTTCTATTTTCTACCTCTCCTACCCCTTCGCTAATTAGACAGCATTAACAGTTACCATTGATGCAGCAAAACAAGGGTTGCTGGAAGAACTGCTATATGTATGCTTTTCCACTGGTATACATTTGTTTTGATGGTAGTCCTGATGGTAGTTGAATTATAATGATAATTGGTGAAATATACCCTTCATCATACAAACAGTTACAAACAAGAATCAAAGGGAATCAAGATGAATATCTCAACATCTTTTTTTCTTTTTCCAGAAGTAAAAACCTCAGGCTGTATTGGCTTCAGGCGCTGGTGGGAAAGCTTTAAGGGTATATCAGACTCTGACTTACAGTATGAGTCGTACAAGACACGGATGCATTGGATGAAACAGACAACTAGAGACAGCGGCTTACTCAACGCCAATGCCATCATTGTGGTCATGATCACTGTCTTCCTTTATGGCTATTTCAACTGAATACTTTTGTCATTACCATTATTGCTATCATTAAAAGTGAAACCATACAAATAGCATTGATAAATAAATGAGTAGGTTAGTATGTTTCACTTCTGGGATTATTAATGAATGTTAAAATGAGATTTAATTTTTCAAGTTTATTCTCAGGTTAGTTTCCTTAATGAACTGATGCAATTGAATTTGGGTAAAGGGCTGGTTCCATTGGTATGGATACGAATCCGTCATGCGGAAACTATCTTGAAGTGAACCCATATGTCCAGAATAGCTCAGAATGTAATAACATCATAGAAGGAATCCATACGAATGGGGTACGGATACAAACCCAATCGCTACATGGAGCAATCAGTTTTTTCGGATTCGGAGCCGGACCTGTTGACGTGTTTGGATACGCACACATGGAAGCATGACTGTATATTTTAATGTGTGCAAATTTTGCCGTATCCGTATCCATATCTGTACCAATGGAACCAGCCCTTAAGGGTCATTTGGAGCTATATTCTGATATCTTTGAAGCGTCAAGATCAAAGATATATAATTATCTTGCACTCAACGGGAATTATCTTAAATTCATTCTTCACACATACTGCTGCATTTATTGAACCAACAGGTAACGTAATCCCGAGCTCCCCAAGCAGCAAAAGATTACTTTAAAATAAAAGATCATAGCATTTTCTCAATGAGGGAAAACTACCTTACATTGAATAAATAACATTACTGGGTCGGCAAGCCGGGACAGCAATCCACTGATCTTGTGAACATGTTTATAGATTTATGGACACAAATGAATAGTTAAACCCGTAAGTTAAGAAAAGAAACATACATCGTAATCTTGATGTATTCTTTTGGGAAATTTCTGTCAATCCCCACAGTTGATGAAGGCCTAATTTTACCCAAACTGTCAATGCTCAATCTCAATGTTTAGTTTTTTAAATAGTTCCCATATATCCCAAGAGATCTTAGTAACTTATTATACTTGTCATGAAGAGGCCAAATCCCCTATTTTCGCTCAATAAATCCAACTTACTTCAACTTTGAGGCGTTTTGTTCATTTTAAGCAATATTGGTTGCAATACAGTAGCATAACTAACATTGGTTTATTAGATAGATCTCAACTATCGCTCCCCCCCCCCCCCCCTTCCAAATGTAAACTGGTACGGAGATCATGCCGTTGCAAAATCAAACAGTTGCAGGGTGACCATATACCCGTGTAGATGATTCAGTAAGAATACTATTTATCTTCACAGTTTTGGTATAGGACAACAATACTAAGTTTGAGTTTGGGTCTAAAGTAATTCATGTGCTTTAAAGAACCTTTTTAATAATTACTTCCTTAACAATTCTTCCATAAGTATCTCAGGAAATTATTGATGTTACTATGTTAATTATTGCAAGGTTTGTTTACCAATCATATGTGCATGACTAGATATACATCCACCTTCCAGTCCATTAATGTCTTAGCTCTATGAGAAAATTGTGCCAAGGCCATGTCCTTTCTGTTTGTTCTTATCTAGAAAATTACACTTATATTTGTGTACATTTGTGTCATGGAAAATCAAAATTGGATCATTCAAATTTGGTCAAAAGAACATGTTAAATCACTATATTTGTACGTTGTACTTTTGATTTATAATAAAATGTTGACATGAAATAAAATAATAATAAGAATCACTGGTTGGGATTCATTCTTGAGTGCCCCAAGATTGCATAACTCATGATCAATTTAATACATGCATTTAATTACAGATCAATGATAAGAGTTATGGAGGTCTTTAAACAAAATATCGGTAAATCCAAAAAAAAGAATAAAGTTATGGACATTGAAATGAGAGTTGGCAAAAACAATCAGAACACGCCACCTGTGAATACTGCAATACAGGGACTGTTCATAATCAACCACTGGTGGAGACTGCGCAAAATTCTTGTGCAAAATTGTATGACCCCATTAAAGTCTTGTGCAAAATGTGTTGCCTGCCAGTTCGTGCAAAATTTCATGACCCCCCTATCAATTTAGTCCATTTTGGGTAAGATTTCCTGTGTACTTACTTATTATACTACAGACCGCGTTGGTCTAGTGGCGCCACCTGACGTGTCATCATGGACTAAAATCAATATACAACTCAGATTTAGCGTTCGAACGGTCTGTACTACGATAGATGTCCCTCGGCCTTGGGCCTTGGGACGTCTATGGGAGTACAGACCGTTCTCCCGCTAAAATCCTCGTTGTCTATTGCTATAGTAGTTCTGGGTCTGTGCAAAAAAAGATACCCCCACACTTTTAGAATCTGCGCAAAAAACGTGCTGCCCCCTTCTGAGTCTGGGCAAAAAAGATGCCCCCATCAAAAATCGTGGCCCCCATGTAAATTCTCCTCTACCTCCCTAGTGATGAAATAGAACAGTACTTTAGCACTACTGATAGATCATGCGTTCACATTCAACAACCATGTTTAAAATAATAGACCAATCTAGCAAAAGGCTGAAATTCACTTCTAAGATAATAAAAGCCCTGAGACCCAAGAACACTATTTCTGTTAAAAATTACAAGTTATCTGAAACCGCGGTTAGCTTAGGACCCAGAAGAAATGGATAGTGTTAAACACAAAATAGTATCCCATTCCTAGAGAAGAGAAGAAACTCTGATCCCATATAGGTTGACTTCAAATTGAGCTGGCATGAATTGGTATGGGCAAAAGTAGGTGAAAATTTATTTGTTTAAAAGAGATTGCTGCCTTTGCAGACTTTTGTCAAATTATTACCGGTAGGGTGTGTTTGTTGGCCCTTTTTAAGGACAATCCATATGCCTGAGGGTGAAGTCTTTGTTTCGAGCCTAGTGGCTGTGTTAGGCTACACTGTTTGGCCACAAAGATGGCTGACATCGGCTGTCATGATTGTAATATAAAGCATGGCTCTGTATTACGTTTGGTATGGAGTCGGACTTGCATATCTTTGATCACCTCAAGCGCACATAGGCGTTTGTCAGGAGATGCTTTCAGGGAGACTGTCTGGTATGCATATGTTTTGTGGACTTGATGGTAATGTTGACACAATTTTTGTGTGTGACCACATCCCATCTTGAAAGATATTTTAATGGCTTATATTTTGTGACAGTTCGGGCCGGAGGCCTGCATAATATATTGTGAGTAAAACAGGGTTAGTTGTCTGCATGTTGTAGTCATGATGTAGACTGTAGGTGTAGATGTAGGTTCCTCTGTCACACGTCTCCTGCGCTTTTTCTTCTTCCTTTTGCTTTTCTGTTTGTCTTTTTTCGTGGTGTGCAGCACTTCGTGCAACCACAGTAATCTGCTTAGCCATAGTTTCCACTGTTCTTTAAGGCCATCAACTACAGCTTTGACAGACCTGACCTGCACGCCCAGTTATCTGGTGGTCACTCTCAAGCCTCCCCTTGGGCTTAGTAGGTGTCAGTACTGTCTCGCTTAGCTTGTCAGGTGGGAGCTGTGCACCAGTGCCTTTCGGTGATATCTGTACAAATAAAATTAGTTTTCTCATTCAAGAGTATATAAGGATAGGCCTCTAACATAAAAGAGGCATCAAGGTGGTACGGAAAATTTGAAGAAACCAAATTTAAAAAAAAAAGTGGGTTAAAAGTCCTCGGGACATATAAGCCAAATAAGCCAAATAAAATTTGTTGCCACATATGCATTAGAATTGTAAAAGCTAAGATGGCAGGTTTCACAAAATATATTCAACGTCAACGTCAACGTCAATATAAACGAAATTTGTGGTAAGGTTGGTGGCTTGAAGTGAAGTAACACGGGTGCAAGGTGAGAGTGGTTAGTACGGAAGGTGGGGTGTAGGTGGAGTAAGTGTAGGTGGGATTTTAACCATATTGACATAACACAACCATGTTCTTACAGTTTCTCACCAGCCAAAACTGTTCATTAACAATCTCCCACTATTGCCACGGTTGGGGCTTGATGAGCATGCACCAACCCTTGCACACTGAGGAGGCCAGATTATATGAATAATATAAAACTTAATAGCTTTGACAATATAAGTACTACCATGAAACGCAATGACCTCTCGCGGTCAAATACAATAGAATACCACTCTGGCTCTATTCCGATCACCAAAGAGAGACACTTGGAAATCCGGAACTGCGGTACCAGATCGATTCGGCAGCAGCTCCCCTTGTGCCGGCACCACACTATACATTTTTTTTCTTCATTGAACACCTGCATATAGCTTTAAGAATTATACAGATGAAACAATACAGATGTCACGCTACTTGTTTGGTTGAGTGAATTTAACTTGCATTTGGCAATGTTCCAGCTGTTGGGGTTAGAAAGGTTTTACTTCACAGACCAGGAATGTGAATCTCTGACATGCTCTAACTGCTGTAGGGATTATAGCTGAACATTCTTATATAATATGATGCGGTGGAAGGGAATGATCACTCAAGTCAACATAAGTGAATGATCACTCAAGTCTTATATAATAGTTAGTTTATGTACATCTGGATTTACTCAAACACCTGTGGTATGTTTTCCTTTTTATTATATTCATAGATGAAAAGGTGGAGGAATATTTAAGAAACATTTATAATTCAAACATGGTACTGTTTATTGAGATACATACAAAGAAGTACTGGAGAAAAGGATAGGGGAATATAGAAGTATGTATTATGCAATATAAACACCTGTAATTTTGTGTCTGTTCTATAAACATCCAGCAACATTTCTTGATTGTTTAAAAGTTTCATTCAGGCAAGTGATAACATTAATTATAGATATTATTAGAACTATTGATGACAAGAACAATTAATTCATTCATACCCATCAAAAACGCATACATTAACCGATTAATTTTGTATATGTTATACACAACTGTTACTATAGTATGGAGTTAATCTAGTTCTAGCATGGCATTGCTTTGATATGATTAAGTTCATTTTGGAAAGTACTTTGAATGTCAATCATGGACTATGGATGAATTTGCTGAATGTCTTGATAGTCAACTGATGTAGTAACTATCTCTGTGTAAAATATCCAATCGCTAATCAGTAATTTTATATAGTTGTGAGAAGTTATGTTTGATTCTATAACAAATTCTTATTCAAGCACCATGTGAAAGCATCCCCGAGGGATATTGCGTATTTTCTATTTGACTTAAATATTGTATTGGCCTTAAACTGAATAAAACAAGAGATTTTGGTGTGGACCAAGGAAAGAACGGTTTCCCCCGATAAATAGAGCCCCCCCCCCCCCCACCTTTCCCCGACTTGGCACGGGAAAAAGCGTTGTCAAGCACTCAGAAGTACAACGCGCGTTACTAACGTTGTATAAAGAAGACCTCACGACGCACATTATCAGACGATGCACATTATTGCGTCGTACTCGGCATGGGCATTTGGTTGTCACTTATGTAACAGTAAATTTTTCCTCATTTATTCCTTATTTAAATACACATGTTGATAGAACTACTATAGCTATGGGGGTAGAAAAGCATGCTCTTTCAGAATTTAAACATATCGGCAATGTATTTCGAAAAATAGGGTCAGGTCGTCAGAAAATGAACAATTGTCAGCTCTACACATTTAATAAATCTTGCTAATTTACTCTGAAAAAATGACAAATACTAGCTATATCTGAGTATATTTGGTGTAACATTGATTGAACGAATCTGCTTGGTTATGTTAAACTGTATTTTGAACCTGATTTCTTTCTCAAATCTGAGAGGAATGGTGCAGGCGAATTGTACAATTCTTGCAACCTGACTCATGTAGGCCTAGACTTTGGCTATCTTTTTGTTTACTTAGGCCTACTGAAAGGTTTCGTTCATATATGCTTTATTTTAAAAACTGACCTTGATATAAACACATATATAGGGGTAGAAAAGCATGCTCTTTCTGAATTTCATGTTTTTGGCAATTTATTTCGAGTAGAAACAACAATATTTTTCAATTTGCGGGAGCGTAAATTCACCGTGATGTTTACGCAAGTGCGTCAGAAATTCAGGTGGGAACAGGGGGAGTCGGGTTTTCCTTATAAGGGGGCAACGCGGACGCCCAAAGAACAGGCGGCAAGAACTGGAACCTATATAAGGTTTCCCAGTACGAGCGCCTGCGGCGCTCGTACCGTCTTCGGCGGGGGAAACCTTAAAAAGTGATATGTATATATGTCCTGGTATTAAACATTGTACGTTCATATTTACAGTCATATTTCTGCATATACACTGTAACTGCGCCGTTTACAAAATTGTACTCAAAACTGTCCATTTGAGGACGCATGTGTTTACAAAAGCGTTTACAACACATTCCTGAGGACGCATAATGCTATGGAGACACTGCTACTACTCACTGAGCCTTGACCTCAACTGATCTAAACGTTTTTAAAGACGATTTTATTTTGGTAAAACAGTCTGCACAACAATGCGTTTTCATCTCCTTTTAGTGTGGCACAGGTTTCCTTGCAGCACATTACCATAATATCATGGAAAAATAATTTTCGAAATTGTAAAATACAAAATGTTTTAACCTTGAAATTAGAATTCACCGAACAATTTAATAAATACACAATGTCATTAATAAATACACAATGTCAGTACTATATTTTACCTCATATTAAATTACCTGTCACTAAATATCAACTGGAACAAACATATATATGGTCATAATAACAAACTACGTTGGTAGTATTTTAGAAGAAATTTGAGCAAAATTTCCAAATCATGCAACTTTATAAATCGCACAACTTCCAGAAAAATAAATTTCATCTCCCGGGATTGCTCGTTCATGTTTCCCAGGACATTTCTACATGGTACTGACTAGTTCCCGAAACATAATATCAAAAATACAATTGATATAATCTACCCATCGATGAAGATATTTCCGTACCACGCCCCCTTGTGATGTCATAAAGGTAGTGCGACAAGATGATTCCAGTCCCATTGTGATGTCGCACTCCCAACCCTATCTAATCACTTCTTCTCCTATTACCGCACTCCGCGCACTGCTATGTTTCTGGCTACTCCTGTCTCATCGTTCATTATTCTCTTATCAAGATCATCCCCAGGACATATTGGAAAAAATAATTTTTGAAATCGTAAAATACAAAATACTTTAACCTTGTAGCCTACAGACAAATTAGAACTCACTAAACAATTTCATAAGTACACAATGTCATCACCATCGGAGTTCATGACCAGCTAAACAAACCTATATTTAATAAGATCTAACTATTTTGAAACATGAAGGAAACACATCCTCCTCATACTACTTAAGCAATTTGCTTTAAACTGTGATATCAGTGTGTATACCTTTATATGAAAACGACCACTGTGAATGGCATGTGGGAACAGTGCAGCTAGGGTTGTGGTAGTTTGTGGACAATTTTAGAAGTACATACCACTACAACGGTCTTTAGGGGACCTGCATGTGCTCCATATTTAATATGTATAATGAATATAGAAAATTATTGCATTCATATCAATGTTTTCGTATGATTAGCCTATTTGAAATGATCCTCCTTGTATTATCATAGGACTGGAAGACTCTCGAAGGCGGGACATAAATATCGGCATAGAGGGTGTTAGTGTATGATGTTATAAATTAGTTCTAAATACCACAAAACTATAATTATAGTTCTGTGTATGTAGGCCCCGGCCCCCGCACTCATATGAAATTAGTAGGACATATATTATATGCTCGTTATACCTATCAGAAAACAGACCCTTTTCGGCGGATTTTGAGCTGAAAAAGTACCCCTTTTTCCATGAAAACGCCGTCTTTTCACCCTTAAAAATCACCAAAAGTCACAAAGTTGCCAACCTGTGAGCCTGGAGCCGGCTTTGCGCCAAAGGCACAATGCACTTCTAAAAAAGATTAGTATAGTCAAATGGTGTGTCTGAAGGTAATTCTCCCTTATAATTGACTTTCAGAAAGTGAGGATTTCTTGGGCCACACAGTATGGTTAAAATTTAATTTTTGGCAAGTGATGAGTACCTGAATAACCTATTCAAACCAAAATCTTATAGATTTCAAGAATCAGGTAAATTTGACCTGCAATCCCTTTAAATAATTAAATATCTTATTCTCTATTCTCTTTTATCTCTATAGGGTATCAATGACCTCCGAATTTATTACATTCTTCAAAATTAATTCTTTCAGTATTATGCACTTGATCTTATTGTTCAAAATCTAGTCAATACGTTATAGAAATATTTTGACATTGCTCGATTAAATTGCTGGGAATTAATAAAGTAATTCTGTTCATTAGTTTTGAAAAGGTTACATTATTTCTGTTTTAACTTATTCATCGGTATATGAATGTTTATGCGGAGGAATGCAGGGATAGAGGAGGGCAGGAAGGGATTGGAAGGAGGGCAGGGGGGGGGGGGAGGGCAGGGGGGGGAGGGCAGGGGGGGGGGAGGGCAGGGGGGGGGGGGAGAGGGAGGCAGGCAGAGAGTATACAATTTTAAGATCACAGGAAGGGAGAGTGAATTGTGAAAGATCGATTTTGGAGTGCCCAGAAAGAGAAGAAGGAGAGAGGATGGAGGAGTATAGATATAGAGAAGAGGAAAATACTAAGGACAGAAGGAATGATTAGGGACAAGGGAAAGACTGAAGGGGGAGAGTGACGAGAGAGGCAAGGGAAGTAGAAAGGAGAGAGGGAGAGAGAAAGAGTTGAGAGAAAAAAGATTTTTAGAGTGAAGGAGGTAGGGGGAGAGAGAGATGGAAAACTAGATGCTCATTGATATTCATTCAATAGCTCTAATCCTGAGGTTTATATAATTCATTTGTCCAGTTTTATGCAACCTTTTGTGAGTTTATAGAATTATAAGGCCGAAAAGACCAACAGCTATACTACGACCGAGATGCGCAACCACTGAAGCCAATCAATGAAAATCAAGGCACAAGAGTATGGACGCCAGAAGGCTGGAAACCGGCTGAATACATCAGGCCTGACGACTCCCCAAACTCTCACATAATAAAGGCAGGAGAGCAGGGACGAGTGTACAGACGGAACAGTGCATGGTATCAAACGTGTCAAACATTTCATTCATATCATTATCAACATCAGTGTTATCATAGTAGTTACCGTGGTCGCTGTACTCAGTGTAACTCTCATAACCTTCATTACCATTGGTGTAATGCACATTTCTACCTCGACTGTTACCCCTTCCACGGCCATTAGACTGACCGCGACCTCTTTTCTGGTAATACTGAGAATTATCGCGAGGCTTGTTGCCTTGATTTGCTTGGCATAAAGGTGACCTTTTGTAGTGACCCCTAAGCCCACAACCTCCACAATACTCACTATCTGCTTTACAATATGTTGGTGGATGGTTGCGGCAACATTTGTTACATTTAGGTGATTGGCCTTGGTAGCCTGTACCACGACCTCTACCTCTACCTCTAGCAAAACCTTGGGGTTGACCCCTGCTACCTGAGTGTTTCTGATAGTGTACTTGTGATTCGCCCTGATTCTGAGTTTCTAAAGATTTCACATGGGCTTTTGTAAGTTCTACCTGCCTGCAGATCCTGGTAACATTGTTCATAGTTAGCTCATCATCCGAAAGTTCCATTAGTTTTTCAGTACACTTAGAATCATTGACCCTATTTATTATCATGTCAATGATGAGGCTGTCTTCCAAGGCCCCATAGTTGCAATGTTGGGCTTTAGCCCTCAAGTCAGAAATGAAGCCCATGATGGTTTGAGTCTTTATGTTTCTGGTTGTGCCAAGGAACTCCTGTCTTTTGATACTACGGTATCTGTGTACCCCAAAATATGCGTCAAACTTAGCAAATACAGTGTTCAAGTTATACCTGTCTTCTGCAGCAACTCCTACTACTCCTAGGATGCCATTATCTGGGTCAGCTTCAACCGCATGAATGGCTTGAGCCCAAACAAAACTATCATATATTTTCACATGCTCCTTGCCCATGTGTTTTAGTAGCTGTCCCACCAACCTTCTACCAGCGGCATCATGTAGTCCTTTGGAGTCTAGGTGGATTTCAAACTGTCTCTTATATGCTTCCCATTCACTAGCACATGATTCGATGTCTGATGGGTTGAATCTACCAAGCTTGGCTCCACTGTCGTCGTCGGCCATTTTGAGTGTGGGAAAAGGGAGTCACAACCCACGCTAGGTCTAGCTGGCATCAACAAGTCCAAAACAGCTTAAATGTAGCTTAACAGCTCGCTACAGACCTTTGTATAGTATCCCTAGTGGGTTATCAACAAATCCTGATTGTTTCGGATGGCTTGCATCGTTCTAACACAGGAAATTCAACCACTTCTGACACCATGAAATAAACGGGACACAACTCTAGGATCCGCGTGTTGACTCTCACTTTATTGCGCATGCGCGCCGGTAGTGACGTAGTACACATAAACATTACACCTATCTCCGAGGCAAGCAGCGGCGCCGGTAGTGACGTAGTACACATAAACATTACACCTATCTCCGAGGCAAGCAGCGGAACCTTACTATTTAGCGCCGGCGACTGAATGTGGCTTCAGTGACGTGATTGGCTGTTGTAACTAGAGCCGGCTTGACTAAGTGCTGTCAAATGTTACTTAACAGAAATCAATACTAAAACTAACCCTAAACCTAAACTTAAATTGGTGGTCCTAAGTCAGTAAAGCGGGTAGTGGACTGTCCAGAGTAAAATAGACTAATAAAACTAATTACATGACTAGTAAAGACAAGTAAGCCCCGCCCACCGGATCTACCAAGCCCCGCCCACTTTGGCTAGCCGGCGCTAAATTGTAAGGTTCCGCCTAAAGCATCTCCGAGCATGCATTATGTGTATGGAGTGCGGGCGGCGGGATGTAGGCCTACGTTTATCCGCACCCTGGCACCACCTTGTGACAGAGCAACAGACTCCCTGAAGCTACAGCCGGAACCGTTAGTAGATTTCAAAATGGGCAGAATAATTCATGGACATTTACATATTTTGCCGGGCTTTGACCATCACAATTCAATTTATATCTATCCAAGGACACCAAGAAGTAGGGTGAGTAGTCTTTTTGAATCAATAATGACTTGAATCTTGAATAATTTGTTGTTTAATATCACACCTGTCTGGGCGATAATGCAGAGTTTATAAACACTCATTTGGTCGTTGAGCCATTTCACTTTGCACAGTGGAAAGGCTAGGCCAGGCCTAAGGCTTGGCCTATTATAGAAAAGGTATCATCCTGACTTCTCCTGAGCGGGAGTGCGAGGATTACATGTAGGCTAGGACTTTAATGGTATAAATAAATAGTATAAATTGGATTTGGTTGTAGGCTCAAGTTATCGATATCCCGTCGTCTCTCGGCAATAGCCTACTGTTTCAATGAATGATTGATAGGCAGGTAGAATGTTGTGTAGGTAGATCAGGGGGAGGGGGGGGGGGGTGGTATTGCCTTATAAGAAAGTAGAGATTTCCCTTTTGTTACTATAGGAGGAGTAAATATCAAATAGTATATTATATATGGTGACTCATTACCTTAACATACAAGTTGTAGGCCTACCGAGAGAATATAGCTGCCTGACTGGCTGTAAAAAAATATATAGACAAGCTGGTACAAATTATTATTTTGGCTGAGACAGACCATAATTTAGAGATTAACCCCTGTGTCAAAGCCACCATATAGCGGGCCTTTTGACAGAGTGGGTTGGGTTGTCATAGACAGTCGGGCCATCACATTTTAAGAGTTCATGGCCCGACCATGACTTTCCATGGACCATGGCCCAACTATATTGTGAATATAAAATAATGGCTCATTAACTGTCCACATTACATTGACTTGGGGGTGGGGGGGGGGGGAGGGAGGGGGGAATATAATAAACAAGAGACAGCACTGTACCGCTTTGATCATACACATTTATTGCCAATCAAATCAAATTATTTTATTTTCTTGCCTTCAAAATAGCTGTCGGCATCAGTGCTTTGTAGTTTTAGGCCTACTTAAAACTTAGGCCTACCTAAAACTACCTACGGCCCAGCCAACATCAAAATTACTGATCTTTAATGACTAATTAGCCCAATTTTTTACCGAGAAATTAAATCGTTAGCAGGCCAACTTAGGGATTTAAAATACAAAAGAACTCTTCATTTTAAAGTAACAATTTGGGCAAAGTTGTGCTCTTTAAAATTAAAGATTGCGTGAATAAGAAGTATCACTAATTGAAAGGATAGACGTTTAATGAGGGTTCTTGAATACAGCATAGGGACTGGGAATGCAAGGCACCATATAGGGGGATCTGGGGGTATAGTCCCCCAGAAGAAATGTGTGTAGTATGAGTGCTGTTTGAGTGTATTCTACTGGTTCTAAGGGCCACCAGGGCCAAACTGTAAGCATCACAATTTTACATCAGAGATTATTAATAATCCAGATATAAAGATGTGGACTTCGAATAACTTTTCTTGCAAAGATTTGTTCAAAGCATAAGAACCTTTATATGAAATTCCATAGGCGTTTCCAACGAATGCACAATTCCATACAAATACATCAGTTCAACTGATGTATTTGTATGGAATTGTCTATTCGTTGATTCATCCTTAATAAAATACCTAAATATAAATGAACCAAATAGTAAATCCTTTCGTTAGGAGACATTGGTGGACAATAAGTATGAAATAATTCTTATTTTTCAGCCAGTATTGGAAAGCGTATTTGTATGGATACTTTTCATGAAATTATGATTTACTTATGATCTTGGAATGACGTTGGAATCATGAGATTTGTTCAGGATATTAAGCCAACGACTTTAAATGTAAATGCAAAATAGAGTTGATCAAATATGAAAGTTTCCTTTTTATAGCAGTTAGAAGATGTATTTGTATGAATGTTTTATTTTAGCCAAAATTATATTTCTCATCATAAGGACGAAAATCTTAAAATTAGATAAGTTCTATTGATAGGGGCTGAGGGCCGATAAGTTCTTTAATATGGAAAGCCCATGCAAAAGTAATATTGGTTATTTTACCTTTTCTCTTTTGTGTGTATTCGTATGGAAACGTCAAAACGAAAATGGTCAATAAATGATATGAAACTGTTGAAAAAATTCAATCAGTATCTAGTATAATGAAGCATATTTTAAGTAATCCATACATACCATGTGGAATTTATACAACCAAAATCATTGATTATGTTATTGAAAAACATTAACAACATCAAAATCACACTGAAATTTCTGGAATCGACCATATATATGTATAGGGCTAAAGTGTACAACAATGCATATGGTGCATTCGGAGAGGAAAATGGGCAGAGTCCATAGAAATGGAGAAATATATTCCTCAGGTTTATAAGGAAATAGGTATCAAGTATTACACAGGTAGTATCATAAATATAAGTGTTTTTGAACATAATTATAGGATTTTAGATCTGACAACTAGAATATTGTGAATTTCATGAAGTATTTATGTATAAATATGGTATATTGTACAAGGCTAAGCTATTTGCTCAATGTAATCGTAATCAAGTTTAAATTACATTTTAGAATTTTGGGGTCACCCCAGCCCTTCTCAGTTTTGACCCTAGATCCGCCCCTGACATATATATGCATGTATAATATCAGATTATATAGAAAATATAAATGTGATAATAATGCAAACCCTAATGAAATGTATGGAAATACTGATGGATTACTTTGGGTTTCAGGTAGAGTTACTGGCACAAGTCGCTGGTACTAACACTCTTAGGGCCAATACCAACCACGTTTGGGAGAGGGGGTTCCCCTAAAAACCCATTACGATGCTATGACAGGTTTATCTGACCCTTATCTTCGGTCCCCTCCATGGTCAGAGTTATATACCCCTCCACCCAAGTCACATTTCATATATTCCCTTTGATGAAGAAGTAAAAAGTATTGTTTTTGTTTAGAGTGTGGCATGGAAAAGTCATTACGATAACCTCCATGGCCACAACCCCAATAAATTTTAAGTTGCGACACGGACTCTGAGCGTCTGTCTCCCTCAAGCTGAGGTAGTTCCTTGGGGTCCGCTGCCCGACTGCTAATGAAAAAGCACACACAACAAACATCATGAACAGGCTCATGGATTGTACGGCTGCGAAGGATTTCAACCTCTGTGGGACAGCCAGGAAGCTGCCTTTCAAGACTTAGAATCTCTATGGTGCGGTTTTCTGTAAGTTGTGAGTATAATAAATGTTTATCCTATATGGGTTTCTAAATTAATAAGAGGCTTTGCCTCTTGAGCCACATAGGCCTATATGACATAGGCATGAAGCATGAAAAAGCTAATGAAAAGAAGTTAAAAAATTCTCTATACAAATGAATAATAGGCCTATATTATATAGGCACACAGTTACAGAAAGAGAGCTATAGCTTCAATAGCTTGACAGGAACAAGATCTTTTGCCTTTGAATATATGTAGTGCTCTCCTGGCATTAATGGGAGGAGAGGAATGACCACCTTTCTGCGATTACGTAAGCCTGTGACATTTGCTTTAACATTGTATTTTTCTCTCAACAGTCCACATAGGAATAAACTTGTGCTGAAATTCGGGAAGGAGTATAATTCTGCTAAGAGAGATGAATGCAGGCCTGTACTCCCTGCATGCAGAAAAGAGGTTAGTTACAATTGGCATTTATGTTGTCATGTTGCTACTATGCATTATTTGTTTAAATGATTATTGCATTTCAAATTGCATGTTCTTATTGCATCATTAATCTATCCTTATGTCGTCCAAATATCATATTACAATTTAGTATTGATAATTGTATCTCCTTGTTTAAGGAAAGTCTTATTTCTGTTCCACCCATATTTGAAAGAATCTTATATATATTTATTCTTATCCCTACGTCCAAATAAAATGTTTATATAATTTTATTTCTCATTTCCAGAAGGACTCATGCAATTTGACCAATCTACAGCTATAGAGGAAGGAATTAGTTGAAGACAGGCATTGGTAAGGAAACAATTTACTGATTTGTTTCACTCCATCTTTATTGCTTGAAGCCTTGATCAGAGCTAGCTTTTTAAAAAAAACTACTACTATATCTAGGCTCTCTAGAAAATTTCAGTCTGATACGTCTCAATTATATGCATGGGTGTCAATAAGGGTTTGTTTTTACACAGGAATTATTAATTATTAATCTTTGATTAATGATTCACCTATCATTAACAATTGTAGCATTTAATTGTTAGGCCATTTGTGTGTGTTTTAACACAAATCCCGGGCAACCATGTGTAAGTGCTTGGCAACCCATTTTGCGGTTGTAGTTACCCACCAGGCATCCACATTTCTGAGTCAGTTGGGATACCCTAAGCTTGGGGAATTGGTATGAAAATGGTATCTATGAGGTTTGAAATGTTTTTGGCAATGTAAAATAAATCATTGATAAGTAGTATAAAGAGGTTTGGGTATGTTTTTCTGAAAGGTTATGTATAAACTAAATTAAAATATGAAACACATTAAAAAAACGATTGTGATATACATTACTTTCCCTCTTTAAGAAGTCATTAAAAATCATGTAAATAAGTCATTAAATTCAATATTCTCAGGGCTGCGGGAACCATGTGAATCATTTCTATTGGTCCAGCTTTGATATAGCCCTCCTGGGCCAGTTAAAATCCCTTTAAGGGACACTTTGAACCCAAAGTTGAATAATATAATAATTCTGGAAGTGGGAATAATCACTCAAGTCGACACCTTAGATGGTTTTGTTTTATTTTAATATTTCGTCCTTGAGGGGGGCTTTGTCAGGGATAATAAATAAAACCGTTGCGCTCCTTTATATACCGTAATATGTGTAATAAATGTGTAATTCCACGACACAAAATGTGTCAGTGGTGACACATAATGTGTTGTTAATGTGTAGCCGAGAAAGTGAGAAAATTTTTTAAACTGAATAAAGTTGTAATAATTGTATAATAAAATAATAATATAATAAAAGAAAAATGTTCATTATGATGATAGAAATGTATCAACTCCAGGGACCATGCTGCAGTTGCAACAAATAATACTTTTGGGAGGAATCATTTTTGTATCTAAGGTTTTACATTTATACATAGAAAATCTCAATATGGATGATAATATTTTTAATCAAATTATTAATTGTTACTTCAGTTTGAGCTGCATTCCCAAGTCAGCGGAACCACTCCAAAGAGACTCCTGCTCATGATGATGAAAAGATTACCTGACAACGAGGTGGCCAAACATATAACATCTGGGGAACACAGAACCATGACATTTTAAAACTGCCAGTCACAATTGTATGTAGGGACCATCTCCCATCATATAGACACAGAAATCTTAGAAAAA
This sequence comes from Sthenelais limicola, assembly GCA_942159475.1. NCBI lineage: Eukaryota > Metazoa > Annelida > Polychaeta > Phyllodocida > Sigalionidae > Sthenelais > Sthenelais limicola. Next base: position 110,434,127 of record OW804098.1, read on the forward strand.
ATGCCAATATTTGTTTGTTTTAGCGACATCACAATGGTTCTTATTTAAATCCACATAATATGGTGGCAAGAAAATATGATTTTCGATGGAAATTTCTCTGCTCATAACAGTAAGGTTGGATGGGTGAAAGGGGGTGGATTTGTATCCCTTTCAAAATGTCTTCCTTAGGATGGACGACAACCATATTTAGTTGGTCTGTTTTTAATCCTAATATTTAGTTTTTCTTGGGAAATAATTTTAAAATGTTTTATTCATATTTTATATTTATATAAGGTGGATATCCTACACTAATGTGGATGCAGACTATTGAGGCTTTATCTAGAATTGTTTTCGTGCAAAAATAAGAATTTTGAAAAAAATTCCTGTTAAATTATTTTGTTTATTGAGATTTAGCAACCACAGTGGATTTCTGCTAGCAACGGCTGAGATATTTCAAGCTTAAAGTAGGACATATGATGGGAGAAAGATTGGTTTGACTCTTCTTGAACTGGGGAATCTGTAATATTGTTGTATTTTCAACGGTTTGATGTTTTAATATATCTACATATGCAATAAGGCTATGATGAGACTTGCTCATCGTTGGGATGAATATCTCCTACCTGCAAATGAGTTTTCTAAGCTATTCATAGTGTATATGCCCCCTAGGACCTCAGAAAAAGTGATACTGTTTGTATGGATGGAAGTTTGATCTGATTGTATGAATATACCTGACCTGCAAAATGCAACATCGTACCATCTATCATTATTACAGAACTGGAAAAGTTTGTGCCATTATTGTTAATCATTTTGCCTATGGGGATTTTCCATTGGCATCAACTGTCAGCAGATATTATGCTGTAGCATTTTAGTTCTAACAACTGTGATATTGTGAATTTCATGAAGTATTTATGTATAAATATGGTACAATATACTAGGTTAAGGTACACTTGCCCAAATTTATTTGCAGAATTATAAATGAAATAACATTGATCTGTATGTATCTTGTTTCATTGTATGTAGACATCACAACAGGGGTTTGAAATCGGCGTGTAGAGATTTTCACTTGCCCAATCGGGCAACTAAAATTAAATTTTACTTGCCCAGAGACATTTTTTAGTTGCCCCGTGCAAGTAAACATAGGTTTTTTCAAGCCCTGAGGTATTTTGCTCAATATTATTGAGTTTATATTGCTCAAAGAGAGAACGTAGGGTTTAGAAATATTAAAATGTTGGCATATTACAGCTTATTATTCTGTAGGATTTGTAGTTTCTCCATCAAACCAATGCTTGTGTTATATAGTATACAGTATGTCTCCATAAACAAAAAGTTACCAAATACATGACTTAAAATCATCTATTAATTGTTATTGAATATTGATAATTCGAAGAACGGCAATTATGTATTCAATAAAATCTACTGATTATTATTTTGATTAAAATGTATAATGTAATGTTATTCTGCACCAATGAATGGAATTAAATAAATGATTGACTGAAGTTGCCATTGTTGTTGTTTTTTGTTCCAGCTCCCGAATCTCTTATAAGCATTAAAAAGTCCATCATATGGAATACCCATAATCTGAGAAACGATGACCTAAATATTTTTCAAGACTATGATCATTGAAAGCGCTTTTTCACTTCTAAACACTTTTTTACTTGAGGACGTTTTACCTTCTAAACACTTTTTTACTTGAGGACGTTTTACCCTCTAAACACTTTTTTACTTGAAGACATTTTACCCTCTAAACACTTTTTTACTTGAAGACGTTTTACCTCCTAAACGTTTTGGAGAACGTTTTGGAAAAAAAAACGTCTCAAAAGTGGGGGCAAAAAAAGCGTCTTCATGACTGTTTAGAATGAAGACGTTTTTGCTTTCAGTGTATATTTGTTATCTATTTGAAATGAAGCAATTAAATCCAAATAAGAATATAAATTATTCATTGCATAATTTCCTGGTTTATTGGAAAGGCGAACTTGTTTTCATAATCTAGGGTGTGAAACCTAAATTGTTCAAAATTATATTGACAAGAAATTTACAACCAAGATATTTCATTCCAAGTCAAAGCATGAGCAGGATTGTATAATTTTTCCCTTTAAACTTATATATATAACCATTCTTTGTTAATCAATCATTTAAGACAACTTTTAATAGAAGCTTATAATAAGATCTTATTCACTGCTTTATCTGATCTAATGTTTCTTCAGAAAGATTACAATTTTATAAACTATTAAATCATGGTACAAACCATTTTCATCAATCTTATTCAAATATTTACATCTATAACAATTTACATGAAAGTTTATATTACTCATTCTATATTCGTCTTCTTTGTTTTTAGCAACTAAATAGTTACATTTATATAACAATTCAGACCTTTACGCTTTGTGTTGATAATATATGAACAGACTATTACCACTCCTACAGAAAACTACATACAAGTCATACATGCCTGACTTGAATAGATTTATATTGTTAATGATTTAATACTTAAATCATCTACAATGTACAGGATATAAAATAGTATATGGTTATATTATAACTTTATTCTATCAATAAAGTAGAGCAATTGTTTTTAGCAGATTTCCTAGGTGGAGATGGTACAAGGTACTGGATCACTTAGGGTGTGGAGAGGCCGACCCAATTGTGCACTTGTGCATAACTCCTGGTTAAAACCTCAATGGGTTAAAAATTGCATGACAAATTTGAGGTTCATGTTGGTGGTGGGGTGCAGGTTTATATTGAACGCTTCACACTCTAATAACTTATACATGAACAATTGTATTACTTCAAAATGAACTATATTTCATGAGTATATATCTTACAAGTCTTAAAAATAATTCTCAAGTGTGAAACTTGAGAATTTTTTAATATTTTCAACTCTGAATGTCCTTTGATAATCAAAGGATGACCTGCCAAGACATTCCATATTATTTCGTGTGTTCAATTCAGACAGAGCGTACATAGCTTTAAGCCTGTTATCCACTTGCATGACAAATGGTGACTGATTGTCGGTCACTAGGGGGGACCGACGATTGGGCAAGTGGATACCGAGCGACCAACAAACGGTCACTGGGTGACCAGCAATCAGTCACCCTGTGCATTTCGTTGGTGGCTTCTTGCGACCCCATCCCGACATTAATATAAATTTACATTCGGGAGGGTGACCGATTGTCGGTCACCTACCAATTTTTTCTTTTTTTTCTAACATCTATTAATGGCCATACCAATGGTTGTTAGGACTTTGGATACTTTCGGCTGACATTTGTGAATAGTTTAGAGTACATTTGTACATTCATTTTAATTTTATTGTTATAGTTTAAATTGATTTCTATAGAATTATTGCCATTTTTATTGATAAATGTACGCATGCATTGAAGCACAACTAACTACGATTAAATTTAACCATTTGATATCATATTAATCCACTCAAACATCAAAAATGGCAGTATTAACATTGTTATGATGATTATCTATACAGTTAGTAAATTATGCATTACATACCCTTTAATAAAGGTGCAAAAGATTTTCTACTTCTGTCCATTTTTTCAACCCATCTAAAAGTCAGCCAACATAAATTTGTTTTTCAGTGACCCGCCATGATTCTCTCCTGTTGATGCTTCTCTTGTTATTGCTCACTGGCGGCCCTTTTTCCTCTGCCAATTCGACTTCTTGTATTTACATATATCAACAACAAATAATACTCAATTTTGGGACAGTTTTACTAGAGTCATTCATGATTAGTGCTTTAATGTCTTTACAGATTCCACTGGTGAGAGATGGGAGGAACCTTTACTCCAGCTCTAGGCCTCCTAGTGGCAGTCCTGGCAACTACTCACACAGGTATCGGGGCTACCTCAATTGGTAATATTTTATTGCATTTTATTTTATTTTTCATATTCTTCCCCTCCCTCCTATGCACTTCTTTTTTTAACTCCCCACCTTCCTTGTCAACTTACCATTTGTGATGAATTACACAAAAATAAGTCAAAAGTTGCAAAATATTATATAATAGTCTTCATACCACTTAACATTGTATTAATACATTTCAAATTTCAAGACTGTATTAAATATATTCTTGAGTTTCTAAGGTAATCCTAGCATAGAGTATACAAAGCTTCTTCACTAGTATGGTCCAACCAGAAATGTTGCAAACGTTTTTTCTCAAAAATAATATCAAATGTATAATAACCATCATTGGAATCCGCTTGATCTCACCTATTCAAAAATGATATCTCAAAATCCATTTTTTTGTGCCTTCTGACTCATTTTCCTGTAATGCATCAGATTTCTCTAATTCGCCAAACCACTCGCTCCTACACTGCAAAGGCACCGTTTACCACAATGTATTCAGACTAAACGATGTTGAACATGGTTGCATCTTCAACCCCGTTTACAACACATTTGTGTAGATGCTTTTGCACTGATTACGATTTCACAACCAAGCCCCGCGCTCCCGTCCACTGCGCTATACGTTTGGCTCCATACTTTTCACTGTTGTAGACGTTCTTCAATACGTAGCATGTTCAATACTATTAAGCCATGGTTACGATTTCTCAATGGACATGTTTTTCTGTCATCAAAAATCAGGTCGTTTGGTTACTATGAATATGATCTAAAATGCAACCATTTTCAAGTTTTACAAGCTTAACACATGCAAAGACGGATTACTGAAATATACTAATGTATATGTCAGATTAAAAGTTTGAATAAAATTTAATTTAGAAGGAATATGAAAGAGGAATCGGATAGGATTAGTAGGCATGGATGGTGTATAAATCGGGAGAATGTTGGTATAATTGCAGTTGTTACGTAATTGAAATGAAGAATAGGCAGTACCATACACATGTAGCTATACAAATTATATCTCACTTATTTCCTTACGATATAACCATTAATGGTACACATACAATGACTAAATGACAAGGGAATAAACAATATGATCTCAAATACAGTAATAAAAAGTCTCATAATGAGAACAACCAATAAGGTAGGCTAGATGGTAGAAATAATCAGTTTCGTATCATGAATGGTTTTAAAAATTGATAAATGTTGAAAATGATTGGCAACCAACCGTCGAATTTTTCATCATTTAAATAAGAATTATTGAACTTACAAAGTAAAGACTTAATGATTTGGCAATTCTCACGAAGAGGGGGCAGGGGGTTGTTTCAGAAGTGATTACTTTTTCAACCTGCTCAAAAGTCGGGAAGGTTGTGTGTACTGATAAATAAGGTACTGAGGGAATAGTCCCAGAGAATTGCTACTCAAATGGATGGATATTTATCACTGGGCATCAATTTTAACTTCAAGCTAGATATTTGTGTGTGCCTATGTCGGGGTAAAATTGGCTATTATGTCTACTAACACTGTGAGGAGTTAATGCCAAATAAGAATTAGCTTTTACCATTTTACGCTTCCCAATATATTGGAGGGCATATTTAATCAGGGCCTGTAATACATGTGTAGAAATTCGTAATACTTAAAATAAAATTCCCCGACATAGACACCCTACCTTAATGTAGCCCCATGCCATTTAATCGTCATAACATACTGATACATATGATTCTACCACCTCTACCGTGTTAAACAACTTTTACACCCAGTCGGCCGCCACCCCTCGACGGGAGGTGGCGGGTGAAGGTGTCAAAACCGCATTTAGCATTTGGACATAACAACCTGGTAGGTTTTGGACATAGCAAACCGGCAGCTTTTGGACATTCAATCCAGACACCACAGGCATTTGTACTGGTAGGATTGCGGGAGAGGAACATGGTAGAAATTCGTAATACTTAAAATAAAAAAACATCGGCCATATTGACTGCAGACAACGGTCACTTTGACTGCATGGACGATTGGCCATAGCGACCCGGCTGCATTTGCGATCGGCCCCTTTGACCATTTCCCGGTGTGGTAGTTTGCTGTGAGCCTATTGTTCAAGCCTAAACAAACAATGCACCGTAACGGACAGCTCCTTCAATTCGGATTTCATGTCGGATTGCTCACAAAATACCATCAGGTAAGGAACATTAATGTATACCTATTAATCATTTATGATATCAGGGCCACAATTACCATGCTCGTTTGTTAAAAACATTATTGGCATTAAAGCTAGTTTCTTGTTTTCATTTTCAAATTTATGCAACATTACGCAATCCAATATGGCGGCCTGAAGGCATCTGAGCCTACCCCGATGACCCCTCTCTGTTGAATGAAACAATGGTCTGGTATGGTTGCCGTCAGTTGCGTAAAAAACACAGTGATGAAATATGTTATACACAGTTTTAGTGCTCTTTATCTAATGTTCTTCCTTGTGTATATGAGTTATTTGTGTTGCAAATAATAGATGAGCGGTGATCAGTACAAATTGGGTACATCTTTTGGAATTGAACCATTTTCTCATAACACTTACGTGACTTAGTATCCAGGTCTTATTGTTTGATTTATCTTTCCATTAACATTCAGATTAATTATATAACGGATAACAAATCATTTTAACTAAAAATATCAATTACTAATCTGCGTTCTACAATATCACAATTCTTCAGATTGTCTGAAGATGTTTTTTATGACAAATTAATATGTATTAAGTGAGCGTGTTTGTATATTTTCTATCAGATCTGACCTTATTGATGGAAGCAAGGGAGGAACTGGGCACCAGACAACCATTATATATTGACTGAGTTCTATGGTGAAGAGCTCAACAGCCTAATAATAAAAGATAAGGTGAGGTAACATTTAATAAAGTACCCTGAAAGATGCACGGATTGATATGCACGCAAAACAATGTATTTGAATATATATATGAAACTAATTATTATACAGATTTTGGAACAGATACATGCTTATCAGTATTGTGCTTCAAAATGATGGTAATACTCTTTTGCAGTACTCATGTCTTTAGGTATCAAATGATGGCAAAAAGAATTAATTTATTCACATATTTAGTCTGTTATCTATCTGTCATCTATTTAGAATTCGTTCGGCTGAGTCTTTCTAAAGACTTGATATTTGAAATAATCGTAAATCCTAATAGTTAATCAAACTGTAGATTCAACTCATCTACATCAGCTTACATAATCTATAATTAAAATTAGAATATAATTAAATTGCAAGGTCTATATACCTATTATCAAAATTGTAAGATTAATTATTATTATTGGATTTTAATATTCGGTCACAAATGAAAATTTACAGCCAATACAGGCATGATTCTAAACTTAGTAATTATTTGGGTTGGGCTTTCTTTGTGCTCAGCAGACATTACAAGACATTTTTATTCGTAATACACAGTCTTAAATCAAGCTCTTGTCTTGGACTTTAATATTATTCATTGGATAGCCTAAACAGGGCTGAAATATTTCGACACAATTAGTTACCACGATTATTTTAAGATGACTTAATGTATATTACTACATGACATGGATGTCTCTGTTTGGTGTGTTTCATATCTTAACTCTTGAATTAGTTACTCTTGTGTGAATGAGAGAAGGAGAGGGAGTAAGGCAAAAATGACAGAGATATAGGGAAGTGAGAAGGTCGGATGTAGAGATCAGAGAGAAATGATAGAGAAATAAAGAGTGGAGAGAGCGGCAGAGAGAGATGATACATATTTCGACCACTACTAGTGGTTTTCACGGCCAGAATTAGAACCTAAATCGTGCCATTCATTTCCGAAATTGTTAACGTTTTTGCCTTTAATTTTCAAATCCCCCAAAAGCCAGAGAAAAGCAGCTTATTAGGGGTTCAAGCCTTACAGAAATCGACATAGCTCTGCTTATATGGGATATTTATTGAAAATCCTTTAGATATTGACAGGGAAGGTACTGAACTAAGTATATCCGCAACATGAAATAATATGTCTGATGAAATTAAAGGCAATCCGAAAGGGGGTGTATTAAATCAAAATAATTTTAAAATTATTTATGAAAAGAAATGTATTGTGCGAGACATGTTGATTTAAGTGCTCAAGATAATATAGAGGGTAAATATAATTATTTAAATGAAATTGAGCTGTAAAGGCATCTATCTCAATAATATATAGTTACAATTAAGCTGGCTTATTTGTTTCGAAATACAAACTTCATGAACAAAATGTAAAACAATACAATATTATAAAGTTCATGATCTTATCATTTCAGGAACCTTGGCGCTGATCAACAATATAATTCATGATTTCAGGGGATGGTGTCATGATGAACCAAAACTCCAACTCAACAATCACAACAGACTTTATATGGCCATTCATCCCAATCTACACCGAAAATGGTTCAAAACCAAGTGAAGGAGAATGACACTAGCAACTAGATGGTACATCATATCACTAGAGTAGATCTGATCTCCACCTCAGCACCAGACCTCACCTTGACACTAGATTTGTATTAAATGTGGGGTATTATTGTGTGGAGATCCATTTATATTTATGTGTATTGGGAGAACAGGTGATTAGTTTCTACAGTGGAATATTTAACCTGCACACCCTCACCTTATCTCGCCCCACCCCTCCTCCACTCACCCCCTATCATACCCTCACCCTATCTTGCCCCACCCCTCGATCCTCCACTCACCCCCTATCTCGCCCCACCCGTCCTCTACTCACCCCCTATCATACCCTCATCCTAAGTTGCCCCTCTCCTCGATCCTCCACTCACCCCCTATTTTGCCCCACCCGTCCTCTACCCACCCCCTATCATACCCTCACCCTATCTTGCCCCACCCCTCGATCCTCCACTCACCCCCTATCTTGCCCCACCCGTCCTCTACTCACCCCCTATCATACCCTCACCCTAACTTGCCCCTCTCCTCTCCACTCACTCCCTGTCACACCCTCACCCTATCTCGCTCCTCCACTCACCCTCTATCACACCCTCACCCTATCTTGCCCCTCCCCTCTCCACTCACCCCCTATCATACCCTCACCCTATCTTGCCCCACCCCTCGATCCTCCACTCACCCCCTATCTTGCCCCACCCCTCCTCTACTCATCCCCTATCATACCCTCACTCTATCTTGCCCCTCCCCTCGATCCTCCACTCACCCCCTATTTTGCCCCACCCCTCCTCTACTCACCCCCTATCATACCCTCACCCTATCTTGCCCCACCCCTCGATCCTCCACTCACCCCTATCTCGCCCCTCCCGTCCTCTACTCACCCCCTATCATACCCTCACCCTATCTTGCCCCACCCCTCCTCCACTCACCCCCTATCATACCCTCACCCTATTTTGCCCCACCCCTCCTCCACTCACCCCCTATCACACCCTCACCCTATCTCGCCCCTCCACTCACCCCCTATCATTCCCCCACCCTATTTTGCCCCACCCCAGCTCCACTCACCCCCTATCACACCCTCACCCTATCTTGCCCCTCCACTCACACCCTATCATGCCCTCACCCTATCTTGCCCCACACCTCCTCTACTCACCCCTCTCATACCCTATAACTAATAACATATCATTCTCATTATTAAGTTCCAAGTGACTAGATTAGATATTTAAGGATGAAATGATCATAGATAAATATATATACATATGGTATGAATAATAGTACCAAAATAGCATTTCGATTTAAAGATAGTATTTTGCTCTCTATTTTGATGTCCGAGTAGAATCCATTGTTAAAAGAGTTATTAATCCACTTGAAATTGTATGAAGCGAAATTAGGTTGTTACAATCTAAAGATTATTGTTCATCTCATGTGAAGCATATATTGTCTTTAGTTTGTGATGTGCAATTACCCTTGCTGGCCACGAGATCTGAAACATTTGTTACGTGCAAATAATTTAAACAATGGATTTCAAGATGATATGTGATACCAAATGGGGCATGGGATGTGTTCCATAATGTCAAAATTAAACAATAATTGATGTGATTTTCTTTTAAAAGTTTGAATTTATTGCATTGATAATTAGGATAATTTTGTGTGCTTGGATTCTGAAAGTCTATGTCAATGTTAGAGATCTGCGAATGTAATAAAGAAATAGTTAAGAAATACCTAATTTGCATTTCTCATCATTTGTTTTCAAATGAAGTGGCTCTGCTGATGACATGTATTTAGTAGTGAAATATATGGGATTGTTCAATATTAATTTCACCCTCCATGATGTATCTCCTAAACATTTCTCTAAACCAAAACAATCCTATAAATGGTCTTGCAAATCGAATCTTACCTATATCTTCAATTTCAACCTATTTTTAAGCAACTTTCAATCAATTTTTATTCTCCGTTATTTGATTTTGTTCCCGATTATCTAAACGTTTTCTGATACGCTATTGAAGACGGTTTTTAATGCCTAGACGGTAATATAGAAGCTAAACGTTTTTGAACATGGTAACGGAAAAAAACCGTCTTCTAAAAGGGGACAAAAAAACCGTCTTCAAAAACGTTTAGTACGAAGACGGTTTCACTTGCAGTGTACTCCTATTAGGCTGCCATGGGAACAGATTTTGGATATTGATTCGCATGGCATTATGGGAGTTGTATATCAGTGCAAAAGCTATTGAAAACGTTGCACGTTCAGCATGGGATATTTAACAATCATCTCATGTCAATATCCATGTGTTAGAAATGTTTCCATGACACAGGCATTAATCTTTCCCATTATGTATTTGGTTCTTTATTGAATTTGCACAAGCATTGGTATTGATAAAAGTGTTGCTATTTTTGTATGTCAGATTTGAACTGACATATTTGTATGTCAGATTTGAACTGAATCCATTCTCACCATGCACTGTAATAGTCGTGCACAGTTAGTCATCCAAATCCCTTAATCAATCATAATGCTAAACATACCTTTGATTGACCTTCTATTATATTACAATTAAAAAGATGAGTTAAGATAGGATAAGATACTACTTTATTACACCCCTGTGCTGCAGTTGCCTATACCTTCAGCATTGTATGTCACACTTGGTCAAGGTGGTGCATAACATGTAAATTATGTCACCCTTGGCACATACCACAAGTAGGTCCGCTAAAAACTGAAATTACTTATTTTATTTTCATTTATTTATATTTTTTATTCACTAATGGGGTGTCATAAATATGGAACAAAGCTCGGGGGAAGTCTGTACACTTGTTAGTGACCTCGGGAGTGCGGAAGATCTCGGGCTAACGCCCTCTAACTTCCCGCATTCCCTCGGTCAATAACAAGTGTACAGACTTCCCCCTTGCTATGTTCCATCTATTTATTTATCCAACGCACAGAGTACATAATGAAGTTACGAAACAGAAAATACAGACAAATAGGTATACAGACTTCTAGATGAGATCCAGTACTCCCAGACCTTACCATCTCTCTCAAGGCAGAGTTAATTATTAATTTTGGTGCAGTTTATACAGTTAATAAAATGAAAATAAAAGAGATAGAATAAAGCAAGATCTTAAAGCAAACATCTTATGAAAGAATTGTCTTGATTTAAGATGATACCTATGGTAATAGATTAAACAATAATATCACGAATTAGGCTATTTGTCATAATACATTTTGACATTTTCAAGGTGATTTCTGAGCTCTCTTTTTGTGGTTTGTGGATGAATAACAAAAATGGTCAATTTTCTGATCCATGTACTATATTTATATCATAGCTGCAGTGGAAAATCATGCAATCGTTTAAATTATGTTATTTTCATTAAAATATTTTATTTTAACTTATGAAATATTATTATTGCAGGTGACCCTTGTGACATGTCGGTAAGACAACACTTTTTTATATTTGTTATCATTTAAAGAAACAAATCCAAGTGCACAGAAAGGGTAGTTCCATCCGCTTGCTGTCCAACAGATGATGTCAGCAGTGTTATGCTTCTGCTTGGATCATGTCACCATCTGTCAGAATTGGCTGGGACTGAGAATGGAAGCTTCCAGCTTTAGCATGGATACCTGTTACCACCCCATGGTCATCTGTGGTGGTGTGGTGGCTGACGTTAACAATATATGGTCAATGTAAATGAACTGATATATATTAGATACATGCTCTATTAGGTTTTACCATGGCCCTCACCCTACACAATTTAATTTGCGACTTGTTGTGAGTAATGGCAAATGAGAGTCAGTTTTGCCAATTATTATTTTTTTTAAGCATTCATAACACTTTGAGTAGACCTTGACGGGGCTGTTGCTCATTGGTTAGTGCATAATCCAAGGGCAAGGCAATGTGTAACTAATCATTTCTGCCTGAGGCTGTTATAGCTCCATGACTGGTCAAGCAGAGATCAAAGGTAACTGCACTGAAATGTTGTCTATTACAGGTTGGTTGTGGGCACCCTGAGTATGACTGTGTGTGGGATGACTCCTGTCCTGATTCTGCTCGATACTGCACTGTTTGCACTAAAAGTAAGATCTCTATCTATTATTATTGAAGGAGTATTGAATGAGTTATTATTGGGTTCTGATTTAAAACATCTCATTTATAAACATAGTACATTCACATGTATACAGACAGAGGGCGGGGATAGAGAGAGGCAAAAATTTGTAATTTTATACGACCAAAATTGTCTTAATTGAAACATGAAAAACATCAAGATTGTATAATAAAAAAATTCTGGAATCGACCATATGGAAGAATATAAGGTAAAAAAAATAGCACTGGGATATCCTATGGTAATTTGCTGCAGGGAATACAAGTGCCATGATCTAAAAGGTGATGAAAACGCACCGTTGTGCCAACTGTGTTACCAAAATAAAATCGTCCTTCAAAACGTTTAGATCAGTTGGGGTCATGGCACAGTGAGTACAGCAGTGTCTCCATAGCATAATGCGTCCTCAGGAATGTGTTGTAAACGGTTTTGTAAACATATGTGTCCTCAAATGAACAGTTTGGAGTACAATTTTGTAAACGGCGCATTAACAGTGTATCTTGATTTTGTTAATACTTATGTCACTTACTCCAGAAAAAGTCTGTATAGAAATAATAGTGAAAAGATAAACTCCAGAGTCAATATTTTAATATTAGCCAGTATATGATCATATATATGCCCTGATCCTGTTGTGTTTGTGTAGATGTTAAAAATTGTGTGCTGTCCAGTCCTTAATTGGCTCTTTCTATTAATGTGGTCTGATGAAGCCAACTCATAAGGGCACCTATTGTTATCATCTATAAAAGCTGTCATAATACTTCATTGAATTATTATTATACCTCTGTGACAGCTCACCCAATAGACGAAAATTTAGGGTAACAAAGAAAACTAAAAACAACTTGATTTTCTCTATTAAAAATGAAAACCTAAACCATCACTGACACTTGAATGTATTTCCCGCCTCTTTGCAGATGCCTGCAAGGTAAAGTAATGTTTAGAACTTATTATTTGTTTGAATGTCACTAACAATTTATGAAAAGTTATTTCAAGTGAAAGTCTTATTCAATCTATTTCTTTCTTAAAGAAGTTTGATTTGACAAAAAATCTCATCTTGCTAAGTACAGCAATAATATGTATTTAAGTCGTACAACATTTAATACCATACATTTAAGTTTTTCGTACATGGAATTTCTTGATTCCTGTCAACATTACATACTGGTTTCATCTGTAGTTTTATTTCACATATCTTTGTTATGTACACGATAATTAATATTTGTGAATAGCTACAACTATATAAATAGTGTTTTAGTCCCTTCTAGTTATCTTACAACCTTTAGTAGTGGACAATGTCACCCTCTTCAAGGATTGAGAATGATTCACCACATGAGTACAGTTGTTACTCATAACCAACATAAAATGGCATACACTTATCATCTTTACTTGAATGAATATACTTAATATTGATACAATATTTAATCTGTACTACTACCGTCTACCAAGGTGAATTCTACCTTATCTACCTTTGATAACTTTTTTTGTGGATAGAGCACCGTAATGTAAGTATGACATTGACATGGCTTTAACTACTTACTGTTATGGGAGGTCATTGCTGCTCCCTAGCGGCCTAATCACACATACCTACTACATTGCTGCCCGCTAGTTAGCTACCTAACCCTATTACATTGCTGCCCCCTATAATCCCTAACATAGTTATTTTTCCACAGCAATATTTCCTTAATGGTGATGTGTGGAAGAAGGAATGCCATTAATCACTTTTGATCTCTCACCTCTGGATATAGAAAACAGCTGGATATTGACGATTTTGGAAACAGCTCCTCCTATTATATTTCAAACTTACGTTGGTGTATACAGAGATAAATGGGTTGAAGCAGCAAGGCCATATCAGCTGTCCTTTTATGAGCCAAACTTATCACTAAGGTGGGCAAACCATATCAGGGTGTTTGGAGTATTTACAAAACACTTACTTATTTGCAGTCAAACACGAACCTAATATCCTCAGGGGTAAGAGATAAATATATCATCATTCTGGATTCTCATGCTTATTGTCGGTGGGCCCTAGCATCCAAGGTTTGATGGGCCCAAGTGTCTGAACTCGCGTCTGGACTCCAACTAGTGACATCGCTTTTGTTTACTGATTCTCTTTTCTATTAATTTCGCAATTATATTAATTTTCTTTTATAATTCTTCCTTTTATCATAAATAAATACTTTATTTTTCTTTTAAATTTTGAGTGATGATTTTATTTTTACTGTTAATGGTATTATTTTATTTAACCATTTATCTATAGAAATTAAATCTGTTCTAGTCTTATGTTCTCTGAAGGTTGTTGCACAACGCCTGTTTGTTACATATTTATGGATGATTGTAGCCCTTCTGTTGCTTCTTGAAATTTGTAGAAATCCCTGCTCAATCTTTGCCCTGAGTGTGAGAACCTGTTGCATAAACAATTCATAGGTGTTTCTTTGTTGGGACTTTGGGACAAACTTAGGATCACCCTCAAGGTTTTTCAATGCTTTTAAACATTTATTTGTTGTGCAGCATAGGGTTATTCATGGCTCATACTTGTTTGTAGGCCACAACAAGGAGGGGATCACATTTGTTTGTTGAATTTCCTTGTGCAACACCTTTCTGTCCTCTGTTTCCATCATCAAAGTAGTTAATAATTATCTGAAATCATAATATTCCAGAGCCATTGACTGCCATCCCACTCATCAGTGTTTGCCTAAGCGTCCATCACAATGCCTCAATGCTGATGGTACATACTATGAATTCTGCTACCAATGCCTAGAAGGTGATTTATTTTACTTCTTCATTCATATCATTCTTTTATTTTTTGGTGAACTGTGTACAAACTGTCAGTCTGTCTGAATATGATAAATCATTTGTGTATTCTTCAGGACTGACACCATATTGTAAAAAGCACATTTTAGCATGTGAAGAAGAATATTAATTTGAATATGATTCAACATGAATAAACACCATGAAGGAAGGAAGTTAGTTTCAGCTTTTTTTTCCTTCTCAACGTTTGAATCTCAGGTGATCTTTATCTGGAGAATGTTATTTGAGCTGGATGTGGTTTCATTGGCATATTATACGGTTTCCTTGGAATATACAGGGAGGTTACCAGAGTGGTTATAGGTGTGGCACTTTGGCTGGAGTGGATAGTGGAGAGTCGGTAGTAGAGCAAGCGTAGGGTGTTATCCAGCGAGTCCTCCTGGTTGTTAGTAGGGGGTGTCTTCAGGGCAGTAGTGGGGTTAGTCATTACCACTGAAAGCATTGGTTTTCTTGGGTGGAGTGAAATTGATTTTCAGATGACTGAGTTGAATGGAAGAATATTAATTATTGAATATTTTCTTTTATCTAGAACCTACATTCTCATCTAGTTTTAATCCAAAAAGGGTGTAATAGGTGTTGATAGGTGGGTTTTAAAGATAAGAGGAAGGTGGGGTGGTTTGAACAGAAGCGATATACACTGGAATCAATGGTAGTATTACAATGTATAGACTCTCGGATGCAGTAGAGTAATGGTAATAATGATGGAGCGCAATGTTAAAAGTAAAGGACTCAAATAAGTGACCCAAAGCAGCTGCTGTTCAAGACCAGGAGCAAAGGAGGTACATTCATAGTGCAGTACCAATTCTAATTAGATAATTAAACACCGCTTGGTGTTGTAACTTTCTCCCAGGTTGTCTATTTCAATGTATGCCAACATTCCACTGGCCTTTTATTGCTTGCTAGCCCTTAGTTCCCTCATCATTGTATTCATTAATGTTACTGCAAACTCATATTTACATCAAAGATTTAGGAGATTTTGTATTTGGTTTGTAATCAGGAATTATGCGGTACAAGAAGCATTGATACAGTATGCCATGATGAGTAGATAATCAGTTAGTTTGTTTTGAGCCCAAACTGCAAATTGCATACTATAGTAGGCCGTTCAGATTGAAAGTGGACTTTGATTTTGCCTAGCGGCTTACAGCCAACACAGGACACCTTATTGTGAAATCGTCAAATTGTTGCTTTGTTTGCATATGTTCTTTTAGTGATGCAATGATAAGTGCATGACAGTATAATGATATCAATAAATGTGAAGTTTGAACACTTCGGCAAAGTATTAAGCACTTAAAGACTTTTCATAAAGATCCTTTTGTGTGGGAGAAGATCCATAGTATATGTGTGACTTTTACTTACAATAATCATATGTCATCTATCATTGTTTATCCATATAGATCCTTGCCACGTGAGTAGCTATTCTCAGTACTGATCCCTTTTATTCTTTAACAAATTAATCAACTCTTAAAGCTCCATTCTGATACAATGGGCTTAGGTGAGTGATAAATAAGGCCATTACAGGAACGGGGAGAGGAAATCTTTTGTTTGTGATCCATTTTAACTAATAATTCTGCTTTAACTGGGTAGATATTCTCAATTAAATGTCCTCCATATATAACACCTATTGATAGCTCAAATCTTTTCTTTTCCTTGTGCTGGGAATGCATCGAATGATACATAGATATTGCAGATGATGAATATAAATTTAATAATTTTGCTCTCATGAAAGAATTCGCCATGTCCAGGGAAGAAATCTTCATGTTCCACTAAGTTCCAGTGCAAGTACCGCCGCTCTCTGGATGAGTTCTGTAAGATATGCATGCATCCGTAAGTCAATCTTCTTATTGTTATATCTTGATTATAACCTGAATATATATCTAGAATATTGTACAGCTATTGTAGGAGGAGAAATAAATAGAGACCAGAGCCTTTAAATCCCGGTATCCAACTGATAGTTTATAAAGTGGTAAATCACTATTACGTCATAATTGCATAATATGATATTGTTATTGTTCCTTTGATAACATTATTTATTTATCCTGGTGAAGATATAATACAGTTAATAATTGGTTAGCACATTATGCCAAATCAAACGGATTATGTGAATTGATCTAGTTTGATATAGAGACTATAACATCTATATATTAGAGAAAATTGTAGAACAGAAAAGAAAATGTAAAACATTA
The DNA here is from genome assembly GCA_942159475.1 of Sthenelais limicola. NCBI lineage: Eukaryota > Metazoa > Annelida > Polychaeta > Phyllodocida > Sigalionidae > Sthenelais > Sthenelais limicola. Next base: position 110,451,439 of record OW804098.1, read on the forward strand.
ATCATTATCAAAGTGACTTTAGAAAAACATTATAAGACAAAGAGTTACTCAGAGCAGTTGGCAGAATTCCTGACATTAAGATGAAGCCACATTCTCCCCCACCTACACCTGACAGCTTCAGACGTCCGGCTCTTACAAAGTCTGTTCCACTGTTGACACTTGGGCAGAGCCTCCCCTGGCCGTTGAGATCACCGCCCATGTTGAACTACAAGGATTTAAAGTCTGCTTGGCTTCAATGCAGATACCACTTTCACTAACATGCAAGTGGCTAATATCAAGAGGCTTCCCAGTACTTTGGTTAATAATTCCGCTAAATCATCGCGTAGGATCCTGTGGGCAGTCCAAATCAATGTCGAAGCATTGTAGTGCCTCCCATTCACCGAAGTCTTGAAAGGCTGACAGTAGCAGCGACGCCTATTCTCTGAGCTCTAGCCAGGCCTAGTTATTCCCCAAGCCCTAGCCACATACACACTCACTCAGCAACACAACTGAGAAAACTGGCCTGTGCAATGATGATGTTACCATAAGTTAGGCATACAGTAGATAGTTAATAAATATCTCATTGTTACTCTCTATAATTAAACTTAACAGCTGCCACAGGGAAATGTATTCATTAGTTAGCACTCAATTGTAATTGTACATGCACAATAGAGGCTACTCCAGGCAGAATAGCGTGATTCACCCTGTGAGCACTGGTCTTGAGAAATAGTTATGACCCACCTTATAAATATGTAAAAACTATAATAATAAAAAAGCGCTTTCAAAATAGATTGTATTGATAGGGAATCCAAACAGACTGTGGCAATGACTTTTAGACTCAGGCCAATGTAGCAGCTTGGGAGCTGGAAGCTCCTATGGGCGCAATATTGCGAACACAAATATTCACTCCAAGACGTCATACAAATTATAATGACAACATTAATACTCATCTATAGTGCCAAAACATTAAATTCTTTTAAATTCTGCTAAATTGGACTGAACAATCATCAACACTAGGTACATATGACTGTATTTGGTATTGCCTTGATTCAAACAGTCTGTTTGGTTATGTTGGACAGTATTTTGAACCTGATTTTTGTCTTAAATTTGGGTTATTTGAGAGAATTGGTGAAGGTGAATTTTACATTTCTGAAAATCTGACCCATATGCGATGTGTTTCAGGCAAATAAGTCACAAGTCGCAAAATTGATATTGTGTGAGAATGCAATGGCAATTTGCCCAGAGATTCGGTATGTAAAATGATGAAGTCAGAGAAGTCGGATGATAGTAGTCTTCGGCCAGGCAGCAAGGTGTATCCAAGCTTACTCTGTCCTCTTTATTTATAGTCACACGTTAATTATTCATTAGCATCAAAATGGGTATAGCAAAGTGCGCTCCCGGCGATCCACCCTTATGATTGGCTGAGGGGGATCCTCCTCCACATGATCATGACCCCCAGCGCTCTCCCACGCCAAGGCCATGCGCTGTGCGCCTGCGCGGAGGATCCCTTGCCCTCAACCCCCCCTCCCCTCCCATTATCCCTGACCCAAGCATGTAGCGTCCCCTCCCTCCCCCAGTCCCTTCCCCCCACCCCGTAATGAGAGTCACGCCGGAGAACAATTGGCGATGCTATTTCGGTTGCTAAGACAATCAAACAGGTAGACACATAACAACAGATGTCCAGTGCCCCGCTCTCCCCCGCTCCACCCAGGTCCCGCGTGGCGGTCGAGGCCCAGGCGGAGGGGAGGGGGGGGAGAGGGGGAGGGGGGGACGGCCACTCTATGGGTAAATTCCGCTCGCAAGAATTGCAATTCTTTACATTCGTCCAATATTTTTCTTTTGATTGAAAACACAGTCTTTCAAACAAAATACTAGCCGTCCGCCCCATCAATACAAGTAACATTACTAAAAACATACATGTTAAAGCAGTAAGATAAGAAGATAGATATAATACGAGTCAAAGGTAAAAATGTCTCTTTGGGACCTTAATCGGTCAGAAAAATGTCTCTGGAGATGTCTCCTTAGGGGAAGGTTCATTATCGTATGATGTCTTCGTTCAATTACTAAAAAGTCTTTTAGTCAACATGGGTAAGAGAAGTCTTTGTGTATATAAGTGTGCTTCTGAACACTTCTGCAATTGTCTGTCTCCCTCTGGGGGTTCTACTACACAAATTCCTCTAGTGCGGTCGTCACCGACGTCTCCTCTGCCCGCCTGACCAGCCGAGGCCCCCGCTGGACCTCGTCGCTGGCCGACTGGGCGCCCGTCTCTCTCTCTCTCTCTTGGCCTTTGAGAGCGAGAACGGTTGGGTAGTCAACACTACCGTATTTTCATTATTAAAAACCCTAAAAATAACTGCAGAGCACATGTTTTCTCCTGCAGTTTGGCTTATAAAACTCCTCAATGAAAAATACACTTCAAAGCAGAATGGTTTGGAGATAGACAAGAAGCTCTGGTCCTGTGGTGCTTCTTCTCAGACTCCTCTTACTCGCCCCATTCTGTCTGCATAAAACAACTTCTCATAGCGAGAGTTGGATAAAATACCTTTGGGCTGGATCCTTGTCCGTGGATTCCACCATTTTCTCCTGAGAGAGAAATGGATTTCACCCAGGTATGTTACTCTTTGCTCTGCGGTCTCTCTCGCACCCGAGAGAGGGCAAAACAGCATTAATAGTAAAATATTAAAAGAGTACAAAGAAAAGACAAGTTCATAAAGTGATTAAAGTACTACCCAGAAAACCAAACAAAATAGCTGAAACTTATTACTTCATCCTGGTCAGTCCGAGATTGGCAGCGTAATATGGTGAGGTAGAGGGGTGGGCGGGGAGGTGTTCAAAGGGGCGGGAATCAGCCCTGGCGCCAGGGTCAGATTCTCCATCCTCTCGATCTTCGTCTTGGGGGGGTAGGATTTCCAGGGTGAGGGTTGGGGGTTCTTCGGGGGCGTTCTCTCGGGGCCTACGGTTCCTTTGGCAACACTGGAGGTTGACCATGCCTCTGGGGGCAAGCCCCTTTCGGCGGCGGAGGTAGAGGATTCCCAGGGTCATGACTCCTAGGAGGGTGGGGATGAGAGTGGCTATACCCCAGATAGAACTTTCAGACCAGGGGCTAGGGATAGGTGTGGGGGAAATGGGCTTAGGAAAATCGGTGAGAGAGAGTAAGGGTATCTCAGCTCTCTGTAAAAGGGTCAATTGTTGGGTTAATTGGGGGTAAAGGGAGAAATTTCCATAAGTCAGATTAAACCCGGGGAGGGGCATAATCGTGGGGGTGGGGAGAATTATATGGGACTTATGGCGTTTGATGCTACTCACACGCCAATCCTTTCCAACCAGGAGACAACCGTCTTCTAATATTACCCTAGTATGCTGGCGATACGTTTTAATTACTGGCTTCTGCCCAGGACACCTCAGGATGGTTTCTAGGGGTTGATATACTGTTAAAATTATAGAAGAAATGGACTCTCCCTCTCTAAATACTTGATTGGTCAAATTACCTCTCTTCAAAATCTGGGCCTTACAAAGATCGGGTCTTTTACCCATGATGATATTGGTCTCACAAGTTGGGGTTAGATGTTCAATTGCAGCTGAGCAAATTTGTGGTTTAAACCCAATACAGTGCTGTGGGAGGAAAGATGCACTTGACACGCTGTCTAGGGCCACTTCTTCCTCTCCCATTAACTTTCTGAGGTGGTCAGCACCATACGGGACGGGGAAATATTTTAGTCTATAATGTAGAAATTGGGTGCCTGAAACAGCCGGAATTACCGTCTGATATACCAACTCCTGCTCGCCATCTAGTAATAGTTGGACGTTCAGGTGCCTGTAATACCAGCGGTTATCTTGTGGGGTATAATGCTTCCCTTCTTGTAATTTAGACAGAATTTCTGATAAATATGCCAGTGGTAAAATCTGGTCAGTTAAGAATCCCCTTTCCAGCTGAATTCGCTGGCGATAGAACAATTCGTTCTGACGGTAGTAATTTTCTACCGCTCTACCTACTTGTTGCAATAGAACATCCACTTCCCTTCGCATGTGGATTCGGTGAATTTCTATACTAAAACCATTCAAATGTGTTAAGATATCAGCCACCTGACGGGAGATGTTATTGGCTGCAGCTTGGAGCGCAGCAATGTCCATACGGTTTTCTCTCATATAGAGTCTAGTTTGGTTCAGCACAGACACCATCTCCTCTTGACAATGGGCTAATATTTCCTCACTATTGTGGGTCGCTTGAACTGCAGCTTGCAATTCCTCGACCTGTCCAACCGTAGCTGTGCCAAACAGGGCACGGCTCAACGAACCCACAAAATTAAATAGGCCCCTCTTCTTCCTGTTTTTGAGGTGGGCCTGTGCTGGTATCTCTGTCCGGAGGAACTCCATGTGCTCCTCCCAGTGGAGAACATCTTGGTCTCCCACAACCTCCGCCTGTCTGAGCTCTGCAATCCTTCGTTTAAGAACCGAGATCCAAGTTTTGACAGGAGGGGGTGTGGGAGGGTGCAGTACAATCACAGTCGTCCAAGTCGCGGTCAGGGCTCTGACCTCCCCTTCCTCATACACTAACACCCCTTCCTCCTCAAACAGACCGCCTCTAACCATCGTGGTTAAGACGATCATCAGGAGGGTTTTTAGGGTGAAGTGGGAGAGAAATCCGTCACTGGTGGTGCCACTGGATCGAACTCCCATGGCTGGGGCTGTGGTGGGGGTGACGGTGGGGGTGATGGTGGTGGTGGTGGCGATGGGGGTGGTGATGGTGGTGGTATGCAGGGCAGCTTCCTAGGCCTCTGCACAGGTGAAGAAGGTGAGACTGGGTTGGGGGAGGAGTCAGGCCTCTCTCTCTTTGTAGATCCCAAAGAGTGGAAAACCTTAATCCTCTTCTCGGTGCCTTCAGATGTAGTGCTCAGGGCTTTGGGTAGAGGGTTTGTAGTTGGAGTCTCAACTCTCCCTCTCTTAGCCCTTGATCTTGTGACTGGACCTGGAGGTGGTGTGCGCTGAGGGGCAATCTCCACAGCAACGGCGGGTGGTAGGAGTGGGCGCACTGTGACTGGCTTAGGTGTAGCCAGTACTAGTACTTTCTCCTTTGGCGGTCGCTGCTGGGGTGGGCGTGGCACTTGTTGTGGTCGTTGGGGGCGTGGCACTTGGTCCTCGTCCTCCACTAGCATGTGCTCTTCCTCTGGTTGATTTGCGGGCGCGTCTTCCTCCTGTGGCTCTACCTGAATTATACGAGGCATGTGAGGTATGGGTATGAATACAGGGTCAGGCTCTGCCTGAGGCTCGGGCCTTTGTGGGGGTGGTGGTCTGACTCGATTAGCTTGTTGGGCCTGTCTCCGAGCCCTATTACGTTTACCTTGACCCGCCCTTGGTTGCCTAGTTCTCAGTACATCCCATTCTATTTCCCCTGATACCAACTTAAGTCTATTTCTATTAATACGTTTTTGTTCACCTTGGGGTCCTCTCAGAGTTATGACGGTACCCCTGATACCAGTTATCATGTAACCATGATCCCATTTCGGGTCCAGTGGAGTGCTGGTACCCGATAACACCACTACGTGATCCCCTATGTTTAGATCTTTTGCGTTCGCTCTGGCTCTCAATCTTTCGTAATTAGCCACCCTACTTGCCTCAGTGCGCTCAGCGGCCTCTCTGAACGCACTTGTCAAGGCCTGTAGGCGCTCACTTAGCACGGCATCCTCTGTTCCCTCTGGAGTAGGGAATATTTTAGAAAAAGGGTATTTTGGTTTGGTGCCGAAAGTTAGAAAATATGGTGTGAAACCAGTTACACAAGAGGTGGAGACTCTATGTGCCCAGAGGGTAGGGCCTAAATGGCTCTCCCACTCTGCTGGTCTGGCGTTTATGAATTTTCTGAGTATTCCTTTAAATGTTTTGTGGAATCTCTCTATTTTACCGTTTGTGGTTGGGTGGAAACTTGTGGAGTGCCTTACTTCAGTGCCTATTGATTTGAGATACCCTTCTACCTGTTGGTTCATGAATTCTAGCCCCCTGTCGGTGATGACTACCTCTGGAGGGCCATACCTGGGGACGTATTCATTCGCCAAATAGTCAGCTATATTCTTAGCTGCTTTGGTGGGTATGGGTTTAACTTCTACCCAGCCAGTAGCGTGATCTATTACAGTTATTATATACCTGTTCCCTTGTTCAGAAACGGGGAAGGGACCACACAGATCCATCCCTAGTATCTGGCCAGGGTATTTTGCCAGAGGCATAGCTGTAGGAGGTACACGCGCCTGCCCGACTCGGTTCACTGCACACCTAGCGCATTTGGTCAAAACACGGAAAGTATCCCTTCGCATTGTGGGCCATTTATAGGCCTCTTGAATTCTATCCAATGTTTTTCGCATACCCTGGTGGCCTACCTCAGTGTGGGCGCGCCTCACTACTCTATACCTGGCTGAGGGTGGTAATACCAACCGGGGGTAGGCTGGCTTACCTGGGGGAGGAATCAGAGTAAAGAGCATTCCATCAATTATGGTATAGTCTCCCTCCTCTTCCACCCCTTGTTGGAACTCATCCATTTCCCTCTGTTCTAACCTTATTTGCTCTTTCTCGAGTTTATCAAATTCCCAAGGAATTTCATCTATTTCTTCTAAAGCGCAGACTTCAAATTGACTGAGAGTCGGCTCTTTTCCCTTGGTTTTTATTCGAGAGAGCATATCCGCCCTAATGTTGTTGGCCCCTTTCCTATACTCAATGGGAGCCCCATATTCTGCTATAAGTACCGCCCACCTCTGAATTTTTGTGTTTTTGACTTCACCTACAAATAGCGATTTTAATGGCTTGTGATCCGTATAAATTTTGAACTCGCTACCTTGAAGATAGGGCCTAAGTTTGTTTAGCGCATAAACAATAGCATATGCCTCTTTCTCAATCGTAGCCCAATTTAGCTGTGGTCCGGAGAGTTGTTTAGAGATATATTGAACAGGTCTCTCCACACCCTGACTATCAGTCTGGACCAATATGGCCCCTATTGCGTAATCACAGGCATCTGTATAAAGGCGGTAGGCCTTATTTAGCTGGGGATGTGCCATTACTCTGTCTGAAGTAAGTAGCTCCTTCAGCATTTCAAAAGAATTTTGTTGTTCTTCCAACCATTCAAACCTAGCGTACTTTTTGGTGAGTTTTACTAGCGGATAAGCTACCTTAGCATAATCTGGAATACATTGACGGTAATACCCAGTCATCCCTAGAAAGGAGCGAATTCCGCTCACGTCTTCTGGGGGTAGCATATCCCTGATTGCACTACATTTATCTGGGTGGGAGTTAATCCCATCCTTGGAAACCTGGTAGCCGAGGAGATCTACCTTTTCCTGTTTGAAAATACATTTACTCTTTTTGATTGTAATTCCGAACTCTTCTAATTTATCAAACACCAGAGCCAAATGGTGGTCGTGCTCCTCTTCAGATTTGGAATAGATTACAATATCGTCTATAAAAGTCATGCAAAATTTTCCAATAAATTCCGAAAACATTTTATTCATGGCCCGTTGAAAGACAGCTGGTGCATTAGTGAGACCAAAAGGCATTCTCCTGAAGTGAAAAAGTCCTCTGTGACACACGAATGCAGTCTTTTCAATACTCTCTGGGTCCATTTCTACCTGCCAGTACCCGCTTTTTAGGTCAATGGTGGAAAAGACAGTTGATCCTGCCAAGCTATCGAATATGTCCTGAATATTTGGGAGAGGGTGAGCGTCCTTTTTAGTCACAGAATTGAGTCTTCTAAAATCTACACAAGGTCTATTACTCCCATCTTTCTTAGGAACCAACAATATTGGGCTCCCCCATGCTGAGGTGCTGGGCTCAATTACTCCCAGTTCCAGCATTTCATCTAATTCCTTATCAACTAGTTTTCTTTTAATCAGGGGCAAGCGATATGGCCGTTGATTAATGGGGCGCGCATTTCCAGTATCTATGTGCATTGTCACATCTTTAAATTTTCCAAGATTACCCTTTTTGCCTTCTCCAAAAACAGCCGGGTATTTTACTTCCCAAGCTTCTGCTTCAGTGTGGATGGAGGCAAATTCTAAATCAGAGTCACCCACCCACCCACTCTTATAGCTTTTCCCTTCTAAAATGATTTTTCTCTTTTTGAATACAATGTGGGCGTCTAGAATGTCTAGCGCATCGTCCCCTAAAAGCATTTCATGGTGGAGTTTTTTAACAACATAAACTGGAAATGAGCTACCTCCCAAGTTAATAATCGCCTGTCCCTCTGTTACAAGTTCATGACCAGAGAGGGATTTTAAGGTCTCTCCCTTTGTTAGTATGAGTGGACGGTGATAGGCTTTACAGAAAGCCTTCCACATATCCTCTCTCATCAAACTTCTAGACGCGCCGGTATCAATGAGAGCCCGCATCCCCATCCCCGCCACTGGGATAGAAATACAAAATCTCCTGTCCGGCCTGCCTATTCCCCCTGGTTCCCGATCTTGGGGGTGGCGGCAGCCATCTGCATGGCCGCTACCACCGCCGCTTGTACATGAGCATATCTTTGAGAGCATTCTCTCGCAAAATGTCCCTCTTCCCCACATTCATAGCAAACACCCTTGCCCCTAAACCTCTTCCCTCCTCCCTGTTTATTCTTTTCAGGACCTGCGTCCCCTTTACCTTTTCCCTTCCCTTTCCCTGAGTTATTAACAGCTTGAGAACTGGCAACCGGAGGGGGTGGGTAGGGTGGATTGTAATAAGGTGGATACATAGGCAACATGGGTGGTTGAAAAGGGTACTGGGTGGCTGTACTTGGTTGGGGCATGATCACAGTTGGGTTAGGGGTTTTTATGTTCTCCCATTTTTCTATTACTTTGGTCAACATATTTATTCTAGCCTCTAATTCAGAAAAAGGTACCCAATTTGCTGGGGGTTTTGGAATTTCGGGTTTTAGTTGATTTAGGACGGCCCCTATCTCCATTGGCTCGTCCTTTCTCTCACCTCTGGCAGGCTGGCCTGCCAATGCGAAGGTGTGAGCGGCAGCTGAGGCTTGAGTGATAGCCTCAGCCAGAGTCAGAGGACGAGCGGCAAATACGTCATGACGTATCTGCTCGTCCCTCAGTCCTCCCACAAAATTCCTTACTAGCGTCTCTTGGACAATATCATGATTTAAATCATCCATGCTATATGCCCTTTGAGACGCCAGCTGGAATTTGCGTCCATACTGCTTAGCATCCTCGTACGGGAGTTGATAAAGATCAGTGAGGCGTGCCCTGAGCTGTTGTTCCTCCTCTTCATTCATGAAGAGTCGGAAAATCTCTGCCCTTGCCAGATCCCAGGTTCTGTTCTCTGCTATCTGCAGGAACGCTGCCACACACCTCGCTAGAGGCCCACTAGCAAGCGTCCCCAAAAGCTCTAAAGTGAGGTCATCATTGGCCGCACAATAGGCTTTTGCCCTGCTGATCCCATCCAGCCACTCTCTCAAGGTGTCCTTGTTGGAACCATCATTGGCTCCCAACATAGATCCATGGCGTTCCAAACGCCTTCGGATCTCTTTGATTGCCGCAAACCTTGCCCTTCTTTGATTGACATCTAGAGCAGCAACCGCCTCTGCATCTAGCGCCCAATCAACCTCCATTGCGGTTTTTAGAGAGAGTAACTAGACAGTACAAGGTACAGATCTAAACATACAGAACCCAAGGACCTAGCGAAATAAAAGCTCTAGGCATTTCTCACGCACTCTCCAAGTATTATGAGTGGTTAAGTGTGATCATTGCACCCAATTTTGTACAGTGTCCCCAGATCCGCTTCCCACACATTCCACAATAATATACAAGCAAAATCAGAGTTCAGATTTCCACTCACCCAGTCCTGTTCTTCATTTGCTCGCCTGGTTTTTCTCTGACTTCAAGATGAGGGTTTTGCTATTTTAGCAAGTCGTCTCTTCGAATGGTCGCCAGTGTGAGAATGCAATGGCAATTTGCCCAGAGATTCGGTATGTAAAATGATGAAGTCAGAGAAGTCGGATGATAGTAGTCTTCGGCCAGGCAGCAAGGTGTATCCAAGCTTACTCTGTCCTCTTTATTTATAGTCACACGTTAATTATTCATTAGCATCAAAATGGGTATAGCAAAGTGCGCTCCCGGCGATCCACCCTTATGATTGGCTGAGGGGGATCCTCCTCCACATGATCATGACCCCCAGCGCTCTCCCACGCCAAGGCCATGCGCTGTGCGCCTGCGCGGAGGATCCCTTGCCCTCAACCCCCCCTCCCCTCCCATTATCCCTGACCCAAGCATGTAGCGTCCCCTCCCTCCCCCAGTCCCTTCCCCCCACCCCGTAATGAGAGTCACACCGGAGAACAATTGGCGATGCTATTTCGGTTGCTAAGACAATCAAACAGGTAGACACATAACAACAGATGTCCAGTGCCCCGCTCTCCCCCGCTCCACCCAGGTCCCGCGTGGCGGTCGAGGCCCAGGCGGAGGGGAGGGGGGGGGAGAGGGGGAGGGGGGGACGGCCACTCTATGGGTAAATTCCGCTCGCAAGAATTGCAATTCTTTACAATTGTTTTATTCATAAGATGTCTTTGCGGGAATGTATTCATTTTGAGAGTGCGTAATGTAGCTGTTTGTCGCATGACTACGTGTATTAAATAATATTATCATCTCTCATATTATATGACACTCGGGTAGAGCCTTCCCCGGCCGTTGACTTCACCGCCCCTGTAGGATTTAAAGTCTGCTTGGCTTCAATGCATGCAGATACCACTTTCACTAACATGAAAGTGGCTAATATCAAGAGGATCCACGGTACTTTGGGTAAAAATTCCGCTAAATCATCAAGTAGGATCCTCAGATTTATATTTTATAGAGTTATTTAGCTACTTTACTAGTAAATATCCACCAAAAAATATTGCAAACTATTTATTCAAAAAAAAAATATCAAACTTAAAATATAGAAAATATTGATTAGATGTCCTACTGTTTACTACCATTGGAATCCGCTTGATCTGATCTTTTCAAATATGATGATATCTCAAAATCCATTTTTTACAACTTCTGACTCATTTTCCTATAACACATCACAAAAGCCCTATTGCTGCAGGTATGATCAAGGCCATAGTTTGTTTTTTGTTTCTTTCAATAGCTGTGAAATTATGAGTATCTTTAAAGTTTACCCTAATCATTCTCATATTTATTTCTGCAGGTAAATGAGCCGTAAGTAGAAAACTATGTCTCTTCCATGTGTTATGCATTGTAATAACAGACCATTTTGATGCTATGCTAATAAAGGTTATTATTTAATTGAGATCCTTTAATATTTTTTCTTGTAAAATGTTTGATCAATAACATGGATCATTGATATTATTTACTGTAAAATGTTAGATGATAGGATCTTTGATATTATTTACTGTAAAATGTTAGATAATAGGATCTTTGATACTTTTTCGTGGCACTGGTGCCAACTTTAGGCACCATCGTCAACACCACTCCAATGATCCCTTACCCACTCTTGACTGTTGGCAACCTTCCGCTTTTTCCTCAGGAAAATCTCAAAATGACTTCTATTTACCATCAAGACTGTTGCATCTGCCATCTTGGTTGAACACTTTGGACTTAGTACTGCCAATAATTATCGACCTGTTCTCAGCATTTTTCCCGGTGGAAAACTTCTAATTACCTACAATTGTCCTATGTACCATTTCTCTACACTTCAGTTTACTGCGATTTTGTAATCTGTTCTCAACATTTACACAGTCTGTCATAATCCACTGGGTGTTTTAAGGCAGGCATACACAGAACTTGACAAACCAATATTTAGCTATGACGGAGGAAGAGCAGGGCGGGGTGGGGGTGGGGGACATTAATTTCATTGAAAATGAGAAAAAAAATCCATACGTTCATAATTAAATAGCCAAAGACTTCCCCTGCATGAACCTCTACTCTAGCGGGCACACACTCTCCTGGACATTCAGCCACCCATCTTTGTACATAAGACTTACACTTACACAGAGCATAATATGGATCGATTAAAGGCCTATCTACTCACACAATTCCTGAACAAAGCCTGTACCCAGACAAATTCCACTTGAATCACCAGCTTCATACACATTTAACGCCCACTTAATACTTGCACGGAAGGAAGTGTCGTTGATCATATGGCTAAACCAGCTCTTCTATCACCTCCATCAGATTACCAGGATCTTTGACGGAAGAGCCACACATATACTTGGGAAATACCTAAATGACACTGGATAGTTAGAATTAGATTAATTAGACTAACATAGAAATACCAGTTGAACCTAAAACTATAGATTCGACCTCAATAATCTTACTTGACAATTTCCATCAATGTTACGACAATGATACACCAAAATTAACTCTTATCTCTTATTTGACCTAACTCTTATTCTATATTACATAATTATAAGCTAATACATTTGTATACAATGAACACAATAGTATAAGACAGTTTTAATAAACTTTTCAAATAACACATTCATTGTTACATCAACCCACCCTCTCATTCATAGAACAACAAACTCCCACACAGTCCCTCACCAAGATAAACAAGAACACGTTATGTGTTTTACGTGAACACATAAGGTGCCTATAAATGATTAATCTTGGGGGGAAACTAAAAAAAGAATCTTAGATTCAGAGAAAATTGTATGTTAAAATGAGAAATGAACTCATGACTGCCTGTAGATAGAAGTTGAACAGAGAGATTGTAGAGAGTGAATGTGATTTTGTCGGCAGCCTTATCTGCAATAGGGGATTTGCATAACCGCCATCTTGAATCTCGGTTCGCATGGAATTATGGGACTAATGGTACAGTCTAAAACTTATAGAAAACATGCCCCCCCCCCCCCTGCTGTTCAGCATGGACTATTTATCTGTGCTCTATTGTCAATGTCATGTTTCCATGACACAAGACCCCTTCTTGCATCATGCATTTGGTTTTCATACATCATTTATATAAGCTGTAATATTGCTGAAAGTATTATTGCAATTTTCGATAGAAATGTCCCCATGTTGCCAATTATTTGTATCTCAGATTTGCACGATACATTGTAACAGACATGCGCAGTGTCACATGCAAATCCCCTATTACCCTATTATGTGGACTATTATGCGTATTTACAAGTATCTTATTTCTTTTAACAAATACAAAAAATGCATGAAAATGTACCATCGGTGAGACACGCCCTCTAGCGTGGATGATGTGGTAGTTGGAAAGTTTACTTTAATATACGTCAGATGGCGCCTTAAGTATTATATCAAATCTTATTTGTTCCATGGCCATGCGAGATGCTAAGTTAAAATATGTTGTTTGTTTGCTTGTTTCATTTATTCATAAGCTCATGTATCAAGTACAACATTTTCAGCCTATATGAACATAATTGAATAATAATAATACAATTACTTTATGAAATCATACAATCACTAGTCAAGTAAATTACGTAATCAAATTCTAGCTTCTAGTCAAATAAGTCAATCAGTCGTCGGCAATTAGCCATCTGACGCGATACATATACCTGTATACTTTTTTCCCAATTTGGGGTATAAGGTAAGACAATGAATTATTTGAGAAAGATGATGTGAGGTCATGGATTTTGGATGATCGTTGACACGATGCATATCACTAGAAGCCCCCCGTGTATCACGGAATTATAATATGTAGTTTCTTCCAGGGGTGGTGCAAGAATAAGCAAATCATCACCTCTCTACACAGGGTGGTGTTAGGGCACAGATGAGTTCCAATATCATTCTTGTGCCTGAAAATCGCTTCGTTGCAGAAACGAATTCAACTTCTTTAAAAAAAAATATTTAGGAAAAGCCAATACCCAGGTAACCTCCCTAGAGATCTATATCAGCCATCCCGAAAGTTAGAGCCCTGTACATACAGTGAGTACAAACCCTTTCAAGCGTTTGTGTACAGCATTAAATATCGTACACGACAAATAATTAGTGTGGATAGACCGTAGAATATTGCATTTCGACGTATAAATCTTTAAAAAACTGGACCTTAGTTTAGTCTGTACTTGAATGAGACTTATCACACATTGTGAAAATTCGCTCAATAAAATGCATTAAAAGAAGTAAAGTAGAACATCAAGAAATATAACAAACCTTGTTTGTCATGCATCTAAGTATTTGTTATAATACCCTAATGTTTACTTACCATCACTATTTTCTCCCCGAATAAATTGAGATTTATATTAATAGTAAACGAAAAAAAGTGAAATGTAAAAAAGTGAAATAATTTATATAAAAAGATGAGGCGAAGCTTGGGCGACACATTTTTTATTTTTATATAAGAGTATACAAATTTGATTAAGATGATAACATAAAATGATGATACAGAGAATTTATATTATTAATGTCGACAATTTGCCATCAATTGAGTTAGTGTTTATATAACATAAGTTAATTGATGCATTGATAGATTGAGAACATCGAGATACAATTATTAAATAATAAATGTATAGTTTGAGAATATCGGCTGTGTTTTCTTGTATTATTTGATGGGAATTGGGTTGGTGGGAAATCAAATGATAGGTAGATATAAGTTGGGTAGCTGAAGGTAGGGGACGACACTAATGCCTATGAATCAACGATTCCAATAACATTGGTCCACTTAATCACATCCTTTGAAATAATATTATCTCAAAATCAAACAAATATAATCTTTTATAATCTTGTATACTATCCATTTATGCAAACCTCAAGGGAATTGTATGTGAACCTCCATACTGAGTAAATTGAGTATTGATTAAGCACCCAAGAGTGTAGTGAAGTTTTAGAACAGTAATATCGCCCCCTGTTTATTGTATGAAATGCTGAGGGTAACTGAGAGAAATTCTCAGGGTAAATTAGAAATCAGTAGATGACCCATACATTCACTGAAATATTTTTTTTTCTAAATTAAACTGAATATTTACAATTCTTGCCAGGAATTTTCATATTCTATAGTTTTTATATACGCATTGGCGTTGACACAACCTATTGTAGAGTTGTAGATTGGTCAGATTCTCAGAAAATGCACAATCTACAGTTCTGCACAACTCTAAACTTCGGCTAATATAGAGTAAAAAATGATAAATACTGAGTATATGTGATGTGTTCCAGTAAAATGAGTAAAAGTCGCAAAATTGATATTTTTCAACGTGTTTTTCCACAAGATCCCTTTATTGAAATGCTCTGATTTTAGAGGGTTTAGCACTTATAGTCATATGAAACCATGTAACAAATTTCAGGACATTGTATTAAATATATCCTTGTATTTTGAAGGCCTTCATATAGAGTATATTTAGTTACTTTACTGGTAATTACCCATCCAGAAACATTGCTAACTTTTTTTTTCAAAAATAAAGATATCAAACTTAAAATATAGAAGTATGTATTAGATGTCCTAGTGTTTACTACCATTAGAACCACCTTGATCTCCTCTTTTCAAATATGGTGATATCTCAAAATCCTTATTTTGCGACTTATGGCTCATTTTCCTAAAACAGATCACATATGTGAGTGTATTCTGTATTGTATTCATTCAATAAATCTGTGTGGTTATGTTGAACTGTATTTTGAACCTAATTTTCGTCTTAAACTTGGGTTTTTTGGGGGATTGGTGTAGGCCAATTGTACATTTTTGAAGACTTGACCCATATACGCATTGGCGTTAACACAACTTATTGTAGAGTTGTATATGGGTCAGATTCTCAAAAAATGCACAATCTACAGTTCTACAAAACTCTCAACTTTTGCTAATTTAAAGTGAGAAATGATAAATACTGAGTTTATTTGAGTGTTTACTATCTCGTTATGTTGTACTGTATATTGAACATTTTCGTCTCACATTTGGGTTATTCGAGAGGATTGGTGAAGGCCAATTGTACATTTTCTTACTTGACCCGTTATAAGGAAATGGTTCACCTGGCATGATCTCTGAACCTGTGCCTGTCCAATCGGGGTTTCACCTCATGCTCTGATTGTGTTTGTGTAGGACTGCTACACGACTCATGGCGGGGGTGGGAGGGGGGGGGGGGGGGTCAGTAAGAAACATAGATCAGGAATAGCAATGGATAGTGTTAAAAGGTAAAAAATAGAATGTACATTATCGATTTAAATATATGAATATAGTAAGGTTAATCTAAGTAATTAAAAAACACTTCGTATTCGATTATGATTTTCATACTTAAATTCAGGGCCTTAAAATTATAGAGCCATTTTCTCTCTCCTCTTCCCCTATCAAATACCTGCTTAATTCTAACTCAACATATACTTAAGACTAATCACATTATGGGTCTTAAAACTATAGAACTAATCTTTCCTTATCATGTCTCCTATCACAGGTATCGGGTCGTTTTACACATTGTTACACATTTTACACATTTTTACACAAGTGGAAATAAAGTGTACCTTTCTCTCATTTATAAAACTCACTTTCTACATTCCCCTGCTTAGCTTAGCCGAGACGCGTAGGGATTTTGCCACTGTTTCAAGCAAATAAACCATGATTTAAAAACTACAATCGGAGAACTTACTTGTTCGTCGATCCACCTATTCCATCTAAAGAAGTAAATGCCAAAATCCCCGAGGACTTTTCTAGTCAATATAACTATTTGTCCAATGAGATATATGGGTCAGATCTTTTTGTCCGATGAGATATATGGGTCAGATTTTAAGAAAATGTACAATTCAACTTCACCAAACTTCTCCAATAACCCAAATTTCAGACGAAAATAAAGTTTAAATTACGGTTCAACCTAGCCAAACTGATCGCTAGAATCAATGCGATGACGAATATACTCAAATTTACCTAGTATTGACCAAATTGCAGCCTAATTTAGCAGAATTTACTTAAAGTGTACACCTACCAATTGCACATTTTCTGAGAATCTGACCCATATCCATTACACACTTGATCTTGTACTTTGAATGGTTTACCAGCACGGATCTCGTGTCTAGAGACATGATTATCAAGCTTGTTGTGCTAGAAAATCTCTATTCTATACAGTCTAGGCCCAAACTTGAGAGAGTCCCTTCAAACGGAGGGAAAGCCTCTCACCTCAAACCGCCAATATCATTAAATTCCCATTAAAACGCCGAGTCCTAGACCAGGAAACCGATAAGCGAAGTAAGGGTCCAATCACCGACATACCATTCTTATCTGACCTGAGGGTTTTGGACCTCGAGTTTTTTCGTGAACGCTATGACGAGAGGTGAATTTTTACTCATATACATTAGATTTGATTTGATTCTAAAACGTTGTTTTATTTCTTTTGAAGAGGTACATCTACTATCGTTAACCATGTTTCGTCAGCAGCCTGATTACAATTACCTTCAGTTATAAT
Source organism: Sthenelais limicola (assembly GCA_942159475.1). Classification (NCBI taxonomy): domain Eukaryota; kingdom Metazoa; phylum Annelida; class Polychaeta; order Phyllodocida; family Sigalionidae; genus Sthenelais; species Sthenelais limicola. The sequence continues at coordinate 110,468,711 of OW804098.1, forward strand.
TATATTACTATACATACAGTGGTGTTTACATTAGATTGTCGTTTGTTTTCATACAGTATAAGTATGGGTATCAGTATCATAATGAATAGTATTCGTGAATATATGTATACATGCATTTTAATAAATATTTTCTTAATTTAATTCAATCTGCTTGATTAGCTCGTCTGTTTTCATATCCCCTTTCTTCTAAATTGAAAATAAACGATCAAGATGTACGGGTAAGAGCAATTAGTGGAACTCAGTTCTCTAGATGGCCACTGGAGTGAAACAGAGCGCATCGTCCTTCTTGTACGCTACCGTAAAACCGCTCAAAATTGCACTTGGTATCCTTTATTATCCAATTGTTAAATATTAAGTATCTTATTGATAGAATGATATTGTATTTTATTTAGTCAACGGGCGGTCAAGGAAGACCTGCAATTTAGTGGAGGTATGAAACCTCTTCTTTGTTTCTGTATCCATGTAACTGTAATGAATTAAATTTAAATAAATGCACCATCTATAAGGGTTAGATTTTCAGAAAATGTACAATTCAACTTCGCCAATCTTCTCAAATAACCCAAATTTCAGACGAAAATAAAGTTCAAAATACAGTTTAACCTAACCAAACTGATTGCTAGAATCAATGCAATGCTAAATATACTCGAATTTACCTAGTATTGACCAAATTGCATTCTAATTTTGAGGAATTTACTAAATGTGTACAGCTGCCAATTGTACATTTTCTGAAAATCTGACCCATATCTACATTGCTAATTAATCTATAGTATTTTTGTGTTAAACGTTTATTTCAGCTAAACATTACGCAAAGTTACACTATTCTCAGGAGGAGAATGTACATTATCGATTTAAATATATGAATATAGTAAGGTCAATCTAAGTTATCATAAAATACTTTGTATTCGATTATCATGTTTTATCAATTAACTTTTCTATTTCATGAAGCACTTATTTACGATGGTTCAGTCCTAATGATCATGGTACCTTATTTTTTCCTTATTTTCTCCTATTTTCTCTCTATTTTCCGTCTTTATAACAATAATAGTAATAATAATAACAGATTTTTGTTTTCAAGTCAGATTAACAGTAACATTTGAAAATATCATTTGTCTGTGACTCTTTTTTTCATTTATTTCTTCATTCATTGGTAAGGGATACTCCCTGAATGTTTCGTGAAAATATCAGTGGACAATCAATATTTACACGTTACATTGAAGAAATGCGGGTCATTCTTCGTAATAATTCAGGGTCAGTAGTTGGGCGAGAAATTAATCAACGCAACACACAGAGATGTATGCTTCAAATCAGTACCAGCCTCGGAAGAGACTGATTTCCATCTTTCCTTTATTTTTATACTAGACAGATTTATGACGAAATACACTGGTCCTGCGCTGATTGGCTTTGGTCTCGTTGGTCCAATTAATTGACAGGTTAGATTAGAGATCCAATCAGCCACAGGATAACAATGACAGACACTTATTAAAAACGAGGCTCAGAGTGACCACTGCCACTCTGACCAATCTCTTTGGGTGGTGACCAGGTCACGTGGTTATCTCCCCTCCCCTCTCCCTCCCACTCTTTAATCAGTATTCCCTCCCCTCCCCTGACCTAGCGGTCAGCCCCTCCCCTCCTTTCCCACGTGATTGACTTTGAGATAACGGTCAGACCTGGACCTCACCTGTACCTTTGGACTTTGGGATGATAAGAAATCCGCGAGCGTTGTGGCGGTAAGAAAGTGTGGGTAGCCTTCTGGCCGGTAGGGGCGCGACGAATGTCTGGCTGAATGAGACCACTTTAACTCAAAATTAGACAATTTGGGCTTGTCAATTTTACATACGTCCCAATCTCATTTGGTTCGGAGAACTGTGTACAACATAGTTCTCCGAACCACTCTAGGAGCAGACAACACATCGACGCAACCCTCATTTTAGTTTCCGGCCGACAACCCCCGAGCAACCCCGAGTATCACCGAGCGGCGACCCCCTTGGCTGACCGAGTTCTGCCGAACCGGAACCCCCGACCTAGAACCATAAGTGGGCATCACTTTTCTTCCACTCACGAATCCATTGCCATCCCCAGTCAATTTCTACCCTCTTGCTTCATTAGATTTGGGAGTTTTGATGCCCGATATCTAATTCCACATGAGAGACCTTTATTTACGTTTGGGGCACCTCGATCCAGTATTTTTATCTACGGGATTTTTAACCTTTGGCCCGCCGGACGAATTCACAGCGGCCATCCCTATGTGGATCGAGGCTCCCTTTCTCCCGTAAGTACATACATGTTTATACAATTGAAAAATGCAAAAATAGGACAATCTAGAGAAGTACAGAGAAAGAAATCACTCCCCTAAATCAAAATAATAGCTAAAGATTTTACAATGCCTTAGCGTAAAATTATTACTGAGGTACGGCGAACCCGCCTCGGATAATTCGTAAACACAGTCTCTTAAGAGTTTTCACTAGGTGGCGTATTACCGCACTGTCTTTTGAGTTTAATGTATTGTTCATCAATATCTCGGCTTTGCTGGTCTATGGGTTCTCCCCGTAGAAACGTCTCAGGCATTTTCACGCAGTCTTTGAATATTGCCTTATACTTTTACTCGTTCTTGGGCTGCCTATCACTACTTAACGTCCGTAAGGTGGCAGCATGTATCTTATACACTTTCTAGGTACCTGTCGCCGTGAACATCCTCAAGGTGGCGACACTGGTACCTACTTATACATTTCCTTTGGGAGCCTGGCTCCTCTGGTCTAGAAGACTGACACGATTCTTTTATATTTTCAGCCCTTCTCTCGACCCAAAAATGGCCCGCAGAGGTGTGCACATCGGTCTAGTGACTACCGACCGTTCCTAGGCTGGTCTCCGTGGTATCACTACTCCATCAACAACGTGACAACCTCCCATTTTTGCTTCACCCTACTTTCAGAGAACGGGTCCTTCATCGTCCTCTCTCAAGTGGTGGCTTATTCCTTCACATAATCAGCTAGCTTTCTCACCCTAACTTGAGCAGAAGAGTGCGTCCCACTGCAAGCTAACACCGGGCGTACTTACTAGGTAGGAATTGGTGACTAGACCAATTAATTAAATTCTACGAAAGGGGTGAGGACTTTGTCCACAGTCCAGCACTAGGCCTGCTTTAGAGTAAACTAAACAGCTTTCGTGACAACACCTCCTTTGTAATTATTACCATTAGATTCCAATTAAATTAGCACTACAAAACATTTTAAAATCAGAATCTGCTCACATTTGCACTTAAGACTAACATTATATCGGCTTAATTTTATCTCACACCACATATTCATCTGAGTCGTTGCTTTAACACACTACTCCACGGGGTACTGCAGATCTTTGCTTCATATCCATCGATCGAGGGGGTTTTGGGGGTGTATTCTGTCTAAAGGAGGATAAGGGGTCAGTTTGGAGGGGTTGGGTCTCCGGGTTTTCGAGATCGTTAGTACCGCCAAGGGACTGGGGTTCAGAATCTTGCAGTGGAATCTCTTCAGCGGGTTGCTGTTGGGATGGGTATAAATTAGAAAAGACATTGGGGAAGGAGGGAAGAGGGGCAGAAGGTTTACTGGGTAGTCTATCTAGACTCTGGTTAGGACGTTTACCTAAGAGAGGGAGGCAAGAGCCGTCTCTCTTCCTCTTCACATACACCACCACTCCTATCAATCCAATCACGATTGCTAGGGTGAGCACGAGGGTCGCGAATCCCCATGTGGTGGAGGCGGAGAAGGAAAAAGGTTGCACCGTAGGAGGAAGGGGAATATCGGTCAGAGAAATTAGGGGGACGTCGATTCTGCTGTTGAACTGGAGTTGTTGCTTCAGCTCAGGATAGTCTTCGAACTTTCTATAGGTTAAGTTGAGAGAGGGTAGGGACAGGGCTTTGGGGGGTGGAATTCTGATCGTGGAATTATGTTGCTCGATGCTGCGCACCCTCCAATCTTCACTATATAAGACGCAGCCACTGTTTACTGTGACCCGTGTGTGTTTGGTAAAAACATTTCTTATAGGTTTCTTACTGATACACCTTAATACAGTCTCGACTGGAAAGTATACTGCAAGGATAACCGATGACAGTTGTTCAAAATCTCTGAATATTTCGTTACTGACATTGCCACGCTTCTTAATCTCTATCTGACACTTTACTGGACCTTTGCCTAAAATTATTTCTGTTTCACATGTTGGTTTTAGGTTCTCCAACGCAGAGGAACATACAGCTGGGCTGTATCCCATGCAGTGGTTAGGAACAAAAGAGGCACCACTAGAGACACTGTCCATCGCTAATTCAGCGATGCCCTTGATGATTTTGAGGTAGGATGGCCCATAAGGGGTAGGAAAATACCTTAGTTTATAGTGTAAATACTTAGTAGCCGAAACTGCAGGGATGACCACCTGATAAACTAATTGCTCGTCTGACTCAGATATGATTTGAACTTGTACACTTCTGTAGTACCAACGAACATCGTCTATTGGTTGGTGTCCCCTCTCACTCAATTGGTGAAGAATTTCATTTAAATGTACTTCAGGTAATATTTCATCAGTCAAGTACCCGTGCTCTAGGTGTGTTCTCTGGCGATGGAATAAATCAATTTGCCTATAATATACCAGCATAATGCGGTCAACTTGGCTTAGGGCCTGATCAACCTCTCTTCTCATATGCATACGATGAATATCTCTAGAAAAACCATTTAAATGATGAACAATTTCAGATACCTGGTCAGTCAGATTTTGGCTTATCTCTTGCAGGTTTTGGATGTCGACTCGATTCTCTCGTAGGAACAGACGGGTCTGGTTTACCACAGAAACCATCTCTGACTGGAAGTGAGACATCACACTGAGGCCTGCCTGCGATGCCTCCACTGCCGCTCGGAGCTCGTCGATCTGGTCTGTGGTAGCTGTACCGAAGAGAGATCGGCTGATCATTCCTACCACTCCTAGCAGAGCTCGCTTCGTGCGAACTGGTGGAGTGGGTAGATGATCCTTGATGAATTGAACATGAAGCCGCCATGTTCTGAGGTCGGTGATTCCTACCACTTGCTGCTCGTGTAGTCCTTCCATCTTAGCTTCAAGGATGTGGAGCCACGACTCCATAGGCGGAGGAGCAGGGGGCTGGAGGAACATTAATGCAGTCCATGTTGCTGTGAGGGCCCTTACCTCCCCAGCCGAGTATACCAGCACACCTTCTTCCTCGAAGATGTCTGCTTGGCTGCAAATGAGGTAACAGGTGAGCAACAGTAACCCCTTAGTCACTGTCCCCACCGCCATCTTGTGCATCTGGTGCTGAGGTTGCCTGCGTGTCCGGTACTTGGTCAGTAGAAGCTGATGTTCTTTTTGCTCTCTTTCCAGGTTTAGGCTCGCTCTCCTTCAGTGGACTAGGCTCTCTAGGGCTAGCAGGCACTCTCCGCTTGGCATGGAAACGCCTATGTAAATGACGCTGAGGATTGTCTGGTGGGAGCACAATCCGTGGAGCTGCTATCAAGGCCCTTGTCTGAGACCTGGTGCGTATCTGAGGAGGTGGTAGAGGAGTATTTGGAGTCCTAGGTGTTGCTCCTCCAGTTGGGTTAACTGGAGTCTCTTCTATGTTTGCAGGAGTCCTGTACCTCATCTGAGGTGGTGTGAACGGTGCTGGAGCCGGTGGTGGAATGACCAAGGCTTGGTTCTGGTCAGCATTATAAGGAGGACGACGGGGCGGATCCGGAACCTCTGGTTGGTCCACGTCACTACCCATATCTTCGTCGGCTGAATAGAATTCTTCCTCGACTTCCGGTACCATTTCCACGTCCGCAGCGCCACCTACAGCTGGATCTTCCGCCTGGAGATAGACTTGATTCACAGGTGGAAGCAAAGGTTCATGTATTAAAGCATTGGGGTCAACATTTAGATTTTGCCCAGGAGGTTCAGGGGGGAGTGGCCTCGCTGCCCGAGCCCGTATTCTCGCCCGATTGCGCCTGCCTTGGCCTGCCCTGTTTTGCCTATTCCTAACTGTATCCCAAGCAATATCCCCAGATACCAATTTTATTCTCTCCCGATTTATTAGTTTTCTCTGACCTTGTGGGTCTCTTACGATCACTACAGCTCCCCTTACACCTAGGACTGTATACCCATGATCCCATCTAGGATCTAGGGGCGCTCTGGCGCCTGCTAATACAACTACTGAGTCACCTACACGTAAGTCACCAGCATTTGCCCGAGCTCTAAGCCTCTCATAATTATACTTACGGCTGGCTTCAGTATTTTCTGCAGCCACCCGGAAAGCATCTGTGAGGGCTTGTAATCGTTCACTTAACACTTGGGGTTCTGTACCATCCGGCCCAGGGAAGATCTTAACAAAGGGGACCGGGGGTTGACGACCAAAGGTGAGAAAATAGGGAGTGAAATTCGTGACTGAAGAGGTGGAGACTCTATGGGCCCAAAGTGTGGGTCCGAGTTGATTCTCCCACTCTGCTGGTCGCGCATTGATGAATTTTTTTAGGATATTCTTAAAGCTTTTGTTAAACCTCTCCGTCTTACCGTTAGTTTGGGGGTGCCAGCCAGAAGTATGTCTGACTTGCGTCCCAATGGATCTTAAATAACCTTCGACTTGTTGATTCATGAATTCTAGACCCCTGTCAGTAATGATTATCTCTGGGGTCCCGTACCGGGGTACATATTCATTTGCCAGATAGTCAGCTATATTTTTCCCAGTTTTTCTATCAATAGGTTTAACTTCCGCCCATCCACTACAATGATCAATTACAACTATAATATAACGATTCCCATTGTCTGAAACAGGAAAAGGACCACATAAATCCATTCCCACTATCTGACCTGGGTACCTTGCTATAGGCATAGCTGTGGGAGCAACCTTATCTTGACCTGCACGATTTACTGCACACTTATCACAATTACTCAACACACGGAGGGTATCTTTCCTCATAGTAGGCCACTTGTAGGCCTCTAATATCCTATCAAGGGTTTTTCTCATTCCCTGATGGCCCACTTCAGTGTGTGCTCTTCTTATCACTCTGTAACGAGCTGATTGCGGCAACACCAATCTAGGATAAGCTGGTTTATTGGGTGGGGACATGATTGTAAACAATAATCCGTTGATTAGTGTGTAATCGTCCACCTCCTCTAGGCCCAACTGATACTCAGCCATCTGTTGCTGCTCTGTTCTGACTTGTTCTCGCTCAAGCTGATCAAACTCCCAGGGGATTTCCTCTGTTTCCTCGAGGGCACCTACTTCAAAATTACTGAGAGCGTTCCCCTCCCCCTGGTCATAAGTTTCATGAGTCTTTATGCGAGATAACATATCAGCCCGTACATTGTTCTTACCTTGTCTATATTCGATGGGGGCACCGTATTCTGCTATTAAAACAGCCCAACGCTGAATTTTTGTATTTTTAACCTCACCAAGAAAGAGCGATTTGAGGGGTTTATGGTCAGTATAGATGGTAAAATCACTGCCATATAGATATGGTCTAAGTTTAGTTAGAGCATAAATAATGGCAAAAGCCTCCTTTTCTATAGTCGCCCATTTGAGTTGGGGACCTGAGAGTTGTTTTGAAATATACTGAACTGGTCTTTCCACTCCATTCTCGTCAGACTGGACGAGTATGGATCCCACTGCGTACTGACAGGCATCTGTATAGAGCTTATAAGCTTTTCCAGGTTGTGGATGAGCCATGATTTGGTCTGAAGTAAGAACGTCTTTTAATGTTTCGAACGCTTCTTGTTGTTCAGGACCCCATTTAAATCTAGCATGTTTCTTTGTTAACGCCACCAAAGGTGTTACAATTCTTGCATAGTCAGGAATACACTGACGATAATATCCACAACAACCTAGAAAAGATCTAATGGCGGACACACTGTCAGGCGGGAGCATTTCTCGAATGGCTTTGACTTTGTCCGGATGGGAATTTATCCCTTGTTTAGACACCTGAAAGCCCAGAAGATCAACCTTGTCTTGAAAGAATTTACATTTACTCTTTTTGATGGTAATACCATGTTCGGATAAAGTGTCAAAAATGATTTTGAGATGTTTTTCGTGCTCCTCCCGTGTTTTAGAATAAATCACCAGGTCATCGATGAATATACCAAGAAATTTCCCAATATATTCGGCGAATATCCGGTTCATTGCCCTTTGAAACACAGCCGGGGCATTAGTTAATCCGAAAGGCATTCTACGCCATTGAAATAAACCTCTATGGCAGACAAAGGCCGTTTTCTCTATGCTTTCAGGGTGCATTTGGACTTGCCAATACCCAGATTTGAGATCTAGAGTGGAAAAGATCGCTGCTCCTGTTAGACTATCAAAGATATCTTGTATATTTGGTAGGGGGTGGGCATCTTTCTTGGTGACAGAATTTAATTTTCTAAAATCTGAACAGAACCTGGTTTCCCCATCTTTCTTAGGTACTAAAGTTATGGGACTAGCCCATGGTGACGAGCTTGGTTCAATCACACCTAACTCAAGCATTTCGTCAATCTCCTTATCTACTATCAGCTTTTTGTTTAAGGGAAGGCGATAAGGTCTCTGATTAATAGGGCGGGCATTCCCCGTGTCAATCTCCATGTATACATCTCTTACTATGCCTAATTTACCATGTTTGCCAAAAACTTCTGGGTATCTTTCTTCCCAGATTTCTTCCTCTGTTTTGAGGGAAGCAAATTCAGAATCTATTTCTTCTTCTACCGTTTGACTTTTATATTCTCTACCTCCTAGACGTATGATTCTTTTTCTGTGCCAGATTACTGAATCCAAAATGTCCAGAGCATCGTCCCCTAGTAGGAGATCGTGTTGGAGGTTTTTAACAACGTATACAGGAAGATGACTACCCCCAGCCTTAATTATCGCCCTGCCTTCTGACTGCAAAGCGTGACCACTCAGTGACCGTAATTGTTCACCTTGTTCCAAAATTAACGGTCGGTGGTTTACCTTATTGAAATGTTTCCACAAATCATACTTAACTAAACTTCTAGTGGCGCCGGTGTCGATAAGTGCTTGTGCTTTCCTTCCCGCCACAGGAAGGGCCACACGAAACCGCTTATCCGGCGAATTTATTCCCCCGAAGGGAGAACAAAGGGGTTTGTGGGAACTCTGGGAGTCAATGCTTGTATAGCCGCTATAACGGGTTGCATTTTGTTATCCATTACTTCTTCCATGTCTGGCCGTACAGCCGCTCTCATTTGTGCGAATCGAGTAGGGCATTCTCTAGCAAAATGTCCCTCTAATCCACATTCATAGCAAGTATTCTTACCTCTAAACCTTTTTCCCCCTTTCTGTGCCCCTCCCTTCCTTTTCTGACCCTGTTGTGACTCTACCTGATTAGAATTGGCAACCGGGGCAGGGTTTGGAGCGCTATAAGGCGGAAATGCAGGCAAATAGGATGGTTGCACAAAGGGAAACTGAGTCTGGTTCTGAACTGGTGGTGCATGAACTGTTACCGATGAAGGTTGAGATCTTTCCCTCCCTAAGAGTTCTACCATATTTCTTAATGTTTTTAATTCGTCCATCACAGCTTTTGTTTCCATATTGGTCTCCCCAGTAGGGGTCGGTGGAGTCAGAGTTTGGGTTGGCGTCCGAAGTTTTGGGAGTAAGGCGCCTATTTCCATAGGTTCCTCTCTCCTTTCACCTCTAGCTGGAGCATCGGCTAACGTATGGGTATACGCTGCCGTTGTCGCCAGGTCAATTGCTTCCCCCAAAGTCTCTGGTCTTGTTGAGAATACCTCGCACCGTACCTGTCTATCGGTGAGCCCTTTTATAAAATCTCGAGCTAATTGTGACTGAATTACAGGCAAGGCCAAAATGCCTGGTTCATAAGCCCTCATAGCTGTTTCCAGGTATTTACGGCCATAAATTCGTATGTCTTCGTATGGGAGTTGATGGATCCCCTTCAACTTCTCTCTAAGTTGAGTGGTCTCCTCTTCTCCCATAAACAAGCGAATTATTTCCTGTTTTACACCCTCCCATGTGCGTTCATCTCCCCGTGCTTCTACATAAGATTCGATGGAACGTGCTAATGATCCCTGCGCTAACAATATAACTGCTTCTATGGCTATGTTATCATGTGCCCCTACTGTGATTCTAACTCTGTCCAACCCCTCTAACCACTCTCTGAGTGATTCTTTGTTGGTCCCATCGTTAGGACCCAGCAAGGTTGCATGTCTCTCCATACGCCTTCTAACTACTTCTATTGACGCATAGTGTGCTTTACGATCAGCATCATTGAGTGCATTTACCTCTTCGGCGGTGATATCCCAGTTAATGGGTGTTGTCAACGCCATTTTGGAGGTACTTGACTTAGCTGATTATGTGTAAAGATGAATTACTATTACCTGCTTGATTTGGAATATTCTATTTCTATATAGAGAATTTGGAATATTAATTTTTGCCTAGATCCAACGTAACAATTTTTGTGCAGGTATTTCCAAAAACAAAAATTTTGATCTCTTTAGTCCCTATTCTTACTCATTACATTTTATCCCAATGGTAAGACATAGTTTCTAGCTGTTCACTGCTGAACTGAATCACACTTTCAGAGGTGCCTACGCAGTCGTTCCAATCCTCAGGTTCTGCGATCGGTGGATAACCATCATTGAATATCTCCTCTAGGAAAATATCCTCAGCTTCGAGGTATTGTGGGAACTCTTCCACATACTCAATTCTTTCCGCCGGTGGCATGTCTAAAATACTATCTCTACAGGATAAAGTAAGATAATACTTGTGTGATCAGCTAATGCACCTTCCAATAAAAGCCCAGCTCAGAGTCCCAAACATACAACACCCATAAATACAATGGCAGTTTTGAAAAAGGCACACTCACCTGACTCCTTTTGCTTGCTTCTAAGGTCGGATACCGATCTGACCAACTAACTAGCCCCTAATCATGGTCGCCAATGAAGAAATGCGGGTCATTCTTCGTAATAATTCAGGGTCAGTAGTTGGGCGAGAAATTAATCAACGCAACACACAGAGATGTATGCTTCAAATCAGTACCAGCCTCGGAAGAGACTGATTTCCATCTTTCCTTTATTTTTATACTAGACAGATTTATGACGAAATACACTGGTCCTGCGCTGATTGGCTTTGGTCTCGTTGGTCCAATTAATTGACAGGTTAGATTAGAGATCCAATCAGCCACAGGATAACAATGACAGACACTTATTAAAAACGAGGCTCAGAGTGACCACTGCCACTCTGACCAATCTCTTTGGGTGGTGACCAGGTCACGTGGTTATCTCCCCTCCCCTCTCCCTCCCACTCTTTAATCAGTATTCCCTCCCCTCCCCTGACCTAGCGGTCAGCCCCTCCCCTCCTTTCCCACGTGATTGACTTTGAGATAACGGTCAGACCTGGACCTCACCTGTACCTTTGGACTTTGGGATGATAAGAAATCCGCGAGCGTTGTGGCGGTAAGAAAGTGTGGGTAGCCTTCTGGCCGGTAGGGGCGCGACGAATGTCTGGCTGAATGAGACCACTTTAACTCAAAATTAGACAATTTGGGCTTGTCAATTTTACAACATTATTAAAATAATCCGTACTTGTAAATACAATTGTATATGAGATGTGTTTCAGGAAAATGAGTCATAAGTCGCAAAATTGATATTCTTCAAAGTGTTTTTGTCACAAGATCACATTATTGGAATGTTCTGATTTTTTTAGAGGTTATCACTTAGACTTATATCAATCGGTGTATCACATTTCAGGACAATCTATATAATATATCCTTTAGTTTTAAAGGTCCTTATATGGACTACATTTAGTTACTTTACGGTTCATTGACCCCCAGAAATATTGGAATTTTTTTTTTCAAAAACGAAAATATCAAACTTAAAATCTAGAAATACTTATAAGATTATTAGACTGTTTACTATCATTGGAATCCCCTTGATCTCATCTTTTCAAATCTAATGGTATCTCACAATCTATTTTTTTGCGACTTATGACTCATTTTCCTAAAACGGATCACATAATAGTAAAGTAGTATGTACTAGGTCACTAAGACCACCAGCATCAGCTGAATGTAATGGGTAAATGGATTGGAGAAATACGCAATTACTACAATTACTGCAACTATTCCTAAAACCACCAACGAACGAATATGTTGAAATTGATGTGTTAAATCACACTCTTAGATGGAAAAACACATTCCATCATCTCACCTCTCTGTAACAGACGGGAATAATTTAGGAGACAGGAACACTATTTTTCATCAATTCATGTATTCACCACCCATCTCATCTCATCACTATCACTCATCATTCTTGTGAAATAGCATCGAAATCTTAATGATATGTTTTTAAATGTTTGAATGTATGTACATAAGGACTCTTTGAAATTGACTAAAGCGTATAGGTCATAATAAAAAATGTATACTATTGTAACAGAACAGATATAACTATTAAGATCGGGATTGTTGACTATTAGGACGAAACACAAATACCCTGACTGTGTAAAAAATTGTATGAAATCAGGGCATGAGGAAAATCACCCCTGGGGTGAGATTGCATCATATTGTCACTAATTCCTGAATAAAGATTTTAGAACAACAAAAAAATAATACACATAAAACAATAGAGATGCCAAGCTCCTCCTTTGGTTGAGTGAATTTTGCTTACATTTGCCAACCTTTGCCTGCTGTTGTTGATAGAGGTTTTACTGTCCTTCGTAGACCAGGAATATGTATCGCTGACATGCCCTAACCCAGTTATAACTAAGTGCTAACTACTGCATGGATCACAGCTGTAGATTCTTATATACTAGTTAGTTAGTACATGTACATCGTCTGGATTTACTAAAAAACCTGTGGTATGTTTTCCTTTTTATTATATTCATAGATGAGAAGGTGGTGGAATATTTTAGAAACATTTATAATACAAACATGGTACTGTTTATTGAGATACATGCAAAGGAGAACAGGAGAAAAAGATAGGGGATATAGAAGTATGTATTATGCAATATAAACACCTGTAATTTGTGTGCCTGTTCTTTAAACATCCAGCGACATTTCTTGATTGTTTAAAAGTTTCATTCAGGCAAGTGATTACATTAATTATAGATATTATTAGAACCATTAGTGACAAGAATAGGTAGCAATAGTAAGAATCTAATCATAATATTATTGTCAAGCCAGGTGTATGGGAAGGGTTAACTTAGTTTCATAACCTAGGGTGCGAAATTAAAATTGATCAAAATTGTTTTGACTAGAAATTAACTGTTCACAACCAAGATATTTCATTGCAAGTGAAAGTATAAACAGGAATGGATTGTCTTTCTATTTAAACTTTATTCTAAAACATCGGTGAAGTAGCGCAATTGTTTTAAGCAGATTTCCTAGGTGGAGAGTGTCAGTACAAGGCACAGAGTGTATGGGATCTTATGGGTCAGATTTTCAGAATATGTACAATTCAACTTTGCCGATCTTCTCAAATAACCCAAATTTCAGACGAAAATAAAAGTTCAAAATACAGTTCACCCTAACCAAACAGATTGCTGGAATCAATTCAATGCCAAATATTCTCGAATTTACCTAGTATTGACCAAATTGCAGCCTAATTTAGCAAAATTTACTAAATATGTACAGCTGCCAATTGTACATTTTCTGAAAATCTTACCCTTATAGGGTGCGGAGAGGCTGACCCTATTGGGCACTTGTGCATGACTCCATATGGGTGAAATCGCCTGAAAATGTACAATTCGCCTTCACCAATCTTCTCAAATATCCCAAATGCGTAACAAATATGAGGTTCCAAATACAGTTCAACTTGATCGAACAGATGTTTCAAATCAATGTGATACCAACTATATTTAGTAATTATCATGTCTAAGCACTATTTAGAAGAATTTACTAAATTTGTAAAGCTGCAAATTGTACATTTTCTGACGATCTGACCATTATAACATAGGCGTAGGAATCTTTGATTGTGCGTGTAGGTGTGTGTGTGAGGGTTGGGGTGGGGCAAGTCTATGTCATCAAGGTGTGTTGGGGGCATGGCTATTATATTGTCAGGTTTATATTGGGCGCTGCACACTCTATTAAAGTACATGTTTGTACATGAAAATAAATAATGGGTCTAAGTTAATAATTAATGTAATTGTGATTAGGTTGGGCAATATACATATAGTCTGCCCCATAAATTGAACGATGAATTAATTCATGGACCAACCTTTTTGCAATTTAGGGAGTCAATAGTGTAATTTAAGCTATAAGTTATCAGAAATTCATGAAAAAAGATGGAATGATATATGACTTCTAGTCTAGACTTCAAATATAAGTATTAATAGACATATACCAAGAACAGAATAAGTTTTTGGACAGTTTTTCTTTACAGATTCCACTGGTGAGAGATGGGAGGAACCTTCCTCCCAGCTCTAGGCCTCCTAGTCGCAGTTCTGGCAACTACTTACAGGGGCACAGGAGCCATACTACCACCGACAGACCTGGCCATATTTCGTAATATCTTATTTTGTTTCATTTCATTTTTTCATTTTTATTTCACCCTACCTCTTACGCACTTCCTTCTCTATTCTCCGCCGTCCTTGTCGACTGACCGTTATAATAGGTTACAGGAAAATGAGTTACAAGTTGAAAAATTGATAGTTTTAAAAGTGTTTTATTCACAAGATTTCTTTATAGGAATGTTCTCATTTTGGGGTATGAACACTTTATGAAATATGTATGAAAGCATTTACCGAATTTCAAGACAGTGTATTAGATATATCCTCGAGTTTCTAAGGTGATCATATGGATTATATTTAGCTACTTCACTAGTAATGGTCCACCCATAAATATTGCAAACTTTTTCTTCCAAAATAAAAGAATCAAATCTAAAATACAGTAATACAGTATTATCAGTAATGTCCTAATGTTTACCATCATTGGAATCAGCTTGAGCTCATCTTTTCAAATGTTATGATATCTCTAAATTGGTATTTTGTGACTTGTGACTTATTTTCCTGTAACACATAACATTTCTCTATGTCACCCAACAACTCACTCTGACTCCAATTGGGCTGTGATGGGAAAGTATTTGACTCGGACCAATAGGGGAAGTGCATGACCGCCATCCTGAATCTTGATTAACATGGCGTTATGGGAGTAGTATGTCAGTGTAAAAGCTAAAGAAAACATTCCATGTTCAACATGGAATATTTAATAATGTTCAAATATCAATATCCATGTGTTATAACCGTTTCCATTACTCAATCCTTCATCTTTCCAATCATGCATTTGGTTCTTGTAGAATATTTACACAGGGGGTGATATTGGTAAAAAAAATCATTGCAATTTTCAATAAAAGTGTTGCTAAATATTTGTTTGTCAGATTTGAACTGAATCCATCCCAGCAACAATAAAAATACCTACGAGTGACGCTCTACCATATCATCTTTAAACAGATGGCTTATGGATTAATAACAAAAATGCTAAATATAACCAAAAATACCTTTCTAAACAAAGCCAAATACATTGGTATATATACCTTATGTTTGTTATAAATTTGTTTGTTTGTCTAAAGCTTGTGATTCAACATTTTATGACCGGTATACTATATCAAAGTTGTAGCAGAACATGTTGTAATCATTTTGATTTTGTTGCAGGCACACCTTGCAACGATTCGGTAAGACTAAGACTTTTTTTATTTTGTTATAATTTAAAGAAAATAAGTTGTGAAAGGACAAACAAGGGTAAATTTGTTTTACCGGGTTTATTGACCCAGAAACACAATCACAAGCGGACAGTGTAGTTTGAACAACAGAAGTGTCTCATTCCGTGGAGTCCCTAGTCCATAGTGTTAAGGGAAGACTGGATACCCTTGCAAAATAGGTGTACTCTTCGCCTACGGTTCCCAGAAGGATGTCTGCAGTGAAGACTCACGATGGTCGAATGTCGCCTCCTGGCAGAACTGGCCGGGACTTCCTATCATTCCTGAATCTAGTAGAGATAATTGCTAGGTTGGTTGTATTGGTACAGCAGCAGCATCTTCATGCATCAATAATTATAGAATGAATAGCACCCTTGACATTGCACATGTATGTAATAATAGCTCCAAGACTGTTCAAGCAGAGATCAAATGTAACTGCACTGAAATTTTGTCTATTACAGGTTCCCTGCAGGCACCCTGAGTACGATTGCGTGTGGGATGACTGGAACTGTCCTGATTCTGCTCCATACTGCACTGTTTGCACCAAAAGTAAGATCTCTATCTATTATTGAGTATTGAATGAGTTATCTACACGAACACAACAAAATACTCATAGGGTCTTGGGTATATCCTTTAGCTATTATTTCTAATCAGGACTTTTCTGGAGTAACTGAGATAAACATTTACAAATCAAGATACATATGAATTTAGTATATTTATAAACGATATGTTTTAAATCAGAACCCAATGATGTTAAATGTTGACTCAATTAATGTGGTCTCATCTAAGGGTACCATTGGCCTATTGTATAATTTATTATCAAAAGCTCGCCCCAATAGACAAAAACGTTGGTTAACAAATAACACTAAAACAACTTGATTTTCTCTATTGAAAATCCTATCTGAGACAGAAACCATCACTGACCCTTGAATGTATTTCCCACTTCTTTGCAGATGCCTGCAGGGTAAAGTAATGTTTACAACTCTTATCTAATCTTTTTCTTTTATAAAGAAATATCATTTGACAATAATTTCACAGATTGTGATATGTTTCATCTTACCAAGTACAACAATAAAATATATTTATGTCATGAAACATTTAACACCATACATTTAAGTTCTTTAGTTGAAGGAGTTTCTAAATTCATGCAAATATTATGTACCAGTTTCATATGTAGTTTGATTTAACATTTCTTTGTTATACACACTCTAACTAACATTTGTAAGAGACCTATGTACAAATCCATTATGCTAAAGAAAGAATAGCAAACATGATGCTAAAAGATGTTCATGGATGTGTTTAGAGAATTATAGTATTCATTACATAATCAAAATTACATGAACACTTTTGTTTATGTACCGTTCACTACTTTAGATTGAAGAAACATTATATTTCAATCAGGGATTACTATAAGTATGCATCTCCCCAGCATAAGGGAGGTTTTCAATCCCCAGTTATCTTACAAACTTTAGCAATGGACATGTAATGAATGACAGCGATTCACTACCATGGGTATAGTTGTCACATTAAAGCTTCATAATATGGCAAACAATTATCATCTTTACTTGACCTAATACACTCAATATCGATTAAATATTCAACCTATACAATTATCATCTACCAAGATGAATTCTACCTCATCTACCTCGTCTACCTTTGATAATTATTTTCCTGTTTTTTTTAATAGAGCCGCGTAATGTAAGTATTACATTTACATGGTGTTAAACACTTGCTGTTATGGCAGGTCATTGGTTCCCCTAGCGACCTACTCACACATCCCTACTTCAGTGCTGCCCCTTAGTGACCTACCTAACCTTAGTACATTGCTGCCCCCTATAATCCCTAATATAGTCATTTTGGGGCAGCAATATTCCTTGGATGGGGATGTGTGGAAGAAGGAATACCATTACTCACTATTAATCTCTCACCTCCTGATAAAAACAACAGCTGGGTACTGACTTGTGCTTGCAGGAGGGGCCCGATCTGGGGGACAGCTCCTCCTATGTTATCAATAACTAGTCATTAACCCTCTTCCCTACAATATCTAACCTTACTTATGTAAGTTATAGAAAGAAAAGAGAAGGGTTAAAGTAGCATGCTATATCAGCTTCCACAATCCACACTTACCAGAGAGGTAACCTAACAAGCAGGCAACCTTCCCTCCAAAGTTACCAAGATAAGAACAACATTGAGCTACTCACCCCTACCTACCACACTGCCACAACGCCACGTGCTCATACCTGCTCTTACCACCATATCAAATTCCTAAACACCGGCTCAGTGTCGTTTTGATACCCAAGCATGTCATTTGGATTATATGAACCTTATTCTTCAAAAGATCTACCAGCCCCAAATTTTTTCTTTACTCACTCTCTTTTCTCTTAATTTCTCAATTATATTCATTTTATTCTTTTATCACGAATGAAATATCTTATATGTTCTTTAACTTTTAATTGATTATTTATTATTTCATTACTTCATTTCACCATTTATTTCAATGAAATATTGTTTTCCCACAACCTTGCTTCCTCCCGCTTCAGAGTAGTTCATTTTCATTATCAAATGTTGTTGCTTTCTCCAAATGGGAGCGAGGTCCATAGTTTACAAAATGATAAATAAATGAAATCATAATATTCCAGAGCCATTGACTGTCTTCCCACTCATCGATGTTTGCCTAAGCGTCCATCACAATGCATCAACGATGATGGTACAATCAATGACTTCTGTTTCCAATGCATACCAGGTAATTTACTGTACTTCTTCATTCATTTAATTGTTTTATTATGAGGTGAACTTTATTCTGCACTGGACAACACCAACACTCCGCTGTAATAGCCTGAGTGGCAAGTGTATTTGATTCTTACTTCTAAGATTTTCCTCATGATTATATCAAATTAATGAATGACTTCTGATAATCAAATTTGTTATGTAATACTTGGGACTGATGAAAATCCCAATCTGGAGATCCTGTATCCCAAGTATAAATAAATACATTAAAAAAAATGTGTACAAACCGTCAGACTGTCTGAAAATGATAAGTCATTTGTGTATTCTTCAGGACTACTACCATGTTTTTAAAAGCACATTCAGCATGTGAAGAGGAATATCAATTATTGAAAGATTTCTGTCATCTAGAACATACATTCTCAGCTAGGTTTTTGGGTGGGTGTGGGTGGGTAGGTTTTAAAGAGAAGGTGAAGGTGGAGAGCTTTGAACAGAACTGATATAAACTGGGATCAATGGTAGTATTCAAATATATAGACTCTGGGATTCAGTAGTGTAATAGTAATAGTGAAAGAGCTCAATGGTTAAGTAAAGGACTCAAATAAGATGAGTGACTCAAAGCAGCTGCTATTTAAGACTGTTTCCCAATGAGTAAAGGAGTCACATTTATAGTGCAGGACCGATGCTAATTAGATACTACTTAATTGGTGTAAAACCTTCTTCCAGGTTGTCCATTTCAATGAATGCCAACATTCCACTGGCCTTTTATTGCTTGCTAGCACTTAGTTCCCTCATCATTGTATTCATTAATATCATGGCACACTCATTCATAAAGAAAGATTTAGGAATCTACCTGAGAGTTTGTCTTTCGTTTGCATCAAATTAAACTTGGATAATTAATTATTGCTTTGTTTGCATATCTTCTTTTAGTGATGCCATGAGAAGTGTATAACAGTATAATAATATCAATAAGAGTGAAGGTTCAATAATTTGGCAAAGTATTGATATATTGAGCACATGAAGACGTCTTTCCATGTCAGGGACGATCCATTGTATGTGTGAATCTTACTTATAATAATCATTTGTCATCTATCATTGTTTATACATATAGATCCTTGTCAGGTAAGTAACAAATTCTCAGTACAGATCATTTTTATTCTCTAACAAATTAATCCACTCTTAAAGCTGCATTCTTAGCTGTTGCCACAATAAAACAATAACTTGAAGTCAAATCTGCCAAGATAAAATAGACTTAGGTGAATGATAAATTAGGCCATTACAGGAACGGGGAGGGAAAATCTTTACTTTTTGACCGATTTTCCCTAAGAATTCAGCTTTAACTGGGTAGTTGTCCTCTATGAAAAAGTCCTCGATACATAACACCTAATAATAGCTCAAATTTATTAACACTTTCAAACATGCAAACTTTTAAGATATTGATATATTATGTTCATTGAATAACTTTGCTCTTATGAAAGATTTCGCCAACCACCAAGTCTATGATCTACCCTGATGGTGGGACGTTGCCATGTGCAGGGGGATATTCGTGTTCTCATAAGTTCCAGTGCTCCAACAGCTCTCTTGATGAGCTCTGTAAGGAATGCATCCGTAAGTAAATCTTCTTATCGTTGCAACTTGATTATAACCTGAATATATATATTTAGAATATTGTAGAGCTATTGTAGGTGGAGAAATAAATAGAGACCAGAGACTTTGAATCCTGCTATCCAACTGAGGAGTTTATGAAGTGGTAAATCACTATTACATCATAATTGCATAATATGATATTGTTATTGTTCCTTTGATAACATTATTTATTTACCCTGGTGAACCTCCAATACAGTTGGTAAGCACATTATGCCAAATCAAAGAGATCGTGTGAATTGATAGTGAATTGATATTTATAATTACCAAAGTGACTTTAAAACAAATGTACAAGATGATTATGCAATCCTGGAAGTTCTGGGTTATTCCCTTTTCTCACAAATTATTACATGTTACATTACATTATGCAATGATGATATTACCATAATTATGAATAGAGTAGCTCGTTAATAAATATATCATTGTTTCTCTCTTATTAAACTTTACAGCTGCTGCAGCAAAACTGTATTAGTTAGCACTCCATAGGGCATATCCACAATAGAGACACCTCCAGAATTATGAGTATCTTTAAACTTTGCCTAATCATTTTCATATTTCTTTCTGCAGCTACATGTGCTGTAAGTATAAAACTATTTCTCTTCCATGAAACATACATGGTTACAGACCACTTTGATGCTGTGCTAATA
Organism: Sthenelais limicola; assembly: GCA_942159475.1. Classification (NCBI taxonomy): domain Eukaryota; kingdom Metazoa; phylum Annelida; class Polychaeta; order Phyllodocida; family Sigalionidae; genus Sthenelais; species Sthenelais limicola. Next base: position 110,489,356 of record OW804098.1, read on the forward strand.
TTCTTTATTATTTGAGGTCATTTAATATTCTCTATTATTTTTGATAACAGGGTCTTTGATATTATTTAGCGTAAAATGTTTGATTCAAGCGATCTTTGATATTATTTCATATAAAATGTTTGATACTAGCGAACTTTGATATTATTTAAAGTAAAATGTTTTATAACAGTGATCTTTGATATACTTCATTTTCTCACTTAAAAGCTTGTAGACTGTGCTCCAGGGTACACATGTGTGGACTCAGCCCCTTGCCTTACAGCACCAGGGATCTGCCATGCACAGTGCCTACATATAGGTTAGTAGAATCTTTAAACTCACCTTGTCTTGCATATAGTTATCTGAGGTTGGTCAGTGGTGAGCGTTATGTTCCTACAAGTTGAGCTCATTCAGTGCCACAAGATAGACAAACTAACTTGTCGTTTCAACCCCTAAGACATCCATTTTGTTTGCTGGCTAACTAGATAAACATGATGGATACTAAATATACATCCCCAAAATAACATAAGTTTTATATATTTTAACATCACTTCCTGATGTTAGAAGAATCAGATAGTCACATAGTAGAAGAAATGTGTGTGCTTCATGAAAACATAAATTGCCAGCATGCATTGCAATAATGCTCACACTATGTTAACATTGATTGATGCTAATTCTTGATGTTTTTTCTATTTTCAGATGACTGCAGGGTAAGTCTTAATGTCGCTCTCCTCGAATAGGCTGGCGAGTGTATCCAAGGTGGGCTTAGAACAGCAGACACCATAGGTCATACTTGGTGTAGATTTTAGTATCTTGCAGCTGTTACAAAAAAGACTAAGCATTTATAATTTAATCAGGGAAGTGCAGCGCTCTAAGCGGCTGGGGCCCTGTAACTGGGAGCACTAGTCAAATCAACAAATGTTGTGGTCAAAATATCTTACTTATTTCCTCCCTATAAGCAAGGTTAACTAACAATTTGTCTAAATGAGTGTACATTTTGCAAGAGTGAACTTGTTGGACCGGCCTGAAAGTAAGAATGTTGCATATATCACTCAGTGATATATATATGCATGCAGTGCATCCCACTCTAGGTCATCATTCAATCATCTATAACTGACAATTTCATGAACAGAGGTATGGTCAACTATCCCCTATCATGGTCAAATCACTTGCCATTGGGGAAATAAACCTGACTCCCTAAATTTGGTATTCTTCACAGCCTAGTCCACTAAGTCGTTTTTTTCTATTTTCATGATTGAAAGCATGTTTAATAAATCTGTTAACTAACTTGTTGGTTTCAGTTGCTTAGAATATTGCACCCGTTGCTATGCAACTCGTGCAATATTCACGCTCCTTCAACCAACTTGTTAGTTAACCTGTATATATATATCTATAGGTGAATGGATGTGCCCGAACAGACAGGTGTACAGCTGTACAATGTGTCACTACTCCCTGCCCTTGGCTTTGCATCCCTGGTAGGTAACTTCTTTGTTAGTTTGGATCTTCATTAGTTGTAGAGATCATCTGTTGGGATGGCGTGTTCATCACTTGGGTATTTATTGAGAAGCGTCAGTATAAAAAACCCACTAAATTAGAGGATTTAAGAGCAATTCTGAGTGGCTACTGTGCTCTGTATGGTTAATGGGTCAGATTTAAAAAAAATGAACAATCTACAGTTCTGCACATCTCTGAAAAATGATAAACACATATGACAAATTTCCGTGCTAATCGAGCGAGGTGTTGCCTGATAGGCGAGTAGAGCAAGAGTGGCCCGTGTCGAACCAGTAAGGAAGGTGTGTCACATTGAGCTGGTCACTAATTAGCAGGCGCAGTGATGATGACATAGGAGAATCCTTGGTAACAAAGGGGGCGTGGTCGCTCTCGCTGGGTTAGGCTATAACAACATGAGGGATCCCTTAAGGGAGTACATTTGTGTGTATTCAGCAGTGTATTCATTCAATGAATCTGACTGGTTATGTTGAACTGTAGTTTGACCGTGATTTTCATTTTAAATTTGGGTTATTTGAGGGGATACCATAAGCAGAAACTAAAAGAATGAATATGCTCCATATTGGTCTGATATTCATATTTTCTTTTCATTTCCTCATATTTTCATTTCAAATTGAAACTCATGTGATCCTTGTCTTTCTTTTGTTATTTAGCTGTAGCAGACTGCCAGGTATGTACCATTTCTACAAACTATTTCCTGCATTTTGATTTGTTATTCTTCATGTGCCCAACCATCAAAATCACCCAAAGGCCACAAAAAACACACCAATCATACCAAATTTAAGTGTTTAAATGATTTTAGTAAGGCGTTTGATTCGGTTGTGCATAATATCTTATTAGAAAAATTAAATGACATTGGCCTGTCCCAACATAGTATAAATTGGTTTGCCTCTTATCTAAATGGGAGGTTGCAAAAGGTGAAGTTGGGTGATAACCTTTCCTCTGAAAAATCAATTAATTATGGAGTACCTCAGGGCTCAATTTTGGGCCCGATCATGTTTTTAATATATGCAAATGACCTCAAGCATCTTAATATGAACTGTAAAATTATTCAATACGCGGATGATACCGTTTTGTACTTATCCGGTAACAATCCTGACGAATGTGTTAATAAGATTAATAGTGACTTGTCTGTATTTTATAATTGGAGTATATGTAACAAACTGCTTGTTAACATTAATAAGACTAAGGTTATGCTGTTTGGCCCACCCCCTTTATTGAAGGACCTTAGACCTATTATATCACTTAATGCTGAGACTTTGGTTATAGTTGACCGTTACGACTATTTAGGTATTACCATCGATCAAAATTTATCTATGAAAAACCAATATGACAGTCTGACCCGTCAGCTCAACAGCAAAATCTTTATTTTTCGCAAAATCCGTTGTAACTTGACCAAAGATGCGGCTCTAATTATAGCCAAATCTAAATTGTTATCGATTTTTGATTACTCTCTTTTCTGTCTGACTCCTTTGAATCAATCTTTATTATCAAAATTACAAAAGATTCAGAATAGAATCCTGCGTATCGCCCTTAACTGTGACTTTTATACCCCCAATGTAGAACTTCTTCGAATTAGTAAAACAATGAGTATTAATAACAGATTATCTTTTAATCTTGCCAAGATTGCACATAGGGAGGTTTACATGAATGGCAAAGGTTCTATCCCTCCGAGGCACACTAGGCAAGCTGCTGCACCTACCATGATTAGTTTTATTCCTCGTTCTGGGAAAGACTCTAAGTGTGTATTTAACTCTCTTGTCAGTACCTGGAATAGACTACCTGCTAATATTAGATTAATTGGTGACCCGTTGAACTTTAAAGTAAACTTGAAACGATACTATTTTGGTCTCCAGGCCCCTAACCATGGGGCAGGGGATCAGCGGCCTATGCCGTAATCCCTACCCCTTCTTGTGTGAGCTATAAATAATTCTGTGACACCTTTAATTCTGTGTACTATGTGTAGACCCTGTTTGTATACTACTTGAACGGTGGACATGGTCTGTTGGTCCCACCCTCACTGTGTTATATTGTATTGCTGTCTTGTTCTATTTTGGCCCTTATGTTGGTCTTCTCCGTATATGATGTTAGTTCAGTACTTGTTTACTTAATTGTAACCTACGTCGCTATCTATTTTTGTATGTATATACTGTAACTCTTGGTAAATATTATTTGTATAGCGTCGCTCTTTATGTAATGGTACTTATTATATACCTAATTTCAGGAAAAACCTGACACCCTCTCACATCCCTTTGATTGGTAATATTTGTAAATGTTTTAATAGACCGTATTTTTACCTCATTTTCTCCATCTCATTATCATCATCATAATTTGTAATGTAAATGCTTGTGACATAATGTCTAACTCTATATTATCCTAGCCAGTTTGTTAAACTTTTCTTCCGTCCACACCTCTATGTACTTTTTTTAAAGACAATATTCTCAGGGTACAACGAAAATCACCTACGGGTGAGATTGCTGTAAACTTGATAACCTCCTGATAAAATAAATTTGTTCAAAAAAAAAAATGTTAGGGTATTCCAAGATAGGTATATTATGAAGCTGAATTACCCTGTCAACTTATTAGGAGACGATGAGGAAAATGAGGGAAGGAGGAAATACAAATCTTGCCTTATATTCAGTAATTCATATTTGATGTGAACTACAACTTTATTTGAATAATGTTTAACCCATTAGGATACAGGATGTCCCAATGTGGATGAAGAGTGTAGAGTTGTCCCGTGTTTCAAAGTGCCCTGTCCATGGCTCTGTCTACCAAAACGTAAGTCACAATGTCTCGCTATATATTTGTATTAATTGTTCTGACTGGTCTTAAGTCTATAACTACCATAAGCAGAGACAAAAAGGATTAATATCCTCCATATTGGTCATCACTTTTTTCATTAGCCAATGCCTTGAGTGGTTGTTGTTTGTGGATCCTTTAATGTATATATGTAGTTATCTTATAAGTTGAATCAGTCATGGATTATGATCGATGAATTATCATTATGATAGGTTGTGCAATAAACTTGGATTGAAATCAATGAAATGCGATTCTTAGAAGATTGTCTGAAATAGAATGCAAGTCTGGAATATTCATATTTTCATTTCATTTCCTCATATTTTCATTTCAAATTAAAACTCATGTGATCCTTGTCTTTCTTTTCTTATTTAGCTGTAGCAGATTGCCGTGTACGTATTTTCTGCATTTTGATTTGTTATTCTTAATGTGCCCAACCATCAAAATCATCCAAAGGCCACAAAAAAAACACAAAAAATCAAAACCAAATGAAATTCCAAACGCCAACATTCCAAACTTATAATTTAATCTAGGTTAAGAGAAGTTTATGCCCCTTGGCCATAGTATTAGTGAGACACAGGATTGGGCGGAAGAACATGGTCATTCCAACTTAAGTATAACACCTGTGAGCCCATATCATGGTAACTACTATGAATTTATACATGGCTATTTGTAAACATGATTGTATTTGTTGTATGCTGTATAAATACCTAATTCTTAAAAAATCAAAGAATCATGGTCCTAATTATTTATTTTTGTCTTCACCAGAATCAAACTATTTTCAATATGGCTCCCTTTCATCTTCTTGAAATTAGATAATCTTTGATGGAATTGTAAATGTTTGGGTACTGCATTCAAGATGTATATTAAGAGACTATATTGCCATGTCAACCTGTCTTACCCCAAATTAAAACCATAAGGCAGGAAAATACAGGTATAATCAAAATTAGGAGAAGATGGTGTAAATACAAACCTTGCCTTATATTCAATAATTCACATTTGGCATGGACTGCAACTTTAACTGAATAATGTTTAACCCATTAGGATACAGGATGTGCCAATGTGAATGAAGTGTGTAGAGTTGTCTATTGTATCACCACCCCCTGTCCATGGCTATGTGCACCAAAACGTAAGTCACAGTCTCCCACTACTTGTTTTTAGTCATTGTCTTCACTGGTCTTGGGGTCATAAACACCATAGGCAGAGACTATATTTATTAGAAGCCTATGTGTTAGTAATTCTTTATTAGAGATTGACATGAGTGATTTTTTTCATTAATTCATTGGTATATATTATCATTATACAAGGTTATCTATTAAAGTTGCACTCTCAGTCAACATCAGTCAAAACATGAAAATTTTCTTTTTTTTGTGAAACAAAACACATGAATCTAAAAAATTATGTTTGGACAACTATATTTTGATATGTAGGCTAGTCTCCACAACCCCCAATAACTTGTCTGACAGGCAGATTGCCATGTGGCAGTCGAGTGAGGTACTATTTTCTACATGTTTCACAGAATGCATACAAAATGGCAGAAAACTGAAATAATTTGTTTTATTTTGGATTTATTTATATTTTTTTCAGCAACCCCCACCCCACCACCATTGAAGTGTCCATTTGGAGTGGCCCCAGCCCTGTGTTATGAGGAGTATGGCATATACAGCAAGTGTCCTCCATACCATTACTGCAACCCCAACCCTCGGGATCGCAGCCGTGGAGCCTGCTGTCCAGAACGAGATGGTGAGACATTACAAAATTATAATTATAATATAGCAAGCCTCCCACCCCCGATACAAAAATGACCCTGACCTTCGTCACATGTCCCTCAGCGAAGAAATGCACCCGTTCTGAACCAACATCATCAGGTAGATTTTATGTAAACTGGTTTACACATTTTTTTAATATAACCCCCGATCATTTTCATCGTTTTTCAAAGTTGTTTTTTTTTGAAGATTTTATTTCACCTGGGAGATATCATTTCCCGGACAAACAAGGTTGTTCTAACGTACCCAGGTTCAAATTAGGAATTACTTACATATTGATGAAGGGCACCCATAGCAGGTAACATCATCCTAATACTGTGTAGTAGACCATAACATATTCATATATATGAGCAATTCCACCAAAAATGCCACACTTGGCCATCCAGGGCTGAAATTTCACAATTTTTAAAAAAATTACTTCCATTGATTTTTTATCCATACAAACATATTATTTCAGAGTAATTATCGACCCTCTAGCCCATTAAGCACATAAAACCCATTATATCTAGAATATTTATAAGTTTTTCACAGAAAATACTCACTGCATTTTTTAGGAAAACCTGCATTTTTTATTGGTGGCATTTTCTTGGCCTCACAATTAGGAAAACCAAAAAAAACATTGTAGGATACTTCCCCCTAGGTGACTTTTTGCCCCAGGATCCGAAAATACCAACGAAAATAATCTCAGTTAATTATTTTAGCCTCTGGAGGGCACTTTTGGTGAAATTGCTCATATATGTCCCATCAATATGAATATGAATTCAGCCTGTATTTGTCATAATTATTATTTCAGGACATCCAATAAGTATGCCGAAATATTGATTCCAAATATGAAGGTATAACAATATGTTGATTGTTTTCCTCCTGTTTCTGCCAATTCAATTTGATCTTTGCCTGGAAAGCTGTTTCAGGCTTATCCAATTACATGTTGAGAGTAATTATGCACAGCATCATGTAGATTTATCCGCTAATACTTACAATAAATCAACTTTTGTTAGAGTATCCACCAAAATGTAAAGTGAGAAAAGCGCACAGACTTGGGGATGGATGCACGGGGCAGGGCCAGGGGAGCGGGAGGAGTGTACGCAGAGACTGTGACTGGTAGCTGGGGTGGCCTGCCCCACCGCTCTCTGTGCCTGGGCCTCCTGCCCCGCTCCCTGTCTGTGTGCAGGGGGTCTGGGAAGCACACACAACTAAACAGACCTTATAGTAGAGCTACGCTCAGAGTAGGTGCCCGCATTCCAGCCTCCACTGGCCAGTAGTGACCTGCGCATTGAGATTATCTGAGGACTTCCGGTCACCTCAGCCATAATTTGTAAAGTCAGCTATTGTGGTCTTGTCCCTTCATCTGGAGGGTCTAGAAGTGGTTCTGCTGTATCAATGTGACTGTAGGAGTATGGGGATCAGCGTCCTTCTCCAGATCTATGAAGTCCTGGTTGGGCCTGCCCCCTGGGGGACTGCAGTGGTGCTGCCTGGCTGCACTCACTGGTACTACATAGTTGTCCAGGTCATGGGATTGCACAGCAAAGTTGCATGTGATGAATTGCTGTTATATCCACACTACATTATGTAGGGTCAATTACTAGGGAAATAGTGAAATATGCTCCTGAAACATGAGTAGATTATTTAATTCACCACCTTGAAATTTAGTACACATATATATATATATATATTCATTTTACTCACTAGGAAATGGAAAATGGAAAAGTTAAGACCATCAGTACCTATGGAACATAATATTAAAAACATAATTTGTTGCGACTTGTGACTCATTTTCCTGTAACATCACATATTACTTACAGACTAGAAAGTAGTCAATAACTTGAAAAATCTCTAACATTTCTTAAAATGTTTTGACATATAGTAACAACAGTAGCCCCACCACCAATGAAGTGTCCATATGGAAGACCTGGAGGGAAGTGTTACAAGCAGTACAATGGTTACTCCAATTGTCCCCCGGGCCACTACTGTAACATCCACCCACAGTATGATGATTGGGGATTCTGCTGTCCTGCCCGAGATTGTGAGTTATACTTTATCATGCAGGGGGATTCCTCACATCCTTCATCATTTATTGACATCATCATTTATTGAGGAAAGATGTTGTTTTCAATCTTGAAAGCTGCATTTCTGTTTTGATTTTTGTATTCTTCATTCTGGTGTACATTGATGAAAGAGTTTTTCTATATTTTGTTCTGTTCTGCTAACTCTTTAAGGGCGGGGCTTGCATAGAGGCAAGCCTATGGATGGCAAATGAAAATAGACTGTTTGAACACATTATTTCAATCAAATTTCTTTATGCGGGCAAAACATACATAAATGAAACAAAAATAAGTTAATCTAGATCACACCACACAATACTTACAATGTTTTGTTTGCTCCCTGTACAGTGGCGTGTCCTAAAGGAATGCACTGTGTCCAGCCATCGCCCTATGTACCCTCAGGCTACTACAGAGATACAAAGCCCTCCTATGACTATAAGCAGTGTAGGCAGGATATGCCCTGTGATGACCACTTCCCTCCCAGGTACTTCTGCTGTCCTGGCAAAGGTATGTACAGTGTGACCTTATGTCTGAGTTAATCACCAACCGATCACTCAATTTGGGGATCCTGTATCCCAAGTTTAAATAAAAATAAAACAAAAAAAATATAGACACTCTCTTTCCTCTACTGCAACATTCTCTTACTATATTACACCCTTCCCATTATCTGCACTAGTAGTTTTGCTTCCTCATTCATGGTCTTGCGTTCTCTTTTTCCTCACTCCTTCACTGTCTTGCTCCTCTCTTGCTCACTGTCTCACTCACTTTCTCACTTGCTCACTCATTCATTCATTCATTCATTCACTCTCTCTCACTCACTCTCTTACTCACATTCTAGCTCACTTTCTGTCTTGCTCACTTTCTCATTCACACACTCACTCTCTCACTCACTCCCTCACTCACCTTCTCTCATGCTCACATTTATTCACTCACTCAGTCACTCACTGTCTAACTGTCTACTCACCTTCTCTCTTGCTCACTTTCTGTCTTGCTAACTCAGTTAATCCTTAACTCCTGCTCACTCTACATTCACCCACTCATTCAGTCTCTCTAATGCTCACTCCTAAAGGAGAAATTACTGACATTGAGGAGCTGATGGTGCACTTTCTGGTGTATAGTCCTGGGGCAAAGCCAACTGATCATACACAAACAGTACACCAGAACGCCCGCAATGGGGTTTATTAATCTGTTTAATTTCTGTCAATCGTTCTAATGGCCCCTTTCTCTCACACTCATTCCATCACCCTCTCCTCCAATACATCTATTAAGAAACTCGGTGTCTGTCAGTGGGGTGGGGGCTAGGGCTATTAATGCTGGAAAAGTGAAGTTGGACTTTTATATATTTTAAAGACATGAATTACCAGATCACCAAACCACCAGATCTTGTAAAAAAACAAACCTATTAGACATGTTAGACACATTCATTCTAATTTGCATACAATTTTCTCATGATGATTTTAATTACATTAATCATCTAAAAGTCTAATAATATTAATATATGTGTGTATTATATTGTTCCTCTTTTTCCAGGGGCTGCGACTGGACTCAAGGCATCAGCAATGATTACAGCGACATTGTTGATTGTTTTATCCTACATATTGCCTTAAATCGAATTCACTCTTCAATTGTGATCATAATTAGAAGTTTATTTATTGTATCATCATTAATCTTAGTGTTACAGTGTGGACAATATAAACCTTATTTAATAAATACTGATTTGATCTACTTCATTATGCATGAAACATTAAAAAAGGGATTTCTATATTGACCTTTCATGAATTTCATGAATCTATAATAAAAGCACAAGAATGATATTAAAAATGATGAAGAACAAGAACAAGAAATGTACTTAATGAAGGACACAATAAAACCTTGTACTATGTACTTGTATATATTGAAACTTTATTTTTCCATTTTTTTCCCATCTGAAGCAGGATCGTATGATTCACTGTATTGAATGCTTTTTTTTTAAAAATCTAAGTAAGCTAGGTGGGGGTTTATTTCCTATTCAATTATGATGTATAGGAAATGCAAAATTGGTTTGTTAGTTTACTTAATTGTTTATATATATATATATCGTATTTTTTATTCTGATTCCATCAATAATTATACAGTTACATTTACTTCGTTCGAAAGCTGGATTATAGCCTCTGCTAATGCAGTTCTTCCTGGTGTGGCCAGACTTATTCTGGATACAAGATCGATTTTCCAAATCATATCTGACAATTCAGTTACATTACCTATGACAGTATATTTAGAGAAGTCAATAAATATTTACAGAGAATATAAGAAAGAATGAAAAATAATAGTTGCCAGCAGAAGCCCAAGCTGCTACAGGGGAGTATTTTTAGTACCACTAAACTGTCATGAATCTCCAATGGCTACAAGGTGTTAAGGCCCGTCTCAGCTAATACGACCAAATTTACTATTTTAAGGGCCTAGTCCACTATGTAGATTCTCATTTGATAATCACAGAATGTAGTGTAAAAGAGTCCTCTGCAGTGCAAAATCGCATGAGAATCAGATTAGTGGACCAGGCCCTTATTTATACGCACATACATACATATTCTATATGACAATTCTCAGACACTTCTCTATGTTTGGCCTCTCTATGACATATACATAAATGATAATGAAACCAGAAGAATTATACTTTAATTATTTCAGTCTTGGACTTGTCTACTTCACCTGTAATAATTACCTTATAAATCAATTATATTTATTGTGTGTGTATCATAACTAATTTCCCCCCGTAACATTACATAACAACAGGTAAGCTCTAAGTATGATCAACATACTTTACTTTTGATTCATATCTCAGCATTACTGGTGTAATTCGAAAGGATAAGTTGGTAGTGAGTTTCCTCCCATTTGGACAACATATTGGGTTCCTAGCTATGCAGCCAGTGTTAGGTAGACAAATCTCCCATTATGAATTCTCAAACTGGCAAACCTCTGAAGTATAGGAGTGAGAGTTGACTGGATCAAAGGCTGTTCCGTCCTATTGACCCCTTTAACTCAGTTGTCTAGCTGGCCACTAGAGTGAAACAGAGCACATCGTCCTCCCTGTACCCTACGGTAAAACCACTCAAAATTGCACTCATTCTGCTTTATTATTTACATTGCTACATGGGTTAGATCATTACCAATCCTCTAAAATAACCCACATTCTTGACAGCTTTAAAATGCAGTTTAACATAACAGAACAGATACTTTAAATCAATGCGATACCAAATATACTCAGATGATCCCGGTATTCCTAATTTTTCAGCCTAATTTAGCAGAAGTTCCAAAATGTATAAAGCTGCCAATTGTACATTTTCTGAAAATCTAAACCTCATAATCTATAGTATTTTTATGTTAAAAGTTTAACTAAACATTACGCAAGGTTACACTATTCTCAGCTGGAGGAGAATGTACATCATCGATTAAAATATGTATATCAAGCAGGGTTTCGGTATTACTTTAAAATAAAGATTACAGATTGCTGTAAAAACGTTCACCCAGCATTGTGCTTAATCAAGACAGTGTTTTTATTATAAATTAATTCTCCAATATAAACAACCACACCTAGCTTAGACATTTAGAAAAATAGCCTTCAACATTCTATTTGGCCTACTAGATTTAGAACAAAATTCCTTCTCCAATTTCAAAGCCGATTCTCATGTGATTCTCATGTGCCTCCTTGTTGTACATCTGCCTGCGTCGGTCAAAACACTTTATAGACTTCTCGTTCTCTTTTCCGACCCGTCTCAAAGTCATTTGACCAAAATTTTGGAAGATTTTGTTCAATTGTTTCTGTTAGAAGATCTTCTAAAGCATCCTCATGCATTTCCTCATTTGGAGGACCCACGTGAATCCTTTCATGTGACGACTTCACTTATTATCGCTCTCTTGATACTCTCTCTTAATACATGTATGAACATACCAGCAGCAGATTATTGATGAATCCAGTCCAATAAAACATAATTTTGGTAAGATTTGTTTTGTCATAATAGCCAAGAATGTAGCTTTAAAGCAAAACTATTATTATAAATCACTTAATTGAACTTATGGTTATTGAACCATTTTTAAGGAGTAAGGTCAATCTAATTTTTATAAAACACTTTGTATTTGATTATCATTTTCTTTTCAATTAACTTACTTCTTTTAGAATCTAACTTTTCTGAAGTACTTTTATATGATGGTTAAGTTCTAATGGTTATAGTACCTTATTGTATTTCCTTATTTTCTCTAACGTCTTTATAACAATCACTGTTAAATGTAGGGTTGATTTAAAATAAATGACTGATCAAACTATTAGGCTAGCCTAATGTAATGTTTTACATTCAAATGAGTTGCAAATAGATTTGAAGTGGATTCCAATGATTCTAATAAGAATTTCTATATTTGGTCATGCACGGACAAAATGTTCGCAATATATGGGTCAGATTTTCAGAAAATGTACAATTCAACTTCGCCAATCTTCTCAAATAACCCGAATTTCAGATAAAAATAAAGTACAAAATACAATTCAACCTAACCAAACAGATTGCTAGAATCAATGCAATGCCAAATATACTCGAATGTACCTAGTATTGGCCAAATTGCAGCCTAATTTAGCCTAATTTACTCAATGTGTATAGCTGCCAATTGTACATTTTCTGAAAATCTGTCCCATATATCTTCAATCTTCGATTCACCGTGTTACAATTTGGTACATGAATCAATGCTAATGATAGTGGATAACACCCCAGATATGAAAATATGATAAGCAAGGAACCATGTGAAAGAGAAGCATTTGAAAATATCATTTGTCTCTGACTTGTGACTCATTTATTCTAACTTCATTTATGTCTTCATTCATCTAGTAAGGAATAATTCCTGTGAAGTTTGATGAAAAAGATCAGTGGACACTCTTTCATTGAGCACCTGCATATACCATATACTTAAGAATAATACATGTAAAACAATACAGATGCCATGCTCCTCGTTTGGTTGAGTGAATTTTGCTTACATTTGCCAACCTTTGCCTGCTGTTGTTTTTACAGATAGAGGTTTTACTGTCCTTCATAGACCAGGAATGTGTATCTCTAACCCACTTATAACTGAGTGCTAATTTCTGCACGGACCATAGCTGTAGAATCTTATATACAACTTAGTACATGTACACCTGGATTTACTCAAAAACCTGTGGTATGCTTTCCATTTTAATATATATTTAGATCAAAAGGTGGAGGAATATTGTTAAAACATTTATAATACAAACATGGTATACTGTTTATTGTGATACATGCACAGGAGTACTGGAGAAAAAGAATATGGAGCATGTATTATGCAATATAAATACTTGCGGGTAAGGTTTTGCCTGTTCTTAAAACATCCAGTGAGATGTCCTGATTGTTTAATAGTTTCGGACAAGTAATTATTTCAATAATTATAAATATTGTTATCACCATTGGCTGGCTAAAATGGGTAGCAAAAGTAAATGCATGCATACCTATTGGAAACGTGTACATAATAGTATTAACGTTTTGATATTTTATACCCAATTGTTACTATATTTATGTGTATGATTGATGTCCTACTATCACACATTGTATGAGAGTGGAGAGTGTACGTACAAGGCACAGAGTGTACGGGATCTTATAGGGTGCGGAGATGACAACCCCATTGGGCACTTGTGCATGACTCCTTGTGGGTGAAATTGCCTGGATATGTATACTTTGCTTTCACCAATATTCTCAAATATCTCAATTGCATGACAAATATGAGCTTCAAAATACAGTTCAGCTTAATCAAACGCACATCTTTTTCAAATCAACTCAATACTAAATATACCCATATATAGGCTAGTATTTAAGATTTTTATGGATAATTTAGACATATTTCCTAAATGTTTCTGATGACTGTTATGTCGGAGATGTAGGAATTGTTGATTGTGTGTGTGTTGGGGGGGGGGGGGGGAGGAGTGGTGGTGGGGGGGGGGGGGGCATGTCTATGTCATCAAGCTAGGTATGTCGTTGGGGGCATGTTTATTATTTGTTCAGGTTTATATTGAACAATGCACACTCTAATAATGTATATGTGAATAATTGTATTACTTCATAAAATGATCTATGTCTTATGAGTAATATATTATGAGTCTAATAGATATATTCTAAAGTGTGAAACTTGAGATTGTTGTAATATGTTCAACTTTGAATGTCCTCTTATAATCAATGGATGACCTGCCAAGACATCTCGTATTCATCCATTCAGACTGAGCATACATAGCTTTAGCCATGTTTCATTCCAAGACAATGTAATAAATGGGACAATAGTGAAGGGTATATGGGTCAGATTTTCAGAAAATGTATAATTCACTTTCACCAATCCTCTCAAATAACCCAAATTTCAGACGAAAATTAAGTTCAAAAAGCAGTTCAACCTAACCAAACTGATTGCTAGAATCAATGCAATGCCGAATATACTCGAATTTACCTAGTATTGACCAAATTGCAGCCTAATTTGGCAGAATTTAGTAAATGTGTACAGCTGCCAATTGTACATTTTCTGAAAATCTGACCCATATGTTCAAATGTTGAAATGGGGAAACAAATTGCCGTTTGTACTAAACCTTTCTAGCTCATCTCTTTTTCATCTCTTCGTGTACTTTTTTTAACATGTAAACTGTTGACCATATCCTTATCTTGATTAGCTGTAAACTGGTTGGTTAGCAAGTAAGCAAGGAAATATTATTAAATGGGTCTGAGTTAATAATTAATGTAATATAGATATATTTGGTCCCATGCATTGAATGATGAATTAATTCATGGACCAACCTGCAATTTAGACAGTCAATAGTGCAAGCTGTAGGTTATCAAGTATTCAGGAAAAAAAATGGAAGGATATATATGACTTCTAGACATCAAAATCATAAATTGATAAGTGCTTTTATTTCTGTACAGATTCAACTGAGGAGAGATGGGAGGAAACTTTCCTTCAGCTCTAGGCCTCCTAGTGGCAGTTCTGGCAACTACCTACAGGGGTACAGGAGCCTCACTGCCGACAGATCCGACAGACCCAGCCCGATTTGGTAATATTTTATTTCATTTTTCACATTCTTCTCCATTCTCTTACACACTTTCTTCTTCATTTTCCTGCCTCCGTTGTCAATTGACCATTTACAACGAGTGGCAGGAAAATGAGTCACAAGTTGTAGGAATGTTCTCCTTTAGTTTTATTTAATGTTGTATGAAAGCATAAAAGCTATTGAAAACATGTTAAATTCAGAACGGGATATTTGATAATGATCTCATGTCAATAGTCATGTGTTACCCTTCATGTATTTTTTATAGACTATTTACACAAGCAATGATTTTGGTAAAAAGATTATTGCAATTGTTGCTAAATAATTGTATGTCAGATTTGAACTAAATCCATCCCAGCATACTCTGTAATAGACATGTGCAGTGACACATACACAATACCATCCCCTATCGTGAGGTTCTATCATAATATCTTTAAAGAGATGTGTTGTGGATAATTAACAAAAATGCTCAATATATCCAAAAGTATTCCATATGTGATGTGTTTCAGGAAAATGAGTCATAAGTCGCAAAATTGATATTTTTCAAAGCGTTTTTTTCACAAGATCACATTATTGGAATCTTCTGATTTTTAGAGAGTGTGTCACTTGTAGTTATGTCAATTGATGTATCAAATTTCAAGACAACCTATGTAATATATCCTTTCGTTTTAAATGTCCTCATATGGACTACATTTATTTACTTTACTGTTTAATGAGCCCCAGAAATATTGGAAACTTTTTTATTCAAAAAGGAAAATATCAAACTTAAAATCTAGAAATACTTATTATTTTATTAGACTGTTTACTATCATTGGAATCGGCTTGATCTCGTGGTTTCAAATATAATGGTATCTCAAAATCTATTTTTTGCGACTTATGACTCATTTTCCTGGAACACATCACATATGTATTCAGTGTTGTTTAGAAAAATGTTTGTACCTGTACCTAAGGTTTGTCATATATTTGTGTGTTTGTCTAAATCTTGTGATTTTACATTTATTGACGTGCTAACCCATATATATATATATATATATCAAAGCTGCAGTTGAAAATTATACTCATATTTAAATTTTCTTATTGCCATTTAAAATATTTAATTTTAACATATGAAATATTTTTTTCTTTTTTTACAAATCCTTCATTCAATGTATCCTTGAAGGCAACTACAATGCTACAATGCGAAATATGATGTTTAGATATACGTCATCAATAAAATTATATAATTTGCACAAGTCGTCTGTCAGTATGTTGTACTCTAACTTAGAAAATGTTACCTTCTTGGTTGATATTAACAATCTCACTTATACAATATTGTTTATTGCAGGTAAACCTTGCAACATGGTGGTAAGCCTAGCACATTACTTTTTACATTAAATTTTGTTATAATTTAAAGAGACAAATTCAATAGATCTTTGTTGGTTTCAACTAAATTGTGTACTTGAGATGTCACCATGGTTAGATTTGTGCAAAACGTTTTTGTTTTGTTTACGATAAGGTCTCATCATGAATTACTACAAAGCATTAACCCTAATCTGTAGATTATACATGACATCTCACATTATAACTTATATACATTATATCACATTCTTAGTTCTCTCTATCAGTTCCATTCTATTCTGCCACAACAACCAATAATTTCTCAGCTGACAAGGACATATTCTTAGTCTAGTACTTGTCTTTTGACTGTTTTATTTTTTTTACAACACATCTTTTATTTACTTTTATTCTCTCTCTTTCTTCTCCCTCTGGTCTCCTGGTCTTCTTCTTTCTATCCCCATGTTCCTTGTTCTCTTGCTTTTTTCGTGTCTGTTCATTCTTTTACACACTATGTATCATCTCTCCAGCTTCATTATGTTGTCTTGTATCTGCTCTTAGATGCGATTTGATCAGATTCTGGGAGATTTTTCTTGTCTAGACCATGTTTGTATTGACGGAAGTACCTGAAGTGTGGTCTATAGAACAGCAGTGTTTAATCTCCATAGAGGGTGGCGCTACCTTTAGTAGGCCTACTTGTTAGCGTTAACTGGGTAAACTTCCGGTTCAATGTAGGAGCACTCAATACCTGTTTCGCAAGGCATATTTGATGAAATTTAGACAAAAAAAGTTTGGTAAACCTTCTATTTTGGTATTGATAAGTTGATCTGATCACATCGCGTCTAAAAGCACTTTTACCCTTGGTTTTGTGGTTTGTTGTGGTCTGTGTGGTCATGGACACTCGAGGGTTTGCCCAAGAGTGTCCATGACCACACAGACCACAACAAACCACCAAACCAAGGGGTAATAATGCTATAATATCTCCCTCTATCTTCTCATATTTCACTCAAGCCGGTCCTCTCTTCATATGTAACTGTAGTTGGTCCATTTTGGTTTGAGACATCTTGCCAGCTGCCAGCCTCGATGGTCACTATCACAGTCACAGATAAGTGGGCCCAGAAACACTGACCACTGTGGAGGACATACACTGACCACTGTGGAGGACTAATTAGTCTACTTTAGTCTACTAATTAGTCTATTAGTCAGGGCCTTCCCGACGGTCACACTTGTACAGTAAGTGACCCTAAACCTGGTGCACAGTCTACTATTGAGCCTACAGCCAGCACTCTCCCCAAGGATGGGGGGGGGGGGGGCACGGATTAGATCCCTACTGAGTATGGGATTTGAAACCATAACCTCCCAACCTAGAATCCCGCACTCTACCACCTGAGGTACGGAGGCCGGTTCTTTTGACTGTTGTTTTTGGACACAGTCAGGATGAAGGGATGTTGATTCTCCATCAGAAAAAATTGTTTGCCAACTGAGAAAGCAAAATATTCATCAAAATCTCACAACTTCAACCAAGCCAAGTTAATCTGATTTTTCGAAATCAGCCGTTCAGTCTGATAACTAATTCTAAATATGTCGCCATTCTTTATTAATGTATAGGATACAGATTAGCTGACGATCTGTAGTGAACCCCAGACTCACAAGGGACAAGACTAGGCACAAAAGGATCATGTCACCATCTGTCGGAACTGGCTAGGACTGAGAATGGAAGCTTCCAGGTCTAGCATGGATGCCTGTTATCCCCCCATGGTGACCTGTGGTGGTGTGGTGGTTGACGTTAACAATATATCAATATAGTCAATCTGAATGAACTGACATATATTAGATACATGCTGTATTAGGTTTAACCATGGCCCTCAACCTATACAATTTAATTTATCTATTTGACTTGTGAGTAAAGGTAAATGAGAGTCAGTTTTGTCAATTATGAACCTTTTTAAGCATTCATAACACTTTGGGTAGACCTTGAAGGGACTGCTGCTCACTGGTTAGTGCATAATCCCAGGGCAAGGAAATGTGGAACTTATCATTTCTGTCTCTGCCTAAGGCTGTTATAGCTCCAAGACTGTTCAAGCAGAGATCAAAAGTAACTGCACTGACATTTTAATATTACAGGCTGGTTGCGGGCACAATGAGTATGACTGTGTGTGGGATGATCTGAACTGTCCTGATTCTGCTCCATACTGCACTGTCTGCACCAAAAGTAAGATCTCTATCTATTATTGAGTATTGAATGAGTTATTATTTGGTTCTGATTTAAAACATCTCATTTATAAACATAGTACACTTATACATTTCTTAATTTGTAAATATTTATGTCAGTTACTCCAGAAAAATCCTGTATAGAAATAATAGTGAAAAGATATACCCCAGATTCAATATTTTAATATTAGCCAGTATATGATCATATATATGCCCTGATTGTGTGTTTGTGTAGATGTTAAATATTGTACTTGGGACTTTCTATTAATGTGGTCTGATCAAGCCAACTCATCTAAGGGCACCACTGGTCTATTGTATTTATTGTTATCATCATAACTATAAAAGCTGTCATAATACTTCACTGCATTAGTATAATACCTCTGGGAAAGCTCACCCCAATAGACAGAAACATTGAGTAACAAAGAAAGCTAAAAACAACTTGATTTTCTCTATTTAAAATGCTATTGGAAACCAAAATCATCACTGACCCTTGAATGTATTTCCCACCTCTTTGCAGATGCCTGCAGGGTAAGGTAATCTTTAGAACTCATGTATTTGTTAGAATGTCACTAACAATATAGATAAAATTATTTCAAGTGAAAGTCTTATTCAATCTTTTTTCTTAAAAGAAATTTGATTTGACAAAAAGTTTCATCTTGCCAAGCACAGCAATAATATGTATTTAAGTTGTACAACATTTAACAGCATACATTTAAGTTCTTAGTACACAGAATTTCTTAATTCCTGGCAACATTACATACTGGCTTCATATGTAGTTTGATTTCACAAATCCTTGTTATGTACACTCTAATTAATATTTGTGAATAGCTATTCAGTGTTTTAGTCCCTTCTAGTTATCTTACAACTTTTCTTTTTTTGTTGTTAGAGCACCATAATGTAAGTATGACATTGACATGGCTTTAAGCATTTGCTTTTATGGCAGGTCATTTGTGCCCCCGAGCGACCTACTCACAAAAACCTAATACATTGCTGCACCCTAGTTAGCTACCTAGCCCTACTACGTTGATGCCCCCTATAATCTCTATCATATCAATATATCAATTTTAATATTAACTTTTAATAATTCTTCCTTTTATCATAAAGACTTTATTTTTTCTTTAAATTTTGATTGATTATTTTCTATTTACTGCTAACGGTATTATTTTATTCAACCATTTATCTATAGAAATTAAATTTATTTTAGTGTTATGTTCTCTGAGGGTTGTTGCACAAGGCCTGTTTGTTACATATTTGTGGATGATTGTAGCTTTTCTGTTGCTTTTAAAATTCATAGAAATCCCTGCTCGTTCTTAGCCCTGAGCGGAAGAACCTGTCGCACAACCAACTTATAGGTGCTCCTTTGTTAGGACATTGGGACAAACTTTTAAACATTTATTTATTGTGCACAGAGGGTTAATCATGGCTATTGCTACTCGTTTGTGGGCTGCAATGAGGACGGAATCATGATCGTTTGTTTGATTCCCTCTGTCCTCGGTTTGCATCATCAAAGCAGTTAATAATTATCCGAACTCATAATATTCCAGAGCCATTGACTGTCTTCCCACTCATCAGTGTTTGGCTAAGCGTCCATCACAATGCTTTAACACTGATGGTACAATCAATGACTTCTGCCAACAATGCATACCAGGTAATTTATTTTAATTCTTTATTTAGGTCATTCTTTTATTTTTTTGTGAAATGTGTACAAATTGTCAGACTGTCTGAAAATGATAATCATTTGTGTTTTCTTCCTACCACCATATTTTAAAATTCACATTTAGCACATGACGAAGATTATTGAAAAATTTCTTTTATCTAGAATTTACATTCTCAGCTTGTTTTAACCTAAAAAAGGTGTAATAGGTGTGGGTGGTTGGGTTTTAAAGATAACGTGAAGGTGGGGAGGTTTGAACAGAAGAGATATAAGCTAGGATCGATGGCATTATTGAAATGTATCTACTCTTCTTGGGGAGTAGAGTAATGATAATCATGGTAGAGCTCAATGATAAAAGTAAAGGAGTCAAATAACATGAGTGACTCAAAGTAGCTGCTATCTAAGACTGTTTAATGATAATAATACACCTAAACGTATTACGGAATGTAATCCTTATGGAAAATAAAAATAATCAAAGATCAATTGTAGGGTCTAATAATGAAATAGCCAATAAGCCTGGCTATTTTGGCCTTTATACAATGATGATGTTGCCATAAGTTAGGCATACAGTAGATAGTTAATAAATATCTCATTGTTACTCTCTATAATTAAACTTAACAGCTGCCACAGGGAAATGTATTCATTAGTTAGCACTCAATTGTAATTGTACATGCACAATAGAGGCTACTCCAGGCAGAATAGCGTGATTCACCCTGCGAGCACTGGTCTTGAGAAATAGTTACGTCCTACTGTATAAATATGTAAAAAATATTATAATAAAAATAGAAACATTTTTTAAAAATAAATTGTCTTGAAAAAGTAGTCTCTGGCAATGAGTTTTAGAGGCCAACGCATCAGCTTGGGAGCTGGAAGCTCCTATGGGCTCAATATTGTGGACGTCTAAGACGTCCTAAGAGTTATTGCTACCAAATATTTATCTATAGTGCCAACACATTCCAATCATGACTACTAAAGTCTGTTAAACATCTTTTAGAGTTGTGAAGAGGGAATATTTACTTTGGTAATGCTTGGTCACTAAGTCTTATTTCCTGTCCCATGGTTGATAGAAGGGTCTATGACATCTATATGCCCTATTGCTGTATGATCATACATAAAGGCCATAGTTTGGCTTTTGTTTCTTTCAACCCATAGCTGTGATATTATGATCGAGTAACTTTAACGTTCACACTAATCATTCTCTTTTTTATTTCTGCAGCTACATGTCCCGTAAGTATAAAACTATGTCTCTTCCATGTATTATGCATTGTAACATACCACTTTGATGCTATCCTTTCAACTTTTATTCATTAATTTTTTAGGTCCTTTAATATTCTTTATTGTAACATCAAAATTTGATTTTATTCACTGTCAACAGTTTGATAACATAGATCTTTGATATTGTTTATTGTAAAATGTTTGATAACATGGTAGTAAGAATTTTTTATATACTTTATTGTCTTGTTTATCAGCTCATACTCCTACGCGATCTTTGATGTACTTCATTTTCTTACTTAAAAGCTCATACTCTGTGCTCCAGAGCACACATGTGTGGAATTCGCCCCTTGCTCTACATCACCAGGGATCTGCCAGGGACAGTGCCTACATACAGGTTAGTAGCCTTTCACTCACCTTGTCCTGCATATATAGAATAGTTATCTGAGCTCAGTGGTGATTGTTATGTTCCTACAAGTTGAACTCATTCAGTGTCACAAGATAGACAAACTATGGCCTGTTGTCATTTCACTCCCTAAGACTTTCATTTTTTTTAATGGGACAGGTCATATATCTTACTTTGAGTTTTGAATATAATTAAATGTTTTTATTGACCAAGATTAGATATTATACAACATTTTCACTGATTGATTATACTGCTATAATGTTAAAAAGCATACCACAAAAAGAACCATTGTTATGAACATGTTAGCTGGCTAACTAGATAATCATGAAGGGTATTGAATATATTTATATAATTATTATCACAAAATAACATAACTGTTATATATTTAAAGTTCATTTAAATGATGTTAAGAGTTTTAGGTAGTCGCATAGTACAAGAACATTAATTGTGTGCTTCATGAAAAAATAATTGCCAGCATGCATTGCAACATTGTGCACACTATGTTAACATTAATTGATGCTAAATCTTGATGTTCTTTCTATTTTCAGATGACTGCAGGGTAAGTCTTAATGTCGCTCTCCTCTCATAGGCTGGTGAGTGTATCCAAGTTTGGCTTAGAACACCAGACACCATAGGTCATACTTGTTTTAGATTTTAGTATCTTGCAGCTCTTACGCATCCCCCAATGCATTTATAATGCATTTGGGGAAGTACAGTGCTCTAAGCAGCTGGGGCCCTGTAACTGGGGGCACTAGTCAAATCAACAAATATTGTGGTCAAAATGTCATATTTATTTCCTCCCTATAAGCTATAAGCAAGGTTAACTAACAGTTGTCTAAATGAGTGTGCAGTTTGCAAGAGTGAACTTGTTGGACTTGACTGAAAGTAACAGGGTTGCATATACCACTTATTACACCCAGTTCAGTCAGATTCTGGGGTGTATTTTTGTCACAATAGACCATGGCAATCACTTCCGGCAACTTCCAGTAAGGAATGGGGGTTACAGACGTCGAAAGAACTGGTAAATAAAAGTCAGTAAGTGGTAAATAACAGTCAAATCTGACCAAACCGGGTCTAAAAGTAACGCCCCTCGAATTGTCCACCAGGCAACAGACCACTCAGACCATCCAAAACCTCGGGTATTAATGCTATAGTGGTATATGCATGCAACACACAACACACTTCATTGAATAGCGTACTCATTGTCCATTTGACTTAATCAGGTACTAAGCTTTATGACAAATCATGTTCAACAATACTGAGGTAAATTTCTACATAAGATCCAATGCGCCTTTACAAAAACTTCAACAACAGTAAAATCCTATTTAATTGATTATAACAGTGGGCTCCTTTCGTCAATGACGACTGGAGTATTGTGCACTGTTAGGAGAACATGTAAAAAAAAACAGGAAACGTGTGATCCTCCCTTTGCTGGAGATATGCTTCCTGAAAGCGACAAGTCGAAAATAAATGTATCTGAATCTTAATCTTAACACATCCCACTCTAGATCAAATTGAAACTGAGCCATTTCATAACCAGAGGTGTGATCGATTATCACCTGTCATTGTCACATTACATCATGGGAAAATAAACCTGACTCCCTAAATTTGGTATTTCCTCCATTAAAGCTGCATTATCAGCTATTATAACAAAGACAATCTTACCACATTATGACTAACTGGACTGTATTTATCAATATTCTGCTGCTGTTATATGTTTATACATGAATTTGAAGTATAATTGGTCAAGCAAAAACAGTCACTGGTTAATGATAACAAGTGAAGTCCTTATATGAAAGTATTCATGATGGTTCTCCAAAAATGACTAAGGATATTTAGGAGCCCTGTCACAAAAACAACCAGACAGAATCCTCCAAAATTCTGGTCTGTATGAAGAAACTGTAGAAATTATTCTGTTTTTTACCAATGCTAGCTGAGACTGCAGCTGTAAATTAAATCTGTATATATCTATAGGTGAATGGATGTGGTCTAACAGACAGGTGTACAGCTGTACAATGTGTCACTACTCCCTGCCCTTGGCTTTGCATCCCTGGTAGGTAACTTGTTTGTCAGTTTGGATCTTCACTAGTTGTAAAGATCATCTGTTGGGATGGGGTGTTCATCACTTGGGTATTTATTGAGAAGCGTCAGTAAAAAACCTAAAAAACTAAATTAGAGGATTTAAGAGCAATTCTGAGTGGCTACTGTGCTCTGTATGGTTGATGGGTCATATTTAAAAAAAATGCACAATCTACAGTTCTGCACATCTCTGAAAAATGATAAACACATATAGGACAAATTTCCGTGCTAATCGAGCGAGGTGTTACCTGATAGGCAGGTAGATCAAGAGTGGCCTGTGTCGAAGCAGTAAGGTAGGTGTGTCACGTTGATCTGGTCAGTGAT
The DNA here is from genome assembly GCA_942159475.1 of Sthenelais limicola. NCBI lineage: Eukaryota > Metazoa > Annelida > Polychaeta > Phyllodocida > Sigalionidae > Sthenelais > Sthenelais limicola. Next base: position 110,513,699 of record OW804098.1, read on the forward strand.
TGGCTGGCACAGTGATGACGACATAGGAGGATCCTTGGTAGCAAAGGGGGCATGGTCCCTCTTGCAGGGTTAGGCTATGACAATGATGGCAATATAAGCACTGTGGTTGCAGTTACACAGAGTAGGCCTACATTTGTGTGTATTCAAGACTAAAAGGATTAATATCCTCCATGTTGGTCATTACTTTTTTCATTAGGCAATGCCTTGAGTGGTTGTTGGTTGTTGATCCTTTAATGTATATGTAGTTATCTTATAAGTTGAATCAGTCATGGATTATGATCGATGTATTACTATTATGATAGATTGTGCAACAAACTTTGAGCGAAATCAATGAAATGCTATTCTTAGAAGATTGTCTGAAATAGAATACAAGTCTGAAATATTCATATTTTCATTTCATTTCCTCATATTTTCATTTCAAATTGAAACTCATGTGATCTTTGTCTTTCTTTGTTATTTAGCTGTAGCAGACTGCCGGGTATGTTTTATTTTTACAAACTATTTCTGCATTTTGATTTGTTATTCTTAATGTGCCCAACCATCAAAATCACCCAAAGGCCACAAAAAAACACAAAGAAGGTTAAGAATAGTTTATGCCCCATGGCCATAGTATTAGTGAGACACAGCATTGGGCGCAAGAATATACCATCTGTGAGCCCATATCATGGAAACTATGATGATTTTATACATGGCTATTTGTAAACATGATTGTATTTGTTGTATGCTGTATAAATATCTTATTCTTAAAAAATCAAAGAATCATGGTCCTAATTATTTTTTTTGATGTTCACCAGAATCAAATATTTTCAATATGGCTCCTTTTCATCTTCTTGAGATTAGTTCATCTTTGATGGAATTGTAAAGGTTAGGTTACCACATTTAAGAGGTATATCAAGAGGCTAAATTGCCATGTCAACCCGTCTTACCCCAAATTAAAACCATAAGGCAGGAAAATACAGATATAATGAAAATTAGGAGAAGATGGAGTGAATACAAACCTTGCCTTATATTCAGTGATTCACATTTGGCATGGACTGCAACTTTAACTGAATAATGTTTAACCCATTAGGATACAGGATGTGCCAATGTGAACGAAGAGTGTAAAGTTGTCTATTGTATCACCGCCCCCTGTCCATGGCTATGTGCACCAAAACGTAAGTCACAGTCTCCCACTACTTGTTTTTATTCATTGTCTTTACTGGTCTTGGGGTCATAAACACCATAGGCAGAGACTAGAATTATTAGAAGCCTATGTGTTAGTAATTCTTTATTAGAGATTGACATGAGTGATTTTTTTCATTAATTGATTTGTATATATTATCATTATACAAGGTTATCTATTAAAGTTGCACTCTCAGTCAACATCAGTCAAAACATAAAGATTTTCATATGTTGGAGATCTGTTAAATACTTTCCTGGAGTGGCCTAATTTTTTATTTGTCTCCAGTGGCTGGTATCTTGTGGTTGTTATAAACTTCAAGTTCTTGTATAAACCTATAACAACAGCAGTATATCAACAAGTTTGGCTGGTTTTCTCATGGGTGATTTTCTTCATCATTATACCTGAGAATGCAACTTCAACGGAAACAATAGATGATAAACTAACCTTCCAGAAACATGTAAAACAACTAATTAAGATCATATCACATGAAGTTGTCCTCTTTCTTAGAAATTGTCATCTTTTGACTAAGCATTCTGCTCTCATGGTTTTCAAAAGAAAAATCTTGCCCTTTTTGACTACATCTACCATGATTCTCATCTCCCAAATTTAACTAAGCTCCAGAAATTACAGAATAAGGCATTGAGAGGAGTACTATACCCATCACCCCACTCTTGATATACACAGAGACTTGAATGTCCCACTATTGTACTATAGACTGAAATATCATCTACAGCTCTGTGGTTTTTTAAATACAAAAAATAACAAATATAGGGAAAATTCCAAAATACTAGAGCTAATGCTGCCCCACTTTTGAAAGGACACAGATGGGTAAGAACTCAGTCTGGACTAAATTGCCTATCACATGGAATGAACTCCCCGCCTAGATTAAGGAATATTGCAAGAATTGAGACATTCAAGTCTCTACAGTACAAATGGCTGATAGGGACTATAGCATTAATACTTTCCATTAAATAGACCTTGTACAGCCTGGAGCCCACTCTCAGAGCCAGAGGTTAAGCCCTGATGTGAAAATTAGGATTATCTCTTCTATTCCCTGAGCTGTATTCAACAGCACCTGGAGCCCACTCTGATATAGTCAGAGATTAGCCCAGGTTTGAGCATAAACATCGGCCCTGTTATTTACTTGCATTGGCTTCAAACAAAATTGGAAGTATTATACTTATCTACAGGGTCGCACTTTACACTTAACCCCTTAAAATACTGTAATTGCTATATGTATATATGTTTATGCTGGGAAGCTTGAAAATCCTGTGACCATGGGAGGTCTCAACCCAGTGAAAATGAAATCTTTAAAAAAAAGAAAGAAACTAATAGTTTGACTGAAAAGTGTGTAGCAGCTCTTTATAGCCATAATAATGACAAGTATGGAGACATCAGGTCAGTTTAAAAACCTAAAAAATATAAAGAACATCCCCTGAATGTCTGGTCAGCAATAAAACATTCTCAATCAATTTATAAATTAACCATTAAAATCTGCTTTTTAAACCTGAGATCCTCAAGTATGCATTGGTGATCTTGATCTAATTAGAAAATCGGTAACTGTTTTTAAGACATGAATCAAAAAATTTATGTTTGGACAACTATTTTTGATATGTAGGCTAGTCTTCAGGACACCCAGTAATTTGTCTGACAGCTAGATCGCTGTGTGGCAGTCGAGTGAGATACTATTTCCTTCATGTTTCGCAGAATGCATACAAAATGGCGGAAAACTGAAATTATTTCTTTTATTTGATTTATTAATATATTTTTTCTCAGCAACACCACCATTGAAGTGGCGCCTCTGACAGGCAGGCAGATTGCCATGTGGCAGTCGAGTGAGGTACTATTTTCTACATGTTTCGCAGAATGCATACAAAATGCCGGAAAACTGAAATAATTTGTTTTATTTTGGATTTATTTATATTTTTTTCAGCAACCCCCACCCCACCACCATTTAAGTGTCCATTTGGAGTGGCCGCAGCCCTGTGTTATGAGGAGTATGGCATATACAGCAAGTGTCCTCCATACCATTACTGCAACCCCAACCCTCGGGATCGCAGCCGTGGAGCCTGCTGTCCAGAACGAGATGGTGAGACATTGCAAAATTATAATTATAATAAGCCTCCCACCCCCAATAAAAAAATTACCCGACTTTCATCACATGTCCCCCAGTGAAGAAATGCACCTGTTCTGAACCAACATCATCAAGGAGATAATATGTAATCTTCAGGTTTTACACATTTTGTAATATAACCCTGAATCATTTGTATTGTGTTTCACTTTTTCCCTGATGAAGGGCACCCATAGCCCAAAACATTGGAAAATAAAAGTCAATAATACACTATCAAATTTTGAAGTTGTCTGTTGGACCTTGAAGCGATATTCTCAACTTTAAAACATTATAATAGATTTTCATTTGCAGAACAAACATGTATACACTATCATTTCACTGTGTAGTAGACCAGAACTAATTCATACATGTCCTGTCAATGTGAATATGAATTCAGCCTGTATTTGTCATATTACATATGAAAATGAGTCACTAGTCTCAAAAAATGGATATATTTCTTAGATACCATCAGATTTGAAAATATTTTATCAAGCCTATTCAAATGATTGTAAACATTAGGATATATCCATAAATATAGATAAATGTACTCCATAGGATGACCTGAGACATTAGTAGATTATTCAATTCACAGCCTGAAATTTAGCACACATATTCATCTTACTCACAGTGCTAAACACCCTGAAAATGGAAAAGTTTAGACCATGGGTACCTATGGAACATAATATGTGCAGGTGAACCATCACCGATTATATTGGAGAAGTTACGCCCCTAACTACGCCGCCTAGGTAACCACGCCCCCCTTGGTCCCCGGTTATGACGTCGCCCCCATGTTTACCTATGATGTCATAGTCCCAATGCTCACCTTTCCTTCCACTCTCAACCGCTTCTCCGCCCACGCCACACGTATAACTCGTTCCAAGATGGATAAGATAGTCGAAAATGAAAGCTCTGTGTTTATTCCAGCGTAGTGCAGGCGTACCAGCCATATATTAAAAATATAATTTGTTGCAACTGGTGACTCATTTTCCATAACATCACATTACTTACATACTAGAAAGTCACTAGTAGTCAATAATTTTTTCATTAATTCATTTGTATATATTATCATTATACAAGGTTATCTATTAAAGCTGCATTCCCAGGATTTAAGATCGAGTGGTTCTTCTGGAATTACATTCATATTAGTTCCCAAACTCAATATTATCCATCTCTTTTTCAATGAAAAGTAAAATAAATGTCTAAATTCTGTGATTTTACGATCGGGGACAGACAGGGACATGTATAGAAGCCATCATCACAGTTCTGTAGATGCACTGAATGGTCACATAGTGGCGCCTCTGTGCCACACCAAGGGCATGTTTCTCTCTGTCTGCCAACGAATTTTCCCCGTCCCCAACTATCTGTATGGAACAAGGCTAAGGAGGTCACACTGGTGACTATAAGGAGGTCATACTGGTGAACACCAGTACGATTTCTTCTCAAATATTAAACTCCAACCTTAAGAAAGAAACCTAAACGATTGGGATAAGGTGGGTCAGTGTACTAGTTAGCTTAACAAGTGAAAACTGAGATTTGTATAGAAATTAGCTGGGAATGCAGCTTTAAAGTTGAACTCTCAGTCAACATCAGTCAAAACATGAAAATCTTCTTTTTTTTTAAACAAAACACATGAATCTAAAAAATTATGTTTGGACAACTATATTTTGATATGTAGGCTAGTCTCCACAACCCCTAGTAACTTGTCTGACAGGCAGATTGCCATGTGGCAGTCGAGTGAGGTACTATTTTCTACATGATTTATTTATATTTTTTTCAGCAACCCCCACCCCACCACCATTGAAGTGTCCATTTGGAGTGGCCGCAGCCCTGTGTTATGAGGACCATGGCATATACAGCAAGTGTCCTCCATACCATTACTGCAACCCCAACCCTCGGGATCGCAGCCGTGGAGCCTGCTGTCCAGAACGAGATGGTGAGTGAGACATTACAAAATTATAATTATAATATAGCAAGCCTCCCACCCCCGATACAAAAATGACCCTGACTTTCGTCACATGTCCCTCAGCGAAGAAATGCACCCGTTCTGAACCAACATCATCAGGTAGATTTTATGTAGATTTTTCATTTTTATTGTTTTTCATAGTTTTTTCTTTTTGAAGATTTTATTTCACCTGGGAGATATGATTTCCTGGGCAAACAAGGTTGTTCTAACGTACCCAGGTTCAAATTAGGAATTACTTACATATTGATGAAGGGCACCCATAGCAGGTAACATCATCTTAATACTGTGCAGTAGACCATAACATATTCATATATATCAGCAATTCCACCAAAAATGCCACACTTGGCCATCCAGGGCTGAAAATTCACAATTTTTTAAAAAATTACTTCCATTGATTTTTTATCCATACAAACATTATTTCAGAGTAATCATCTACCCTCTAGCCCATTATGCACATAAAACCCATTATATCTAGAATATTTATAAGTGTTTCCCCCAAAATACTCTGAATGGCATTTTTTAAACAGTGATTCTGAAAGGAAAACCTGCATTTTTTATTGGTGGCATTTTCTTGGCCTCACAATTAGAAAAACCAAAAAAACATTGTAGGATACTTCCCTCTACATGACTTTTTTCCCCTGGATCTGATCCATCTGTGTCCTAAACAGGAACCAGCACAAATTGTGGTCTTGTCCCTTCATCTGGAGGGTCTAGAAGTGGTTCTGGTGTATCAATGTGACTGTAGGAGTATGGGGATCAGCGTCCTTCTCCGGATCTATGAAGTCCTGGTTGGGCCTGCCCCCTGGGGGACTGCAGTGGTGCTGCCTGGCTGCACTCACTGGTACTACATAGTTGTCCAGGTCATGGGATTGCATGTGATGAATTGCTGTTATATCCACACTACATTAAGTAGGGTCAATTACTAGGGAAATAGTTAAATATGCTCCATAGGATGAAACATGTGTAGATTATTTAATTCACCGCCTTGAAATTTAGTACAAATATATTCATTTTACTCACAGTGCTAAAGACCCTGAAAATGGAAAAGTTAAGACCATGGGTACCTATGGAACATAATATTAAAAACCTAATTTGTTGCGACTTGTGACTCATTTTCCTGTAACATCACATATTACTTACAGACTAGAAACTAGTCAATAACTTGAAAAATCTCGTACATTTCTTAAAACGTTTTGACATATAGTAACAACAACCCCACCACCAATGAAGTGTCCATATGGAAGACCTGGAGGGAAGTGTTACAAGCAGTACAACAGTGATTATACCGATTGTCCCCCGGGCCACTACTGTAACATCCACCCACAGTATGATGATTGGGGAGTCTGCTGTCCTGCCCGAGATGGTGAGTTATACTATGTCACTCAGGGTAATTCCCCACATCCTTCATCATTTATTGACAGAAAAACTAGAAAAGATTGTCCTGATCAGTATTGTTCATGTTAGTTTAACAAAGGTATTATGTAATATCATGCAATGGCATAATAGTATATTAGGAATATTGAATAAGTTATCGGATAAGTGATATGCTTATTAATATTCAGGTAAGGACTCTAGTCCTAAGGTCACACACTAGGTGGACCATGAGTATATAGGTTCCACCAAAATGTCCAATAGCCTAATCTCTGCTTCATTATTCATAGAGCTAGGCTACCCTCTAGCTTATGTTACAACATATTAGCACATATCCTCATTCTAATGACTACAATAAACTCAGGTTTTAACCTCAAACCAGCCAGAAATATCATATGATCTAGGACATAGATTCATAATATCAATAGCAAAATTCATATTAGTCTATATATCCGTTCCCAAGTTCTTTACTGTGCTTTTGTGAGGGAGGAGGCTCGTCTAATTTAAAACTCAGACTTGATGTATCTCTATTTGATTTGATCTACCGTGAATCTTGACAAATAACATAGACCGTGTGAACACATTATTTCAATCAAATTACTTTATGCGGGCAAAACATACATAAATGAAACAAAAATAAGTTAATCGAGATTCCACCACACAATACTTACAATGTTTTGTTTGCTCCCTGTACAGTGGCGTGTCCTAAAGGAATGCACTGTGTCCAGCCATCACCCTATGTACCCTCAGGCTACTACAGAGATACAAAGCCCTCCTATGACTATAAGCAGTGTAGGCAGGATATGCCCTGTGATGACCACTTCCCTCCCAGGTACTTCTGCTGTCCTGGCAAAGGTATGTACAGTGTGACCTTATGTCTGATTTAATCACCAACCAATTGCTCATATAGACACCCTCTGTCCTTTACTGCCACCTTCTCTTACTCTCTTACACCTTTACTAGTACCTTTGCTTACTCATTCACTGTCTCACATTCTCTCTTAATTTGTTCACTCACTGTCTTGCTCCCTATCTTTTTCACTCTCTCCCTCACTCACCTTCTCTCTTGCTCACTCATTCATTTATTCATTCATTCATTCATTCATTCACTCACTCACTCACTCACTCATTCATTCACTCACTTACTCTCTCTTTCTGACTCATCTTCTCTCTTGATCATTTTGTCCCTTGCTCGTTCACTCACTCTTGTATACATTCACTCTCTCAGTCAGTCTCTTAGTCTCTCTCACGCTCACTCCTAAAGGAGTAATCAACTGGGACTCCTGGTGCACTGTCTGGTGTACAATCCCGAGGCGAAGCCAACAAATTATGCACAAACAGTGCACCAGAAGACCTAAAATGGGGGTTATTAATCTGTGTAGTCTCTGTTAATGGTTGTTATAGCCCCTGGACTGTTCAAGACTAACTCACTTTCCCACACACTTATTCCCCCACTCTCTCCTTTAAAATATAATTACATATCTTGTTAGAAACTGTGTGTCAGGGGGTGAGGGGTAGGGCTACTAATGAGGGAAAGGTGATGTTGGCCTCTTATGTATTGAAACACAAAACCTCCAACCATCAGATCTTGTAAAAAACTGTTGAATGTTAGACATTTTAGACACATTCATTTCATATTCGCATACAATCTTATAATAATGATTTTAATTACATTAATCATCTAAACGTCAAATGATATTCATATATGTGTATGATATTACAATATGATACTATTTCTCTTTTTTCCAGGGGCTGCCGCTGGACTCAAGGCATCAGCAATGATTACAGTGACATTGTTAATTGTTTTATCCTACATTTTGCCTTAAAATCGTAAGAATTTCCTTTCGAATTAAAACTTTATGTATTGTATTATCATTAATTTTAGAATGGAGAATAAAAACATGATTTAATAAATACAGACATGATCAACTATATTATACATTGAACATTAAAAACGGATTTAGGCATTGACATCTCATGAGAAACATAAAGAAATGTACTTAATAAAGGATATGATAAAACCCTGTACTATCAGAATTATGATTTGTGGCAAATTCGAAAACCTTTGTTTGTTTAATGTTTTATTCAGAATACAAAATCGATTTTTTCAATCATACCTGACGATTTCATTACATTACCTCTGTTCAGCGAAGTTAACAAATATTTACCGAGAAAATCTATAAGAAATAAAAGTTGCCAGCAGAAGTCTAATATAACCAGCAGCACCCATAATATCCAAAGTTCCAACTACACACAGAATACAAACAACAAAAAAGAGTGATACATATTTTAAGCTGATTATGGGGAGTATTTTTAGTCTCACTAAAGTGTCATGAATCTCCAATGGCTGCAAAGTGTTGTAGCCAGTCTCAGCTATATAGACCAAATCTTAAAAATTTTCTCGAAATTTACTCGACATTTTTGCTGTTTGTATAATTATAATCATATAATACTTCCTGATTCTGCCTTTTGGCTAGGAAGTCCGTGGCCTACCAAATTTTGTTTTGAATGTTTTCAGTTTCATTAAAATATTGATGGAGAACTTGTTCCTCACCTGATGTTGAATACAAGTATTTCCTCGCCTGTACATAAATGTATCCGCCTATCATTTATCTAATTAATATATCGTTGATATGGCTTTCGATAAGATCCACAAAAGTGCTAGGGACTTTCATCCATATAGTGAAACTGTATGTAATAATGCTTAAATTTAAATTGCTTAATTAATATTTAAATGTGTAAATTGCAATTATGCAATGTTCTAATCCTTGTGTTCTCTAGTGCTTCTGATATGAATACGTGTACCAAATTTCAAGGCAGTTTATTTAATACATCTACGAATTTCTAACGTCATCTATGGAGGATATGTACTTCATGGCTGTGTTATGTAACACCTCTGCCCACCTCTGCCTATAAGACTTCAACTGTCTGTCTGATTACCGTATAACCTCCAATCAAAAAGCTACATCAATAAGAGTCAGGATATCAAATCCTTATACATGACAATGATTGTCACTTCACCGGGGGTTACATGTAATTGAAATCTGCAAACGTTTCGCTTGGAAACGGAAAATGATTGAATTAAGCTGACACAAGTTGTGAATACTTTAAAACAGCAAAACTGTAATAGAATAATAAAATATCAACTGCAACTTCTTGTTCTTTGTAGTGTGTTTTCCATATACTCACAATTATTAAAAGTAAGTAGTAAGACATCCACCCACTGTAGGCCGGGAGATACTTAGTCGAACTGTCAGGGTACCTATCAGTATGATATGTATGGAATATCTCCGAGGTAAGGGTGCTAGTGGTAGAGTGTATTGGAGATTATAATATCGTCTAGATATAGAGTCTAGGCAATGGTATAGCCTGACTCTAGGAATAAATGTGATGTGTTTCAGGAAAATGAGTCATAAGTCGCAAAAATTGGATTTTGTGATATTATCATATTTAAAAAGGTGAGACCAAGGGGATTCCAATGAATATAAACATCAAGGGCATCTAATAAGTATTTCTATATTTTAAGTTTGATATTCCTATTTCTAGGAAAAAGAAGTTTTCAATGTTTTTGGGTGGACAATTACTATTAAAGCAGCTAAATATACTCTATGGGGTGACCCTATAAATGCATGACAATATTTGATACACTGTCTTGCATTTTGGTACATGTATTCATACTACATCAAGCATTAGTCACACCAAAAATGAGAACATTCCTACAAAGAGATTCAGGGAATATATCACTTTGAAAAATATCAATTTGCGACTTATGACTCATTTTCCTGAAACACATCACAAATGAGCAGCAATTAAGTCCTGTTTAGACATAACTTTTAATGGCTGAAACATCAGTATTTATACAGAGAATACATGTAATGCGCATGGTATTATCCAATCAGGTTAATTATACATCATTACCCTATGGGGTGTAACCTTATTCATTAAGCCATGGGGGGTCCCTATGGCTGACCAATGATAATTAACATGAATATAATTCATGATATAATTGAACAGGTCATCTACATATGCCTTTTTCTTTATCATCAAATGAATACTGAATGAAAGACAAGTTAATGCTAATTAACATCTAGAATAGCATGGGAGCTAGTTCAAAAATCATAAATGACAAGCTAATTACCACAATACTCTCTCTTATTCTACTTCATACAATGCAACAATATTTATATTTATAAGTTGCTTATGTCCATCTGCTTCCTCCTGATGTATACAAGCCTTCACGGAATACTCACCATCAATGTGAGGATCCAACAGCTGATGTACAACATGAACAATATTATCAATGAAATTTAAAAACATCAGAATCTATTCTATCTTTATTTCACTTTTATTCAAGGGTTCACCGAAAGAACTATATACATGGCAGAGGTGGCTTGCCCCTTTCTGTGAACCATTTTATCACAATAAAAATTCAATGTATACATTAACAGTAGCATTGAGGATTTAATCAGATAAGATAAGATACTACTTTATTTATCGAGATTCACATAGTACAATAATAAACAATGCAAATAAAACAAACAAAAGAACGACAAACTGGTAGGCAGACATCTAGATTAATAATCCAGCTCTCCCAGCCGCTACCCTTAATGACACTTTTAGAAGGTTTTAACCATGAAAGCCTGGATAGAAACAATAATAAAAAAAGGGGAGATATAATATGTCACACATTTCTTTACTCCAAACTGATTATGAGGTGTGTGGGGAATACAATCAGGGCGATAACAATTTTAAAATTCTTGTTATTTACTCCATGATGAAGGGAGGATTAACTGCAGTTTGTATGGGCGGGAGTGTAATCCTACTGTGTAATCATGTGTGTAGGCTTACATGCAACCCAGCAGCATGTTTCCGGTTTGCTACCATGCAAACTCCCTCCCTCCTTTTGCTATGCTGTTACATAGCATCTCACTGATACACCGGAGGGAGGGGGGAGCTTTTAGGAACAGCCATTTGTTCTACTTCCTGTGAAATGAAGTTTTGTTTCATAGAAACCTTGGCTGTCGTTTCCACTGCTACTCTAGCTCCTAGGTACAACATTCATTAATTGAAACTAGATTCTGCAAGGGGATAGTTTAGTCTACAATAATTGTAAGTCCCATTGTTCTGTAATGACAATTGTTTACATAGAAAATTGAAGAAAATCAGGTCTACCTGTCTGCCTGCCTGTCTCCAAGCTGACTATTAAAGTTAGGACAGTCATATTTCCGATCAGTCAACTGTTGATTTTCTTTGTCAATAATATATTTTGACATGTTTTCCTTTATCATCATGGAGTAAAAATAGAACCCCAACTCGTAGGTATTATTAGCAATAGGATTGCATGGGTCCTCGTCAAATCTTTTCACATAACAGCACTCGCCCTATCGGGCTCGTGCTGCCATGGAAAAGATTTGACCCATGCAATCCTATTGCTAATAATACCTACTCGTGAGGTTCTATCATATGAACTAAAGTTTACAAAGGTGAGTGACAAAATACTAACAAATATTTATAGACAACCACTTGAGGGTGGCTGCTGATGTTTTTTTTCAAAAACATCAAGAGATTGAAAATAAATTAGGAAATGCTAATATATAAATGAGCAATTCTCACGAATTGGGCACACTTAGTGACAGCTATGTGATTGTTTTTACCACTGCATATCAATATTCTGATTCGTCCATCTTAAAGGCAAGTATTTAAAGGTTAAGTGGCAAAATTTGCTACATGATCAGATAATTCCCTGATTCAGGGTAGTAAATCAAAGTTCATGCTTGATTTTCATATGTTACCTCCGCCTGCACTGCTGTGATTCACTGTATGAGGGATTTTTATTAAATATTATTATTTTAACTATAATTTTTCCTGGTTTTTTATCAAAAAGGGACATATTTCGAAGCAAACACAGAACAAAAATCAAGTTTTAACTATTTTCCCCAAAAATATGGGGCCTGGAAATTTTAATTTATTTTTGTCCACCTCACTGTGGTCTCACTTGACATTCTTTCATTACTCACAGCATGAGAGGAAATGAAGATTGGTAATTTATTATATATTTTCCATAAAGCTAGGGCCACATCCTTCCCATTAATGTGACTTATATTCTTCTATATGCATTATTTCCTAAGATATGGAGCATTGAAGATGCAGACGGAGGTAACATGTTACCTCCATCTGCTGCAGATGGAGGTAACATGTTACCTCCGTCTGCATCCTAACGTCCAATATCTCAGGAAATAATGAAGCTAGAGGAATAACATTGATATTAATGTGAAGCACATGACTCCAGCTTCATGGAAAATACATAATAGATAACTGATCTAATACATAATAGATTACTGGTCTACCTCCATCTGCAGTGCAGATGGAGGTAACATGTTACCTCCGTCTGCATGTTCAAAGTTCAATATCACATGCAATAATGAAGCTAGAGGAATAGTATTGATATCTTTGGGAAGGAAATGGCCCCAGCTTCATAAAAAAATATATATAATAGATACTAATCTTTAATTCCTGTTATGCTGTGCATAATGTAGGCACAAGTGCAGGCAGCATAAGTGAGGCCAAAATCAGCAATACCCACACCACATTTAGAAATATCGTTCTATTTTGATTCTCATTAGCAATGATTAGGATTCACAATTTGGTGATCAATCCACCCTGGCTGTTTGTTTTCCATACATATATACCTGAAAATGTTGGAAATATTTTCTGCGAATTGATGGAGTCCAGAGCATTACTATGTATAATCTAGTATGGTTTTATATCCAAGATGTATGTTCAAATGTGATGTGTCACAAAAAAATGAGTACAATTTCATTGTTCACAGCATGCAAGGAAATGAAGATTGGTAATACATTATATATTTTCCATAAAGCTAGGGCCCATGTTCTTCCCATTCATGTTGATATTATTCTTCTATCTCCATTATTTCCTGAGATATTGAACATTGAAAGTGCCAGACGGAGGTAACACCTTCCATTAATGCAACAATACTAGATGTTACATCCATCTGCATAATTCATTATATATTTTCCGTAAAGCTAGGGCCTTGCCCTTTCTTTCCCCTAATGTCAATATTATTCCTCTATCTTCATTATTTCCTGAGATATTCAACATTGAAAATGCCAGACGGAGGTAACACCTTCCATTTATGCAACAATACTAGATGTTACCTCCATCTGCATGTAGACAGAGGTAACATCAGAGGAAATAAAGATTGGTAATTTATTATATATTTTCCATAAAGCTAGGGCCACATCCTTCCCATTAATGTGGATTATATTCTTCTATATTCATTATTTCCTAAGATATGGAGCATTGAAGATGCAGACGGAGGTAACATGCAGAAGATGCAGATGGAGGTAACATGTTACCTCCGTCTGCATCCTAACGTCCAATATCTCAGGAAATAATGAAGCTAGAGGAATAATATTTTGGAATGGTAATGTCTGCTATGTTTGACATTGGATAATTTTATTTTGGATTTATTCCTAGCATAATTACGGAAATAGCACAATGATTATTGTCCAGATGGAGGTAACATCCTATTTTAGCCAAATTTGAAAAAAGAATGGTTTTTCTTTCTCATGCAAGGTAATGTATTAGGTTAATAATTTTTTCTAACCTATCGGAAAAGGTATTGGTTAAACGATGTATTCAAGTTAAAATATGACAACTCTTGGTATTTTTTTTTTCCTAGTAGATTGTTTGTATGCCAGACGGAGGTAACCTTTTCCAGACATACACTAAGTTAATCATCTCCCTTATTCTAAACTTGAGTGTATTATCCACATTTTGCAAAGAAATGGATCCTCGTGATTCCTACCAAGATATTTAAATATAACTTTCATTTCTACTGTTTGATGTTACAATATTATAGAGCTCCAAACTGAGAAAACACCAAAGTGTGCCCATTTCGTGAGAAATGCTCAAATACTAGTAGACCATGATATTAGTTGGCTATCTAAGGATACCAACTAGATACCTAAAAGACAAAACTACAACAAATGGGCTCAAATAATATATCACACAGCCAACAAAACATAGTGAAAATCAGCGTATGATTGACCTTATTATTGGTACCTATGAAAATATCTCATCTGTGGGAACAATGTGCTATGGAATCAGTGACCATCTCCCCATTTATTTGGTCTACAGAGAAGTTAAATAAAAAATGAAAAAAGTAATCAAGTAGAGACGTTCATATAGAAATTATATAATGCCATTACTTATAGAAAGACTAGTTGGTCTAAATTGACACTCATCCTGACAAAGCCTGGACAATTTCTATAATCATATCTTAAAGGTATGATTTAATCACTCTATATAATCCGATATCATGGGCCACCCAGGAAATAGTTGAATAGGCCACTTCACATATTCGGCAATCAGTGGGTGCAGAGTTAACCTCTATTATCTCTTTGCACATGATCAACTCATTAGAGCCATATCCGGGACTGAATGAATTTGTGAAGTGCCCTATTAAACCACAATTAGGTCACTTCTTACAGAAATATATTATAATTAACATTGAGCATGATGAAAACAGAAAGCCAGCAAACAAATTAAGAAATGAAATGAAGAAAGACCTTGGGTGTGCCTTAATTGGCATTGGGTGTGCCAACTTTGTAGAAGTGGATTTTGTGCTAGATTTTGTATTATTTGATACATGACAGTTCAGAGCAATCCACCTCAGATGCTCAACTCCTGATACTCCATGAAAACTTAGCCAGTTTTTGTCTAGTGAACACTTTTTATTTAGTTTAGGATTCCATGCAGCATTTACACCTGTCAGACGTGTTACTGTGTGTGTGCTATTTAATGCTTTGCTTAGCACCATTCCAAAGTAACTGTCCTCGATTACAAAGTAAGGAACATCTGGTGAATGTGTTATAATTATATTCATAGTTTGAGCTGTAAGTAAAACTGCTATGCCGACACAATATGGCAAATAACTGTCTCGTAAATGTTCATTTTTGCTTACATACCATTTGTCCATTGGACTTCTTCTCACAGAAATTGCATCACCTTTGAAACAATAACCCATTAAAGAAATTGGCCATGTCTTTTTAGACATCATCCTGTGTAAGATTCCATCAATGTTATTATAGGTATCCCCTGCTGTTCGCAATACATATTTCACATCTGGGCAGTATCTTGCTGTCCAACGGAATCCACTGAGCACTTTAAGTGAGAGGTTGAAATAAGAGTCAATGTAACTCTCTTGTAAGATATCCCCATAAAGAATATTTTCTGCATGCAATACTCTCTGGTCCTTGTAGGAATTTCCTATTCCGAGTAGAAATATATTCCTAAAATGAGGATGCTTTCGTCCCCATGTTTCCCTTATTGCCTGTCTTAGTTCTTTCTCTTGTGGAATGGTTGTTACCAAGCTTACCAACTGGATGTCAGAAGTGCAGGCCTCAGGGTTGATGACAGTATGGTAGATGAAGGGAAAACATCCCCTACAACTCTCTACTCTGGGCCCTGTAGGGTATGTCCTCTGCTCCAAATACGGGTGGTGCTTTGGGGGTAAATGTAGTGAAAAATTGTAACCCTTTGCTGGTTTCTGAGCAATAAAGCACATTCCTGGGACTGGTCCTTCAGCAGTTAAATTCAGTACCTGTCCATCGAAACATATAGCAGTCTGCAGATTTCCATTTCCTTTAGTAACAACGGGTAGGGGAACATGGTAAGGACCATCTGCTGAGTAAAGGGTTCTATTCCCTTTAGTAACAAACCATAGGGGAACTTGGTATGGACCGATAGGTGAATAAAGGGTGACAAAAATGCTAATAAGAATGAATATCAAACACAGTATAATGGCTGAATAAAAAGCAATCTTTGCCATCTTATGGGTCTTTATCCTCACTCAACAAGAAGAGGTGGTGGAATGTGCTGTATTTATCAAATGTTAAATGTACCAATATGTTATACCGCTAGGTGGTGCAGCAGTCACTAGGCCATAGGTAATAAAGGATGAGTGTGAGTAATGCCCCCCACTCCTGATCTGAAACTCAACTGGCTTGCAAGTGTTTTCATTGAAGCTCTCCAGGATCTGAATATAACTTAGAAACATTTATAGATTACACAAACACAGGGGTGTAACATTGGTGGAGATAACCCGTCTTCGAATCCTGTACCAGGCTTAAAGACATATAATTATACATCTATACTGGAGCTTTCATTTAGAATGATGAGTGCCTAAAGTGAATGCAGGGCTAGGAGCCCCTATCATTTATAGATTACACCAACACTGTGGTGTAACAAATACTACTGTTGTCACAACCAGTAATGCCAGTGAAAAATTTTATCAAAAATTCACAATTCACTCCCTCCTATCTACGACTTTCTCTCAGTCCCAAGGCTGGTCTCAATAGAGAGGTTCCACTGTACCTCAAGATGACTCCCTTTGTATATACCTCCCTGACACAGCTTTCCTGGATGATACCGTATAAAAAACTGAAAAGCTAATTCTGTAATAATGGTATTTGGATTCAACAGTATAATCTTGATCTCCCATTATTTTTATCCCAATACAGTTCCTGTTGCCCAAAACACATGAAGTCACATGCACTGAGTCATTTGATCTTATTCTGTACTATATGATTTTTCCAATCAATGCCAAAGAAGTATATTCCAATGTATATTCCAATCTAGAGGAACACAGCAAATATACAGTAAATCAAAAGCGGTGATGTTTTGTTCCTGCCAATTTTGTTTTTGAAAAGTGCGGTGGACTACTATGTGCATCAGACCGTATCGTAAAATCACAGTGTAGACCTATATTCATGAATATAGCACATAGAAATATCAACAGTCAAAATAGAAGTTTTGAGGATTGTGAGTACAGATTAATGAACTTATCCGCCTCACAAGTACAAGACAATATAGTTCAGATGGAGGATGAGCTAGAAATGGTGTAGCGTACAGTGAAAATACAGCAAATCAAAAGCGGTGATGTTGTATGTCTTCCAATTTTGTTTTTGAAAAGTCTGGTTGACTACGACGTGCATCAGACTGTATTGGAAAGTCCCAGCGTAGGCCTTATATACATGAATATATCACATAGAAATATTGATAGTCATAATAGAAGTGTTGAGGATTGTGAGTACAGATTAAGATTAATGCACTTATCCGCATCAGATGTACAAGAGAATATAGTCCACATGGAGGATGAGCTAGAAATGGTGTAATATACTTCCTCCCATGACAAGTGTAATGGAGGAACTGCTACATACGACGAGTGGCAGGTTAATCTTACAAGGAATACTTTCTAGTTCAGGGGTTGTGAGCATTGTAGCATAACCGGGTCATGGTGAAATAAACCGTGTCACATTATTACAATGCTAATCAGAGGATGGTGAACTGGCCTGGTTTTTAGAAGGCAAGTGACTCCCCAACGTGTGTGTGGATACTTGATGGAGACACAAACAACTAGATGATAGCAGTTTGCTGTCCTATCTCTAATGTATATGAATATATAATTGTAATATATATTACAACATATATTATAAATTGAATCATAAGTCATTGTTCTAAAATAACACAAAAACTATGTTTTTTAGTACAAACGGCCTGTTCTAACAGGAATTCCAACAAGGAAATGGCCACTTCAACCCTGTCGGTTCTCCCGACCTCGATTTGACTTTGCCTAATATCAGAAGGGTTTGCTTCAGTTGGCACCACCCACACAGTTGAATGTAGCGGTGAATGACAATAAATATAAGTTGATGTACTACTTGTAATACACATGACAGTGCTTCAAATGGTTAAACGATGACGTTATAAATGGGCCAGAAAATGTACAATTGGCAGCGGTACAAATTTAGTAAATTCTGCTAAATTAGGCAGCAATGTGGTCACCTAGGTAAATTCGGGTATATTCGGCATTGCATTAATTCTAGCAATCTGTTAGGTTAGGATGAACTTAATTTTGAACTTTATTTTCGTCGGAAATTTGGGTTATTCTAAAGACGAATTGTACATTTTCTGGCGACTTCACCCAAATAGCCAAGAATGTATGGACTTTTTATTCATATTTTGGTGCTATGATATGCCCTGACAAGCTATAAAATGTCCTTACAATAATGAAAATTTCGGAAATGGATTCCCCTCTGCATTACTATCATTTTATTTCTAAAAAAATAAATGAAAAACACATACTATGTGTGGATATTTGGTTGTCATGGTAACCACATTGCTCTGAAATTCATGTAGGTGGGTGAAATGAATTGTCCTCTCAATCCCCATCATTTTGAGGTATCACATGACTATATATATTAGCCAGGAAAAAGCTGGTGCACCTATGTACTCAAACTGCCCCTTGGAGGATTCAGAATGATGGTTAGGTGGATTTTGCTAAAGTTAGAAATGGGAACTTTGAAGATATTCGAAGCTAAATAATATCTTTCAAATAATGGTAATACCCTGTTCTTACATGCATGACAGTTAACCTGGATGTTAACTATATGTTTAAAAAGATTTTAAAGAATACAATGTGATTTATCTGACTGAAACCTCAGAAAAACCCAATTATATGTATGTTTTTTGTTACCTTTCATTGTACTGTTTTTTCTATATTGTATCAACTTCGAAGTTTCAATGTTTTACATGTATTTCACTGTACTGTATTATATCATATCTAATTCACCAGAAAATGTAGTATCTTTTCCTATCCATATATGTTAATCCAAGTAGACTGCAGCAGAATAGGTAGAATGCCACAGAATTGTATTGTGTTACCTGATCTCGACTGTATCGTGCATATTTGACTTGAGAAGCTGGATAAATAAAATCATTAAAAAAACAAAAAAACCGAGAAAATATCCTTTTTCCACACTGACTTCAATTATAAATGTTGGTGGTCTTTAAGATTAAAATAATAGCCTACATGGCGAGATCCTATCTCTTTGACTTTTTGTTTCCACCCAACCATGTTCTTTCTCAGCCAAAAGTTTGAAAATAACATTGTGACTTCTTCTTCATGCATTAGTTCTTTGACCTCCCGCCTGCAGCTGTACATATGACTTTCCTCTTTAATTGATTTCTATAATTGATTTATGTAATTGGGTCAGATTTTTGAGAAAATGTCACCTATCTCAATAAGGGAATTGCATAGCCGCCATTTTGAATTTTGATTCGCATGGAATTATGGGACTGATGGTACAGTGTAAAATCTATAGAAAACATGTCATGTTCAGCATGGAATATTTATCAATGCTCTAATGTCAATATCCATGGGTTATACATGTTTCCATAATACAAGTATCCATCTTTCCCATCATACATTTGGCTTTCATAGATCATGTATACAAGCTATGATACTGATGAAAACATTCTTGCAATTTCCGCTTAAAATGTTGCCAAATATTTGTATGCCCGATTTCATCAGAATCAATCCCCAGGATGCACTGTAACAGACATGCACAGTGGCACATACAAACCCCCTATTATGGATTCTCTAATTGGCAAACCTCTGAAGTATAGTAGTCTGCCCCTTTAGCTCAGTTCTCTAGATGGCCACTGGAGTGAAACAGAGCACATCGTCCTCCCTGTACGCTACCGTAAAACCACTCACATTAGGGGATTTGCATAGCCGCCATTTTGAATCTTGATTCGCATGGAATCAAGGGACTAATGGTACAGTCTAAAACCTATGGAAAACATGCCATGTTAAGCATGGATTATGTATCAATGCTCTAACGTCAATATCCATGTGTTATACATATTCCTATGACACAAGTTCCCATCTTTCCCATCATGCATTTAATTTTGATAGATCGTTTTTATAAGCTCTGATATTGGTGAAAACATTCTTGCAATTTTCGATAAAAATGTTGCCAAATATGTGTATGTCCGATTTTAACAGAATCCATCCCAGCATGCACTGCTGTAGACATGCGCAGTGAGACATGCAAATCCCCTATTGCACTCACTCTGCTTCATTATCTTCATTGCTACATGGGTCAGATCTTCACAAATCCTCTCAAATAACCCACATTTAAGACAAAAATGAGCTTCAAAACATAGTTTAACATAGCAAAACAGATACCTTAAATCAACACGATACCAAATACACTCGGAGATACAGAGTATTCATTATTTTTCAGCCTAATTTAGCAAAATATCCTAGATATGTACAGCTGCCAATTGTACATTTTCTGAAAATCTGATCCCATTACCTCCTGCCTTTTCTGTAATTGTTAAAATTGCTAGGTTGTATTGTTCTATCCACCTTTTACTAGTTGAGTTTAATAGACCCCATTTACCCACACTAATGTTGAGTTATTAGGCAACAAAAAAAAGGTCTGTTTCCGATTTACCCCCCCCCCTACCTAGAAAAACCTTACCCTACCTAAAAAAAAATTTACCATACCTGATTTTTCCCCCATCATATCTTACGTTTTTTGCTTTTTTTGACACAAAAAGCAGGAAAACGTGTTTTCCTAACCCCAAACTGTCAAAAAGCACATTTCCCATGTTCAAAACAACTATTGTTATGAAAAAGACGTTTTTTTCAGTTCCTGGGAGGTGGTTTCCAAACAAAAAAAATTAACAAAAAAAAAAGTTACCACCCCCCTCCCTAGTTTTCAGCCAAATAAATCGGAAACACACCTATTTTTTTTGGCCTTAGCAGTTTTACGGTCCTCCATGCACCAAGACTGTATATCTAACCAGGCATATGATTTAGTTCATACCAAGTGGTAGTCAGTTGATTGGGGCGGATATTTCTCATACCATGTCTACTGGACGTATATCAACTGTACAGGTAAGTTTTACATTTTGATCATATTTATAACTT
This sequence comes from Sthenelais limicola, assembly GCA_942159475.1. Taxonomy (NCBI): domain Eukaryota; kingdom Metazoa; phylum Annelida; class Polychaeta; order Phyllodocida; family Sigalionidae; genus Sthenelais; species Sthenelais limicola. Next base: position 110,535,110 of record OW804098.1, read on the forward strand.
TAAAAAGAGAGGACGTCTGGCACCTGTAGTGGTAAAGAAATCAAATCTAATAATAAGACATAATTATTTAGTATCCCGTCTTCTTTTATGATATAAATTTCCCCAGGGTTCACGATATTTATCAAAACACTTGAGAATGAGGAAATCATTGTTGGCTATCTTATAAGAGAATGCACCTGTAACTGGTTGCACCCTGATAATAAAATCTCGATATGGGTGAAATCGCTTAAAAATGTACAATTCGCATACACCAATCTCCTCGAATACAACAAATGTGATGTGTATCTCAGGAAAATGAGTCCGTGTAAGACATTCCGTAGCTCATCCCAGGTATCTTAAGCTAATTGACTAGTAATTTGTCCATTAGAAAATATAACAAATTTAAAAAAAATAAAGATATCAAACTTAAAATAAAGAAATACGTATTAGATGTCCTACTGTTTATCCGCTTGATCTCATCTTTTCAAATATGATGATATCTCAAAATCCAAGAATGTAGTCAATGAGTACAGCTGCTGATTGTACATTTACACCGTGGCTCCCACTCGTACATCTGTTGGCTTTCTTCCAAGTGTGTTAACGGGTCAGATTTTCAGATAATGTACAATTGGCAGCTGTACACATTTAATAAATTCTGCTAAATTAGGCTGAAATTTGGTTAATACTAGGTAAATTCGAGTATATTCGGCATTGCATTGATTCTAGCAATCTGTTTGGTTAGGTTGGACTGTATTTTAAACTTTATTTTCGTCTGAAATTTGGGTTATTTGAGAACATTGGCGAAGTTGAATTGTAACGCCCAACCTGTTTTGTCATGGCATCCAAAACGATCGGACGATGCAGTCTAGGCTCAAATATGAGAGAATCCCTTCAAATGGAGGGAAAGCCTCTCGCCTCAAACCTCAAAGTGCCATGGTAATTCCATTAATACCGCAAAACGTCATTATAATCCCATTAGAACGCCCAATCCTAGGCCAGGTAACAGATTAGCGAAGTATCACCAATCACTAACATACCATTTTGTGATCTGAGGGTTGGGGCCTGGGTAGTGTTGTTATGTGGTTGTGAGTAGTGTGTTCTAGGAAAATTAGTCAAAAGTCGCAAAATTAATATTTTTCAAAGTGTTTTCTCACAAAATCATCTTTATTGAAATGTTCTGATTTTTAGAGGGTTTAGCATTTATAGTCATATGAATCTATGTAACAAATTTCGGGACATGGTATTAAAAATATTTTTCTGTTTTGAAGGCCTTTGTATGGAGTATATTTAGTTACTTTATTGGTAATTACCCATCCAGAAACATTGCAAACTTTTTTTCTTCAAAAATATAAATATCAAACTTAAAATATAGAAATACTTATTAGGTCTGCTAGTGTTTACTATGATTGGAATCACCTTGATCGCCTCTTTTGGCAAAATATGGTGATATCTCAAAATCCATATTTTGCGACTTTTTTTTAAAAACAAATTTCACATTCGTGATACGTTTCATGCCATGGGAAAAGGTTTTACAAAGTCATCATCTCTATATACATTCTTATATGTTTAACAATATTTATCACTATTAACATTTACCTTTTAATATCTAGCACTCTATACATAAGGCCCAAAAAAAATAGGTGTGTTTCCGATTTACCCCCCCTACCTAGAAAAACCTTACCCTACCTAAAACAATTTTTACCATACCTGATTTTTTCCCCATCATATCTTACTTTTTTTGGATTTTTTGACAAAAAAAGCTTATAAAAGCAGGAAAACGGGTTTTCCTAACCTGGAACTGTCAAAAGGCACATTTCCATGTTCAAAACAACTATTGTTATGAAAAAGACATTGTTTTCAGTTCCTGGGAGGAGGTTACCAAACAAAAAAAAATGACAAAAAAAAAGTTACCCCCCCAACCTAGTTTTCAGCCAGATAAATCGGAAACACACCTATTTTTTTTTGGCCTAAGATCACAAACACACATGGATCTTCTCTATACCTTTACATAATAGATCCGCTCCATCAAAATGAGTCCCATGTCGGCCAAATCGATTTTGGAGTTAGCTATTGGATGGGTAAGCAGCAGGAAAGAGCTTTCCAATGATGTATAGAGCTTAATTTTAGGCCTATTGGGTATAATTCTATGGTTGCGGTGAGTATTTAAGGGACGCGGTTACTGGAGGAGCCGGAAACTGAGATACAGCCTGTTTAAGTTCGGCGAGTGACCTTCGGCGCGCCATCCTTGGTTACGGGCATTTGTTATCAAGCGATTTCTATGAAATTTGGGACACACTTTACTAACTGCCATAGCCATAACATATACCAAATTCAGTTCATTTACTTAGTAACTTATCATTTTATCGCGCGATGAAAATTGGGTGAAATTTGGGCAAAATACATTTCTAGGAGACTTTTGTGGGATTTATGTCGGACGCGTCGTCATGCAAAATGACCAGTTCATATGATTGGATTTTTCTCAGATTTGGGGCAGGTATTATAGACTAGTAGGGCCACAATATATAAAAAAATCAGTGCATTTCATTTAATATTTTTTATTTTATTACCCTGTTAACACGAGTATAATAATTCTGTACAAAATTCTTTGGTGCAGTGCTTGCAATATATACATGATAACACACCTATTCATTCTAACAAAACAAAATGTACAACAGTATTCACCAGTAATAAAATCAGTAATAAAATCAGTAATAAAATCAATAAAATAGCAGTCAGCCCCTACCCCTACCCCTACCCCTCCCTGGCCGGCGTTGCTCAACATTTCCCCTCCCCCTCCCCCTACCTCTCTTTGCTGGAGGAGGTGCAACCTCCCCATCCGAAGAAGATTCTGAAGATTCCCTTACCCTGCCCCTTCCCCTTACTGTTCCTCTACCCCTACCCCTACCCCTACCCCTACCCCTAGCTTGAGGTTCCTCTTGAGGTTCCTCCTCCTCCTCCTCCTCAGAAGATTCATCACCACCTAATTCTAATGATTCATCAGAAGAAGATTCCCTCTCCCTTCCCCTTCCCCTTCCCCTTCCTCTACCCCTCCCTCTTCCTCTAGCCCTTCCACTTCCCCTCCCTCTACCTCTTACTGGGGCGACTGCAGGAGCCTGTACAATGTAGCCATCCCCCCCCCTCCCTGGCCCTTCTTCAGGTACAGTTGGTTTGGGGCACATAATGTCTTTGGTTTCTTCGGTACAAAAATCACGAATAGAATTAAAAAGATACCACTGTCTGTATGCAGACAGTCCAGGAGAAGGTACAATGGGTGGGTTGTCCTGAGGGACATCACCCACATCAACAGTAAGCATTTTAAAAGTACCACTATCTTCAGGGCCTACAAATGGCCTGAAAGAAATAACACCAGGTTTGTCACTAGAAAATTCAAAATGATGATACCCTTTGATACCTGGAAAAGATTTGGAGAAAGGTGACAGGAATGCCTGCCAGTCGTACAATGGAACAAAAACAGTACCCCTTTCATCACCTACAAGTTGGGCCTGGTTGACCCCCCCCTGGCGTACTGCGCTGCACACTGGCTTTTAATTGCTGAAGAGAAGAAACGTTGTCCCGACGAAATTGTTTTTTCAAGAGACCAAAGCACCAGTCGGGGGCAAACTTAGTGTGCCCAGTAATCAAAAAGTTAAGTGTAATAGACCTGTGCCTTCCAGTAAGGACACGCCACATCAAATAGGCCAAAACATACCGGTTCTTGTTCTGGCCACTACAATTGTCACAGTTAAGATCTAAATCTTTCTCCCCCAGACCATAGTTTTCAAAGTAATGATTCAGATAAGAAATAACTGCATTTGACCCCTTACTGGTGCAATGGCTCTCATCTATAAGGTAGTTAACTTGTCTAGGCATTCCTTCCATGCAAATACCGAACAGGCCTACCTTCCTCGGGGTGAGAAAATAAAGGGGACCTGGTTGCATCGGGTAAGAAGGTAAATGCACTTGTTGTGCAAAGTCAAAACTGAGATGTACTCGAATGTCACATGAGCAAGGGGCATGTTTGCCAAGGGGGGGTTCACCATTGTCTCTGTACGCTTCTTTTGCATCAGCACAAAATTTCTGATAAAGAGTTCTTTCGGCGGTTACACTGTCTAAATGTTTCTGCTGTTTCTTTAACTTGGCAGCTTTCACAACATCAGGTAAATTACTACTACAGGAAATGTCTCTGTTATTACGCTGGCACTCCCAGCAGAGGTCTGTCATGGGACGACTTGTGACTATTTTAGGAAGATACTTGCGCCATAAATGACCAAAAGTGGAGTAGGCAACAGCCCTATTGCCAGTCTCTTGCATGGCTTGTGTGTAAAGACGATGAACTTCAGCTTTTGTAGAACGGCAGGGGAGAATTAAGATGTCGTCTCTGTGGTGAGAAGATACTCTGCCTGGCAAGACAAGAGCATGTGTTTCGGCATAAGATGTGATGAAGTTGATAGTGTTCTTCAGGTCATCTATTGGCAAAGACCTCACAGCACGGTGACCACCACCCTGTCGTGAACGAGTGACCAGACCATCCTCAGCGAAGGATTTTAGCAAAACTGTCAGCAAGTTTTGGCTAATCCTAGAAGTGAAGGGAGAGAAAAGAAATAGAAAAAATAATTAATAATAATTTAATCGTTGACAAAGGAAGAAATTGAACATAATGCAGGATCTTAAAATGACAATACCAAAATATTGATTCTTAGCAAATAATCATGTTATTATGAATAGCTATCTAATGTTCAGTATTAATGGGCACCACAAGATTCATGATAACACTCACTTGTAAAGGAATTTAAAGGTAGCTTTGCAAATAGGCTTGTTATGCATCCTGTAGTGGCTCTTTGGGTGTTTTCTCTCTCCCTTCCACTGGCGCCCCTTCTTGGTTGGACTGCATCGATCACTGTTGTCAGTAACAGTATTGAAAACGCCAAAGAGTGCCATGTCGAGCTCATCTGAAACGACAGTATAACAATAATGTAAAAATGAATTTGTGACTGACTAATATCACCGACACCAATCTTAGTCTGAGTCCCTACAGTTATCCTACGTAATTAGTTATCCTATGTAATTGGGTAGGACGTGTCCTCATTATTTAACAAGCTACAGCTTAAAATACTGATTAAAATACTGAATGAGTATTATACAGGCATGTATGGGCAATGAGGCAATAGAGAAAAACATTATTTTGAAATTACCTCGATGGATTTGGTCATGTTCCGACCGATGAGAGATGCGCTGTTCCACAGTGAACTGGTCTATGCATGGCCCGCCGTTAAACAATCGGCAGTTACATCTGAAATGGACAAAATCCTAGATTTTAATTTGCCCATAATGACACAAACAAACAATGTATTTTTAACCCTACATTCCACACGAGACGAGTAAGGAATCTCAGACGTCCCAAGTAAATAGCTACTCCCCAGATCTCGAGGGCCTTAAACTCCCCACGCACGAACAACACCATGCGACTTAAAACATACACCAATTAAATTTTAGAACCTCTAAATATACCCACAAGGTATCTAGCACATATAACAGCATTGGATTATAGATTTGGAATGATTTCCAGGGATGTACATAGCATAGTTTTCAGATCGCGTCCCCCAGCATGTCAACACACACGATAGAAAAGATGGCTGCAGAGCACCAACACTTACCGAAACGTGGAGCACTTTTCCCGTTCCTTGTCCACGACTGCCTGCATGTGATCAATAATAAGAATAGGTTCTGATGCTTCCTCAACTTCTTCTTCGTTCGTCTCCGGAGTTTCAGGCTGATCAGGGACGTCTGGTTCTCCATCTGAGTCAGATTCCACCGTCTCTGTTTCCTCGTTGAACACAAAATACTCTTCGATGAGGTTACGCCATTCGGCGTTGTCGACAACACCTCCCAAATTGGCTCGAGCGATGCCATTAAGAGCTTCTGCGACGGTGGCCTCAGCTTCCATGTTTAAATAATAAACCTTGGTCCATTTAAAACTTTGTTGGAGAGTAAAACACGTCTTGTATCGTCTGGAATCGAGGAATAACTGGTCGCTTCGATTCAAATCCAAGACCACGCTAGAAGATGGCGTCAGCCGGAAGTTGATCTTTCGGAGCGGCTGGACCAATCACAGGGCTGTATCGACCCCTCGTGGGCTCCCTTGACGACCCTAGCAACCATTGTTTACGCCGAATGCACTTGGAGAGAGCTCTGTGATTGGTTTACTTACGCGGCGATTCAAAAGGGAAGAATCCCATTGGCTAGAGGAGATTCGCGGCTTTCCGAGGATACCAAATGTGCTGGGGTACCCTACGATCAAATGTCCACGGCGTACGAGTGAATTTAGTGAAAAATAGCCTTCGGCTCCTTTGTTTAAACCCATCCAACCATGTTAGGAAAATGTTTACCGGCCGTTATGAAGCGTAAATAATTGTTTTTGGTACAAAATATTTTCCAGTCTAAAAAAAAACATAATAAAGATTAATATTACGGGAAAAAAAGTTTTCGACCGAAAAAGTCCTATACCACCTTTGGAGCCCTATATCTCAAAATGAAAGTTGCCGACATGGGACTCTTTTTGATGAATCGCCTCACAATTATTATATTCTCCTCCTGTCATATCCATTTTCTTTGTAATTGTTTTTGCCCCAAATCTAAAATATACAGTAGTCACATTATACAATATCCGTCAAGAAGTAAAAGAGCTAAAAAGGATTGTCTTATTATCCGCTTAATTTCAGCTGTATCACAGCAAGTATATAATGCTTATCGCAACAGCATGTTTCTTTAATATTCATTTATATGATATGTATAATTCCCTTATCATTCTCATGACACATTTTCCTAAAACGGATCACATTTGTTTAAATCGATGATGTACATTCAGCTCTAACTGAGAATAACGTTTAGCTAAAATAAAAACTTTAAAATGAACTTTTTTTTACATCACATTTACATAATAGAGAAGAGAGATGGCGGGAGTGTTGGGCATCATGGTGGTGATACTGGCAGCTACATATTCTCCAGCTACCGCCCAGGGGTATACTAAACCACCAGATGAACTCATTGGTAAATATGTCACCTCCACGTATATTAATTTTGTGCTCCGGTCAAAAGTATTAGTTAAAAGTTAACAGGACATAAACTCCAGTCATTTTTTTTTCATTTTTTTTTAAATATTTTTGTTGGCCTAGACATTTAACAGATGATATATTATAATGATGAGAAAATACGCATAGCTGTCCACGCAGCTATATTTCATGCGTTGCCCTTACGTTAATGAACTATAAGTAAGGATCTCCAATCGATGGTACTCATTGTGTCCAAGATTTCATTACATTGTGTATAGACTGAGAAAGTTGACTATAGTGTATGTCTCTATACTATTTCATTGATAAGCAGAAAATGGTGGTATTTTGACACCTTTTCTGGTTTCCTTCAAAACTAGAGTCATATGGATACATATACGCCTAAATAAACTTTATGATAACTATAAGATTTAGAAAACAATGTCTAGGCATACGCACCGTATTCCTATAGGGTTGACTATGACATACCTATCACAAAAATATATAAAATATTCAAATAGAATCTAAAAAGACATCATATGATATGCAAAAGTAATTTGGCTACAGAACTATTACAAATTTGATCTACATACATTTATTATATTTATTTCACATGAGAAACACTTTCTATTTTTGCCCCTCATTGAAAAAATGGCCCTTTTTAGGAGGTTTTTTAAAGCTGGAATTGTGAATATTAATTTTGTTTTGACCCCCTAAAGTAGGGTTCGGATTGTAGCATTTTCAATGGCGGATTTCATGAACTGCACATATCATGTCTAAAGTCAATATCAAGATATTATATAAAAACCTTATGGACGCCAAACAAATAGAATTGACCATAATTATGTGATGTGTTTCAGGAAAATGAGTCATAAGTCGCAAAATTGATATTTTACAAAGTGTTTATTTCACAAGATCACATTATTAGAATGTTCTAATTTTTTTAGGGTTTATCACTTATAGATATATATATCGATGTATCAAATGCAAAAATGAACGTATCAAACTTAAAATCTAGAAATACTTATTACATTATTAGACTGTTTACTATCATTGGAATCAGCTTGATCTCATCTTTTCAAATATAATGGTATCTCAAAATCTATTTTTTGCGACTTATGACTCATTTTCCTGAAACACATCACATATGTAAAATAGCCTCCCCACTAATCACTTTGGGACACAATATGTTAAATATACTGCTCAGGATGACCTCAGAAAGGCATAGATACATTTAGCAGTCTTGGCATTTTGTACCTGTATTGCTACGTATTGTTAAATAGCCCATGGCCTTAGTACTAACGCGGAACATATTGATGATAGAAACCTAAACTTAAGGTCCTTTTCAAAAGGAAGAATGATGAAAGTCCCTAAGCCTAACACAGAAATGATCAAAAAACTTATATTGTACCAGTTTCCTACTCTTTTGAATAATTTACCATAAGAAGGGAAGACTTTTATTTTAAAAGAAGATTTTAAACTGTTCTTACAAAGGAGGAGAACTGTAGTGCAAGAAGGAAAACGAGAGGCGTAAGAGATAGTAGAGCCTTACATGCCTGAAACTATGTTGTATGGATGGGATAGGTAGATAGACATAGATGCTTCTATATTGGAGCGGGAGAGAGGATCACATGACTGACAATTCCGGAAGTGCTGGTTGCTTAGTTACTATACACAACCGCCAACTTCCTCACATGCAAAGCTGTCTGCAGTCGGTTCACATGAAATTTTTTTTTTTTTCATTTTCTTTCTTTCTATGGAGAAATGTCTAGAGAAAATATAATTGATCCGAGCCAAATAAACAAGAGATACAACACTATTACATTGACTCCCTTTGTTCGTGCGATATAGAAAATATTATATAATAGTCACGAACTATGTTGTATAGAAAATAATGTAAGAGAAATGAGAAATTGTAATAGTCCATTTATATAAAACTTATGAATGGAATAAGATGTAATTGTAAAGGTTATTTCCATCTTATAATGGCCTGTGAGTCCATGTACATATCTTAAACATATTTCACTGTAGTAAAAATTAATATGTTTAAATGCTATGGAGCTCATAAATGAGTGGGAAAAAGGGGTAAAATCCATTTTTATGGATATATTGATTAAGATATGTTAGCGAAGATGTTAATTAAGTTCTCATAAAAATAGTTTAGTAATAGTAAAAGAAAATAGCTGGAAATCTGTACAGAGTTAAAAACGATATCAGAAAACATTGGGATATTAACAAGGAACTAGGGACGCCCTGGAAGAACTCCGAATGAAAATCCGAAGATGGTCATTGTTATATTAGCTCTATGATGATTGTCCGATTTCTGGAATTTATGTACTGTGAATCTGGAAATAAAACTATTACAACAACAACAAATAGATAGGACCTGATGAGAATGTGGTACAAGGGATACTATTGCACTGTACGAGATGGGTTGTTTTCATGGCCCGCGAGCCGATAGGCGAGTGGGTTACAAAAAAACATTGAGAGAAAAAAATCCGAAGAAAATTCCATGATTCATTCTTTTTTGTATTAAACAAATTTAATTTAATGAAATTTATTATTGCAGGTAAGCCCTGCATCACAAGGGTAAGTCCACACGATATTAGAGAATAAGTGGCAGAGGCTGGCTTTTTCTGTGAAGGTTTCCTCTTACATGGGGAATATGATATATATTAATTCTGTAAGAAACAAATGTAATTCTCCAAATTTCTGGGTGGACATGCTTTGGCATAGCGGGGACCTGTTCCACTATGTTTTATGTGGGTCAGATCTTCAGAAAATGTACAATTGGCAGCTCTACACATTTAGCACATTCTCCTAAATTGGGCTGAACAATGATGGATACCGGGTATATCTGAGTTTATTTGGTATTGCATTGATTTAAAGTATCAGTTCTGTTATGTTAAACTGCATTTTGAAGCTCATTTTGTCTTAAATGTGGGTTATTTGAGAGGATTGGTAAAGGTGAATTGTACATTTTTTGAGAATCTGACCCATGTGTGATTTCCTAGGAAATCAGGGTTTAATAAGGGTTTCAAATTAAACCTTCACCCACTTTTTACGTCCAACTTTCCATACAAATGCATTAACCAACATGGCTCAAAGAGCTTCAACACTGCACCTTAAGAATGAATGTGTCATCAACAAAGTTCTAAACTCCACCATATGAGGATGAATGTAAATCAGTAACATGGAGGTCATTGAATGAAAAGCAATAATTTTTTTAGTTCAATGACTTGGTAATTAATTGGGGGGACAATAATATGTCAGCTATGTAAATGCAGACCTTAAAGGAAATCGCATGATTCACTCATCTGATATTGTGAAAAAACGGGAGAAAAACCCCTTTCCCCCATTGACTTCTATAGTAAATAGTAGTAAAATTCATAGCTCCCTGAAATAAAAACTAATCCAATGACATAATTATAGTTTTCATTGGCTTTTTTAGATTCCCCCAATCATGTTCTTCCAAAGTTTAAATCCAAAGTTTAAAAAATAATCCATGATTCATTTGTTTTTGATTAAACACTGGCAATTACCTTTAATTGTATATGTTGCAAAGTGGAAATTATTAATATTGTTCCTGTAATGGTTGCCTAACACGGTTATAACCCCATGGGCTTTCAAGTTTAGATCAGAAGTAACTGCACTCAATGTTGTCTGTTACAGGATGACTGTGGCCACGACTGGTATGACTGCGTATGGGACAATTGGAACTGTCCTGATCCATCTCAGCCCTGTAAAGTCTGCACCAGAAGTAAGATATCCTCTTGTTATTGACCATTGAATAGAGAATTATTGGATTTTGATTCAGCAAGAAAAGATTCTGCCAGTAAAATATATTAAAGATAAATAGGAGACCATTTATGCATGCAATTATAACAGCACTTTACTTACTAGCGTGATGATCAAAGATGAACTGTAAATACTATTCATCATCATATTGAAACCTATATTTATATTATATGAATACAAAGAAGAATCTAATGTTAACACCACTGAATGCATAGTAATGTAGTGAACCTGTCACCACACCAATTGCAGTGAATCAGGTATCACCCAAACTCAGGTTCAATCTTGACATGGCAAAGTATAACCAGACACAGTTCTGTTAGTATCACCGGTTTATTCACCTCTTGGACAACCCTGTAACACCAGTGGTGTGCAATAGTCAGTCATCAATGTCACAGACATAAGGGGACTCACCATTGAAGGCAAGCAGTATAAAAGGGTAGTACAAGAGTAACATAGCAATATGATCTAATGTATAAGACAGGTTACAATGGCAATGTAGTACATACAGAGAAGAGGTATAACATACAATCTGTAGTAATTGTAATAGATATAACAGCAACCTGTAAAGCAGGAATAAGATGATACATAGACTTGGATAAAACATAGGATATGGTCTACATCAGTGCCTCTAGTAGAGTGAGTTGGTATACACTACAAGCACTGTACAGGTAGGCGACCTGGTGTAGAATAGAGTTACTAATGACAACTCTGTGTCCACTCTAAATCTACATTCATCTAAATTTCCACAATTACAAAGAAAATACAGTTCTTGTCATTCATAGCTTTTGACCGTACATATTGAAATCGTTCAAGAGTTTTATCACATTGTCACATATGTATAAATTGGGTGTAACTTTACCCTTAAATATGTACTCTAGTTTGCAGAAATGTAAAATATTTTGCGATACAGAAAATATAGTTTGTGACAGAACACAGCAAAGGGCTTGTGCCCTTAAGTGAGCCAGTGAAAAATGTTGTTTGAGTGAAAAATATGGGCTTCTAAATATGAGATTCTAAAAAGTGTCATGTTAATCCCCACAATCCTAGATTTCGCCTAAATAACCATTTTCAAGTGAAAATTGGTCAAATTTGGGACATTTTGGCTTTCAATTCTTCACACTTAACTGCCCTTTCCACCATTATGATAGCACAAAGTTGCCATATGTGCCAAAAATTGGTAAATTTAATTTTGTATAATACATATTATTCTATCATGAATCATATATGAAAAAGGTCAATGCAACTTTAAGTTTTAGTCCCTAACTTGGCGCGCACCACTAGAGTATTGAATAGCGTAATAATTGTTTCTTAGCGTAATAATTGATGCTTAGCCATCACTGAATTTATTCTCCATTCCATTTCAGATGCTTGCAGGGTAAGTTGATAATTTTGCAACATATAATATAATAGAATAGTATAACTTCACTTTCTCAACTAGCTAATTATGTATGTATATATGGTATAATAATTCCTACATTTAGTAATTATACAATGAGGGCTATAGTGTGAGAAGGATCTACGATCCCATATAGTCTCATGAGGCTATAGACAGAGTTGTATAATTATTTTAGTCCATAATGGGTCAGATCAACAACACAAACGCCTTATTTTACTAACCTTTCATCAGTTTCCACCTGCATTCTTAGTAACATTATGCGTCATACCTTGTGGAAGTTTTGTTCCGTATTTTACGGGTTTTCGCATCAGTTGGAATGGAATTTCTAACCATAAAACACCTCACCATTACTATCCTTAGTATAGTTAGGAATGTTATTTCACCCTATTTCTTTAATCAGGTTGATTAAACACCTTTCATATGGTTTTCCTGTTAACATTACTAATATTAATCCTCCTACGCGATTATTTACTGGCAAATGTCCATTCTGGTTCGGGTCACACATTCCACTTTTTAGCTGGTTTCCGGTTCCTGTCACTTTCTGCATGTCACACATAGCCACTTGGTGCACTTTCAGTTGCAGTAAACAGCCTATTCAGCGCATGCATGCTTCCCTTTGAAAGTGCCCACGCCCGTTATTTCTAGCATTATTGTTACAAGGGGTCTTCATCAGTCTAGCGCCAATCGCTTATAGCATAGAAAATAGACAATATAAAGGATGACCAGTGAGTGCATTTTAGACAGCCATAGAGCAAACTAGTAAATTATAAATTCAAATCGCCATAGATCGACAGCAAATGATGACAGAAAGAAACTGAAAAAAGCCTCTTGAAGCTCCATTTCGAACGGCACCAGGGACTGCCATGCTGTGTACGCACACTCGGCCGTAATTAACGTCCACTTTCCCAATAGAAATATGGAAAACTACATACACATCTAGACAAAAAATTGAGGGAAAGATTGCTAGACCCTTTTTCTAAAACATGGCAACTCGTGGGCATTATCTTTAAAGAAATGGCTGAGTTTGGAGCCTTTACTATTGGGCTTATGTTGAATGTCAACAAAGTTGTATCCTGGCCTCGCAGACTTTCAGCATGTCACACAGAGCCACTTGGTGCACTTGGCGTTGCATTGTGTACAGTCTATTCAGCGCACTCCTCATTCATTGATTATTAAAGGTTAGTACTAGTAATTGCTTATGAATGTGAGGTGGGATAGCTATAGGCCTTGCCGGACAGTAGCCTAGTGGACTGACATGCTGACATAATACGCAGAAAGAGGGCCGCGGTTGGGGTGGGGGTGTGTGAGTGGGGACCAATGGGGAAGGAAAAACCCTAGTCTTAGGATACAACACCTATACCGAACGTATAGGGTTGTACAGCATTCTATATAACGCTCCCATAGACACTGCTTGACAGTCCCGTAACTTCACATAAACATACAAACTACTTCCCGAATGTATCTCCTACCTTTTCTCAATGATGAAACTTACTTTATTGCCATTGTATGTTACTCATTATCCAATATTAAATAAACTATAGACTAAACTGCTAGCGAGGCGATGGAATTGCCGCCATGTAAATTCAAAGGAATGGCGCTACTTTGCTAAAGGCAGACACTTACAAACAGACAGAGGCAGGCAGAATGAAGCCGTGCCTATTTAATCTGGCTCAGCCAATCCACTTTCAAACAGTGAAAATGGTAAAACATGTGTGCAATGTTGTAGCTGGTTACTTTCCAATAGTGGTGGTAGGTTCCAGGCCCTTGCAAGATTACAAGATGGCAGATGAAAAATTGGAAGAAGTTTTGCCCATTCACAAATTTAGCTGGCCCAAAACAACACTTAAACTCAACGGCGCATTACGATAACTGCGGCAAAATATTGCTAGAAACCACATGTAAGAGATGAACAACTTTGCATGTATTCATTGATCTTTGCCTTTCCAGTTGACCCACGCCCTCATTATTAGTATCTAAATGTGTCCAACCCTATCTACGACAGGCCTAGCCTATGCTTTTTGGACGGCCTAGTATATTCGGTTCATTTGTTGGTATTAAAGAAATGATAGTAACAGCCCAACAAAAGGGGACTAAAGGCATTAGAGCATTTGGTTATGGTGCTTCGGGTTCACTATGGCTGCCGGAACCAGAACTCGGCTTCGCCTCGTTCTGGGTTCACGGCAGCCATAGTGAACCCTCAGCACCATAACCTCATGCTCTAACCGCCTATTAAAAACTGCTATTTGTACTTTTTTAGAAGTGCGCAGGACGTTCCGCTAATATCTGACCCATTTGATTTGCCTGTTTAAGTAGCAGTCCAACAGTGCAAAGAGAGCGGACCAACAGACTTGCCGTTGATTTCATAAGGAAACAAACAAACCAGTAGAATTGTTCTGCGCTTGTATTGCACTAAACATATTGTGAATGACATAGGGCCCATTGTATAACAAAACGCTCGTAAGTGGTTCGCATCTCCTCGTTTCGCATCGCATCTTTTTGAGTTACGAGGGACTTACGAGATATGACAGACATACGAGGGGTGGTTTGCATAACAACCCTCGCAGCAATTTCGTAACTTATATTAATAAACACATCGCATCTCCTCGTATCTTCTCATATCTGAAGTTTAATCTGCCTAGGTGAGATTACATGATAGAATAATGTGTGAGGAATGCGCTGGCATATATACCCTTCATTAGACATGAATACATAGCATTTTGAACCGAATTGAGGAAAGAGAGGTTGGCAGGGTAAAGGGAGGAAAGAGAGATTAATAGGCTATGTATATATTATGTACATGTATGTATGTGCATGCCTGTGTATGCCTGTGTGTGTATGTATGTATACATGCATCTATGTATGCATACATGTATATGTACATGTACGTGTCTATGTGAATATGTATGTAAATATGCATGTATATAAGTATGTATGTATTGTATTGATGTATGTATGATGTATGTATGTATGTATGCAAGTATGTATGCATGCATGTATGTATGGTATGTATGTATGTGTATGTATGTATGTATGTGTATGTGTATGTATGTATGTATGTATCCTCTATAGAGGATACATACATACATACACATACACATACACATACACATACACATACACATACACATATCGGTGGTAGTGTGAGTAGCTTGGCAAATAAATTATATACCAATCTTCAGCACCAAGTTCAGCATCGTTTTATCAAATATGATGGCCATTTTCTATACACAAGAAATGAATATCATTCAGATGATTTCAACATACACTACTTTATATATGAGGGAAACCATTTGTGACGTGTTACATTTTCATGGAATGTTTGATATAGTTCTGCCATTGGAGCATGTATATACTGCCATGTTATCTTATGTAATGATTTACTTCAAAATCGCTTCCTTACAGGTTCAGGAAGAGGTACTGGGGGAGTCATAGGACGATGTACTTGGTGAGGTATTGGGTAAGGTACTGGAAGAGTGCTGGAGGGGGTATAAGAGGAAGTACTGGGAAAAGCACTGGAAGGGTTACAGGAAGAAGGACTGAAGGGGATACTGGAGGAGGCACAGGAGGAGGTACAGGTAGATGCACTGGAGGAGGTACAGTAGGTGGTACTGGAGGTGTTACAGGAAGAGGTACTGGAGAAAACATTGGAAGGGGTACAGGAAGAGGTACTGGAGGGGGGACTGAAGGGGATACTGGAGGAGGTAGTGGAGAAAGCATGGAAAGGGGTACATAGATTCAATTCAATTCAGAGATTCTTTTATTTGCTGATAGTATTGCAAAACAGGTAGTTCAATGTCTGGTCACAGGGACAGGCCCCTGAGACCAGTTCTTCCAGAGAGTGCCTCAACCTCCTGGAGGATGTAGATACTAGAGGAGGTACTGGAGGAGGCAATGGAGGAGGTACTGGAGGAGGTTACTGGAGGAAGTACTGAAGGAGGTTAGTGGAGGAGGTACTGGAGGAGGTTATTGGAGCAGGTTACAGGAGGAGGTTACTGCAGGAGGTTACTGGAGGAGGTTACTGGAGGAGGTTACAGGAGGAGGTTAGTGGAGGAGGTTACTGGAGGAGGTACTGGAGGAGGTTACTGGAGGAGGCATTGGAGGAGGTACTGCAGGAGGTACTGCAGGAGGTTACTGGAGGAGGTACTGGAGGAGGTTACTGGAGGAGGCATTGGAGGAGGTACTGGAGGAGGTTACTGGAGGAGGCATTGGAGGAGGTACTGGAGGAGGTACTGGAGGAGGTTACTGGAGGAGGCATTGGAGGAGGTACTGGAGGAGGTACTGGAGGAGGTTACTGGAGGAGGTACTGGAGGAGGTACTGGAGGAGGTAACTGGACGAGGTACTGGAGGATGTACTGGAGGAGGTAACTGGACGAGGTACTGGAGGATGTACTGGAGGAGGTTACTGGAGGAGGTACTGGAGGAGGTAACTGGAGGAGGTACTGGAGGAGATTATTGGAGGAGGTTATGGAGGAGATTACTGGATAGGATTCTGGAGAGGGGTATACATGGTTACTGGAGGAGGTACTGGCAGAGTATTGGAGGAGTCACACAATCATGTACAGGATGGGATACTGTAACTCCTCCTGTATGTCCTCCTGTATATATGTGCCCCTGTACCCCCTCCTGTACGTCCCCATTTTCCCCTTCCTGTACCTCCTACTGTATCCTGTATGTCCCCCTGTGCATCCCCATGTACCTCCTCCTGTACCTCTTCCTGTACCCATCCTGTATGTCCCCCCTGTACTCCCTCCTTTACATCCCCCTGTATGCCCCTTTGTACCCCATCCTGTCTGTCCCCCTCTTCATCCACCTCTACATCCCCCTGTATTCCTCCCTGTACCCACCCTGTACATCCCCCCTATATCTCTTCCTGACATGTATGTCCCCCTGTATGTCCTTACGTTCCCCTGAATCTCCTCCTTCTTCTGTATCCCCCCCCTTGTACCTCCTCCTGTGCATCCCACTGTACCTTCTCCAGTACGTCTCCCTGTACCTCCTCTAACATGTTAAAAGAGATGCGTCTGCATTAAAGATTGCTCTCACCTATAATGAAGCTATACATGTACACATATAAATACATACACATTTACGCCCACACCCCTATACACATGTCTATATATACATGTATACACATACATACATACATACATACATACATACAAGACATTTAATCAAACGTTACAAATACATATAAATCACACATATAAGTTATCATACACATGAGGAGCTCTGCTCCCTCTCTCCTCTCTCTCCCTCTATCTTTTTCAGCCATCAAAACCAGGTTACGAGGAGATGAGAAAAGATGCGCAGCCTTCAAAATGCTCGCAGACATTTGCGAAATATTTACGAGAAAAAAGTCCTTATGCACAGCTATAGGGACATACGAGGGTGTACTTACGAGGAGATACGAATTCTTGGGGCTTATGCACATGCTTTCAACTTACGAGACACTTATTACTGATATACGAGGGCATACGAGGTTCTCGCAACCTTATACAATGGGCCCATAGAGTGAATGAAAAGCACACTTCAAAGAAGCGAAGCATGAACGAGCCATGAGCACAGATACAAGCGATCCAGTGAAATCACTTACAGTGGCTAAGATCGCTGAGAATAAAGATCGGGATTTGTGTAAATATAACAAGAAATTGATTAAAGCAACGTCAGGTGTCCTCAAACTTATTTCTAATAAATGTTTCTACCTATCCTGGGTTGCTTTTAGTAACAATTATCAATGCGAGATGACAGTTCTATAAAGTACATCCAATATACTGAGTTTTGGTAAGGAATGCATCCCACTGGCTTTGTGCAGATCGAATACGCATTACATAGACATCTAGTGAGAGAGAGTAGTTGGGTCAGATTTTCAGAAAATGTACAATTGGCAGCACTACACATTTAGGGAATTCTCCTAAATTAGGCTGAAAATGAAGAATACTGTGTATATCTGAGTATATTTGGTATAGCATTGATTTAAAGTATCAGTTCTATCATGTTAAAATGCATTTTGAAGCTGATTTGTTATCTAAATGTGGGCTATTTTAGAGGATTGGTGAAAAGCAAATTGTACATGTTCTGAAAATCTGACCCAGTTACGGTGCAGTTTTGTTTACATCATAACGTTTCCTCACACTATACTTGCAGCTTAAATTGTATTTGACAGTCAAATGATTGTACAAGATTTTAAAATGTACTAATTGTTTTCCTTATTTGTTCACAGGACCGTCGAATGTAAGTATAACGTTACAGTCAATAACTGTTTCAGACAGCCACAATTATTTTTTTAACACGATGACATACATTTTTTTCTCTATAATTGTAGAATATTACCTGCACTATTTGTGTAGAAAGTTTTGGGACATTAGGAGTATCCATTTTTATTTTATTTCCAAAACCGTGCAAGAAAAATGTAACGCAATGTGCCATAGCCTGACAATGGCGTCATGTCGGGCCAAATGTAGGCGTTCCTTTAGTGACGCCACGTGGAGACAATGTGGCGTCATTCGCTGAAGTTTAATTGGATGATGCATCATAGGGGGCGTGGCTCGCGATCGGTCAATTGACTATGTCATATTGATTATGTAAATTGAGAAGAAATTGTTAAATCTTTAAAAACAATGTTAATGAAACTCAATGTATGAATAATGAGCTAGTTATAAATATTGCCTATGTTTCTAAAATTGCCATTCGTATGTTTGAAACGTATCACAGATTATGAAATATCTACAAATAAAATTTTTTTAAAAAAAAGAAAATATTTGAGGAGTTGGAGCTCCAGAGAGCAGTAACAAGTTAAATGATTGCGGCAAAGAATTTGATTAGGCCGCAAAAATATGAATATGGATGTTCATTATAATATATGCATAGCCCTCAGGACAACGTATTTGGAGTGAGTTATGCAGTTATGTGTATTTCACTAGTAAGTTACGGGTGGTAGTCATGGCAACAGGACATTCTTTTCAAGTTTAAAACCCGAAATGCAAATTTAAATCTAAAAAATGTTTTCTATTAACATCATTAAAAGCATATTATAAATCAGTATTGTGACTCATTTCCCTGAAACACATCACAATAGGGGATTTGCATGTCTCATTGCGCATGTCTTGTACAGTGCATCATGGCATTGATTCAGTTCAAATCTGACATACAAACGTTTGGTTATGGGAATATGTAAAACACTTGGATATTGATATTAGAAAATTGATAAATATCAAATGCTGAACATGACATGAATTCTATAGATATTACACTGTACCATTACTCCCATGCATAATTCCATGCAAATCTAGATTCAAAATGGCGGCTATGCAACTCCCCTATTAATCAATTAAACAATCAATATTCCAGAGCCATCGATTGTTTTCCTCCTGTAGCCTGTGCACCCCAGCGGCCATCAAAGTGTGTCAAGCCGGATGGTTCATTTGAAGAGTACTGCGCCATATGTCTTCAGAGTACTGTTCTTTCAATAATTTCTCCCATTCACACACGGGTCAGATTTTTAGAAAATGTACAATTCGCCTTCACCAAACCTCTCAAATAACCCACATTTAAGATAAAAATGTCCTTTAAAATGCAGTTTAACATAACAAAACTGATACTTTGAATCAATGCGATACCAAATATACTCAGATATTTCTGGTATTCATCATTTTTCAGCAGAATTTAGCAGAATTTCCTAAATGTGTAGAGCTGCCAATTGTACATTCTTTGAAAATCTGACCCAAATGCGATTTAATAGCAATGTTATACATTAATTTGATTTGAACAGGGGCCTTAAACATCTTTTGCTCCCAATATTATTCCCTGAATGATAGATGAAGCAGTTTCTTGTATTATAATACTGTCTCACTTTGAGGGTAAACTGGCTAAAAAGACACATTGTAGATGGGTCAGGTTTCTTGTAAATGTACAATTTGCCTTCGCCAATTCATCCAAATAACTCAAATTTAATAAAAAAAATCAAGCTTCAAAATACAGTTCAACATAACCAGATAGATTTATTAAATAAATACCATACAGAATACACTCAGATGTACCTAGTCTAGTATGTATCATTTGTCACTCTAATTTATCCGAATTTGATAGATGTGTAAAATTGTAGAATGTGCATTTTCTGAACATCTTACCAATAAATATATCATGATGATGCAGGTTTGATATTCTTTCTACTCTTATTTGTGAACAGATCCCTGCGATACCACCCCACCCTGGGTAAGTATAAATCAGTATTGTCACGTGTTGCAGAAGAATGAGTCAAATTTTTAGATAATATTTCTCAAATGTGTTTATCATAAGAACTCCTCATAGGAATCTTTTCCTTTTTAGGCGGAGTAGTGATCCTTGTTGTAGCAATGCGTGTACCAAACGCCAAGACTATGTGCTAAATTTATCTGGGTGAAATCGCCAGAAAATTCACAACTCACTTCACCAATCCCCTCAAATAACCCAAATTTCAGACGAAAACAAAGTTCAAAATACAGTTAAGCCTAACCAAGCAGATTGCTAGAATCAATGCCATGCCAAATATACTAGAATTTACCTAGTATTGACCAAATTGCAGCAGAATTTACTAAATGTGTACAGCTGCCAATGGAGCATTTTCTGAAATTCTGACCCATATGAGTTCCTAATGTCATCCTGACCATTGAATTTAGCTAATCTACCAGAGATTGACCCTCAAGAATTGACGCTAACCTTTTTTCATGCATAAAATATAGAGAAATACTTATTACATGTCCTAATGTCTACTATTAATGGAATTGGCTTGATTTCATCTTTTTAAATATGATGATATCTCAAAATCCATGTTTAAGCAAAAACATTGCAAATGTTTTCTTCTTTAATGCTAACTAGTATAGCATTATCACTTATCATGTGTTACAAAATAAATCATTACAAGTCGCCAGAAAAATGAATTTTTAAATATTATCATATTTGAAAAGATGAGATCAAGGGGATTCCAACGATGTTATAGACGTGAACATGAATAATATATGATAGGATGTCCTCAGATATTCATAGATATACAGTCTTTTATTATATGCGCATGCTATATGAAGGGTGCTATAAGTGGGGTGCTATAAAAATATTCATATAGGACGCGTCCTATAAGCATGTAAACAAACCCCCGCGATCGGTAATCCACCCGTGATTCTGGTACTTTAATTATAGAAATACATAATAAAACCCACACCATTAGATAGAGCATTAAATTCTCTATTGAAAGATATAAGATTTATTAATGTAGGCCAAGAAATGGCTGCGATATGAACGTTTTAAGTCAACAATATAAGTAGGCCTAAAAACTGCATGATCGCACAGTGGGCACCGAACATTGTAGGCCTACTAACGGGGCTCTCTGAGACTTCTTTAGTATTTTTTCAGTGATATCTGATGAAATATGATCAAATTTTATGCACATATAATAAATATAGAATGGAACTCGCCAGCAATAATTGAAAATTTATAGGACTTGATTCGTCCACATAAGCACGATGCCGTAGGCATCGTGCTTATGTGGACGAATCAAGTCCTATAAATTTTCGACTATTGCCGGCTCGTCCCATTCTCTCTATGTATATAACATGTTAATTTCATGGGACCATTGACTCAATTTTCTGTGACACATTACATTTCAATACACTATATATAAAGGGTGCAGACGCTAAGTTTATTTTTAATGTATCAAATATTGGGCTTTTTTTCAGAACAGTTACAAATAGTAATAGCTCAAGAAGTTGTTCCTTTCACTCGTAGTGCAGTTTCTCAAGATTTTTTTTTACAATTATATGCAATGAATAAAAAAAGAATTAAACACATGAGAATATTCTACTAATAGTTGATTTGAATATAATTTTTTAATTATTATATTACACATATAATTTCAAAATAATTTTGCCTTGATTATAGCAACCTTGGCTCACTACAAGGCGAGGCCCAGATCCAGGACCGCCGTGTTTAGCGGGAGAGACATGTCTGATTAAACACCAATGTACCAATGACAGGCTCGATGAATTCTGCAAAGCCTGCGTTTGTAAGTTTACCTACATGTAATAGGGGATTTGCATAGCCGCCATTTTGAATCTTTAATCGCATGGAATTATGGGACTAATGGTACAGTATAAAAACTATAGAAAACATGTCATGTTCAGCATGTTCATATCAATGCTCTAGTGTCAATATCCATGTGTTATACATGTTTCCAGAACACAAGTCCCCATCTTTCCCATCATGCATTTGGATTTCATAGATGATTTATACAAGCTGTGATATTGGTGAAAACAGTATTGCAATTTTCGAAAAATATTGTCAAATATTTGTATGACAGATTTCAACAGAATCCATCCCAGCATGCATTGTGGTACACATGCGCAATGAGACATGCAACTCCCCTATAGGGAGATTAAAATAGAGTATCCACTTACACATCGGTTGTGACCACCGTCAAGAGTGGCCAGATGGGACGGTCGAATGGTGACCACCGATCACCATTTTCGACCGTCCCTCTTGACCGTCCTCGGTACTCACTTGCACATCAAAAAGTGCCAACCATGGTCACCATCGGACAGTCCCCTAGGGACCACCAGACATTTGATTTATTACTGTATGAACATTTCTGGTCATATTTCTACATATATATATATTAGCAAAGCATCAATCTCCAGACTCTACCAAACTATTTTACCTTTGCAATGATTATTATTTAAATCGTTAATTAATTCGAATTCTAAATTAATTGTTTTTTTCTGTTTTTTTGCCAAACCAAAGGTGCTTATAATCTTGAACAGCCTCCTGTTCATTCCTGTTCACTTCTGTGAAGTTTAGAGTATATTTCTACATTTATTTTTATCGTTTAAATTGTTTTATATAGAACCGTTGCCATTTTTACCGAATATCTTGTGCGTGGGTTACAGGTCCCTGATTTTGGTGAATAGTTTGGAGTTAATTTGTACATTAATTGTAACTAGTTCTATTATTCATTATAATTAAATATAATGAATATAGGTGGTGAAAATCAAAATTGTTCCTTCTCAGACCTATCATGGTTTTCCAGCCTAGGGTCTCTATAACCTGTATTTGGGATGATCGCACATGATTATAACCATTATATTTGAATTGGTTGGCAAACATTAGGCTGTGGGAATCATACTTTCATGCCAGAATCTCCGCCGCTATTGCAATAAATGTGCCTTTTCAGGCTAGGAAATAAGTAATAATTATGGAATTTGAATATAATACACAGGCGCATTTAGAAAATAGATTCTTTCTGCTGGAGAAAAACGGTTTCTACACATACACACATAATAATAGAGTTAGTATTATAAACAATAATGTGGAAACGTCCTTATGTTGTAGAATTTCAGTCTTCACTAGAAGCTTTTATGTTTTTGTACAAATTTATTTATTCAGGAAATTTTACATAATTATAGCACGCTCATCCGTAGATGAATTTTCGTTGTGCCCTGAGAATACAGAATATATTTAAACATATATAGAGAGAGGGCATGATCAATTGTGTAACCTTTCAAAATTATTAGAAAACATGTTATATTACAAATCAGAATAATGGCCGATTAGATGAGATGTAAATGAGGATGTAATGAGGATGTCTTGTAAGTTATCATAACAATATCTAACAATATAATAGAGAGGTGTGAGAGGGTGTTGGTGATTTCCGAACACACCAGCACATAATCGAAATTGAATTTCTCTTAGATCAGTCGATCAACACTATGAACTTGTACGTGGGATGAAACTCATTTACTCAGCACTAGAAAACTTATTTAATAATTATAGTCAATTCTTAGACGGTTGTTCGATGTTTATCGCATGGTTAACATTGGGTCATTGTGGCGGGAAGCGGAGCATACAGTGAGCCTACGTCGCATGACGTCACCACTCAGAAATTCGATCATCCAACTTCTCTCACCGTCAAAGACAGTCTATAGAGATTTTTTATCCCCACCCACCTCCCTATTACCATCTTTTAAAATTATGTTTGATAATGAAGGGGACAATATATATGTGACTCTGAACACCAGATTCCTGAGAACTGACATTACCCGGATATTACATAACAAAGACAATCTGCTCATATATATTCACCTGTGGAATATATAAAATGTTTATTCCCCAAAGAATAATAAAACAATTCAACTTAGGTTTCCGTCTTCCTTGTTCATAATGATTATTATGTCATCGCCACAGGTGACAGTAATACAATGCTCAGAGTAAAAGTATTACTTAATAACAACAAAAACTCATACATATTTCCACTTTTTAAGTCAAAATAGTCGAAATAATCACTAAAAATACCAATAATTAATCATAAATCAATAGAAATGATAAAATAAATGTACAAATGAACTTCAAACTATTCATCAAAATGGTCATAAGCATATTCGGCACTAGGAAAACACACATACATCAAAATAGGCAGTTAAATATGGTCAAAATGGCCCTAAATTAATCAAAATCGAAAGAAATGATAAAAATAAACTTAAAATTAATGTACAAATGCACTGCAAAATGTTCACATGTAACAACCAGAGGTATGCAAGATAATAATTAACTTCGTTATGGCCACAAACACTCCAAACCAAAAACAAAAATTTTGCTTTGGTCACGTTTGACCATCGCTTGACGGCTGCCCCTCCTGGCAAAGAAGTACCCGGGTACTGCAATAGACTTCTTTGACCAGTGTGGGGTGACCATCGAACGGGAGCAAGGGACGGTCAAACGGTCCCATGAGACTGTCCGATGGTCGCCTCAGTATCCACTTGCACGTCGGTTAAAAAACATCATGGCACCGTTTGACGGTGACCGTTTGGCATTGACCGACGTGTATGTGGATATGGGCCTTAAGTAATTCTTCCTCAGGACCATACCCGTCCCTAAGACATTGAAATGAGGTCACTATGTCAGTGACCAGATGTCCAGGAAATGTTTATTTTTTTCCTTATAAACTTGGTAGATTTTACATGGAATGGTTCGGTAGCCTCAACCGAAGAAGTGGCCTTGTCACGTATTTTCCGTAACTCTGACATACAAATATTTGGGAATTTTTTATCGAAAATTGCAAGAATGTTTTCACCAATATCAGAGTTTATATAAATGAGTTATGAAAACAAAATGCTTGATGGGAAAGATGGGTACTTGTGTTATGGAAATATGTATAATACATGGATATTGACATTAGAGCATTGATAAATATTCCATGACATGTTTTCTATAGATTGTATACTGTACCATTAGTGCCATAATTCCATGCGAATTGGGATTCAAAATGGCGGCTATGCAAATCCCCTATTGTGATGTATATGTAACAGGAAAATGTAACACAAGTTGCAAAAAGTAATATTTTGTACATGAAGTAGTTTCCACAAAAATGTATAATTAGGCCTAAGGCTCATACTTTATAATTAAAGATTAATCGCATTGTAATATTGTTTATATTGTAATATTGAAACGTCTCAAATTGTGGCATTTTCTGACCAATAAAAGTTTGTTTTAAAGAAAAAGAGAAAAGAAACGAAGAGAATAAATGGAAAGAATTCGTTGAACAAGGAATAGACGGTGAGATTTGAAAAATATGAATCAAATTAAGTAAAGATCATTTATCATGGTTTTTTTCTTACATTTTATAGATCCCGATGACTGCAGGGTATGTTTACATTCGCATATTTTGTCCTGGAAAGTTTGTTAACTCCCAATAACATTCCAAATAAATTATGGTATCCTTTCATTCATATGCTGTTATATTTAGCCATTTGCTTTTCCAGAACCTACCGATAGGAGGTTTTCTCATATTTTGATTGACTTTAAGATTATTTTAAATAAAATGCGTCTTTAATAAATTCGTTGATCTATACTCTTAAACCCCATATAATACCGTGGCATTAATAAGCACTTAGCAAAGAGATATTCTATACATAATCCTGTAATAAAAAACATGATATTTTTTAAAATACCGGTTTTGAAAAGTGACAACCAACTGTTTGACACATCACATATTTGAGACCTCTAAGTTTATTATCTACTGTAAACGTATTTTTTTAAGTGCGGATAAATTTTCGCGCAGTAAGTACTTTGACACCTTTTCGCGCGGATTTAAATTCGCTGCAGCAAGGAAGCCTCACACTTTGTTTATGTAATAATTAAAGGTTCGCGCAGGATTTAAATTCGCGCACATAAGGGTGTGCGCGAAAATCGCAAAAATAAATACTGCGCGAACATTAATACGTTTACAGTATCTGTTTTTTATATTTGCTGTACTAAATAGCTTACAAAATGCACTGACTTGGAAACTTGTGTGCCGGCAACTAATTGTGCGCCCTGGGAGACAAGATGTCCTTGGTCCTGCCAATCAAGTGAGTGGTAATCAGATAGTCAAGCTGCGATTCCACTATAGTCTGTCCAAAAAGTAGTTGACAAATGATTCCTTTTCCTCCTTTAAGAAGAGAAAAATGGGGTGACTTTTGACTTCAAACTTTTGCCCCCTGTGACTGAGTTGCCATTGGCGAACGACCATGGCCGTTTCTGACAGACCATGGCCAAATATACAGCTGTATTGTATTGCACTGCGTCTGTTCCATGTGCAGTAGCTGTTGTTTTCCTTAGAAGGAGGACGGAAATCCTGGTTATACTGGTCCTGTTTCCCCATGGTTGATTGCAATGAGTGACTCGTTGGGCAAAGGGTTGACCTTACCATAAATAGAAGTAAAAAATCTCCCACTTTTCCCTCTTCTTTAAGGGACCCAGGATTCACGTATCAACTACTTTTTGAACAGACCATTGACTGCTCATGGTCTGATCTGTTGTTAATGGAAGTGCTTAAAGCTGTATTCTCAGCTATTATGACAAACACAATCTTACCAAATTTACTCATATTACTCATATTTACTATGCTTTGTATCGTTAAAATTCAACACGTTGAAGCCCTAGATATGTTGCACTAAAATCTGATCAATTTGATTAAGCATGTACAATTTCATATCCTCCGAGATATCATTTATTTTGTTAACCTAGTCATTGGAATCCCCTTTATTCCATCTATTCAAATATGATGGTATCTCGAAATTCATTTTTGAGACATCTGAATTCTGACTTCTGTATAACAAATCACATTAATTACCATGATAATTAGGACTTTTCTCTTAGGCCAAAGTTTGTTCTGTAAAACCATATGCAGAATAAATAACTAAATACTATTTTCAGATGAATGGAATAGAAACTAATGAATCCACAAAATGTGATTAGAAAAATATAACTTAAATGAAGTCAATATCATTCATTACTACACTGTTATAAATAAGCGTGCTTTGAAGCGAAAGACCATGCTGTACCACACGTCTAGTTTGCGTATTCCCACGCGCACCAGAAAGCTAGGGGTGGTGGTCACTCAAGGGTGATGAAGCTTTGTTTGGGTGGGGGAGGGGGAGGGGGGTGGGGGTGCCGGCAGCAGCAGAGACCTAAGGGACCCACCTAGACAGCTATATTCTATTTATATACCTACCAACCCTTACACCATCCATACAACCATCATTACTTCTCCGACCACTGGTCAGCCCACACCAAAAGTAATTGGATGTAGTTTTAGGTATACTAGTACATACGTATCCCAGGTAAGTATGATGCATCTCTTTTATTTCACTCTAATTCATTAACTATGATCTTTAGTATCACTTCTCATGAATAATCCATGTTCAACTTTGTTTCAGTTTTGTGTCATTCATTATTGTTTTATATTTAGATGAATAAAGGATCATTGCAAGTAAGTGAGTAAGTGACGGCCGTGACAATGTGCAGAGCGTTGCCAAACACCCTGGAGTAAACCCCTGATTAAGCCGTGTTAGTGTATCGCACATATGACATATTATACATCATTTGAAAGAGAACTTAATGCTGATTCTAGCTATGTATAATACATGCATGGTTTAATCGTTACAACAGCCTCAGCCTCGTGCGAACATTTAATAATTAGCGCGGCCAGAACGCTCTGTACTTATCAGTATAGGTGTCAGATTGGTGAGTCTAAAGTGGCAGAGATATATATATAGTTGTTTATGTCGGGGTAAATGGGTGTTCATTATTGTCCAGTTTCTGGTTGCATGTTGGCTATGTAACAATGTTTGATATATATCTGTGATTTTCTCTTTACAGAAGCTGGTACAAGGAAGAAATACATCAAAAGAAACGTTCTCTTATGTACTGTCTGGAAAGCCTATGTGTAGAGTGTTTTCTTTTATCACTTACCCATTATTTAATGGTTGTGAAGAATCATTCTCATAACGTCTATTATCCTTATAACTTTACCTTCACTCATTTAACATTTCTATTTTCCATACCAAGCAAAGACCATATATGCCACCAAAAGGTTTGGCGTCAACTTAATTACAGTTCAATACTTTGTTACCTTTTGTGTTACACTAGTTGTAACACAGATTCTAAGGTAAGTGGTAGAACGTTAGGTACCATGTAGGTTTTGCTTAGGGCTATTACACCTTTCCACCCAACGCTAGGTGTGGGTGATATGTGGCCACCACAACAATCATTGATTACATGTACATTTTATATGCTACACAGCTATATGAAAGGGGTGTTTGATATATACCTGTACTTTTCTCATTACAGAAGCTGGCACAAGGAAGAAATGCATCAAAAGAAAATGATACACTAAAATGATGAAATGATGAAGTCCGCCCACCCCAAATTCAATGAATGAAAAAACAAATAAATAATTAAACCAAACCCCACCACAAGCAGCCCCACCCACCCCCACCCACCCCCATCCACCCCCTAAACTGCCTAGATTTTACACGCACCACTGAGCAAGCCAAGCTGCCACCGCCTCGGTAAGGCGACTGATTTCACGCACTTAGCGCATGGTGTCATCACTAGACACTCGCGGCCGCCAGTAGAAACGTATGCGAAAAGCCAATACAGACAAGCGCTATGAGCGTGCAACAAGTTGACCGACCTTTTGCGTACTTTCACTAGGGAAATGCGTGAACTCTTACCACAGTGTAACTATTTTGTGTCTTTTGTTAAAGATGGGGATGACTGTCGTGTATGTTTACATTGAGATATTTGGTGTTGGTCTTTGTTAAAGCTTTCACAGTTTAAATATACTCTGCACTGATTTACTTATTAATACCAATCAAATTGAACTCACCGATATATAATCATTGTGTAATATGATATAACACATACATCATATATTGTATCTTGTGGTTAATATCTTGTAATATTTATTACATAGTTCCTGAGCCAATAGCCTCCTGGACACATACCAATAGGAAACGCTTTCATTCATTAATTTACTCCATGGATATTTCGACAACTTTAATATTTTTTCATATTTTACAAGATCATGACATCATTTGAAAATGTCATTTGAAAAATGAAAGATATTTTCTTTGACACATCACATATTTCACAAACCTACAGTTTAACATTCATCTGTTTTTCATACTTTCTTTACAATATAGGTTCAAGGTCAAGAATGTAAATACTTTGAAACCTGTGAACCGGCACCTCACTGCCGAGGCACTGATCAAAGTTGTCCCTGGAGGTGCCAATCAGGTAGGTATGAAAACATGTAATGTGTCCCAGGAAAATGAGTCACAAACTACAGAAAATAGATTTTGAGATCACATTTGAAAAGATGAGGCTGAGTGGATTCCAATGGTGGTAAACATTAGAACATCTTATAAGTAGTTCTATGCTTTATATGCAACAAAAACAGTTTAGCTATATTTCTTGATGCTCAATTACTAGTAAAGTAGTTTAATATACTCCTTATGATAACATCAGATATGCTTACATTGACTCAATACACATTATTGGAGTTTGGTATGTATTTGTGCTACTAGTAGCTGTAGATAACCCAAAGATTTAAAACATTCCAATGAAGAGATTCTGTGAATAAGCCACTTTGAGAATATCAATTTTGACTTGTGACTTGTGACTCATTTTCCTGTGACACTAAATAAAATTATGTAATTTTTTCATATTTTTTGATTTAGTGTTTGTATACAGCATCATAAGAGCATTCATTATTTTGTCTTTTTGTCACTTGTTCCAGATCCTAATGACTGTCGGGTAAATTTACTTTCAAATATTTGGTGTTAGTCTTTGTTAGCTGCACTGCTGCACTGTCAGTTAAAGCTACACTATCAGTTAAAGCTGCACTGTCAGTTAAAGCTGCACTGTCAGTTAAAGCTGCATTGTCAGTTAAAGCTGCACTCTCAGCTGCGCTTCTAGCTAAAGCTGTGCTGTTAGTTAAAGCTGCGCTTTCAGTTAAAGCTGCACTCTTAATTAAAGCTGCACTCCTAGTTAAAGCTCTGCTGTCAGTTAAAGCTGCACCCTCAGTTAAAGCTGCACTCCCAGTAAAAGAGTTAATCAGCACGGTTGATTCACAATCTTTTTTATTTTGCAATCACCTTAAAGAAACAGTTCGCCCTGGGATAAAATAGCTATACATCAACTTCTTACCTCTTATTTTAGTATGGCCTGTGTTTAAATCATTCAATAGTATCCAAATAACCCCACAAAATTATGTCAAAGTGCCCAAATTATAGCAATAGCCACCATTCATAGAGACCACCATTTTGGGCTTATTTCCCATGATTCGCTGCGAGTTGTGACGTCGACTGGGCTCACACCAGTTTGTTTACAATCTGAGCATCAGTCCTATACTAGCTTCAGAGCTATAGGATCGTTGGTTTGAGGTGGATACTCAGACCAAGAACTCTGCTATTTGTCTCATCATGGCATTGTGGAACAACAATGCCTTCTTGCCTTATTGCCCACCCCCACCCACCCCCATCCACCCCCTAAACCGCCTAGATTTTACACGCACCACTGAGCAAGCCAAGCCGCCACCGCCTGGGTAAGGCGACTGATTTCACGGGCTTAGCGCATGGTGACGTCACTAGACACTCGCGGCCGCCAGTAGAAACGTATGCGAAAAGCCAATACAGACAAGCGCTATGAGCGTGCAACAAGTTGACCCATCTTTTGCGTACTTTCCCTAGGGAAATGCGTGAACTCTTACCACAGTGTAACTATTTTGTGTCTTTTGTTAAAGATGGGGATGACTGTCGTGTATGTTTACATTGAGATATTTGGTGTTGGTCTTTGTTAAAGCTTTCACAGTTTAAATATACTCTGCACTGATTTACTTATTAATACCAATCAAATTGAACTCACCGATATATAATCATTGTGTAATATGATATAACACATACATCATATATTGTATCTTGTGGTTAATATCTTGTAATATTTATTACATAGTTCCTGAGCCAATAGCCTCCTGGACACATACCAATAGGAAACGCTTTCATTCATTAATTTACTCCATGGATATTTTGACAATTTTAATATTTTTTCATATTTTACAAGATCAGTTTTGAAAAATGAAAGATATTTTCTTTGACACATCACATATTTCACAAACCTACAGTTTAACATTCATCTGTTTTTCATACTTTCTTTACAATATAGGTTCAAGGTCAAGAATGTAAATACTTTGAAACCTGTGAACCGGCACCTCACTGCCGAGGCACTGATCAAAGTTGTCCCTGGAGGTGCCAATCAGGTAGGTATGAAAACATGTAATGTGTCCCAGGAAAATGAGTCACAAACTACAGAAAATAGATTTTGAGATCACATTTGAAAAGATGAGGCTGAGTGGATTCCAATGGTGGTAAACATTAGAACATCTTATAAGTAGTTCTATGCTTTATATGCAACAAAAACAGTTTAGCTATATTTCTTGATGCTCAATTACTAGTAAAGTAGTTTAATATACTCCTTATGATAACATCAGATATGCTTACATTGACTCAATACACATTATTGGAGTTTGGTATGTATTTGTGCTACTAGTAGCTGTAGATAACCCAAAGATTTAAAACATTCCAATGAAGAGATTCTGTGAATAAGCCACTTTGAGAATATCAATTTTGACTTGTGACTTGTGACTCATTTTCCTGTGACACTAAATAAAATTATGTAATTTTTTCATATTTTTTGATTTAGTGTTTGTATACAGCATCATAAGAGCATTCATTATTTTGTCTTTTTGTCACTTGTTCCAGATCCTAATGACTGTCGGGTAAATTTACTTTCAAATATTTGGTGTTGGTCTTTGTTAGCTGCACTGCTGCACTGTCAGTTAAAGCTACACTATCAGTTAAAGCTGCACTGTCAGTTAAAGCTGCACTGTCAGTTAAAGCTGCACTGTCAGTTAAAGCTGCACTCTCAGCTGCGCTTCTAGCTAAAGCTGTGCTGTTAGTTAAAGCTGCGCTTTCGGTTAAAGCTGCACTCTTAATTAAAGCTGCACTCCTAGTTAAAGCTCTGCTGTCAGTTAAAGCTGCACCCTCAGTTAAAGCTGCACTCCCAGTAAAAGAGTTAATCAGCACGGTTGATTCACAATCTTTTTTATTTTGCAATCACCTTAAAGAAACAGTTCGCCCTGGGATAAAATAGCTATACATCAACTTCTTACCTCTTATTTTAGTATGGCCTGTGTTTAAATCATTCAATAGTATCCAAATAACCCCACAAAATTATGTCAAAGTGCCCAAATTATAGCAATAGCCACCATTCATAGAGACCACCATTTTGGGCTTATTTCCCATGATTCTCTGCGAGTTGTGACGTCGACTGGGCTCACACCAGTTTGTTTACAATCTGAGCATCAGTCCTATACTAGCTTCAGAGCTATAGGATCGTTGGTTTGAGGTGGATACTCAGACCAAGAACTCTGCTATTTGTCTCATCATGGCATTGTGGAACAACAATGCCTTCTTGCCTTATTGCCCACCCCCACCCACCCCCATCCACCCCCTAAACCGCCTAGATTTTACACGCACCACTGAGCAAGCCAAGCCGCCACTGCCTGGGTAAGGCGACTGATTTCACACGCTTAGCGCATGGTGACGTCACTAGACACTCGCGGCCGCCAGTAGAAACGTATGCGAAAAGCCAATACAGACAAGCGCTATGAGTGTGCAACAAGTTGACCCACCTTTTGCGTACTTTCACTAGGGAAATGCGTGAACTCTTACCACAGTGTAACTATTTTGTGTCTTTTGTTAAAGATGGGGATGACTGTCGTGTATGTTTACATTGAGATATTTGGTGTTGGTCTTTGTTAAAGCTTTCACAGTTTAAATATACTCTGCACTGATTTACTTATTAATACCAATCAAATTGAACTCACCGATATATAATCATTGTGTAATATGATATAACACATACATCATATATTGTATCTTGTGGTTAATATCTTGTAATATTTATTACATAGTTCCTGAGCCAATAGCCTCCTGGACACATACCAATAGGAAACGCTTTCATTCATTAATTTACTCCATGGATATTTTGACAATTTTAATATTTTTTCATATTTTACAAGATCAGTTTTGAAAAATGAAAGATATTTTCTTTGACACATCACATAATTATTTCACAAACCTACAGTTTAACATTCATCTGTTTTTCATACTTTCTTTACAATATAGGTTCAAGGTCAAGAATGTAAATACTTTGAAACCTGTGAACGGGCACCTCACTGCCGAGGCACTGATCAAAGTTGTCCCTGGAGGTGCCAATCAGGTAGGTATGAAAACATGTAATGTGTCCCAGGAAAATGAGTCACAAACTACAGAAAATAGATTTTGAGATCACATTTGAAAAGATGAGGCTGAGTGGATTCCAATGGTGGTAAACATTAGAACATCTTATAAGTAGTTCTATGCTTTATATGCAACAAAAACAGTTTAGCTATATTTCTTGATGCTCAATTACTAGTAAAGTAGTTTAATATACTCCTTATGATAACATCAGATATGCTTACATTGACTCAATACACATTATTGGAGTTTGGTATGTATTTGTGCTACTAGTAGCTGTAGATAACCCAAAGATTTAAAACATTCCAATGAAGAGATTCTGTGTATAAGCCACTTTCAGAATATCAATTTTGACTTGTGACTTGTGACTTGTGACTCATTTTCCTGTGACACTAAATAAAATTATGTAATTTTTTTATATTTTTTGATTTAGTGTTTGTATACAGCATCATAAGATCATTCATTATTTTGTCTTTTTGTCACTTGTTCCAGATCCTAATGACTGTCGGGTAAATTTACTTTCAAATATTTGGTGTTGGTCTTTGTTAAAGCTACACTATCAGTTAAAGCTGCAGTGTCAGTTAAAGCTACACTATCAGTTAAAGCTGCACTGTCAGTTAAAGCTGCACTGTCAGTTAAAGCTGCACTGTCAGTTAAAGCTGCACTGTCAGTTAAAGCTGCGTTCTCAGCTGTGCTTCTAGCTAAAGCTGTGCTGTCAGTTAAAGCTGCGCTTTCAGTTAAAGCTGCACTCTTAATTAAAGCTGCACTCCTAGTTAAAGCTCTGCTGTCAGTTAAAGCTGCACCCTCAGTTAAAGCTGCACTCCCAGTAAAAGAGTTAATCAGCACGGTTGATTCACAATCTTTTTTATTTTGCAATCACCGTAAAGAAACAGTTCGCCCTGGGATAAAATAGCTATACATCAACTTCTTACCTCTTATTTTAGTATGGCCTGTGTTTAAATCATTCAATAGTATCCAAATAACCCCACAAAATGATGTCAAAGTGCCCAAATTATAGCAATAGCCACCATTCATAGAGACCACCATTTTGGGCTTATTTCCCATGATTCTCTGCGAGTTGTGACGCCGACTGGGCTCACACCAGTTTGTTTACAATCTTAGCATCAGTCCTATACTAGCTTCAGAGCTATAGGATCGTTGGTTTGAGGTGGACACTCAGACCAAGAACTCTGCTATTTGTCTCATCATGGCATTGTGGAACAACAATGCCTTCTTGCCTTATTTATTGCTAACTATAAAAGGGGATTTTTATCTAGTTTCACAGTATTCCTTCTGATCCCGCTCATGGTGCTTTCCAAGCATCATGTCATCTCCATTGCCTGAGAGGGTGTGGCGACGATTCCATGGTCCCATTCCGTTTCTCCCCTCAGGAGCCCTCAAAACAGAATAATCCACACTTTGAGACATCTCAATTAATATGATTACAATGTAAGGACTCAAATCTATAGCTGAATATCTCAGATTCTAATACTAAATCTCACTCACTCATTCACTACCAGTGTGTGGGGCTTCGGGCATCTTTCTCCTGGCCATTGCTGAGAAACTGGGTCATGAGTCATGTGACTCCCAGTGCCACTGTGATTGGCTAAGTGCCCCTACCCATACTGCAATGCAACAAAATGGCTTCATAAACAAGATGCTGCATGACAAACCTCTGCGACATATAAACCAAGGAATAGGAACATATAGACAAGGAAAATATCACACTAGTACTAGGGCAAGCAAGAATAATGTATTATCTGTCTAAACAGTGGACCAAATTAATGTGTCAACCATTCTTGGCTGTAAATGAATAGATTCTAGAATGTGTTCTTGTTTTGGGTTATCTCTTGTGTGAATTTCCCGCCTGCTAGGAGCCAGCCAATCACAGGCCTTCCTTGGTTCTAGTATACAGCAGATTCATGCGCATTTTGAGGTCAGAGGGAATGGGCCTAAAACATGTCACTGGAGGAGATAACATGGCGGCCTCTACAAGGCAATATAGTTCCCTTTTCTCTCTGTAATATTGGAATTAGTTGGGTACTAGGGAACAACTTACCCTAAATACATCATTATTAACATGGTAAGGAGTTCGTGTATAGCTATTTTCCCCCAGGCTGAACTGTTTCTTTAATACCCTTAGAAATGATATCTAGGAAATAGAGATATTTTTTATTATGTATTCAGAGGTATTATGAATTGTTAATGTGATATCTATTACAGTTCAGCAGTCTGTGTGATATTAACAGGGGCTAAGTAATCCTGTCTTTATTCCCATGCCCTAAAATTTACCCTAGCTCCCATTCCTCCTATCGACACTAGAACCAAACCACCCCTGCTTGCTGTGATCACCATCATGCTCAGTAATTGATGCTGAGAGTGAAGGTATAAGCGGTGGCTTTGTGGTGGCTTCCATGCACAGCTGTTATCAATGCTGTGAAAACATCCAGGCTGACCCCAATGTCAGTCCTTGATATAAGCAAACAGCAGGCCCCACAATCGGTGGCACTATGGCATAGGTAATGATTTTTATGCTTGATGGCATTGTGAATGCCGATGGGCTGTACTATTCATAGAACCCGGCAAGCACATGGCATGCAATGGATTGTCGCGTATCCAAATAACCCCACAAACCGATGACCAAAAAGTATGATAAGCTTGTGCAGGGAATTATGCCGGCATATGATAGTACAACGGAGCCGATGTACGCCAATGAATGACCAATGTCCGCTCATGGAATGTTTATTCACGATGAGGCTTCTGACAGTGTAGTGTTAACGATAATTTAAAATATTAATTATAGTATTGTTAATAAGTATGTACTGTTTTGTAATATGATATAACACATACATTATGGTATCTTCTGGTTACAACCTCTTTTCACAACCCATATTTTGACAGATATTATTACAAAACATTAAGGTACATAATTCTAATAAATATTTCAACAAGTGTCTCCATGAAGTGTTTAGTTTGACACATGCTATCTTGTCTACCATATCATTTCTTTAGTCTATGTTAAGGTAGACATATCACATATTGGACAACTCTACGTGAAATATTTGTTATACATTTTTTACACAATAGCATCCAGGTCGAGGATGTAATTTCTTTGAAAACTGTGAGCGAGCACCTCTCTGTCTAGACACTGAGTCAAGATGTCCCTGGAGGTGTAAACCTAAAGGTAGGTGTCAGAAAATGTGATGTGCTATAGAAAAATGAGTCACATGTTGAGATACAAACATGTTTAAAAAAGATGGATTCCGATGATGCTAAACATTAAGACATCTAATAAGAATCATCATCATCAATACATTCATCAATACATTATTGATGGTCAATAACTAGGAAAGGGGTTCAATATACTCCTTAGGATAAATAGATGGAACCTAGCAAGGGGGAAGTCTGTACACTTATTAGTGACCGAGGGAGTGTGGGAAGTTAGAGGGCGTTAGCCCGAGATCTTCCCCACTCCCGAGGTCACTAATAAGTGTACAGACTTCCCCTGAGCTTTGTTCCATATTTATTACACCCCATAAGTGAATAAAAAATATAGATAAATCAAAATAAAAGAAGTAATTTCAGTTTTTGGCGGACCTATTTGTTGTATGCGCCAAGGGTGACATAATTTATGTTATGCACCACCTTGACCAAGTGTGGCATACAATGCTGAAGGTATAGGCAACTGCAGCACAGGGGTGTAATACATCAGATATTCATAGATATATCAGGGAGGTATATACAAGGGAGCGGAAGCCACAGGCTGATCACACTGGACGATCCTTGTCAGGGTTGTGTTATCACTATGGTATACCAGGTGGCGCTGCGGTGCTGTTGTTGACAGTAGTACCATTAAATCATACATCAATAAACAACAGCTATATAATTATAAGTTGTTCCATCAGCATACATAATCTTTGACACATTGGTAGCCCAGGTAAATTTGATTGCCTTTTCCCAGCAACACCATAACAGTCACATAATTAAAAGTAACTATACAATTGCTGGCTATTGGATGGGGGTGGGTGTGGGTGGACATGATTCACTGTAGTATAGAAATAGACACATGTCATCCCGTACATCCCCCTCAGTAACTGCGTCGAGCATAATGCGATCATATCTTGAATAAGCTTCATCAGCGTATACGGATTTACAAGAAACGAAACTGACATGCCTGAGATAAGATTTCAACTCATCCAACCGGTTCTCACCAAGCAAGTAGTGGAGGGCCCTGGTCATCCCGTACATAAGCTCATTAAACGAAAGCTTGGTGTAATCAATGCTCTTTAAAGCCCTACCTTTCTCAAGATGGATCACATAATACTCCGGACGAAAGTGAATAGACTTCTCTCTCTTCTCGACCGTCGGGTCAAAGGCCGTGGATAACTTGTTGATGGCTCCGACAATATCAGCGGTGCCGGGAGCTGACCCCATTTCTCCGGCCTGACAGCCCGCCAACGCAAGGGTAAGGGCGGCCACCGAAGAAGTTAGACTTCTAATGTCCTCCTGCTGTTGTCTTTGGATAGCCAAAATCCTAGCTGAGTCATCACGAGTAGTACCATCATCGTCAAGTGAAAAGGTGCACTCAAACTCGTCGTCACTAGCCGCATCTTTACCGTCAGCGAGGCAAGACTTGGGCTTCGTTTCATCCACCTGCAAGTAGGTTTTCCAATCGTCTTCCTTACTGGCGTCCACAGCCTTTTGTTTAGCAGCATTTACAAACTTGCATCGGGCTATACCCCATGGTCCCATATGTCTACCACCACAACCAGTCTTACAGTTATGATATATTGGTTTTAGCCGCCATAACGAACAAACGGATGGCGATGGATAAGAATTAGTGAACAGGTATTCCAATGGCGGTGGTTTGAGAGAGAATGAGCAAGGAATGTCA
Organism: Sthenelais limicola; assembly: GCA_942159475.1. Taxonomy (NCBI): domain Eukaryota; kingdom Metazoa; phylum Annelida; class Polychaeta; order Phyllodocida; family Sigalionidae; genus Sthenelais; species Sthenelais limicola. The sequence continues at coordinate 110,573,867 of OW804098.1, forward strand.
GTTCTGGTGGGATACACTAGGGGGCATGGCAGTTGGTGGTGACTTCTGGTGCTAAGATGAATAAGCCTGATATTTGTAGAAATATAAAGGCATTACTCTTAACTATGGGGGTACCACGCATTGAACCTCGGTTCTGCTCCCTCTGTATATACCTCCCTGGATATATTCAGGACTCACTCCTAAAACTTGGTATAGAATCTATGCCACTATCTGCACTAAACATCCCAAATATGAGATCATTCCAACAAAGAGATTTGGTGAATAACCCACTTTGAAAAATATTTGACTCATTTTCCTGTGTGACACATTACAATTTCCGTTTTCAAAAAGTTTAAGTACTATTTACAGATGAGGCACACGATTATCTGTATTGGACAATTGCCTGTATTGGAATATGTTTTCGTTTTGTATATTATTTAAACTTCACGTACTTCCGAAGTACACCCTGGAAGAACTATCTATGATTGTCACCATTTCCAGGTGTAATATTAATTGTTGAAATGTACTATGTAACAATAAGTAGTTAACAGTTATCTAATCTTTAGATGTTTTCAACTTTACAATAATAGCTAATTGTCGTATCCAAGGGAAACTTTCTTGAATTCTCGAAAATGCATTGTGTGTATAAGCTATTCATGCACATTATGTTATATATTTATATCACAATGCTAGATTGTGTAGTAGAATGCCAAATTAATCTTACTTATATCTGACATTTTTTTCATTATGAATGATTGCCATAAACTTGAAGCAATATTCATCAGGAATAGGAACAGAGATATTTATATCCGTACTCAATAAAAAAATGTTAATGTCATCCCAGATACACTTTCCTTTGTCACTTTTTTTTGTGCAAATACCTTGATTTCCATTACACATGGGTAGAAACGTGAGCATAAACGGAAATAACAATAGCATGATTATCGACATGATACACCACACTACCTTTGTCATTTTTTATTCTATTTAGAAGATTCATCAAGTACTACTAGTACTACTCGAGAACCACATGGTAACCTGTGTCTGTCCAGAGGTGTACCAGTTGGAGGGTGCTATAAGATTGCACCAAATAGGTACAGCTCATGTCCTATCTCATCCTACTACTGCCAGGTCGACCCTTACGATGATGACATTGGATTCTGCTGTCCAACTCATATCGGTAAATATGTCTATTCATTATACATGCAATGCCCTAAACACAATGAATCTAGTGTGAGTTATGCATAGTGCATGTTTCACTTGTTAGTTAACCTGCACGTTAGTTAACCTGCATGTGTGTTAACCTGCACGTTAGTTAACCTGCACGTTAGTTAACCTGCACGTTAGTTAACCTGCATGTTGGTTAACCTGCACGTGAGTTAACCTGCACGTTAGTTAACCTGCACGTTAGTTAACCTGCACGTTAGTTAACCTGTATCCTGCATGTATGCAATCTGTGACAGAAAAATGAGTCACGAAAAAATGGATTTTGATATCATCATATTTGAAAAGTTGGGAACAAGGCGATTCCAATGATAGCAAACGTTAGGACCCCTAAAGAAAATTCATTTATTTTTGTATGCATGAAAGAAATGTTAGCGGTATTAGTCAATCACTAGTAATGCATGGAGTAATATATTATTAGTATATGTGCATTCTATAACCGGGACATATCTGTGAACTGATGTAGAATTAGTGCTTTATCAATGGGACTTGTTTTATGACACCACATCTAAAGGAAGACATTTACTAATAAACTGATGGTACTCGTTCTACGTGGGCAAGGGAAATGTAGAACTCGGATCCACAAGTGGTTTATTCCATTAAAAGCCAGGTAAATTCTACAAAAATATTCAACATTGGAGTCACATATGTTCACGTTTTCAAACGTTGGCTCAAAGTCTTGGCTCAGGGATGACAGTTCCTCCAAACTGAGGGAAACCCTCTCGCTCGATAGGGGAGTTGCATAGCCGCCATATTGATTCACATGGAATTATGGGACTAATGGTACAGTCTAAAATCTATAGAAAACATGTCATGTTCAGCATGGTGTATTTATCAATTTTCTAATGTCAATATTCATATGTTATACATGTTTCTATTACACAAGCCTCCATCTTTCCCATCATGCATTTGGTTTTCATAGATGATTTATACAAGCTATGATATTGGTGAAAACATTCTTGCAATTTTCAATTAAACATTTCCAAATATTTGTATGTCAGTTTTCATCAGAATCCATCCCAACATGCACTGCAGTAGACATGCGCAGTGAGACATGCAACTCCCCTATTTGGCAAAAAAAAAATGCTGTGCTTACTAAATACACCCAAGCAGGAAGTGACTAGTTTGCTGGGGTGAATATTATGAATATTTTTAAAGAACCTCATTCCCTAATTACTTTATAGCGCCAAGTTTTTGTAGTCTTAAGGGTGTTCTCCACTGGCTGTGGTAAGCTCTGCGGTAAGCTCTGCGGTAAGCCTTGCGATGGTGCTGTGTTGTTGAGGAGTGGTGAGGTCATGCCTACATCGTTCACTGACCATGTAGGCAAGGACCTCGTCATTCCTCACCACCTACAGAAGCAGCACAAACCATTGCAGCCAGTGGAGACCACCCTTTAATACTCATGAGGAGACACCCAAAAGTGTTTTCGTGGATCATAAAATTCACGGTGAGGTAATCAGGACACAATGCCAATATATCAGGTGTGGAAACAAATGACAAATGATGCGCTAATGGGAAGCAATTCGCAAATATCATTGGACGTTTGTTCCGCGAAAAAAATTGACAGTATACAGTAGATACTTTTGACCTTGTGGATCAGGATGTGGGTCAGATTTTCAGAAAACGTACAATTCAACTTCGCCAATCTTCTCAAATAACCCAAATTTAAGATGAAAATAAAGTTCAACCTAACCAAACAGATTGCTAGAATCAATGCAATGCTGAATAAGCTCGAATTTACCTAGTATTGGCCAAATTGCAGCCTAATTTAGACGACTTTACTAAAAGTATGAGCTGCCAATTGTACATTTTCTGAAAATCTGACCCATGTCAGTGAACTGAGGATAATTTCTCCTGTTATTTTAGAGCCTCCAATAACATGTCCATATGATGAAGTGGGGAGAGAGGCAGTGGGCAAGTGCTACAGGTCAGGGAATGGTTTCATCGGCTGTTCACCAAACTACTACTGTCAGCTCAGTCCTCAAAGTGACCAATATGGAGGCTGCTGTCTTGACCCATCATATGGTGAGTCTGTTTCTCATGAAAACTAATGATAATGATAAATATATATATGTTTAGTGAATTGCGGTTCCTAGTAAAGCTGCATTCTCAGTAATTATTTTGTATTTAAAGATTTTTATTCAGTCAAAAGCATAGTGTAACAGGTTCATTATTCTCAGAATGTGCTGACTCTAGATTTTTAAGCATTTGTACAAAATATTTTAGTGAAGATGTTGATCACAAAAAAGGATATTTATAAGTAAAGATGGACAAATAGAATAATAATAAAATACAGCGATGCATAAAAGCCAACACCAGCGCGTTGTTCAACATCATGACAGTCATATTAAGTTCATCTAATTCTTTCTGTATACATCAATATAATCCAAAAAATATGACAAAAATAATCTTATCAAATTTCTTCATATTATGATCTATACAACTGGATTTATCAATATTCGCTGTTGGCATACATGTTAATACAAAAATTTGAAGGTAAATCCACTATGGGATGATGGCCGCTGGTGAGCGATAATAAGTGAAGTCATCATAAGAAAGGATTCTTCACAAGGGTTCACCAAAATACAAATGAGGATATATTATACGCCCAGTAGCTAAATCAACAGGCCAAAATCCCTTCAAATGTGATTCAGCTGTCTAAAATATAGAAACAAAACTTGAAAAACAATTCTCTTTCCCCACAGACTTGAATAGAAAACATTTGGTGGTCCATAAAATGAAAAAGATATGGTAAGATTATTTTCAGGGGCTTAGCGTTTTAACCCATTCATGTTTCTCAAAACAATTTATTGAGCTGGTTTCGATGCTTACATTGATATTCTCACAGACTCATGAAAAAGTCTACAAAAGTTGCATTAATCATTTAGATCATTTCGATTATACATTACATAGATTTTAAAGTTAATATTATTCCTATTTCCGACACCTGCCACAAGGTAAGTAGGGACATTTAATATAGTCGGTTTTAGCACATCAGTGGAACTTCTGTTCCATAATCAGATCATATGTACAGAATATTTTTCAATTATTTTTCTGCATTAGTTCCTTGAACTCCCGTCTGCAGCAGTGCATATGACCATGGTTTGGATCTTTAATAGTTACAATACTATCATTATAGAAACAACTCCAGGAACTCCACCACCGGTGAAGTGTCCATATGGGGAGCCAGGAGGCAGGTGTATCAAGACAGCGTACAACGGTTACACCAAGTGTCCACCGGGCCACTACTGTAACATCCACCCACTGTATGATGATTGGGGAGTCTGCTGTCCTGCCCGAGATGGTGAGATTATCTGCAAATTCTTTCCCACTTTTTTATACAAAATCTTGCTAAATATTTGTGCTGTGTTACAGGAGAATGGGCCATGAGTCACCAAATTTAGATTTTCAAAGTGTATTATTCACATAATATGATTTTTTTCACTTTGGGGGTATCATTATTCTAGAGGTTTCAGGCTTATAAATACATTTACCAAATCTCTAGACAGTGTATTAAATAATTATATTTGGACGTTTTAGATATATTTGTATGTAGACTGTGATTTTGATTATTGATTTAAAGGCAACGCAACTGAAACAAACCATGGTATTGTGTTTTGACGGCTCAGCTAGAACAAAATTGATATGACCCCAATCCATTAAACCATTAGCTGTTTTAATCATATTGGACATATAATTCATATCAATTATGCCCCAAATATAATATTTCACTACTTTCTCTGTTTGCGGCAGTGTGTCCTGGAGAGATGAAGTGTATCCAACCGTCACTCTATGGAGGCTCAAAGAATTACAGAGACAAAGGCCCCAGGTGTAGGTATGATAGACCCTGTGGTGACCACTACCCTCCTAGGTACTGCTGTCGTAATACAGGTATGTACATATATATATTGAAACTTTATTTTCATTTTGTCGTACATAATGTCTATAAATGAATGAAAATAGGACTCTCGTCTCTGTCAAAGATAGTTCTTCCGACGGGCCCTTCTACATCTAAATAGTAAATAATCGTTTACACATAGTTTACAATTGAATAAAGCAAGATAAAGTAACATAAAGTACACTTGGCTAGTTAGCCTTGCAGAACGGTCAAATAAAGGTTGGGGTAAGTCTTACAAGCTTACATCAGTATAAGTGCTTATTATAACTTTACATTATCAACATTTTGTGACTCAGGGGATTTGTCCTCTTTACTCCCTTAACATATAGTCTCTGAGGAATGTTCTAAACTCTCTAAGGTCATACTTCTTAGCATGGTCGGGGATGCTGTTCCAAAGGACAGGTGCTTGGTATATGAGGGATCTTTTTATTTTTTCATTTTTGGGGTTTGGTACTAGCAGTGATTTTCCTGAAGCAAGATTTCTTAGGTTAATTTTCCTGTTATCAATATTTTCTTCATTTTGACATAATTTGAAAGTATATTCTACAGGTGAACTAACGAGTTGGTTGAAGGAGTGTGCAGGTTGCACAAGTGTAATGAGTGCAATATTCTAAGCAATTGAAACCAATCAGTTACTGTAAACATATTAATGTTTGCGCAGTATTTATTTTTGCTTTTTTCGCGCACCCACCTTTGTGCGCGAAAATAAATCCTAAATAAACAATGTGTGAGACTTCCTTGCTGCGTGAATTTTAATCCCCGCAAATGTGTCAAAGTACTTAGTGCGCGAAAATTTATTTGTACGAAAATAAATACATTTACAGTAGTTAAAGCTGCTTTCTCACTCATGACAAGCCAACATTATTAAGTAGAATTGGTCGAGTGAAAACCCATGTGCATTGACTTGTGCAATCAAAACACAGTTTTGAGGACGTGAGAATGGATAACTAGACTCACGGATCCATGGAGAAGGAACTGGCTATGTTAATCCAATAGGCATTCCGTTCTCCACGCATTCAGAGCTGAAATCAATAGATAGAACTAACCATGTTGCTCCCCTTTCGCTCATTCTTCCCACGTCGAAAGATGTAATAATCCACGAGGCAGAGCCTGGGTGACAACAAGCGAAAGGGGCGAAACATGGTTGGTTCGAGATTTATTTCACTTCTGCCTACTAGATGTATTAAATTTTGTTTAATGTTTCCTACAATTGATATGATCGAAAAATTATTAAATTGTAAATGTTGAAAGCCTCGATTAAGAACTACTTTGTTTTGAGTCAAGGTGTCCGTTGTTTACATAACCATTCATGCATGATGTCTTATCCAATCAAAACGCAGCATTGTGGACGAGAACTGATACCAGCTTCACCGATGCTTGGTGAATGGAATGCCCATTGAATTAACATAGGCAATCCACTTTGATGGAATAAGACTTTGCGCATTTATTATACCCTTGGTGGGGTTGGCATGATAATCCCATAGGCTTAATTGTAGCCTATATAAATTGAAAATAATATATAGACTAGCCCATGCGAATGTGGGACTCGGGCCTACACTCCAGCCTGCAGGCACTGAGATTGAAGGTAATACACTGGACACCAAATTATGGCATTTTTCTGAGGAACCTGAGTTATACATGTTTTTTTTCTCTTCCAGGGAATGGAATGAAGGCGTCGGCGCTGCTTGCAGTGGCTTTATTAGCTGTTATATCGTACATCAAGCCTTAAAACTATTGACAAAAATAAAGTTATTGATATAGTACATTAATGAGTTGTTCTTTCTTTCACAAATTCCGTTTTGTGAAGTCATCAATGTTATTGTACTTAAAACAAGAATTAGTTGCAGTTTTAAAATACATTTGTATATCTAATCCGTATGGGTCAGATTTTCAGAAAATGTACAATAGGCAGCTGTACACATTTTGGAAATTATGCTAAATTATGCTGCAACTTGGCCAATACTAGGTAAATCCGAGTATATTTGGCATTGCATTGATTATAGCAATCTGTTTGGTTAGGTTGAACTGTATTTTGAAATTATTTTCGTCGAAATTTGGGTTATTTCTTAGAATTTGTGAAAGTGAATTATACATTTTCTGAAAATCTGACCCATATATTCTACTACTGTTATGCTGTTTTAAAGTATTCAAGACTTGTGCCAGCTTATTTAATTAATCCCAGTACATTATATATATATACACGTAAGAATAAAACATTATTTCTTACAGTATATAAAGAAACGGCAAGAAAAGGTCATCACCTAGTTTCCTGAAAATCCTGCAGTGGAGTAAGCTTGGTCTGACGTCATAAATGACAGCAGTACTGACCAATCACAGCTAAGCTAACATTGGTGGCCACGCCCTTTCTGTATTGCTTGCATAAATCAATCAAGAAACTATTAAATGCACATATTCTTCCAGCCCACATGGAATTGATAACCCATTCAGTTGAACCATAATATAGTATCCGTGTGAGTGCATGTATATATATAATTAGAGGCATGAACACTCTAGGTCATAACCCTCAGATCAGATAAGAATCGAATGTCAGCCTACTTCGTTAATTGGTATCCCTGCCTAGAACTCGGCGTTTTAATGGGAATATAATGACATTTGGTGGTCTTAATAGAAATATAATGGCATTTTGTGGTTTGAGGCGAGAGGCTTTTTCTTCGCTGGAAGGGACTTTCTCAACTTTGGGTTTTGGTGTTTGTTTGACTGTGAAGGTTATTCTAAGCAGTTAAATTAAAGATGCCATTGATGTATAATTATGATCAAAAACATTTAGTTTCAAACCTCCTTCATGAGAAATGAAACGTTTCACATATGTGAAGTTTGTCAATAAAAGTATATAACAAAAATATATGAACTCGAATTCGAATTTGAAGATCAAACGTCTAGACATGTAATGTAACATTACATAACATTGCTCAACTTAATCATATTAATCATTAATTATCACCCATTTATTATTATCATATTTCCCTAATCTCTGATTATGGTAATACAATAGTATCGCTCTATGCACGTCTACTGGTCAGGATCTATGTTACATAATATATCTAGCGCCATGGGCAATGCCCACTATACATATCACTGTACAAGGAGGTATACTTTCTCCCTTAATAAAGGACAATTAATTCCCTGATTTACACATGACCACACGTCTTTCTGTGTTTCTCCCTACTACTCATAATCAGTACAAAACACACCGAGTACATGGGGGCAATGTCATCAGGCCCTTAGAGAGACTTGTATTGAAATGGAATCCTTATTATTAGGGGATTGATGCCTCTCAAAGAAAAGGCGATATTAAACCATGTAGTACAGGTAATTGTGTATAGAGAGCGTATCTTTGTAATTGACAGCCAAAATGTACAAATAAATAGAAATATTTTCTCAGGGGTAAACATTTTTGCGATTCATTTTCCTTTATCAATACCAGTTGGCGTCCCCATCACATGAGGTATATGTTATACAAGATGTAATGGTGAAAAGGTGCATATGGATCAGATTTTCAGAAAATGCACATCTACAGTTCTACACATCCTTCCAATTCTGCTAAATTAGAGTGATAAATGATAAATACTGAGTATAGCTGAGTGTATTCTGTATTGTATTCATTCAATAAATCTGTCTGGTTATGTTGAATTGTATTTTGAACCTGATTTTCATCTTAAATTTGGGGTATTTGAGAGGATTGGTGAAGGCCAATTGTACATTTTCTGAAGACTTACCAGCTGTAGAGAGAGGTGAACCAACCAGAGCAGAACTCCCTTACAAAATGTAGGTCTGCTGACTATAGTTCGGTACAATACATCATGGGAAAGACATTTGAACAAATGAATTATTGAAGAAATAACTGTTTGGTGAACAGGTTACCCCAAACCATTATCATTACATTATCTAGTGAAACATACAGGATCCTATTATATTTATGACACAATTGAAACCAGTTTTTGTAATACAGGTAATAATGAAAAAACTAAGACTAAGTATATTAAAAAGGATTGTAGCTGGGGAGGAATTTCAACGAATCGTGCAAATGGTGATACCTTCTTGAAATTTGGCATGGTGTTAGAATAGGCTATGAGATTTTCAAAAACTATCTGCTACAAGTTGGCGGACACCCCTGGTGGCCGGTAGCTGCAAAATTCAAAATGGCCGCCACCAATTTTACATACGCCATATCTCAGCTTCTACTGACTGCATCTTCAAGTGTAATACCTCTTTTTTTATGTTTGTGAGTATGGAGAATTCATTTCTGAAGTTATTTTGGGGTTTCAAGGTCATTTCAAGGTCAAAATTCAAATTTGCCTGCCGCTGTGGAAAAAAATGACATATTTCAGCTCCTGTAAACACCATATCCATGTATAATACTAGGTTTTCTATGTATTAGAGTATGCAGAATCTATTTCTGAAGTCATTTTTCTCTGTCAAGGTCATTTTCAAGGTCAAAATTCAACATGACGGCAAATGATAGATGACAAGGTCATATCTCTGCTCCTATCATTGTGAGGCAGCTTAAGGCCATATTTGAGATAGAAGTGGACATTTAAATTAGGAATGCCAAATTTTGCTTACATGCTACACACAGCCTCAGCTTTTTATTGTTTATAGGAACTTCTTCCTTCTGATTCGTTATGGCGGCCATCTTGGATTTTCCCTGACGCCATCATGAAAAAACCTATATCTACCAATATCTCAGCTTCTAAGACACTTAGGATCACAATCTTGGTGTCTAAACATACATTTTCAGGGTCAAGGAATACAATTATACCATTCAGTAAAGGACCAGACAGTTTTTATGAACACCAAAATTGTAAGTGACAATATGTCTATCAGGCCCTAATTAAAGTGGCTAAGATAGTTAAAATGAGTAGTCATGGAATAGTGTGAAACTTTGTCAGTGTAATCATATATAATAGGTATAGCAATATCTGAAGTATTGAATATCAGCATTGCGTTTTTATTCAATGATTAGTGAATATGTGTAATGAATGGGTCAGAACCATGTCAAATCCATGAGGAAATGGCTTTGGAGACCAGGAGGTGCTGCCAGATTTAGCCCTGGTGGCAGAATGCCCTTTGTACTGACCAGTGCCGACCTGGGTGTTACATAATTCCAGATGTCACCCCAACGGCCACTTTGGCATATCAGATTGGTATGCAAAAACCATTTTGCTCACTATTTTACCAAATATCTCATATAATATGAATTTCATAGTTTTGATATTCACAGGAGTTAGTTAGGTGGGGTAATGTGCACCAAATACTAGAAAATGAAGTCGAAATTCGGTTACTCGATAATCTAGCCAGCAACAGTGAGAAGTGTCACTTCAAGCCCTGGAGGCTCACTGAGCAAGATAAATGTTTCTAAAGGACCACATATATATGTCTTATCTAAGTTACAGTCCACCATGGTACAATAATTATGTCACAAATGCCTGCTTGAGTGTATGCTGACCAAGTTGACAAAAAATGTATTACACATTATATCATAAATAAAGTCATAAAAAAATAGATATACATATGAGAACTATGTTCTGCATCTTATACAAAGATCATGTTACAGGCTTTAATCAATTTTAAATGAGCTAAGCTCTTTACTTGCTCACTACTGTGAATGTAGATCATTTAAGATAGCTGTGACCTAATTAACGATTTTATGCAAATATTAACATTGCTATAACTTTAGTAAATATTGGCGGATATGCATGTTCTATAGCTCAAAAAATAGGAAATCTTGTCTAGTTTTATTGGTTTCAGTTAGTTAAGCTATATCATAATCAGAGAGTTGTCTTTAGAAAAAATCATATATGTAATATCTATAAAATATATATTATATAAATGTGAAATCTATAGCAAAATATAGAGGGCATCATATAATTATATAACATTATACAAAAGCACATGTATGTATATGATACATAATTATATATATATCCATAAGTAATTCAGGTCTCAGAGAACTAGACTCTTTTCACTTTTCCTGATCGGTTGGTTTGCCCTCTCCATTACAATTCCTTTTAAATGTTATAATCATAAATATATTGGGAATTCTCTTTAAATTCAATCAATATCAACTTCAATTTTATGATAATTACCTGTAGACACCATTTCTGTTAGTTACAGGTAGCCTTTTCTCACGCTATGATGATGTCTTTCTATTGAATAATATCTGTCTGATATTGCGGTCTTTTGATTACTTTATTATGTTGAATTGATAAGTATGTTGAATTCATATAATGTCCGATTTAGGATTTATTTCCCGTCAATTTCTGTCCCGTTAATTTGAATACTGTAGTCTTGGAGAACTTACTCCTTTTCCCCTCTTAAATTTCATTTGATCTCCTCACACTCTCAATCAAATTTCCTTCTCAACTTATCATTACTTATTTGGAATTGTCTGACATAATAAATCATACCTCGAACTATTTTAGTACTTTTGGGAGTTTTTTTAAAATAAAAAATGAGAACCTGGAATCAGATGAACTTAATCTTCCCAGATTTAATAATATTTTCCCAGTCCCTATCTGGAGAGTATACATGATTAATAATATTTGGTAATCCTGTTTTGACCTGAGCAGTTATCATTACCTAATATCTCAATAACTTAGGTTTCAAACTGTGAACATTGCTACGTTAAGTAGTGTTGTATGCAAGGTTTCAATAGAAAAGTCACACCTTTTCTGTGGCAGGCAGGTGACTTAAAAAGTGGTGGATAATCCTTTACAGGGGAGGTTGAAAACTGATTGGGCAATTTGTTGCTTTTGTCAATCAGAAACATCTAAGAAGTTGCTGTGTCCATATACAAAGGTGTCTTACTATCAAACTTACGAAACGATTGAAAAGGACCTTACTCATTTTCTTTCTAATAATGTGATGCTCCCATATGGTATGACACAGTAGTGTCTTATAGGAGAGGGAGAAGAATGTATTTTCAAATCACTGCAGAACAACAAGGCAGTGTATCATAAGACATGTTGTGACAATATACATACACACATTGTAGAGCGCAAATTGAAAAAAAGGGCAAAGGATGAAATGGACGCTTCTTCAAATTCTTTTTCCAAATGTAGCCCAAAAAGGACTCGGAGAAGTTTTGAAGCAAATTGTGATCAGCAAAGCTATGTCTGATGGTAATCGCCTGAAAGAGATGGCAAAGGAAGCTCAAAACTGGGTTGTCTATGCCCGTGTCAATGCAGCATTTGATGCTACTGCTGGGGATTTGTTCTATCACAAAACGTGCTACTGCAAACTACCAAATGAAGCACAAGCTGCCAAATCAAAATAGTCATATGAGCTAAAACTACAGCAGCACCATATGACCCACTTGTTATGGCTGAGCTGATTGCATTTATCCAATATAATGAAAGTGTGGTAAAGCTAGCAGACCTTAGAAAGCTGTACAGTCAAAGGCTACTACAGGTTGGTTCTGATGGGCTAATGGGAGAAATACATCCCACTAGATTTAAAGAATATTTACTGCAGAAATTTGGTGGTGAGTGGCAGGCCTTTACCAACGGGAGAGATGTCCTGCTCTCAACTAAAACTAAAGCAGGCTCTTTATTGTCCGAATCTGTGACACAGAGAGTCTCTGAAGAAGAGGCAAAAAAGATAGTTGATGTTGGGCTTCTTTTGCGAAAGCACATACTTTTATCTCAAGTCCCTTTTACTGGATCATTCTCCTCTGAATGCTTAAGTGAGCCAGTACCAAATTCACTAATGACCCTACTGCATGTCTTGCTTGAGGGCACATCTGGTTTCCAAAATACTGGAGACCATGAGTCTGTTAGTGGTAGGACTCGTATGGCTTGCACTCTTTCTCAGTTGTTAATAAGTAATGCAACAAAATACAATACCAATGCTCAGAACCTATATCAGGTGCATGATATATTTACTCTTATATGTGCTGATATATAATGTATATATATGTCCCAACACCTGATTTGTTGTTTACCTGTAACTAAGGGTTCCCGCGCCCAGGCACTCTCATACCTAGCGTCGCACACAACGGACGGAGATTTTTTTCTTTTCCTTCATGAATAAACTGGGCGGTCACTTGACAGAGAGTTTCATCAACTTGGACTTGGAAAGTGTTTCCTATGGTCGCATTATGGAAAACCCTTGCACGTGCAGTGTCAAAGAGGTTCAAAGATGAGGGTGTTGTAGTGCCAACCAACTGCAAATGGGGCATTTTCTCAACAGTGACTACTGACAATATTGATGTCTCTGGTAGAACGGATATGCATGGCACATCTATGACATTGATTGGTTATCTGCAGAAGGACAATACAGTTACTGATCACTGGCTTTGGATCTTTCAGAAGACACTCCTATTGAACTACCTGATGAATTTGTGGTGGTCCCTTTTGTTGAAGACATTGGGGGAGTTGTCAATCTTGAATATATTCCAGAAGGTGGTGGGCAGCCAACTAGAAATGCATGTGTGGGTATAGAGGAGGGAGCATGGTTGACCCATGTCTTGGGCATTAGCGAAAAGGATATGGTTGATATCAAGTGGCAGTTGGATGAAGTACCTGTTACCTTTTCAGGTTTCTTTTCAAAGTGCCAGGAAGAAAAAGATGTCAAGCCCTGTGCAGTTATTGGAGTGTTCCCTGTATTCAGTGAAGAAAAGGCAGACACACTGAGTATGTAGAGACATGCCATGCTTGTTGCCAAAAAAGCTATTTCTTATGTAAATCCTAGCCAAATACCTGTTATTGAAGGTGACTGCCCCTTGTATGCTTGCCAGAAAAGATGTCAGTTGCTTTTCCCAGATGAGCTTGGTGCGCAACAAATGGTCTGCATGATTGATTTTTTCCATCTAGAAATGTGAACACAAGAAGCCGGAGGCAAGTTGATGGGTGGTTCAGGCTGGGAGAGAATGTTTCACCTAGCAAAAATATTTACACCTGGGGTGGCAGCATCTCTGCTTAGTGGAAAACATGTTAAAAGAACATGCCAAGCATATCTTCTCACCTTGGCCTGCCTTGAAATACTGAGAAAACAGGCCTATGATAAGTACTGTGAACACCTGCACCTCTTGATTCATTTGAAATGTGGGAGGACAAACTTCTTTCTGAATCTCCAACAGCATGCTATTAGGGAAAAGTAGTGCGGGAATTTCTTTTGACAAGCTGCTGTTTTGTTTGTAACCAGCAGCTCAGCAACTGGCTTGGAACACTAGCTGCTATTGATGATTTGTGTCCATACTTCTTTGCTCTAGGGCACACAAATTATTCTAGGTGGGTCCCAGTATTTCTAAGGGACATGAATCAGCTTCCTCATCGGCATCCCTCTGTCCATGCCAACTTCATGCAGGGTCACTTTATGGTCCAGCGAAGTGAAAAGAAATTTAGTCTCATGGGCCTTGACCAAAGTCAAGAACACAGCATTAATCGTCATTGAGCTTTCAAAGCCAGAAGTTCTTCGAATGATTGAAGAGTTTGAATATTCAAGCATCAATATGATACAATCAAATGGCATTGAACACCCAGAAACCTCTATAGCTGAGCAGGAAAGATTCCTTAACCTTAACTCTCTTCTTGAGCTTGTGGATCAGGGGATAATTATCAACCCTTATGGAGAGACAAGCAATCACCTGGTGACACTGGACACAGGTGAATACATGGATCCTGAGGTTAGCAAGGGTATGTAGGAGTTGCCAACACTTGGAAAACCAATGTATTCAAAATTTGTAAAGGAGCAGAGTGAGGACTGTACAATACCACTGTCTGATGTCATCCCAAAGGCAGATCTTTATACATTCCTCCAGTGACCTGCAGTGAATTTGAAAAAAGGCACAGACAAACTTGCCTCAACTAAAGCTTCTGCAGCGGTTGTAACACAAATGTTTGTTTCTCTTCAAGCTCGCCCTGAATCAAACATGGATGATTTTTTCATACATGAAAATGCAAGAGAACCACCTTCTTTATCCAATAAAGGCAATTTGCGAGCTGGAAGTAAATCACAAATTCTTGGCTGCTTGCCAGGTATGCCTGCACACGGTAGAAATCCAAGTGTCAAAAATGCTTCAGTTATCATCTTAGATATGCCTGTTGTAGTTCATATCATAAAACCACAGTGAGCAAATGTGTTCAGTGAATATGCTGTAATGTATGTATCCTGCCATTCATGGAAAGCCAAATGAACTCATGTACCACAAGAATTGATGCAGTCTGGGATTGTTATCCTCAGGACAGTCTAAAGAACCAAACAAGAGTGAAACGTCTTGGTGGGACAGCTGCTCGACTGATGTGAGTTTCCGGAATGGTCCCCAACCCCAAAGGAAAAGATTGGCAGCAATTTCTGAAAGTCTGTGAGAACAAAGAGGAATTGTTCAGATTTCTTTCTGATGAGCTGATGAATGTTATCTCAACATCTGAGTACTCTCTATTTACAACAAAAGGTGAAGTTGTGATGTCCAACAAGATGTTAAACTCATGTGACATGGCTCCATCTGACCATGAGGAAGCAGACACTCGTATGATGCTGCACCTGCACCATGCTGTCCTTCATAAAAATGCTTTCCTCCGAACAGTTGACTCTGATGTTATTGTATTGTCTGTTTACTTTTTTGCATAATTACAAAGTCTGGGGCTTAATGAGTTGTGGATTGGTTTTGGAAGTGGCAAAGCGTACACATATGTTCCAGTTCATGAACTCTTTTTGCTGCTTGGACCTGATAAGTGCAAGGCTCTATCATTCTTCCATGCCTTTACAGGTTGTGACATGACATCCAGCATGCTAGGCATTGGGAAGAAATCAGGCTGGAAAGCTTGGATGAACTTCTCAGAAATAACTGAAACTATGATCAGCCTAATCCACAAGAACTGACAGAGAATTCTTGCCACATGCAGCACCTTGAGCAATTTACAGTGCTCATGTATAGTAAGAACGGTTTCTGTGCTGTCAATTAAGCGCGACGTCTCATGTTCACTCATAGACTGGTCTCTAGAAAATATCCCACCAACAAAAGCAGCCTTGTACCAGCATGTGAAAAGAACAATCCTTGTGTCAGCTTTCATTTGGCACCAAGCTTTGAAGAAGCAATTGTATCTGCCAGATCCTGCACAATATGGTTGGGAATGGAATGGGCGCCTGAAGACATGGACCCCATATTGGACAGACTTGGGAAATGCTAGCGCATCCTGTGCACTAATGCTTCACTGCACCTGCATGAAAGCATGCAAAGGGAGGTGTAAATGTTTTAAATCTGGATTGCGGTGTACAGCATTGTGCACATGTCAGGGTGGCTGCTGCAACAATCTTGAGTGATGTGATCAAGCATGATAATGCCTATAGCATCACTCTTGCACAAAGGTAGTTTTTTGTTTGGGTTTACATTTGCATGAACATAGATCTAGATTATAATGGGTATAAAATAGTCAATTAGAATAGATATCACTTAAAGCTGTTGTTGACTTAAAGCTGTTGTTGTTTGCTTCATGTCCTCAATTCAATTCAATTCAAGTATTCTTTATTGTATTTCGATCTTATTACAATTAGGTTGTTCGGCTGTCTATATAGACAAGGGTCTAAGTAGTTCTTTCACCGTCCTATATAGCATTACATCCAATGTGCTAACTGGATATGCATTACATCCAATGTGCTAACTGGATATGGATCCCTTCACTTTTACAGTTTACATGCTTTTACATGCTTAATATGACTATAGACAAATATACACATGGTGAGCCTCCCATTTGGAATGCACTGGGTGGGAGGGGAAATAAAGCTTGGGCAATTCGGCCATGGAATTTGAATCCAGGAAGAAGCTCTTAAATTCAAAATATCAAAACGTTATTTTGACCTTGGAAATGGATTTCTAAGGTCTACTGCAGGACTAAAGTAGGGCCTGATAGTCATAATTATATATATATATAAGTATTTTTATTTCTCTTTATACAGTTACATCATGAGTTGTAGAGAAAAAGGTCCTCAAGTCAAGCAATCTTGTTCTTCCCATGAGGCCATGGCATATTTCAACATAATAATATTTTAGTTTGTAAAATTTGCACTAGAATAACATTTACATTTTGTGTTCAAGATATACATTTTTAACAATATACAGTAATAGGCTGGTTGGCCCGTTAAAAGATTTATTTTTAACAATATACAGTAGTAGGCTGGTTGGCCCGTCAAGATTTATTTCTAAGAGATTATACTATCGCTTAGTATTACAATAAGCACGTTATAGGCTTAACATACAATTGAGATTTGTACTTTTGTACTTTAATTGATATAAATACATTTGTTTCTTCACATTAAGATGAGGTTCATCCACCTTGTACTAGTAGACTCATAGTTATATAATATTTTAGGTATTATTTACATGTGAATTGGTATCAACAATCATCAACGTTACTTACTTAACGTTACTTAATGTTCCTTATTTTGTTACATTTCTTTCCATTATTTCAAATGGTATTAAATTATTATTTATATAGGTATGCAATGAGTGATAATACACTCCTATCACTTGATATTGATTCTCATGATCAATAGATTTTTGTTTAATATAACTCAACAGTTTCTCTATCTCAGCATTAACTTATCCCTGCAGATGGCATTCTGTATTTACAATTTACCTCCTTACATTATATTGTTGCATACAATTTTGGTGTTCATAAAAACTGTCTGGTCCTTTACTGAATGGTATAATTGTATTCCTTGACCCTGAAAATGTATGTTTAGACACCAAGATTGTGATCCTAAGTGTCTTAGAAGCTGAGATATTGGTAGATGTAGGTTTTTTCATGATGGCGTCAGGGAAAATCCAAGATGGCCACCATAACGAATCAGAAGGAAGAAGTTCCTATAAACAATAAAAAGCTGAGGCTGTGTGTAGCATGTAAGCAAAATTTGGCATTCCTAATTTAAATGTCCACTTCTATCTCAAATATGGCCTTAAGCTGCCTCACAATGATAGGAGCAGAGATATGACCTTGTCATCTATCATTTGCCGTCATGTTGAATTTTGACCTTGAAAATGACCTTGACAGAGAAAAATGACTTTAGAAATAGATTCTGCATACTCTAAAACATAGAAAACCTAGTATTATACATGGATATGGTGTTTACAGGAGCTAAAATATGTCATTTTTTTCCACAGCGGCAGGCAAATTTGAATTTTGACCTTGAAATGACCTTGAAACCCCAAAATAACTTCAGAAATGAATTCTCCATACTCACAAACATAAAAAAAGAGGTATTACACTTGAAGATGCAGTCAGTAGAAGCTGAGATATGGCGTATTTAAAATTGGTGGCGGCCATTTTGAATTTTGCAGCTACCGGCCACCAGGGGTGTCCGCCAACTTGTAGCAGATAGTTTTTGAAAATCTCATAGCCTATTCTAACACCATGCCAAATTTCAAGAAGGTATCACCATTTGCACGATTCGTCACAAAATCAAGGAATTCCTCCCCAGCTATTGTGTATTATAAATCGCCATGAAAAACGCTCTATTTAGTGATGCCTAAATCTATATTTTGTATATTATGAATAATACTTGCCACAGTAAATACGCCCTAATCACTGTGTGGGTGTTGGTTAGATCGGCCAGAAATGTACTTGTAATCTCTCCCATTATGTTATCAGAGTGTCTAATGTATAAAGCTCTAGAAGGGATTTTTTGTCACGCATGTTCTGGAAATCTGGGATGTTTCCATCTGCTATGTTGGTCTGTACATGTATGTCCGTCCACCTTGTGTGGAGGACATTATATGTGGTTTGTGAAGGTATCTGGGGTGAAAATATGATTTTGAAGCCTTTTTTCAATTGGAATCTCTACACTATTTATAGCCTGGGAAAGCTCCTGTGGGATACTACGTCATTTCCCACAACCTACTATGTCATTTCCAGGGGGACCTACGTTCATGCAGAGGAGTGGGAGAGTGAAGGGAGAGGGTGGGAGTATTGGAGAGGGAGAGGGTGTAGGAGGGGGAGAGTGAAGAAAAGGGAGGGTGGGGGAATAGGAGAGGGGGAGGGGGAGGGACAGAAGAGGGGGAGGGAAAAGAGGGGAGGGAGAGGTTGTAGAGGAAGGGAGAGAGGGGAAGGAGAGAAAAGTGGGGAGGGGGAGCATAAGGAAGAGGGGAGGAATCGAAGATGGGGTTGGAAGTGAATAACAGGTATGAAAGACAGAGAAGAGGGCGAGGGAAAAGAGGGAGAGGGGAAGTGTGGGGAGACAGAGTATTTGCTAATAATTAATACAGAAAGAACTATCGCCCACTTTTCCCCCCAATGTCAACAAACTAGACATGCTCCACTTTATCATACAGACCTTGAATCACTGCCCTAAAGAGTGTGGGATCTATAACAACCTAAGGCAGAGACTAAAAAGATTAATAACCTCCATTTCGGGCTTGCAGGTGCACTGTTAGTGCGAACACACATATAAACAAACCAGATATGCTTTACTTTAACACACAGACCTGTAATAGACAAGGTAAGTTCTTACCACTCGCATGAGTTGCTTCTCCAAGATCCTACATGACAAGTGGCCAAAATAGGAGAGGGAAATTAGGCTATAAGACAAAACATCGTGGGACACCTTAGTACCAGTACCACTCCTTCAGGGGAGTTCTGTTGGAGGTATATTGACTGGGACCAGGTTAGTGTGCATTACTACTATTATGTATAACAGTTCAACAATATAATATACCATGTATTGTGTGGTAAAGCTTCACTCTCAGTTATAAACATTGGTCAGGTCACAAGGTCACGAGGTCAGGCAGATTTTGTAAATTCTGCTAAATTAGACTGAAAAATGGTCAATACTAGATATATCAGAGGACATTTGGCATCGAGTTGATTCAAAGCATCTGTTCGGTTATGTTTTGAGTCATATTTTTGTATTAAATTCTGGTTATTTAGGCGGGTTACTGAATGTTAGTTGTGCATTTTCTGGAAATTTCACCAGTATTATATAAGTACCTTTATTTCCCCTAAACATACAAATATATTACTAAGGTTGGGGAAAAGGTTAGCGCATTCAACTCAGTGTTGGTCTTCCCTGAGCATATTTTGCATTAACCTCTAATAGCTTACATTTCTAATTACATGTTTTTCCGTTTCATATAACAAGTATAGTTAACAATAGAACATTATAAAGTACAATTAAAGTTGATCATTCAGCTAAAGTCGGTCGAGAACTGAACATTTTTTACTTGTTGTTTTATTCTTTTCCAACATTTTGACCACCATTTTGGAGGATTTCGTCCAGTTGTTATAGCGATAGGGCTTGTAAAATGTCCCCATTTGTATTTGGAGGACCCACCCAGCTCTTTCCGGTGAAGACTTAACTACATATTATCGCTCATCTTTTTATAAATAATGGATGCTAACTATTCAAGGCCACATTCCATGGTTCAGGGGTGCTGTGGCACATATAGGATGTGAACCACGAATGGAAGGTTGAGGGCATTTGGGTCAGATTTTCAGAAAATGTGCAATTCACCTTCACCAATCCTCTCAAATAACCCACATTTAAGACAAAATGAGCTTCAAAATACAGTTTAACATAAAAGAACTGATCTTTAAATCAATGCGATACCAAATATACTCAGATATTCCCAGTATTCATCATTTTCCAGCCAAATTTAGGAGAATTTCCTAAATGTGTAGAGCTATCAAGTGTACATTTTCTGAAAATGTGACCCATTTATGTATGCTTGACCTTTATGTGTAGCAATGTATGTAAAAGTAGGTGTACAAGGAAATACACCTTTCTTAAATGTGTTGATTAGGACGTACAGCTACCAATCTGACTCACTCCTCTATAATCTATCAAATATATATCACAAATGTATAAATATATTAAAATACGTTATGTATGAAATGCAAAAAAGAAAAATATTATCTTTTACATGTGATACATAAAAGATAAAATAATAGTAATAAAAAATAATAAATGCTACAAATAATACGAAGCAGTAAAATATTTATCAGACTTCCAGTTGATAAACATATTATCTACCTTGACTACTGTCAAACCCATTTGTACATATATCTATACATATCATACAGCTTTAAACTCCTCTGATACCTTTCTGCCCATGGAATGAATTGTTTATTAATATAAAACATATGTCCAATTTCAGGGGTATATTGAAGACCTGTACTCTTTGCAGAGAATACCCCTTTTTCCATATTTATTATCTAGTCTGCTATACTGTATTATAATATTATATCTGTTTTATAGAAATACAAATCTATTATTAATATTACATCTTATTATTATATGGGTGAGATTTTCAGAAAATGTACAATTGGCAGCTGTACACATTTAGTAAATGCTGCTAAATTAGGCTGCAATTTGGTCAATACTAGGTCAATTCGGGTATATTCGGCATTGCATTGATTCTAGCAATCTGTTTGGTTAGGTTGAACTGTATTTTGAACTTTATTTTTCTCTGAAATTCGGGTTATTTGAGAGGATTGGCAAAGGTGAATTGTACATTTTCTGAAAACTTGACCCATATATTATACATACAGGTAAGATGGGCCGCTTCCTCTGTGTAACGTTAACCCTACTAGTGCTAGGGTGCGTGGTTCATGAACAGGGCGGCGGTGGAGCAATTTCCCCAAGTAAGCATTTTGTTGTTTTGTTCTTTTATTTGTAAATCTATTCATTGAAAACCGATCATATCGAAGGACATATCTTCAGACAGTTGGAGGTTTTCAAACCATCTTTACAAATGAGATGTGTTTCGGGGAAATGAGTCACAAGTCACAAGAAATAGAATTTAAGATAGCATCATAATTATTTGAAAACAAGAGATCAAGCTGATCCCAATAGTTATTATAGTAAACATTAAGGACATCTAAGTAGTATTTCTATAACTTATGTTTGATATATTTTTAGTTTTGAATAAAATGTTTACAATATTTCTGATTGGACAACTAATAGTAAAGTAGCTAAATATACTCCATAGGATGGCCTTCGAGATGCATGGATATAGTTAATACATTATCCTGAAATCTGGTACATGCATTTATGCTACACAAAGCGCTAAGTACCCTAAAATTGAAAACATTATCACAAAAATATCTTGTAAAAAAACACATTGAAAACACATTGAAAGGTAAACATTTTTTTACTTGTGATTCATTTTTCTGTAACACATCACATATACTTAGTGTAACCAAATCAATTTGCTTCTGATGATGGTAGATTTACAATTTATCATATATATAATTATATATGGTCAATGACAGTGTCATATAATGTAATTCAAATTGTTCTATAGTTACTCTTTAATTATGGTATCTGGGAAGTTTAACATAATATTTCCAGCTGTTACCGATTAAAACAAGAGATTTGTTTGTTTGAAGAGATTTGTGGAAAATAAAAATTGATAATATGTAATAGAAATACGAAAGTACATTTTTAAGATTGTTCTAGGCAGATAGTACTTTCAGGTTAAAGCTCAGGTATTAAATGTATTATTTTTGGATAGTGGAGGTCGGGTGAACCGGGCACACACTTATTTCCTTAGCAATATTCAATATCCGTGATAGAAATATCCACAAAAGAAATATTTGATGTGTCACAGAAAAATGACACTTAAGCTAAAAAATGTTTTGCAAATATATTTCCACAAGAACCCTTTGTTGGAATATGTTCATTTCTGGGATGTTTAGTGCTGGTCGTCCTATATAGATACAGTGTACCACATTTCAAGACTTCATTTTGAACATTTCTATATGTTGCTAAAGCCATCCTAATAGTGGAACTCTAAAAACCGCGGCCACGAAATTCTTTTGTTGCCCACTTTTTTTTGCAACAATTGCCACACAGAAACGATAGTTCCTAGAGAAGGTAGCAACACATCTGACACTCCTCCATTTGCGTTTGTGTTGCAAACATGAAATTTGTTGCCACCGCTTTTCCTCTCGTGAAGTTCTGATATAAGTAGTATAACAACTATTTTACTTGTGACTGACCATCCAGAAATAACTTTTTTTCAAACATAGATCCATTTTTCCCTCGACAAATCACCAATGACAAAGAAGTGATTCAGTTCCTTGATTATGCGTAGCAATGCATTTTCTGTGTCAATGTACTGAAAATATTGTTTATTTTTATTCTACAGATCCTTGCTCGGTAAGTAGTCTTGGTAGTCTCGGTAATATTGAAGAATTAATCACAATCAACAAAGAATATGCTTTGTTTTTCTCCTTCTGTTCCTTAATCTTGTCGTATGATTTTAGTCTGATTTCTTCTATCCTTTGTTATATTATCTTGTTGATATGCTTGCATATATTATCATGTTCATAGAATTGTAGCCAAGATGGCAGGCAAGGGAATAAAGTCTTTTGCAAAAACAAAAAAAAGTAGGGACTTGGTATACACTAAGGAAAGGAAACCTGTGTTTGGGTATTATATTTCTTTGATATATTTAGGATATTTATACAGTGTATTAACAAATACAATCATGTTTACAACAGGTCATATAACAGGTAGATTTTTGTACATAATTGTCTGGTTTGCAAAACAGGTCTGTTATATTGATATAGACTCACTGGTGAGATATTATTGTTTTCAAAAATAAAATAATATATCAAACTTAAAAAAAAGAAAGTCTTATTAGCTGTACATAGTGTTTACCATCATTAGAATCGGCTTGATCTCATCTTTTCATATATTCAATTCAATTCAATTCAGAAATTCTTTATTGCATGATGTTATTTACAATTGGTCGTTCAATTCTGACATAGAGATATGCCAGGTCTTCCTATGGATGCCGACGTCCTTTCTTGAAATGATTGTTTGTTACAAAGTGAAAGTAAAAATCCCATTTTTGGGGCTTAATAGTAACAGAGTTAACTTTAGATGAGATGATGGGTAGTTACAGATGAAGGATGTGTACTAGCTAACAATCAATAATTTTTTACACTGTTTTACATTGTTATTCACCCATCTTATGGAGTTACAACGTTATGTACAACAAAGAGTACATTAGGTCAGGGAAAGTAGTAAGGTATTAGATCGCGATAATTATATAAGAACACAGATGTTTAGGCAGAAACAGTAATACTCTATCGAGAGGTGGTAACACGTTGCGCTACAGTATAGCGGTGTTACATTATAATCACAAGTTTATATAAGTGGTAAGGCACTTTGAGGGAAGTGCGTAGATTAGGTAATTCTTGGTGTGCATAACAGGGAGTTTAGACACTTTGTACATTTTCAGCATAGGTAACAGCATTTTCATTTGACATGGAGGTAATAACGATGCATAATAACAATAATAATACTTATACATTTCATATAAAACTCAGATTCAGATATGACGATATCCCAAATTCCATTTTTTTTGCGACTTGTGACACATTTTCATTTGATACATCATTTGTGAGCTGGTTGTGTCGGTGTAGAGCTCCCCTCTATATGGTTCACTAGCGTAAATTTTTGGTTAGAACTTGTATTTAAAAAAGTACTGAGTTTACATTTCTTCTTTCTTATTTTGTTCTTTAACTTATATAGTTTTGTACACGCATCACTGTTCTCTTTATTCAAAAAAGAATATTTAATGACAATTAAGTTAGAGTAGCAAGTATTACATCTGTACCAGGATTTTTAATCTTTAGACTTACTTTGTTACCTTTTGTGTTACACTAGTTGTAACACTTTATTAGAATTAATAAGTTATACCTATTAAACATGATCTGACCTGTCAACTCCAATGATCTTGGATAGAATTGAAGAAATGCGAAGGTCAATTTACTTCTAGATAAAATAAGATTATAATGCCAAATAGCCTTCAGTGTTGATACAGGTATAATTATCACTAAGATTTTGTGTTAAAATGCCACATTCTGTTGCTTTCCTACTGTACTGTATTTAATTAATTTCAGTTATTTTGTTTCCATGGTGACAGATTTGCCCGCCTAATCGCCGCTGTGATTTTAGTAATTGTCCTGCCGATGGTTCCTGTCCCCAGTGTCGTGGTGAGTTGGAAACAATTCTTACATTTTGTATTATTTTTTTATTTAGTATACACAGCTTATCATCGGGAAAGACAGTTATGTTACAATAATGCAATGACAGTGTACTCTAGCAGTTATACAAAACGTAAGTTCAATGAGATATGTGATATGTGCATGAAAATGAGGCACAAGTGACAAAAATGATATTTTTCAAAATGATTAATTTACAAGATCCCTTTGTTAGAATGTTTTTTTTTGTTTTTGGGGTGTCTGATCCTTGAGGTCGTATAAATACTCGTAGTAAATTTCAGGATAGTGTAATAGATATATCAGTGCTTTTCTAAGATCATCCTATGGTCTATATATTTAGCTACTTTACTTGTAATTGTTCACCCAGACATATTGCAAACCTTTCTTTTAAGAAACAGAAATATAAAACGTAGAATGTAGAAGTACTGACAGCTGTTCTAATGTTCACTATAATTAGAATGATTCGGCTTGATCACTTCTTTTCGAATATGATAACCCAAAATCCTATTTTTACGCCTTGTGACTCATAAGTTTTCCAGTGAGACATCAGTATGGGCTTACAGGAGATAATTCAATTATTTCTGTGTATTGCTAGGCAAAGAAAATTTGCTCTGAAAAGACAGAACACGGAATGGAAATACCTTAAAGTTTGGATAGAAAACCGCGATCAAAAGTGAAGTTGATCAAAATAATCATAAAGTGTCACCTTCAGTAATCCACTCAAATAACCCGCGAAAATGAGGTTCAAAATACAGTTCAATACAACTGAAAATAGCCAAATGTGATGTGTTTCAGGAAAATGAGTCATAAGTCACGAAAAATGGATTTTTGAGATATCAACATATTTGAAAAGATGAGATGAAGCTGATTCCAATGATAGTAAACAGTCTAATAATCTTATAAGTATTTCTAGATTTTAAGTTTGATATTTTCGTTTTTAAAAACAAACGTTTCCAATATGTCTGGGGGTCACAAAACTGTAAATTAACTAAATGTAGTCCATATGAGGACCTTTAAAACGAAAGAATATATTACATAGATTGTCCTGAAATTTGATACATTGATTGATATAGCTATGAGTGATCAACCCACAAACAATCAGAACATTTGAATAATGAGAACTTGTGAAAAAAACACTTTGAAAAATATTAATTTTGCGACTTATGACTCATTTGCCTAAAACGGATCACAAATATCAAATGCACTAAGAAGTACAATTTCGAAATTAATTGTAGAGCTTTTGATTTATATTAGCCGACGCCCAGAACCAGTTAAAAAGATTATGGTTTGGAATTGCTAGCTCACTCAAGCAAAGAAGAAGAATAATGATCAGCTTTTCTCGATTCTGAAATGAGAAGTGTATCTAATTTCACTTTTTCTTCGTACAGAGGCCTGCGATGTGAGTATAAAATTACCAATTTCTAAATTGCATGCAGCTTTTCTGCCCCTATTTTGTTCTGTCCCTATTGCTTTCCTGTCCCTATTGCTTTTCTGTCCCTATTTCTTCTCAGTCCCTGGATATGGAAAGATGAGATCAGCATGCAGGGTGTTTCATGAAAATAAGATGAAATCGTATGATAAGAGAATTTTTTTTTAAGTCAGACAAATAAAAAATTCTCTTATCTTATCTTATCTTATCTTATGATATAAGATGCATCTTATGACATAAGATGTGTCATATGATGTACCTTACAATATAAGATATTGTCTTAAATTTTACGATTCTTTTTCCAAGAAGAATTATATTTAGGGGGCTTTTGAATAAACATAACACTACTTGTTTGTAACTCTCTCCGGAGATAATTAATTATCTTAAACTATAAGATATTATCTTCTGCAAGAGAAATTCGTACGGAAATATACGATTTCAAATACGACACTTTCAAGTGTTCCTTCACCTCATATTTACCACAGTTTTACCAGAGAATATACAACAATGTTGGACCAGCTATAAATACCCTGGTTAATTTGTGATATTTGTAATGAACATTATCATTAAGGGGGAGTCATTTGATGGAGATAGCATATAGGAAATAGCCTATAACAACATCAACTAATTTCAAGTAGATGATCAATCACAACAAAATCACAACTTTGATTGACGCAATGCCCATAGTACAACGTCTCTAGATATGTATGGGCCTGAATATACTTGATGCCATAACTTGCCGACTGACATCAACAGTGATGCCAGTGGCACTGAGAGACATTATCTATGATTCAAATGCTTACCTGTTATAATTCCTATCACACAGGCATCAGCTTGTTACTAATAACATCGTTTCAATTGGCAATGATTTCATTTCCAATTTTTTGGTTACAGTGGGGACCTGTAGGAAACCCCCACTGACCTGTCCAGCCACCATTGCCTCCCCTAGGCACTTGGCAGCTGAGAAATGTAGGAACTTGGGCATTGATGTCATCTTGATATCACTTTTCTCTAATTCCTAAATAGACAACATTTGTTTATTAATTTCAATTCTCAACATCTGAAAAAGATGGGTAATCCATCTTAAATACCCTCACTGGCTCTCATTCTTGGGACCCAGTAGCCTGATGAGCTATTATTAGCGAAACCATGTAGTGCCAAACCAGTAAAATATCACTGGGAAGGAGATCTCTAAACAATGCAAAAATAATTTATAAAATAATCCACTAGGATATTATGAATTATTTTGCTATATTGACTCTCTTCCATCATATTTCCCTAATACGAAAATACCAATGGAAACTGGGTAGCAATTAATTCCTATTCCTGTTACAACAACATCTCCGTGGTAACAATTGAGGTCATGGTAACCCTTGTATGAGAACGTCGAAGTCCTCATTCACATGTTATTTCACCTCTGGAATGAAGTGCCCATAGACTTTGTATAGACTCGTTATATGCAAGTGAGCGGGAAGAAATATGTTTCATTCCTCCCTAGGGAAGAAACAGATGACCCAGTTTATCCTTCTACGTTTTCATTGGCTATTCCGAAAGTAGGCCAGCGTTGTCATAGGGACACGCCATGCCATGACGTTACGTCGTCTGCTAAGCATTGTAAGTGCAGAGGCCTTCTTTAACGTCACGACGGCCGTCATAAACTCAAGTGTCAGTGGAACGATGCTGCTGCCTTGCCGTGTTTCTCTCGCATCAAGTTACCGTAATTAAAAGCAATCTAATATGTTTAAAATTGTTTGTAAGAGGTCAAATAAATCTTGAACTAACCTTAGTACTGTCTGTGGGATCATTCTTCACCTCGTTTTCCAACTCGGTGAAGAATGATCCCACAGACAGCACTGCGGTCAGTTCTACCTATGTAGCTGCCCGAGGGTCGGGGTGTCTGTAGCTTTGTACCATTAGTATCTAGATATGTACATACGATTTTCTATAATAGGTATCGCAGGAATGACAGGATCTTAAATTTACGATTTCTTGTAAATGTTTGCGGTATCTTAAACCCATATATGACGCTCATATATTCAAGTTTAGATTGTACGATATTCTCATGAAACCCCCCCAAGGCCGATTCCAATGGCATCTGATGATATTCCACCTGAATTGTCGATTAATCGTAGCATTTCTATATATGCTAAAAACTATGTTAAAACTGACATAAAATTCCATACTAATAATTGTATTACCTAACTTTTACTTGGACTCCCATAAGAATATCATTGTATGAAAATGGATCCAATAAAATTTATTTAAAATAAAATGGTGGTTAACAGTAGCACATCTAGTAATAATTATATAATAAGTACTTCTGTATTGTATATGCATGTAAAACGGTTAGCTACATTTCTGATGGTCAATCACTGGTAAAGTGGTTCAATATACTCCTTACAAATATGCATAGATATATTCAAAATACAGTCTTGGAGTTGGGTTCATTTATTCATGCTCCAAGCAGAACTAAACATCCAAAGATTAGAACGTTCCAACAGAAAGGTCTTGTGAATAGACCACTTTCATTAATATCAATTTTGCGCCTTGTGACTTGCAACTTTCCTGGAAAACAAATCTATTCTATATTTTAGAAGTTTGACGAGGGATCACCTAAATGTCTATTTATCATACACATGGATTTGTTCTCATAATATTTCCCTCAGTTAAAGTCGCTTATTTACTTAATATCAACTCAAGTTTAACAATTAACCTTTTGTTCTGCTCTTTCCCATTTCATCTGAAATGTATTTCACGAAAAAAAATGTTCCTGCAGAGGTCCATTTAAAGCTGTATTGTACGGAAGACGAGAGTGCTCACTTATGGAAAGTTTCATTTTTTAGATAGAAAATCCGCCATTTTGTGCTCGAAATCTCGTGAGATCTCATCTCGTTCTAAGTCTCGTTCATGGATTTTCATTTCCATTTCAAGATGGAAATGAAAACGGAAATCAAATTCAAAACGGAAATGAAAACGCCTGTGTCTTTTGAAACATACTTTAAAACAAAAGGAATTTTAGTTTTTAAATGAGATGGAAAATGATTTTGAAATTCAAAATGATTTTGGAAACGAAAATGATTTTCTTTTTTAAAAATAAAACTGAATTTTACTTTTCATCACATGAACACTCTCGTCTTCCGTAGTATTGTCAGCTATCCCCACCGAAACGACCAAATTTGGGTGGAAAAGAATCTTATTAGGTCAATAGTTTGACATCGGTCAGTAGTTTTAGAGCGATGTTAACTGAGAGTACAGCATATTTGTTACTATAGATCTAGACCTAGAAAACAGGGCTAGATGGAAGAACTGCCACGGCAGAGCCTACCACTAATTTCCACCTGTATAGGAAACTAAAAACAAATATTTGTAACAACTATGTGTAATGGTAATGATGTGGAAATAACTAATAATTATATGGGTGAAGCCGCCAGAAAATGTACATTTCGCCTTCACCAATTCTCTCAAATAATCCAAATTTTAGACGAGACCAATGTTCGAAATTCAGTTCAACCTAACCGAACAGATTGCTAAAATCAATGCAATGCCAACTATATTCGAATTTACCAAGTATTGACCAAATTGCAGCCCAATGTAGCAGAGTTTACTTAATCTGTACAGCTGCTAATTGTACATTTTTCTGAGAATCTGACCCATATGTCTATGGTCTGCCTAATGTTGTTGTGGTGATGTTCCTTATTATCGCTCACCAGAAATCACATTTTCTTGAATGACATGACTTTAATTCCTACAGATATAAAAATGGAGTGCATGTTGCTGAAATTTATTTCAAGGTAATATTTGAGAATGCAACGTCAACATATTTCTACTTTGTTCATGTAGGGGCAGGAATGTTACAGCGGTGAAGACTGTGTATATGTAAGTACAACATCCACACAACGTGAATGCAGACCCAAACCAGGTACTACCGCTTTCTTGTTTACAAGTATCATATGGGTCAGATTTTCAATAAATGTACAATTCGCCTTTATCAATCCTCTCAAATGATCCACATTTAAGACAAAGATGAGCTTCAAAATGCAGTTTAACATATAAGAGAACTGATACTTTGAATTAACATGATACCAAATATACTCAAATGTACCCGGTGTTCATCATTTTTCAGCCTAATTTAGCAGAATTTACTAAATGTATAGAGCTGCTAATAGTACATTTTCAGAAAACCTGACCCATGTCATGCCACAGAGCCACATAAATTAAAGTTGCATTCTCAGCTAATTTCTGTGAGTAAATATTATGGGTCTATTTATTTCAAACCCATCCAAAGGTCACCCAGAATGAGTACTAAAGGATTTTAACCTGTTCTTCTTGGTGTAACATTTCATTATCTCTAGAGGACCCCAGTCTAGGCCCAAAGTTTAGAGAGTGCCTTCAAACCGAGAAAAATCCTCTCGCCTCAAACCGCAAAGGGCCATTATAATTCCATTAAGACCGGAAAATGTCATTATACTCCCTTTAAAACGCCGAGTCCTATGCCAGGAAATCGATTCCCACCTGTTTCAATCTGACTCTCTATGATGTTCCTTAACTTTGGGAATCCGTTTAGAATAAAAGATGTAAGATGTAAGATATAATCATGTTTGAAATGATGAGATCAATCATATTTTGATATTTTGAGTTTGATGGGTTTTTTTTTTAAAAAACAGTTTGCAATATTCCTGGGTGGACAGCCACCAGTAAAGTAGCTATATATATATTCTATAAGATGACCTTATAAACTACAAGGATATATTTAATAGTCCTACACTGTCTCAAACATTGGTAAATATATTCATGCTACAAACATGGTTAAGCACCCAAAAAATGAAAACATTCACACAAATTCATACATAATGTGAATAAAACATTTTGAAAAATATAAATTTGCAACTTGTGACTCATTTTCTTGTAACACATCACATTAAAGTTATTATACAATTATTACATTAAATCATGAGCCCCTTTAACCAAGTATGGCACATGGTATTTAGTTCACTTATACCACTGATAATTAATGTAGGTTAAAACAGTTCATAATAATAATAAGCATGAATGTCAGTTAAGATTTTACAGAGCATATTGAAGATCTCTGTAGTAGATTCTTCTATAAGACCATTTAGTAGGGTGATGGGTGGTAAGTGGGAAGTGGTAGAAGACACCTGAATGACTTCAAAATATATAAACAAAATATAACCAAAATATAATTCCCTATAAATACTATGTAACCAGATAAAGGCTCCCTGTGAACAGGTGGCTTCAAAAACAGCAAATTTGATAAGGAAATTAAATCTTTGAACTTGGTTTTCAGACTTGCTAACAACACGCCCACCACCACCACCAACAACCACACACTTTATAAGGTGCCCATATGGACATGCAACAGCAGCTAAGTGCTTCAAGCAGTACAGTGGTGGTTACAGCAAGTGTCCACTCTACTACCAATACTGTAACATCAGCCCTTATCAAGACGATCAGGGATTCTGCTGTCCTGGTAATAACCCTGTTGACCAGTTTAAATACCTTAATGCAATCTTACAAACTCCCACTCCTACACTCTAAATAGGTGGCTAGAGCAGACGAGTATAGTATAGTATTCCTCACCTCATATTAATAAGCATCCTTACCCTCAATATCGAGTGGTTTGAAATGTGACAATGTCAATTAATTGGTTTTCAGACTTCCGAACAACACGCCCACCACCACCACCAACAACCACACACCATATAAGGTGCCCGTATGGACATGCACCAGCAAATAAGTGCTTCAAGCAGTACAGTGGTGGTTACAGCAAGTGTCCACCGTCCCACTACTGTAACATCAGCCCTTATCAAGACATTCAGGGACTCTGCTGTCCTGGTAATATCCCTCTTGACCGGCTTAAATACCTTAATGCAATCTTACAAACTCCCACTCCTACACTCTAAATGGGTGGCTACAGCAAAGGAGTATAGTATAGTATTGCTCATCTCTTATTATTAAGCATTCTTACACTCAATATCAAGTGGCTTGAAATGTGACAATGTCAATTAATTACACTTTGGCACAATTCCTGGGCCAATTGAAAAACCCTACAAAGCAAATTGTAAACCCAGGTAAAATAAAATATTCATAAAAGAAATATATATATAATATAGATTAAGAAATGACATTCTCCAGAAGCATATTAGTGTTCCCAATTTCTAATCTTTAATTACTATTTGTACACACATACAATAATTAATGCCTACACCAGTAAATGTTTTGGATATCTCATTTGATTTCCAATCCATAAGTTTTGGAAATCCTTACCTTTTTCCAGCAGCACATTTATAATTATTGTATCCATCCTACCATACCCCACCCTACCAACCCAATCCTACTCCACCCTACCCCACACTGTCTCATAACTTCAAATAACCAAAATAAAATTTTAATGGTAATTTCCTATCAATAAAATATAACCTTCCTGAAGATGTCCTCCTGTTGGGCGAAGTATTAGAGAGAAAAACAAAAACAAAAGAAAAACCAGCTTGAGTGATTCTTTGAGAATACCAACAGAATAATCAATATGTAACCTTTCAATTATTGTAAACAGGTGGCTTCAAAAACAGCAAATTTGACTGGGAAATGCAATTTTTGAACTTGGTTTTCAGACATAACCACAGGTCCACCACCTATGAAGTGCCCGTATGGAGTTGCAGCAGCCACCAAGTGTTCCAAGCAGTACAATGGTGATTACACCAGTTGTCCCCCGAGTCACTACTGTAACATCCACCCACAGTATGATGCTCAGGGACTCTGCTGTCCTGCCAGAGATGGTGAGTTATATTTTACAACAGCAACAACTATTTTTGACCATGATCATCATCATCATCATCCCATAGTCAAATACTAACATTTTGAGGTTGAACCCCCTGGAAAATATAAAAAAACTTTTGTGGGTGATGGGTTTCTAAAATCTTATATTTTGAGAACAAGTTGATTTCTCATCTTTTTCACTTGGAAAAAGGAGGGTAAACTTGGGGGTTTAAGTATGGGAGCCTATGGGCCCTGATGTCTGCATGCAACCCATGCCATATCTGTCACCCTTTCCATCACACTTCACTCAATATTGGAAATCTCATCTTTCTTGGAAAACTACGTTGAAATTAAAAGTTCTCTGAAAAGGGATATTCTTATTGTATATATGGTCGATTCTCACGAAATGGGGGCAATGGGTGATTTCAAAAGTCATTTTTTCAAACTTCTCAGAATTAGGAAATATTTGTGCATTCATAAATAGGGTATTTGGGGAATGTAACCTGAAAATCGCTACTGGATTGGATGAATATTTCTCTCCTAGCATCAATTTGAATTTTAAACTTATTTTTTCCTAGGTGCCTACGTCGGGGTAAGCCTAGTTGATTTATGAACTAAAACTGTGGGGAATTACTGACAAATAGGAATTTACTTTTATCATTATACTCTTCCCAACATATTGGATGACATATTTAATGAGTTTTGAGAGGATCTGTAATGTGTAGATGTTTAAAAAACTTAAAAGAAAATGCCCAACGTAGGCACCCCACCCCGACGTAGGCACCCCACCCCCGATGTAGGCCCCTTACCCCCGACGTAGGCACCCCACCCCCGATGTAGGCACCTATCCGAATCATTCACAAAAACAGCTAGAAAACATTTAGGTATTTGTCTGTACATACTGATGTCATCACACTGAGTATCACATGTATCGTATCAGGAATAAATAAAATAGCTATAGAGTCTACTTGCTGCCACCATGGGCCTACATTAGGACGGGGGCCTACGTCAGGGGTGCCTACGTCGGGGGAGGGGTGCCTACATCGGGGCAAGTTTTTCTGGCCATTCAGTCAAATATTCCCCACACCTATCGTTCATTATGCTCAGAATTTGAACTAAATAATAGTACACATTGCCCAAAAGGCACTAAGAGTTTGAAAGATGAATAATAAAATAATGATCAAATAAATTGTGCCCCGATGTAGGCACATGTAGATTTTAGCCAAATTGATTTCTTTTCAAAAGAATTAGCCTACCATGAAAACTTAAAGGGTCTGTCACACAAGTTTGATTTTTTTCTTTCATGAATATTATTGGCTTTATATTTGTATCATAGTTACCCAAATTATGAAGTTATTTCTTATATATTTCTACTTAGTTTACTACCCCGACGTAGGCACCCTGTGATTTTAGCCATGTTTTTAAGGCAAAAAATTGCAATTTAAAAAAACATTTTCCATACTTTTGCCATTTTCTAACTAAAAACGCTTTGTAAATGGTCAGATCCTTTTTATGAACTAGAAATTCTGATATAAATTCATAATTTTGAGTGCCTACGTTTTAATTTAATTTATTTCAGGTTTTTAAAAATGTCTATTTTCACCTATATTTTGTCATTTTATGTACAAAATGCACATTTTCAGATTAATGAGTCATATATGGCCTGAAAGCTCGAGGTCGGATCCATATGATGGGAAAGAAAAATAAACAAAAAAAATGAAAATGTAAGCTCAGTGAACCTTGGAATAAAAAAACGCTAACTGCCCCCATTTCGTGAGAATTGACCATATAAAGATTTTTATTCCGAATTATTTGATCATACATATAATACTTTGCACATCATACATATTCAATACAATGAAACAGGAATCGGGCATTAACAATCCTCTACCATGAGGTCTTCCAGACTGCCCAAAATAAAATAAATTAATTAAAAGTTGTAATGTATAGTAAATGTTTGTCCATAGTTCTTTCGTTAACATCCTTTATGTATAGTTCGTATTGATTTATTTCACTGGCGTCGGTCGTCGGTGATGTTTGCTGACTTTTGTTGCGATTTCTTGATATTCTGTGACGATATTGTTATTTATTTTTGTCCATCATGTTTGATAGAGATCATGTCATCTCACTAAGATCCACATAAATTTGGATTTATGTACATCCTTAGGTACTTTTGTAGAATATATTTGTAAATTACTACCAGTTCATATTGATTCAGTCGTAGACCAGGAACATTATATTTACATATAACATTAAACAGGATAACATGAGCATAAGGTCCCAAGTTATTTAACAGAAATACTTGTACAAGAAATTAGCAATGCCTACTTTAAAGACTGGTAGGACATCATACATCCACAACTATGTCCTCAGAGTAATTCTAAGTAACACCGTTCATACTATATAGGATTGACTGAAAAGTCAATAAGGGCCCCCCACCCTTGAACATCGGTATATCGATCTTAACTTTGACTGGGCTTTTACAAATCCCAGAATTATCCCCCCAGTACAATTTTCCCCAAGCAATGAATTTCAATTTGTAGAGGAATCAGATTCTAGACTTAAGGAAAGGATCAAATGCCAGATGATACTGGTGCTTTAAATACATTTTAAAATCCTTTCTCGCATTTGTCATCTGTATTTTTGGTTCAAGTCTGTTCCATAGAGTTGGAATACAATATAGGTATGACTTTCTGAATAACTCATTATTTGGATGAGGGTAAAGTAGTTTCTTTCCCTCTGAAAGTCCCCGCAGTCGGACTTTCCTTCTGTCAACATTTACTATGTCTCTCGTCCGTAAGAAAGCTAAATCTAAAATATGAGTTTCTCTTCTTGTTTGAAGAGAAGTAATATTTAGTTTGTTATGAATCTCTCTAGTACTAGATAATCTAGGAAGATGTAATATTATTTTTAAAGCAGAATTTTGTAGAGTCTGGAGTTTCATAATCTGCTTTTGTGGTGCAGAGTTATAAAAAACATCTCCATAATCTATAATGGGTCTGATCATAGTTTTGTATATTGAAAGTAGAACAGATTTATCACAGATATTGTAAAGCTTGGATAGTGCCCGTATTTTAGTTCGTACCAGGTTTACTTTCTTGGTAAGGAATTTATTAAAGTTCAATTGTTTATCTATCTCAATTCCGAGGTATTTATATGAATCTACATTCTCAAGTTCTTGCCCTTTAATATTATATCGAGTAGAGTTGTTTACATCATTCCGAGCTCTAATAGTGAGACTCTTACATTTAAGCTATAATGTGAAAGAATTTTTTCTGGAAAGGTAGCATAATTGATTCTAAAAGAGAACAGTTCCAGTTGCCATTTGGATTTATTATGTGAGTTTACAGGTTATAAAACAAAAGATGAAACCAAAATAAAAGTTGTTTTAAAATTTAAGAGGCAGGTCTTGATTTAAAAAAAAATCACTGTACAGTTCCCACGAAAAACAAAAGAAGAGGAGATATTACTAATGTATGTCATTCAATTATTGTTGTATTCAAATGAGCTTGATGTAACCTGTTTCAAATAGTGTCCAAGTTTGGTAATGAAATCATTTTGCAAAATTAAAACAAAATATGACAATATCTAGGGCCTACATGAAATGAATATAATGAGTATGTATTAATTACAATATCCAGGATCAATATTAATGCAATAAGCATGTGAAATGAATATAGAATAGGATTAAAAGTTTGTTGTTATCATTTTGCAGCGGTTTGTCCAACTGGTATGAGGTGTATGGACCCATACAAGGGATCCAACTACAAACCAAATTATTATGATAATGAAGAATACAAATACTTCAGCTGTAGGCCAGACTATACCCGTCCATGTAGTGATACATATTACTGCTGCCATAGAGAAGGTAAGGAATTATAGTCGGATTGTGTTGATGCCTCACCGATAAAAGTCTTTTAAGTCACAGGAAATGTGTTGTAGGTGTTGAAACATTTTTTCCTTTTTTGAAGAAACATGTTTATTGGCCGAATTGGTAGAATATTCAATAACCAACAATGTTGATTTCTTTTGAGTAGTATAGATATATCTAACAAATTGGTTGAAGGAGCATGAACATTTCACAAGTTTCATAGCAACAAGTGCAACATTCTAAGCAACTGAAACCAATGAGTTAGTTAACAGATTTATTATACATGCTTTCAATCATGAATATAGAAACAAATTGAGTCACAAATTTGATTTTACCGGTGACTTAGCAAGAAAACAGATTGATTGCCATGACAACCCCACATAAATCACTAGTGAAAGCACTGTGTGTAAATCACTCTAGATATTTTGTTTTCAGAGCAATGTGTGTATGATAAATACATGTAACTCAGTTGAAGACCGTCTACTGATTAAAATGTGGGGGATATATTCTTTTAGCATGATTACCCACCCAGAATATTTCTAATCTTATCTTAGAAAAAAAGAAAAAAGAAAATGCCATTTCTATGATATAACATCTCTTCTCTGTAGAAATCATTTATTAGGGCGTACATTTCCCATCGGAAATATTCTTCTTACAAACCGTCTTGAAGAAAACCTCATTTGTGGGGTCAATCACAAACAAATAATTCCATAAGGAGAATATTTCATGATGTTGTATTTACCTGTTTCTACTCGTTTAATGTAGTTTCTTATCATAACTGTTGTTTCATTTAGATTATTCCATACATAAACAAACACATTTCTTGTTAGACTTTAAAATGATAATGAAAAAAACATTTCCATCATTTATTATATTATTTGTTTTCTCTTTCAGTGAGCGCTGCAGCATTACCGACAATATCGTTTGTCATTACTCTCCTTGTTCTTCTGCCGACCTATCTATTGGTTTAGCCTTATCCATCAAACAGACATTGCAGTTGATAATCTATAGGAATTGTAAAGAATTGCTGATTTAAAAATAAGGATGGTATGAGATAGACACAATACCCAATAAGACACTGAGAGATAAAGTTTTTTTGTTGTTGTTTATTTTTTCACGACCATACATGTTTCGGAGATGGGTTGTCTCCTTCTTCAGTGGGATTTAAAAATAAATTGATTCCTTTTTGGACCAAGTAATTCAATGTGAAAATATACATGCAGAAATTGGCTCCAAGACAATAACTCATGCAATCCACTTGTGCTCATGGCAAATTATTTAGAAAATAATGTTAATATCTTGGTTTTGATTGTATTTCACATTGACAAATTCATCAAACAAGAACACATTGTAATTATCACCTGATGAAGCCCAAAACATAGGGCAAAAGCTTGTGTAATAAACAAATAACAACCACAACATCTTGGGTTTATTCCTACCCCCGACTACGACCAGCGACTCCCACACCATCTTACACCGATATACCATGATCATCGCCTTCCCCACTTACTCATCAAACAAGAGTTTACCGAGTGATATCTTAATAATTATGTTATTCACTCAAATGCTTAGCTGTATTCTTAAACACTAGCAAAGTATCCATGTGAACGGTCCCCCTCTCTCCCCACATTTCCTCCTCTCTCTTTTTTTCACTCCGCCTCTTCTGTCTCTCATACCTGTTTTTTTCTCCCAACCCCATCTTCAATTCTCCCCCCTCTCCCTCCTCTCTTCCTCATGCTCCCTCTCAATCCTCTCTCTCCCTCCCCTCTCTCCCTTCCCCTACATCCTCTCCCTCCCTCTTTTCCCTCCCTCTCTTCTTTCCCTCAACGAAGTAGTATCAGGCTTCAATCACTAGGTTTCATTTAATTAAATTCTGGCATTAGTAGAAATAAAACAAGTCAATTCTTTCTTGATCATCTTATGTCTTATTCTGCCTCTGGACTGAGAGTCAGTCAGACAACGCCATCCTCTTCATCTTCATACACAGGTCATTTAAAAAGTCTAGGGAGATAATGTTACCCATAAACAAGGAGGACAGGGACTAGTAAGTTGGTTGTGGCTTGTGTTTATTGGGACCCAACGCTTGGCCAATTTTAAAAAATGTTTAACAGGATTGTATGGCCTTCATCAAGGAATAAAAACAAAGTAATTGAAGATAGATAGCTCACTAGCAGAATGTGCATAACATAATATTATTATCCTACACTCTGTACAGGTACTGTAGGGTTCAGCAGCTGCATACTTGTGTATGTGTCCATCCCTCAAGTCACTTTAAGATTTCAAATCAATAAGACCGGAAAAGAGTATTAATACATGCCTGATTTCAATGATGTGATAGAGGGGTGCCCTCTTATAAATCAGATTGTAGACTAATGCCCTTACGGATAGATATACGGGTCATCATTGAAGCATGGTTCCCAAATAATCTGGTTGGTTCATAACATTGTCCTTCTTAGCAGCAAATGCATATCCCTGGGTTGCATGTTTCAAAGTTTTCAGACATTGTCCTGATAATTTGTCAAGAAAAACAGTACTAAGAAGGTAAATATAACAAACGAATTGATAAATCAGTATGTAATAAATACCCAATGGCACTCCTTATTGTTTGTAATCGATCTTGACCAGTGATGTAGGAAGCAATTTAAACATGCGGGGGGCGGGGGGGGCAACTTTGTCCCACAAATGAAAAATGAAAATCTATTTATAATATAAAGACTGACTCTTACTTCTGCGTGATTGTGAAGGTCTGTGTTATTCATCAGTCACTAATGTAAACAACAGTTTTTTAGGGTGCTGAGATTGTCAGAATATCGATAGTCGGCAAAGCTTCATAAAAAACGTGCTTTCAATGAACAGCCAACATAATTATTATTGCCTATCATTCTAAATATGAATTTATGTTGTATTTTGTATTTAAATGATTTTATTTAGCCAAGCGTTATGTGATTCACAATATTCTCAGTCAAAGCTAATGAGAAAAACAAAACTAATACTAGTACAGACTTACAAATGAGCAAAGTCAGTAAAAGATGTATTACTAAGGACATCACAATTTAAGTTTAAGCATTAGGTCACAATTTGAAAAAGTTAAAAGAGACAAATTAAGTGCAGAATAAGGAGCAAAGGATTCAAAAGTACAGTGGGAAGGGATCTACAAGTCAGGACGATTCCCCAGACCAAGGAGAGCACCTGGGAGAGCCCAAACCCAATTAAAACTATGTTCATCATCATTAATCAATTTTTGCAATCCGTTACTGGGCTTAACCCACTAAACTAGAATTTTCGTAATAACCCAATCAAACCGGTTTTGAATTTGTAAAGGGTCATCTAGAACTTTTATTCTAGGAGGTATGATATTCCAGATAATTTTCACCATCCCAAACAGGCTCCTTCTTATACTCTCCTTGGCCCAGCCATCCACCTCAACACGAGCAGGACTTCTTAATGATATCATTTTACTGGCTTATTTTTAACAAACAAATAAACCAGCCATTATAGAGAAGGCACGGAAGTCCTTATTGTAAGATTGATACATTGATAAAAAGCTATTCATGTCATATTTCAATGGAGTGTGACAAACTATGTGCCACTTTACTTGTTTAGTATAGTTAGTTAGTAAGTGATTATAGGGTTTTATATTTGAGGCCTGGCTCAAGAGGTTTTGAATAAGTAGAATGTCGAATTGAAGAAATATGAAAGATAAGTATAAATCAACATTAGACCGACAGGACAATGACATTGAACTTATTAGCACAGCAACATGTCGGTAATCATCTATCAGTATTAATATTGATAAATGTGATGCGTTTCAGGAAAATGAGTCATAAGTCGCAAAAAAATAGATTTATGAAATAGAAAAATGAAAGCATTCCAAAAGAGAGATCTTGTGAATCAATGACTTTAAAAAATATGAATTTTGCCACTTGTGACTCATTTTCTTGAAACACATCACAAATGGAACAGTGATATATTAATAGTAAAATGGAGAAATGAGCTGGACAGAGATTAAATTATTGATTGTTAGCTATATTATTTGTCATTGTTTACTTTGAATCGGACAGAACTTTGTATGTCCCGATATCTTGTTAATGAAATAGCAGGTATTAAAACAAGGATCCCCCAGGAAGACCTCCTTACAGAGAGGCTGGCATCCTTTTCTCAAAATTGATGTAACTGTTCAACTCAGAATAAAAATACAATATATATTAATATGATATGTAGGGTGAAATGCAAGTGTCCCCCTTATCTCAGTCACCACTCCTCTGGACACAGTTCATAAACCTTCCCATTCTTCTATAGCAAAGGGGCAGTAATTTTGCCGACTTATGAAGAGCTAAACTACCAACCCTGCAGCCTCTCTGTAAGGAGGTCTCCCTGATTGAATTTGTTACATAATGAAACAATGATAATGGTAATGGAGATAATCACTATCTAAGAGTGTGACCCCAGTTGGAGAGTAGGAGGGGCTAATAGATCCTGAGGTAAACCATACAGTATGACAACAGGAACAGAAGCTTTTTTTTTTTGACAAATTTTATTCAGGTTGAATAAACTGGCTGTGGCCAGGGGAGCTTAATGTGGTTCGGGTCAGATAATTATCTCCTGCCAATGAGAGTGAGATAGTCATAGTAATTTGGTGGACAGAACCAGGATAATCACTTCCATGACATGCCAGACCGTCCAAATGCTACAACCCTGGTTGTTTGTTACAATGGTATATATATAGGATGGATCACATGAGCTGAGCAATCTTAAGTAATCTTAAATCACAAGATAAAACAGTGTGTTATCTCAAGAAACACTGTTTTTTATGTTGATAAACACTGTTTTATCTCAAGAAACATTGCTTTTCAGATAAAACAGTGTTTCTCGAAATAAAACACTGTTTCTCTAAATAAAACACTGTTTATCAACAAATATCACTGTTTTATCTCAAGTGACCATGTTTTTCAAGTATATAGAGATGAAAATAAGAGAAACACTGTTTTATCTTCGAAACACTGTTTTATTTTCGAAACACTGTTTTATCTTGAGAATCACTGTTTCTTGAAGTGTTACCCAAACGGCTTGCCATAGGCACTTGTGTTTGATAAGACTGATTCATAAGACTTTTATATTACCAACACTAGAGTATGGTGGCATACTAATTGATCTGGCCAACCAGCAAACTCAAGGAGGTTACAGCTAGTTCAGAATAGCTCTATCAGAATTTTTATCTGCCCTCATACTAGACATCATTGGGACACCCATTTGGTTAACAGGTAAACAGGTGTATACATCATTTTAGTTTTGCGATGAAATTCATGTCCCGAGCTCTGGGTTTTTCTCTATCTTTAAATATCCAACTATTAGAACTGCATCTCCCCTAGCCACACAAAATAAATGGTCCTCCCTCACTGAGAGCAAGGCCTGCGTGACCTGTGTGTGCTTGACGCACCCTCAACCTTGAAACTAGGTCAGTGTAGAACTATGTTTGCAGACTTGTGGGATCGGTGAGGTAGATACGGACATGACAGGAAGGAAAGGAACCCAAAAGCCAGAATTCTGATCACTGTCATCCCCTTGTGATCACTGCCATCCCCTTGTGCGATGTGCTATAGCAGCAGATGACACAGGTCATGGGTAATAGGGGAGTCGTCATAGTAAAAAGACTCCTTGTAATGGGTGAAAAGATCTCTGTAATGAATAAATAGTCGGTGCCATGAATCTATTTGTTTGGTAATAGGAAAAGGTGTCTTAGTAATATATTTGGTTATGCGTAATATGTGAAAAAAAATAGGAAAAGTCTGTAATATTGCATAAATCGTACAGATGACAACTCTCAGACGCAACAACACCTTCCACATGGTTTTCCTGTTATCATTACAGATATTATTCCTCCTACGCTATTATTTAACCAGCGTCCATTCCGGTTTGGCTCACACATTCCACTTTTACCTGTCGCTGGTCACTTTCGGCATGATGCACATAGCCACTTAGTGCTCTTTGAGTTGCACTGTACAGCCTATTTAGCTCACTCCTCCTTCCCTTCGGAAGTGCCCAAAATTTGTAAAAAACTATGCCCCTTTGTCTGTTTCGGTTTTGGTGAAACCTGAACGCTTATAGCCCTGCCTATGCTCCAACTGACTACAAGTCTACAACAGGATTATGGACTGGCAGAGGGGTAAATTGAATTATGAATTGAATTGAATTGAATTATGGCTGCTAAGTCTTAAAGGAACAGAACAGAGCAGTCCATCAATCCCACACTGCCATACGGCCGTGGTGGGGGGACCTGTGGGACCAATGGGACCAATGGGAAGCGTGAAACACATATTAGACCATGGCACTGGGACAGGGAGATGAGGGGAACCAATGGCAGAACCAAGAGGTGGAATAGACCACGCTCTTAAACCCTTTCCGTGCTCCAACTAACTCAAATCTAACCCAGAATGGACTAATGCCAGATCAACCATTATAATGATAACATTGGATTCTGCTGTATACATATATGGCCATTTCCATATTTTTGACACCATTTAGGATTTGGCCAGGCCCAAATTGTCAAAAAATAAATTTTGTTTTAGTAAAATGATTTTGTGTTCTTATTATAGCTCAGATCATTAGGATTAAACATATCAAGTATGGAACCTTTTGAGGCAGTAGTTTTCTTTCCACAGCAATTCGAAATATAGGTCCAAAGTATTCAAAAAATCGGGAAAAGAGGATGTCATCTAGAGGGGAAATATGCACATAATGCCAAAATCTGCATATAGTTTCTTCAATTCTGTTATTATTTGTCACAAAATAATAGGATACATGCATATAGGAATCAGAAAATTAATATACATTCAACATTAATCATATACACATAAGCTTTTATCAGAGATGGCACTGCAAAAAAAGCAAAATTCACTGAATTACTATCTGCATAAATGAAACACAAATCACCTAAAATGGCCTATAATTATACATTCAATTTGTAAAATTATTACATGGCCATGTGCAATGATGTGTTTTTTTTGACAAAAAGACATATCACACTTCAAAATAAAATCTATTGAAACAATATGAATAAATGATTATTTTTTCTTGAGGCGCTCTTTAATGAATATATATCTGTTTTGGGCACAAATGTCATCTAGAGGGGAAAAATATTAAAGTGATGAATTTTTGCATTCATAAGCATTGCACCATCAAAATGTAATATTCACAAGGATTTTGTACTGAAATAAATCATGCAGTCTTTAATGACTATTTTCTCCTAACTACTTATTAAAAAAAACTGGTGAACATTTTTTTTTTGCTTGCTTTCATTAATTTATTTTTTTAAAACAGAAAAGCCTAAGAAAAGCCTATTATCATGATTAACCACATTTGTTTGCACAGTATCTTAGTTGG
Source organism: Sthenelais limicola (assembly GCA_942159475.1). Taxonomy (NCBI): domain Eukaryota; kingdom Metazoa; phylum Annelida; class Polychaeta; order Phyllodocida; family Sigalionidae; genus Sthenelais; species Sthenelais limicola. The sequence goes on from OW804098.1 coordinate 110,618,392, forward strand.
TTTTCCCCAGAAAATTTTCATAAAACATCAAAATGCCATCTGCTGAGTCATAACAAAATCTGTATTATTATCAATGATATTGTTATTATTGTCAATAATATTGTCAATAATTTTTCATAAATCACTTCTTCATCTAAAATCATGTCATCTAGAGGGGAAAAATTGAGTTTGCAATAATTGAAGCCCAAACACCATGTACTATCATACAAATTTTCCAAAAAGGGAGATCATGTGTAACAATCTTATATATGTATTTTGTGTATTATTCATCTGAGAAAGAAGGGTTGGGAGGCGGGGGTGGGGCGGGGTATTTTACATGGGGTTTAATTATGGCAGATGCCTTCCATGTTTGTTGCCATTGCCAAGTCATGTGACTTGTGGTGACACATACGGACCACAACTCACCAAGCTACTTGTAGTGGTAAACATATATAACATAATATAGTGGTATAGTGGTATAACTTGAGTGAACACAGTCGTTTAGTCTTTCAATTCATTTGAGACATAGTGTTGCATAAAACAAAATGTTGAGTAATGTAGGAGGCTTTGCCTATGAGCCTGAATATGCCATGGATAGAAGTGGGAAAAGGTGTTAAATCTACTGGGGATTGTTTAAGTTTAATGTGTCCAGGCCCACTGCTGTCACTCCTGAAATTGTGTACTCATGAGTGCTACAGAGCTTGACAAAATTTTGTTCTGCTAGTTGAAAAACGTGAACTGATTGTCTTCAAATTCAATTTGTTAGACTTTGCATTATGTCCCCTATATGTATGTAAAATTCTGGTTCATTAAATCTTGAGCAAGTATAATTTTCAGCGATTATGAGGGGGCAGCTTGCGGTGACTGAGATTGTTTGTTTACATGTAATGTCACCCCTGCTAGGGTGGTCCTGATCAAAGAGAGTGAGCATGAAACCTTACCCTATCAAGTATGTCTCTGATTGAAAAATGGACTGCCTCAAACATGCTAGTAACAACATTAAAACAAATAGAGGATCCTGAATAACAAAAGAAGTTACTACACATGTACACATTTAGATAATTATATTCATGACATCGATACTATGTTTAGGTCTGAACAAGCATATTCTGTAAACCCAGACTTCACTGTATATTTGTATTGATTTGAAAATCGTTGTAGTCCCACTTCTTTGGTTTGCAAATTGAATAATTTAGAATACATTTAATTCAATTCATTTTACAAACATTAAGTAGTCTTGGCCAAGATGACCATGCCCTCCCCCTAATGGGAGCAAGCTTGTCATGTCTTTTTCTGTTTCTCTATCTCTGCCTCTCAGACTTCCATCTTCTCATGTGCTTCAACATCATCACTATCACTTTAACTCCATTCTCCCTCTTATCACAAACCAGATGTTAATCTATTTCATCTATGATTAACACATCTTCATTTGTATGTCTATAATTTCAGTTTGAATATTCACATCCCTCAGTCAATTCCCACGCATTTTGTATGAGGGCACCACCCTTGACAAAATCTTTTGTTTTACATTTTAGTGACCCCCCCCATGCCATCACACAGCTTTGTGAGAATCATGTTAACATTTAGAAATAGATGGGAAATGCAATACATACATATATTTTTTTGAGAATTAGGATGTAGGATAATCTGACAAAATATGGATTAGTGGATGTTTTAATTTATCTTTGAAATTATTTTTAAAATACTCAAAAAACATGAGAAAATGCAGCTAAGTTCTTCTGAAATTCTGCTAAATGATTTAGTAATTTGTTTGCCTCCATGAAAAAAATAACAGAATAAATCATGGTTTAGGGTCTTTCAATAAAAGCCGAAGATGGCTTATTCTGGTAAATGATCCCATAGTTTTCTGCATATACCACTTGGTAATAATATTTTAGGGCTTGGATACTCTTGTCTGATGCAGGATCCTCAGTCAACTTCTGAATACATAGATTTATCCTTAATTTCGGAAATAACCGGAAAACGTCACAACAACCATCTGCACACTCCTAACACCATCCTGAATAGCAACAATTTGTCACAAATTGCATTATTTTTCATGACACCACCACTCCACTATCTATCAAATGAGAATGAGATTTTATATAAATTCTCCCTAGTTTTAGTTTCATCAACCAAAACACATCATCTTATAGCTATATCAAGAGAGAAAAAGTATCTTAAACTTTCTGTTATCTATTGTTTTTGCTTATCATACAAATTATAGTGCTAGTGCGGTGATATTGGGTTTTACTAGAGCTAGCCTCTAGGTGCTGTCTGCTGTGGGTCAGTTCAGCCGAACTTCCCCATTGGGCAGTACTGGTCCGCGGGATGTTTTTAGTTGATGTTTTTAGTATATATTTACCTTTACCTGTTGCATTTTATGTTTGAACAACAAGTCTAGCTGTTGTTGATAAAGTAACTACAACCTGGGTTTTACCTTATTCTACATATTGTGATGAATGTACTTATCCTCATAGTAATCACTAAGTTACTTTTACATGAGTTTGTTGAATGTTTACTTGACCCTGCATGTTGCCTAAGACACCTGTGGTCGAGGGTTACCTGGCTGGCCAGGAGGCCCAAGATCCTCAGACTTAGGCAGCTGATGCTAGCATTCTCATGAATGAACCCTTGTGAACAGGTAGCGACTGCCTTTTGTTCCATTTGTTTAATACATCGAATACGCGGTAAGGTTAAGGGAAACAAACCTGCGAAGATCACTACACTAGCTTAAAAGCAGCATTTTTTTCAGAAAATGTGGCATAGCGATGGTAACCAAGGGACAATATTTAGGAATGGGTCTACCTTAATAAAAAAGAAGGATCCCAAATTTATCTCTGTAGGCTTCCATATTTCAGATTTTTATATTGAGAATTCTTTGAAGAACAAACAGTCAATGAACTTGTGAACCAAATTCAAGAAATGTGCATTTCAATGATCAATTTTGGATCTTAGAACCATTTGGCAGCCATCTATTATTATTATTATTGTTCATTATAGGCCATTAGTCCATTTTGGATCAGATTTTGGGTGAATTTGCGTGCAATTATTGGAGTACAGACCGTCACTGTACCCACGGTCTATATTGTATTTTCCTTGCCTCCCATTGGCTACCTACCCAAAGCCCGACCCACAGTATAATGACAGTGAAGGGCGCTTCCCATTGGACCCCGCGCGACACACCCACAGCCTGCCGCCATGCTGCACATATGGCTCAGTTTCTCCGCAATGAGTGGCGTCGAATGCATGAATGTTAAAAGGTGGTGTTGGATGTGTTCACTGATGACAAGTTAGTAAAGAATGACTTGTTGTTTCTGGTTGTTTGTGTAAGGTTAAGTTATGGTTTGACTTCTGAAAAGGCTCTTATAATTGAGAATTTAGCAAGCTCTCCTATCCACATCTCCACCCACTTAGCTTCCATTAGCCCTCCGGCTCAATGACCTAGATATCACTCTATGACCTATATAGCAGCGCATAGGTTGTTGACATCGGGGCACTTTCGAGGGGAAGGAGGAGTGTGCTAAATAGGCTGTACAGTGCCTAATTACCGAAACGCATTATCAGAACACAAAAAAACATGCCTTATCCACGTTTCATGTTAAGGTATGGGATCTGACCCATCATGGACTAAAATCAATAAACAACTCGGATTTTAGCGTGCAAACGGTCTGTAGGCCCAGTGATGTCCCTCGGCCTACGGCCTTGGGACGTCACTGGGTCTACAGACCGTTCTCACGCTAAAATCTGAGTTGTTTATTGCTATAATAGGATATTTAATGGATAGGATATTTAATAGGATATGTCAGCTTGGACGTATGTTCAAAGCTTATAACATATCACTGAAATTGTTATTATCGAGAAAATTCTATTTTCGTGGACATAAAAAATAGATTTAACCCAGAAGATATTGATGAAATGTGATTTATCAGAGAAATTCCTGTGATTTTTCAGTTGCATAGCAACCATACATAGCCTAGCAACCATGGAATTACCCGAAATAGTTACCTAAATTAGAGAACTATTGCATGGACCACATCATATGGGTATATAATCACACATTATTTGTCAGAAATCAGTATTTCCAGGGAATTGCTGAAGTTTCACTGAAAAAATGTTACCATGGCAACAGAAGTCAAGAAGAGTTGTTTTCCAGAAAGGTTCAATATCTTAATTTAATAAGCATACCAAAATCTATCACTGTTCCAAATTTCATGTTTTAATACCAATTTGAACTATTCTTTCACCAATCTACCTGACATAGCTTCAGTGATGAGTTTACTTTTCCCCTCCAGATGACATTGTCCCCTCTAGATGACATGTATCCTAATGCTGATACTTCATTGGAAAAAATTGCTCAATATGAATATTTTGGCATAAATAGGGTGGAAAAACCTAAATCTCTATATATATTATAGTTTTTTTGGCGAAAATGTTTTTCATTAATGCTACAGAGCATGGAAATGATTTCCCCTCTAGATGACATCAGGCAGTTCCACCACCTTTCAGCCGGCCATATTACTGTCTGTTTGATTGGCATGATTACATGTGCTCTATGCTTAATCATGGTTATTATTAATTATGCAGTGTTTTATCATTTTGAAATGGGATTTCATGAATATCTCATATAATTTTGGAATTAAGTCACATTGAATGTAATTTTTCCCCTCTAGATGACATAGGCTACCCCAAACATTTTTTCTCTACAAGCCCTTGACAAAAAAGATTAATCTAAAAGAAACAAACTGAAACAAAATGGTAATATACTATTCTACCATGACAAGCAGTAATACAATGGAAAAAGGAATACATATTTTTTAAATCTTAGCTTTTATGGGGGAAAATGTAAAAAATTTAGGGTTTTTATTCAAAATTGGGATTTTATAAAAAAAAAAAAAATCGGAATAGGACCAAAAGTGTTAAAATTGTGTTCCCTTACTTGTTTCTAGCTCCAGAAATAAAAATTAGAACAATAATGATAAAAAATTGTAAGTTTAAGCCATTTTATTTCTAAACTGGGTCATAGGCCAAATGGTGTCAAAAATATGGAAATGGCCATATATTGTATTTTTATTCTGATCAATCAATTTACAATCGTGCCTGCCAGAACTGAGATGGCTGCCTCTGCCTTAGCAGGTCTACCTGGTGCAAACCAATATAGTTCGATATAAGTCATATTACTCTTACAAGAACATGCGAGCAACGAACATTCATTTTGTTGTCCGAATCAAAATAATCATACAATATATTAACAGTAGAAACCCCAATACCCCCTTCCCGGCTCATAATTTTTAATTCTGCTTTCCTTAGATTCTTATTTCTGAGATAGTAGTGTTCATTGTCCTTCATTGTTCTTTTGTCCTCAGTCTTTGTTTCTCCACTATCATTTCTCCTCAGTAACTAGATTTATCTGAATTGAGCCAACCCAATTCCCTAGCTTATTTCCTAGAAAACATTAAAGTACATAAAAATGATTATGCAATACATCAAATTATGAAATGCTTATACAAGATAGTTGTTGATCTACCGTTATACCGGTATTTACATAAGGACTTGTGAGCCTTGTATGCCAGCTGGATAACCACACTGGATTGGTTTATAATTCAAAACCTTGCGTACAACACCTTCCTCCTACATCTGAAATTTACATTGTATCTTAATCTTTACCCCCTCGAGTTCAAGTATTATCATCACATACTTAAATAAATCTAGGTACACATATATGTATAGACATATATCCAAATATGCTGTCCTAAGGTAATGCCTAAACTGCATCCTTGTTTTTGTGTCCTGGGTCTCACTGGGCAATTCATTCCATAACTCAGTCAACTTATAAATATATGACTTTTTAAAGATATCATTTTTTGGCCGAGGCACAATCAACTTCTTCCCTTTTGTTAGCCCTCTTAGATTGATTTCTCTTCTATCAAGATTACTTTCTTCCCTTGTTCTCATGAAACCCAGATCCAAGAGGTGACTATTTCTCCTAGTTTCAAGTGCTGGTATATTTAAAGTTTTGTGTATTTCACTCGTACTTGTTAATTTTGTTAATTTTAATATTATTTTCATTGCCGAATTTGGAAGCGTTTGGAGCTTCTTTAAATGAGTTTGTGCTGCCGATCCATAAAACAAATCTCCATAGTCCATTATAGGTAATATCTTCATCTTAAACAACAATAGGAGTGTACTCCTGTCACATATATTGAATAACTTTGACAAAGATTGGACCTTGGCCCTAACCGTATTTCATCTTTTTCCTCAGGAAAACGCCAAAATTTAGTTGACAATCAATCTCTACCCCTAGAAATTTGTATTCTTGAACATCTTTTTTATAATTCAGTACATTTTTGGGGTCACTTTTAGATTGTATAGTTAATGCCTTACACTTTTTTATATTAAGGGAAATCTTTTACAGAGCACCATCTTACAATATTGTCTAAGTCAGTTTGTAAATCTGCACTTTCCGGTTTCCCTAACGGTCTATCATTGTCGAGGACCGTATCATCCGCAAAGAGCTTGATTTTACAATTTTGTACTACCTTCTGTAGATCATTGATGTATACAATAAACATCAACGGTCCAAGGCTGGTTCCTTGTGGTACCCAACATGTCACTGGTTTCAAGGATGACATCTCTCCATTTATTAAAACCGTCTGCATTCTACTGCTTATATAATTTTTAAACCACAATAATGTTTTACTCCGTAATTTTGCAATTTAGACAATAATAAATCATGATCAACTGTGTCAAAAGCTTTTTTGAAATCCAAAAATATTAATCCGTAGCTCTCTTCTCATCTATATTTGTTTAGGGGTCTTTGGTCCAGTTTTGTCCCTAAATTGCCCTTGTAACGGACAATCCTACCAGCGGATAGAGTCTGTGGTCGACCCCTAAAGGACTTGGAAGGTTGTGGTTTGGAGGGAATAGCCTTATGGACATGGGATAGAGAACTCGCTATCGCTCGTCCTCTATCCCATGCCATAAGACTCTTCGACTTCGATAAGACTAAGTTTAATTAATAATCGGTCCAATGCATCATTTATAGATCGCGCAACACCCCCCCCCCCCCCCCCTGAAACCAAACTGTTGGTCACACAACAACCCATTTCCCTCAAAATATTGGGATAACTGTTTCTGGATACATATTTCAAGTAATTTCGCTGTCAGTTTTATACATGAAATGGGTCTGTAGTAAACAGTAGTCCCTGGTAAACATTTTTCTCCTTCCTTATATCACGGACTTGTAATGAGATTCTCATTACAAGTCCGTGCTTATATAGTCGCGTAACATTTGCCTGTTTAAAATCAAGAGGTATATCTACATTTTCTATTTTGAGATTAAACAAGTAGGCAAGTTGCCTTTTTAATGCAAGTGAACAATGTTTGAGGATTCTTGTTGGTAAGAGCTTAATACTGGAGGATGTATAATTACCTATTTTATTCAGCGCTAATTCGATATCTAAATTGCTAATCTTTCGGAAGTTAAACTCAATATCCGATATACTTTCCCTTTGAATTTGTATTCGTTCAGCAATAATTCCTTCATCCGCTGTCCAACTAGAGTTGGTAAATATGTCTATTTTTTAGAAAAAACATTTTTGTGAGTTTAGATTCATTTTACGATGACAATACCAGTTGGCGTCCTCATCAGGTTTATGTTATACAACATGTATATATATATGTAACCGACTGTAGACAGAGGGGAAACAATCAGAGCAGAACTCCCTGTACAAAATATAGGTCTACTGACTATAGTTTGTAAGATAGATCATGGAAAAGACATTTGAACAAACTAATTATTGAGAAAATAATTGTTTGGCGAACAGTTTTTCCACCAAAACGCCATTACATTACCAACTAGCATATATCTGGAATAATCTCGACATAAGACTAAGAAACATACAGGATCATAAGATATTTAATTCACAATTTATCATTACCATTAAACTATTTGCTCCGTTCCGTACCTCACATCTCTTGAATAGCATTGGTATATAGTGGTAATAATGTAAAATATTGTGTATATTAAAACGGATTGTTTATTATACAAGTAGATAGTGGCAAATCGCCTTGAAATTTGCTCTACATAGTGATGCGTAAATCAGCATTCTGTAAATTATGAATGATACTTGCCGCAGTATATAAGCCCTAATCACTGTATGTGTGTTGGTTAGATCTCCCATTTTGTTATCAGAGTGTATTTAAATATAAAACAAACTATATAGTCCACTTGGAAAGGAAACTAGACATGCTCCACTTTATCATACATACCTTTAATAATTGCACTTAAAGCAATACGCTGCCATATGCGTGGGAATGATGTAAGGAAACACACGGCCTGAATGGGTTAAACAGTCTGAGATCAATAACACCCTGAGCCAGAGACTAAAAAGATAAATAACCTCCATTTTGGGCCTGCATGTGCACTGTTTATGTATAATCCCGAGGCGAAGACATATAAACAAACCAGATATGCTTTACTTTAACATACAGACCTGTAATTGATGAGTAAGTTGTTACCACTCACATGAGTTGCTTCTCCGAGATTCAACATTACAAGTTGCCAAAATAGGAGAGGGAAATATTGGCTATATTCACAAAACATAGATCGTGGTACACTATAGTACCAGTACCACTCCTTCATAGGACATCTGTTGGAGGTGTATAAATTGGGAACAGGTTAGTGTGCTTTATTATAATTTTAGTGTAAGAATACATCAATATAATGTATTGTGTGTTAAAGCTGCACTCTCAGTTAAAGCTACACTCTCAGCTAACGTTGATCAAGAGCTGAATATTATGTACTTTTTTAATTTGGAGGATTCTGTCCAGTTGTTATTCTGATAGGGCTTCTAAAATGTCCCCATTTGTATTTGGAGGACCCACATAAATCTTTCCGGTGATGACTTAACTTATTATCGCTCACTGGCGGCTGTCTTTGCACAAATAATTGAGCTTCAAATCCAAATATTAAGATATAAATGTCTAAATGGATTTGCTTTGTTGTACTAGCTTGTTGAGAAAGCTGTGTTAACATCGTCCAGAAGCTTAAGGTGTTCTTCATTATTTCTGTCTCTCCTCTCTCTTTTCTCTCTTTTCTGTCTCTCCTCTATCCCTCTTAAATCTCCCTCATTTCTACTATCTCTTTCTCAGTCTCCTTATCTTTGTGCTCTCTCTCTGTCCTCTCTCTCTCTCTTTCCTTCCCTCTTTCTCTGCTCTTTCTCTAATCTGCTCTCATCCTCTCTACTTCTCTGTCTCTGCTCTCTCTTTCCTTCTCTCTGTCTCTTTCTCTTTTTTCCCTCTCTCTCCCCTTCTGTAACTCTCTTTCCCTCCTTCACTCCCTGTCTCACTTTCCCTGTCCCTCTCTTTCTCACCCCTCTCTCGCCTCTGCCTCCCTCTGTTTTTGCTCTCTCTCTCTGTCTCTTTATATCTCCTCTCTGCTGTCTTCCATTACTTTTGAGCCAACCTATATGTAAACATTGGTAACCAAATTATCATGATATGTGGTATTAAACATCTCCATACTTACAATACAATTATATATATGTCTAGCAAAGTACCCGTTCCCTGGACGGTCACCCTCTCTCCCCACCCATCTCCGACTACCCCCCCCCTCCCCTCCCGCTCCCCTGTTTCCCTCCCCCTCTTCTCTGTGTTTCATACCTGTTTTACTCTCCCAACCACATCTCTGATTCCCCCCCGTCTCCCTCCCCTCTTCCTCATGCTCCCCCTCCCCTCTCTCCCTTCCCCTTCATCCTCTCCCTGTTTTTCCCTCCCAGCCGGTCCCCCTCTCCTATTCCCTTGCCCTCCCTTTTCTTAACTCTCCCCCTCTAACACTATCTCCCTCCCCTCTCTCTCTCCAATACCCCAAACCTCTCCCTCCCCTCTTCTTCACTCTCCCACTCCGGTCGCCCTGAAAGGTTGTGTATGTCTACAGGTTCTCATGTGATCTCTATCATATATATTGAATTATGTAACTAAATGTGAACATGAGATTATCGGGTCATCCCAAACCGTCACACAAATAACATTTCTTTAAAAAAAACAATTCAAGACAACATCCCATAGTTCAGGGGTGCTGTACGTGGCATATATGGGTCAAATATTCCAAAAATGTACAATTGGCAGCTGTACACATTTAGTAAATTCTACTAAATTAGGCTGCAATTTGGTAAATTCCTAGGTAAATTCGAGTATATTTGGCATTGTATTGATTCTAGCAATCTGTTTGTTTAGGTTGAACTGTATTTTGAACTTTATTTTCGTCTGAAATTTGGGTTATTTAAGAAGATTGGCGAAGTTGAATTGTACATTGTCTGAAAATCTGACCCATATAGGGTGCGAACCACAAATGGTAGATTGAGGACATTTATGTACAGTTGACCTCTATGTGTAGCAATGCATGTAAAAGTAGGTGTTGCTATGGGTTCATGTGTACAAGGAAATACACATTTGTGTGGGGCGAGGTCATATATTCGAACCTCTAAAATGTATCAAATACATATAATAAATATATAAAAATGTATTAAAGTATTGATGTATAAAATGTAAGAAAATAACATTATCTTTTATATTCTATACATTATACAAAATAAGATAATAATAATCAAAAATAATAAGTGGTACAAATAATACAAAGCAGTAAAACATTTATCAGAGTTTCAGTTGAGAACCAAATTATCTACCTTGACTACTGTCAAACCTACTTGTACATCTTTCTGTACATATCATACTGCCTTCGTACTCCTCTGATATTTGTCTGCCCATGGAATAAATTACTTATTAATATAGAACATATCTCCAAATTCAGGGGTATATGGAAGACCTGTACTCTTTACAGAAAATATTCCTTTTTCAATATATATAGTCTGATATACTGTATCATAATGGTGCACCTGTGTTATAGAAATACCAGTCTATTATTAAAAGTACATCTTATTATTTTATATTATACATAAAGGTAAGATGGGCCACATTCTCTGTGTAACGTTAACACTCCTGGCGCTAGGGTGGGTAGTACATGTACAGGGCGGCGGTGGAGCAGTAGGCGGCATTGGAGCAGTAGGTGGTGGTGGAGCAGGAGGCGGCGGTGGAGCAGGAGGCGGCGAGGTAGCTCCAGGTAAGCATTTGTAGTTTTGTTCTTTTATTTGTAAATTCATTCATTGAAAACTGATCATATCAAAGGGCATATCTTCAGACAGTTGGAGGTTTTCAAACCATCTTAAGAGATGTGATGGGTTACGGGAAAATGAGTCACAAGTCACAAGAAATTGAATAATCATAATTATGTGAAAAGATTAAATCAAGCCGATTCCAATTATAGTAAACATTAAGGACATCGAAGCAGTACTCCTATATATTATGTTTGACATATGTTTAGTTTTGAAAAAAAAATATGTTTGCAATATTTCTGATTGGACAATTACTAGTAAAGTAGCTAAATCGACTCTTTAAATCAACTAATACTAAACACCCCAGAAATGAAAATATTCCAACAAAGGGTTCTTGTGGAAATACATTTGAAAAACATCTTTAATGACTTAAAGTGTCATTTTTCTGTGGCCCAACAAATATTTCTTTTGTGGATATTTCTACCACGGATATTGAATATAGCTAAGGAAATAAGCATGTGCCCTCCACTACTCAGAAATGTTACACTACCTGATCTTTGCTTTGACCCCAAAGGTTTTATCTGCCTAGAATAAACATAAACATCATGTATTCTCCTACTTGTATTACATGTCATCCGTTTTGATCTTCAGGAAATCTCTCATTTCAAACAAACAAAACTACAAGGATGTAATTAATACACTGTCTTGACCTTTGGTAAATGTATTCATGCTACAAACAGGGTTAAGGACCCCAAAAATGAAAACATTCCCACAAATAAATATTGTGAATAAAACACTTTGACAAATATCAACTTTGCGATTTGTGACTCATATTCCAGTAACACGTCACATTTAAGTTATTATTCAATTATTATATCAAATCATGAGCCCTTTTTACCAAATATGGCACATGGTATTTAGCTCACCTTTACCAGTGATAATTAATGTGATATGTTGTATGTCAAAATGGTTTATAATAATAAGTAAGCAAGAATGTCAGTTAAGATTTTACGGAGCATATTGAAGATCTCTGTAGTAGATTCTTCTACAAGACCATTTAGTAGGGCGATGGGTGGTAAGTGGTAGCAGACACCTGAATGACTTCAAAATATATAAACAAAATATAACCAAAATATAATTTTGATTGTAATTCCCTATAAATAATAGGTAACCTACCTAAGAAGCCTCCCTGTGAACAGGTGGCCTAAGAAACAGCCAATTTAATGAGGGAAATTAAATCTTTGAACTTGATTTTCAGGCCTAACCCCCAAGCGACCAACAACCCCGACAACACTACCACAATGGCCAACAACCACACACGGACCACCTTTGCCTTTGGGTCAGTTTTTTCATGTGTGCTGTTTTGCATTTTTGTATGTTTTCCAGGACTATTAACGACAATATGACTTGAAATCTCATTATTCCTGTGTCATGCACTTCTCCTTGGCAAGCTCTTTAATTCCAGATAATACTTTTCTATACCTCAAATCGATATTATGTATATAAAAGTGCCAAAAACTGTTATTTTACCTTAGTTTTTGTTGAATAACTACAATTTAAACCATATGATCCATAACAATGTTTAGATCTATAGACATATTATAAGGGTAATACCTCACTTACCTAGGTCTGAATTATCTATAAATTATATGTTTGAGCTTGTCTAGATCCCAACACTAACCCCCATGGCCTTCCACATTTTTCCAATCTTTAAAATCCTTTTTTGTGACATAAGTATATTCCTTCTAAAAAGGACATTTTTTTAGTCATTTTTTTTCAAGCACATACCGGAAAACCATCATTATTAATATTGAGTCTTACATATACATTCTCTTCATCATGAACAAAAATTCAATGCATAACTTGGAAATTCGCCCTGTGAGAACAGTTTAAGTTTTATAACCCCATTTTCCAACTTTGTTGCTATACTTACGTCACCACCATCAAATCAACTCCACAGAATAGGCATTAACATATTAATAATTAAATTACATATTTTCTGTTCACATTTCAACCTCTCATAATGGGAGGACATTGATTTTTTTCAAATATACTCAATCAATGCATTCTAAGGGCAAATATTCTTCAAAATGCCTATTTGTGACGTAAGTATATTCTCCGAAATTATTAGACGTTACAGATCCAAAAGGTCTGACAGATGGGTTTCTGTCCATATTTTGTACTTGGATGCAAACTTTGACATTGCCTGTATCATGTGGACTGCATACACTCTTATATTAATCTTACATAATAGCATTATTTGTACAAACATGTAATGTTTAGTTTGGGACGTAAGTATATTCCTTGCTGGTCATGAGATCTGATCCTTCTGTCACACAAAAATATTTAAAATAATGAATAATAGGAGATAAGGGATATCTTATATAATGTGTTAGAATAACCCATTTGAAGTTATAATAAGTGGAATTAGGTCATTATAACTTCAGAATTACAGTTTAGACCTCATGTGAAGTATTTTGTGACGCCCTTTCTAGGTATAATATTTTACCCTTTTGCCATGCCTAATTAATTGAAATAAAAGTTTAATTGAATATTTTATGTTGAATAGTCTATATCGTGTGCTACAAATAGTTTTTGTTTTGAAATGAAATAATTTTTCATCCCATTTCGGTTATCAAAGTGGAATTTTGTTTGAATTTTGATAAATTACTGCTTTAAAAAGTGACTTATTGTGACCTAGAATGTTTTTCAAACTGGTTTGAAGAATCCACAAGGATTGGAAATCTTTACCTTTTTTCCAGGAGCACATTATTGTATCCACCCTACCCCACCCTATCCGACCCCACCCCATCCTACTCCACCCTACTCCACCTTACTCCAACCCCTAGCCCACCCCACACCATACTCACCTCATACCATCTCCCTTCCGCCCTCCTACTATTGATGAATTAGTTATGAAATGACTTCAGACACTTTGTTATGCTGTACTGTAAAAAAACCGGAACAATGATAATTTAAAATATTCCCAATATGTCGGCCTACTCGTGATCTGTGGTAGACGTTAGGGCCAGATGTGAGATTTCATTTGTATTGCAAACTACAGTAGAACCCTACCTAGGCAACCACCCTTTCAACTGAGTGATTTCTGGTTGCATAGCGGGATGGTTGTATAGCCTGTCTAATCAAATAGAGGGAAACAAATTTGGGACTGAGAAACACTGGTCTTAATTGAGGGTTGCTCTCTATACCGAGTTGCCCACTATGTGAGTTTCCACTGTATTCAGAAACAGGGCATAATCTGTCTCATACCTTCAAATAACCAAATATAATTTCAATAGGAAATTCCAACAAATAATACGTAACCTCCTTAAAGAAGCCTGCCTTTTGGGCCAAGTATTGGAGAAAAAACTAAAGAAAACAAAAACAAAAGTAAAACCAGCATTATTGTAGTGCTGAACTAAGATTGTGTGTCTCGGTCGGATCCACCGACTGGCATCCAGATGTAGCCAACCTGTCCGATTTAGTGTGGTGGTGCCTCTCATTATCTCCAGAGTTATTGTCACCATTATCTCCAGAGTTATTGTCCCAGTGATTGATTTTATGTTTCCATTTGGACTACACCCACAAATACTGACACCAACAAGAGTCGACACAAGATCAGAAAGACTCATAGACCAAATATACACCAACATGAACAACATAACAAATAAGGGAGCTATTATAGACTTCACCAGTGACCACTTCCCCATATTTATCTCGAAAAAGAAACAGAGAAATACATACATCAACAAAGACATCTCCTCACGATCCTGGAAAAACCTAGACATGAACATACTTAAACAAATACTAAAGGACGAAATCTGGAACGAACTATACCAATCCAGTGACGTAGACAAATGCTGGAGCATTGTAGAAAACAAAATCAATACATACTTAGACAAGATGTGTCAAAAAAAAACATTCAAAAACACCAAAATAAAGCCAGCATGGTACACCGATGAACTGAGAAGCAATGCTAGGCTAAGGGACAAGGCTTTCTTGAAAGCAAGGAAGTCAGGGGTAAAGGCAGACTGGGACAAAGCAAAACAAACACGCAACAAATTCAACTCAAAAATGCTACAATCAAAAAACACATACCTTAAAAATGAAATAGAAGAATGTGGGAAAGACAGGGCTAACTTCTGGGACATAATCACACCACTACTAAACCCAGACAAATTAAAAACAAAACAAAATATCAAAATCAGAAAAGAGGATGGGATTTTCTCAACACCAGAGGAAACACCAGATATCATGAACAAATTCTTCTCTGAAATAGCCCCACAATTAGCAGAGTCTATACCTAAAATCACAACCCAAGAATCCAAATCAATTGAAAAGCTACAAGATGGGGACGGCCCACCAAAGTTCTCCTTCTCCCCGGTCAGCCAGGCCCAGGTGATCAAGCAAATAATTCGATCAGGCTCCAGGAAAGCCTCTGGGATCCCACACATCCCAACCAAAGTATTAAAACCCATAATGCTTACCTTATCACATCAACTAACCCATATTTTCAATCTGTCAATACAAAAGGGAATAGTACCACGATCATTTAAGATAGCCACCATCACCCCACTTTTTAAAGGGGGGAAGAGGGATGAGTGCACCAACTATAGACCTATTACAGTGGTAAAATACCCGGCCAAGATACTGGAAAAATTAGTCCATGAGCAATTATATAACCACCTAGAAGAAAATAATCTATTATACGAACACCAATATGGATTTAGGGCAAACAAATCAACTGAAATGGCCCATCATAGAATCTTGGAAACAGTGTACGGCAACTTGAATTCCGGGAAGGCAACAACGCTTGCCTTCCTGGACTTCAAGAAAGCCTTCGACACGGTTAACCACAAAATATTGTTACAAAAGCTACAAGGGGTTGGCGTGGACGATTCCACCCTTGAATGGTTCAATAATTACCTGATAGACAGAAAACAGAGGGTGACAGCAAATGGTTTTACCTCTGATGAAAGGGGCGTTGTGTGTGGGGTCCCACAGGGAACGGCCCTAGGCCCTCTTATGTTCCTGGTATATATTAACGATCTGTATAAAAGTGTACAACAATGTGGAGTCCAATATTTTGCAGATGACACAGTACTATATGCGTCGGGGGCGGATGCCGCTCATAATAATGTGATGCTGGAAGGCGACCTCCACAGGGTGGGGGTCTGGTGCAAGATGAACAAAATATCCCTGAACATCAAAAAGAGCCAAGTCATGACAATACATAACAAGCCAAGAAACACTACAGAAACTAACACACCCAACATACATATAAACAAAGACAAATTAGAAAACACAACATCATACACATACCTCGGTGTAGACATAGACAACACACTCTCATTCAAAAAATACGTAGAAAGACGGATCTCACAAGCTCAATCACAAGTTAAAGCCCTCACCAAAATATCAAGGGCACTCACAAAAGACACAATTATAATGCTATATAAAATGACGATCAGACCAATATTAGAGTACGGAGACACATTATACAACGTCGCACCAAAACAGACACTCAACAGAATAACAACAATACAAAATAGAATCATCAAACTCGCACTCAGACTACACAAAAGAACAAACGTCGAACACCTACACGAAGAAATGGGCTTGCAATTACCACACATTAGAAGACAAATGCACCTACTACAAAAAGCATACAAAGACACACAAATAGAAGAAAAACTAGACAAAAGAAAAATCAATCTCAGAACATTATCAAAAGGACCAACACTGATAGTCCCAAAACCAAAAAGTGAAAAATTCAGGAAATCGTTTGTGTACCAGGCACCCACTCTGTGGAATAGTCTTGATGGTAAAACAAGATGCATACCTGACTACAAGGCCTTCCAGCAATATCTAGGCACCCAGTATGCCACCGACAAGTAAACAACGAATATATGTATCGAATGATTAATGTAACTCCATCATGACTGGGGATTAAGTCCACCATGCCGCAACCGCTGCTGCTAACCATGTACTATCACAATATTTCCAAAAGCGGCAGACAAACGCGGTCAACCTTACTAGCCAGTAAAGCTAAAGCTCCAAACCAGTATTAATACTATATAACAAATTATAAACTTGAGAAAACCGACAAAGGCCGGACAGGGTGCTTGCACGCCCGCCCGCCCATGTATATATACGTACACTTTTGTACGCCTTATCCATTGATATTACGCATAGTCAACTAGTCAACTGTATAACTTAGAACTTCTTATATGTTCCAAATGACGGGGTACTCGGAAGAGCTGTGAATAGCACAGACTGTATTCCAATTCCATTACTATCTTTTGATTTAATTCATATGTAACTGTGAGATGGAAATAAAATCTATTATTATTATTATTATTATTGTCACCCCCTATAGATTTACACTTTCACCTATTTGTATTGCTTCACCTTGTATTACACACCTCAATTTCTGTATGTCAATATTATACACTAGGGCTGCTTAGAATCCTATGCAGAGGTTGAGTTGTCTGTTATGTCAACTCAACCTTCCCTTCTTGTGCAGAAGAGCATTGGTCAATAAAAGTGCTGGTGTTAGCGAGGACTAATTCTGGGGTCTGGCATTTGTCCCAGCATTAAGTTTCCTGTAATAGTTGCTAGTGTCATGCCAACAGCAAAGATACTCCACTAGTTGTGGAGAATCTATGATTATAATCACTTTTCACTTAATGTTTTCCTTTCATGATTTTCAGATGATTGCAGAAATGTAAGTTATTCTTTTTTAATTTTATTTCTACATTTATTGTTTTACTGAGAAGTGAAACAAAAGTGATTACTATTTTAATATTCTTTTATTAAAACATGCAAGGTCCCTATTTGAGTCCATAGAACTCGTTAATATAAGAAAAATATAATAAGAAAAATATCAGACTCAATCCCTATGGAATCCTGTTTAACAATTTCCTGATTACCATGGTGAAAATTTGCTTTTTCATATTGTCTTGTCCGCTAAGCGGATTCTCATGCGATTCTTACAGAATTTAGTGGAAAAGACTCCTTTGCGTCCATGTTAGTGGATTTTGATTACAGAAATGTTTAGCATGTTGTGCACTTGTTATGGCTATTACAGTAGATTGAACTGATATACTCCATTTGTACATTGCAGCTGCATTATTGTGAGGATTGGGAGCGGTGTATGAAGCCACCACGCTGTGCACAGACAAGATGTACCTGGGTGTGTGTAGCAGGTGCGTGTACAACTAAACACTTAGAGTGCTAACAAGAAGGTCACTTTGTGATGCTTATCAATAGAGCTACTTTGAAACAATTATCAAGACACTTGTCATTTTAGCCAAACAAACAAGGATCAAGAAGCTTCAAAATATTTAATTCACATGTATTTTACCAATTCTTTGAATAAATGTAAATACTAGAATAAGATTTGAAATACGGTAATGCATAATCAGGAAGGCTTTGAAGGCAAGGGGAAGAATCTTTAACTGATCATACTTTTCTTTTATGCATTTAGATCCAGGCGACTGTCAGGTAAGTTTTTATCAAGTTGTATCCTAGTTATAGGATGGGAAATAATGATACTTTCAAACATGGGTGATGAGTTTAGGTCCAGTAATCTCTGTCCTTCCTAGTTTTATATATTAATCTGAATTATATTGGAATTGACAAGTCTAGTTCTAGACACATGTAAGATCATTGACTTGAATAGGTTGAGTGAGAATGTGTTATGTGTAATTGAAACAAACTTCTTTAACATGTTGGTTCTTTGTGTAATAGTATACTTGTAATTTAGTTTGACAGTATAGTATTAGTTTGCCAATAGGGTTATTATATAATTTGGTCAGGGAAAGGCTAGAGCTGTGTATGATGAAGTGAATCTCAATCTGTGACATGGCAATACACAAAAACAATCAGATTAGTTGGCTATGTGTATTGTGATAATTTGCGAATACAAATATTTAAAAGATAAATATTCAAACAAATTCTCAGGCAGAAATTGTGACTTGATATGTATGTTCTTCACTATCAGAAGTCTTATTTAATCAGAGAGAATGGAATAAGCCACATTGATAAAAAAAGAAGACAACATTCCTCCAAGGAAGCATAATGCCACACATATCCCAATGTACCATAGAATACTAGAAACAATCATAAAAACCTTTCTTGCAATTAACGTTGGAGATAAAAATCATATTTTGCCTCAATTATCTCAGAACCGAACTGAATGCGGCTACAGAGAGACCTGTCGCCCGATGTCCTGTACCAATAGCTACCCCTGCCCTTGGGTGTGTGTGCCAGGTACAGTACCAGTCTATGCATATTTGTGATGTGTTTCAGAACAATGAGTCACAAGTAGCCAACAAATTTGAGACGTGTCCATATAACGCAGGCATGTGGTTATAAATAGATGGAGAGTCACATGACCAGCTGGTCGCTCAAGCCCTGCTTCTTGTGCTTACCCAAATTGATAATACTACTTGACTAATTAATATTATGGTTGAAAGAGTGGAAATATTGCTTCAAGTTCAAGACAGACAACTCCAAAATTTCCGTAGTCTATACTTGACTTTATTAATTCCAACGTTTTGGGCTATAGGGTGACCTTCATCAGGGAAAAATGAAGTTAGATGGTCATATAAAAAAATTTGCAAAACGGGAAGTTTTCATGTGGTCTCCTTATCAATTCTGGTCATTTTACCGCTAGGGGGTCTCTCGGTGTCATTTTTTAAAGGGAGGATATGGTTGGAAACATTTTTATTCAGTGGATGGCCAGACCCCTCTCACTCAGAAGAGTGATTTTCGTTAGCGTCATGACCATGCAACTTTACAAACGTAGGGTGCAACATTTCAATCGATTCCTATTATTCATTTATAAAAAAATATATAAGTGTCCTAGTTTTCTAATCAATATATACATAGTCTTGAGATGTCCAGTCAAGTTATTTCAATAGCTCATGGATGATATGATAAATAATGAGATGGTATGAGTATGAAATGGGGGTGATTATGGTTACTGCCTAGTGCCATGTACGTGCTATAGCTGTAGTGAGTGAGATGGTTGTGATAAGTTATTCTTATATTATACAATTGGTATTTCCAATATTTGCAATATAGCAATTATTGTTATTACGGTGACAATTCAAGGTGATACGATCAGGAGTCATTAATGACAATATCTATACAGGTTGGTAGACCTAATCGAAATTCCAACAGTCCACACCAGGTGGCGATATATGAATCCAAGAATACAGCGGGAGGCCAAGGCGTCAGTCTATCCAGCAATATCATTATTCTGTAAATTCAGGATACAATATTTAATTCTTATTTTGAATCTTAACGGATCAACTAATGTTCTTAGATCCTGAGGTAGCTCATTCCAGAGGTTGCTTTTTTGTATACAATACATCTTTGATCTCTCATGTTATGTGGATGTAAGGTAGCCAGGGTTGGGGCGTTGGCCTGCCTGGTATTTCGTGGTGGAATTGTACCAATATTTCTAATATATATCATGTGCTATTTTATACAAATTGAATTGTAGTCTACTTTCAATATTCATGACCTTCGCTGCAATCCATAACTCTCTATTACTCATCCTATAGTCCCGGTCTATTGCAATTCATAAAATACTGGTTATATTTTCTTATTTTCTTATTTGTTACCATCGTTGTTTTTTTGGAGTTGTTTTAATTAAATATAGGTCGGGGACTTGGAGGGGGGACAAATGATAATAATTAATGAAATGAAATAAACCGGTTATGTTTATTCATCCGATGACAGTAGGTCCCGAGAAGTGCGTAAGGATTTATGTAGTTATAAGGAGGTTAATATAGTCACAAGGAAAAACAATTATCAGAATTATTTTTATTATAATAATTAGTATAATCATATTTGAAATGATGAGATCAATCGGATTCCAATTATAGTAAACAGGTAGGACCTAATAGGTATTTCTATATTTCTAGTTTGATATTTAGAGTTTGATGATTCTAATTTTGAAAAGTAGTTTGCAATATTTCTGGGTGGACAGTTACCAGTAAAATAGCTATATTCTATAAGATGACCTTAGAACTACAAGGATATATTTAATACACTGTCTTGAACTTTGTTAAATGTATTCATGCTATAAACAGGGTTAAACACCCCAAAAATGAAAACATTCCCACAAATACATATTGTCAATAAAACACTTTGACAAATATCAACTTTGCAACTTGTGACTCATTTTCCTGTAACACATTTTCCTTAATTACACATCACATTAAAGTTATTATACAATTATTATATTAAATCATGAGCCCATTTACCAAGTATTACACATGGTATTTAGGTCACTTTTACCAGTGATAATTAATGTAACGCTTGTAGGTTAAAATGGTTCATAATAATAAGTAAGCAAGAATGTCAAGATTTTACAGAGCATATTGAAGATCTCTGTAGTAGATTTAGTAGGGCGATTGGTGATAAGTGGTAAGTGGTAGCAGACAACTGAATGACTTCAAAATATATAAACTTTTGTAATTCCCTATGAATAATATGTAACCTACCTGAAGAAGGCTGCCTGTGAACTGGTGTCTTCACAAACAGCAAATATGACAAGGAAATTAAATCTTTGAACTTGGTTTCAGGCCCAACGACCACACGCCCACCACCTAAGTGCCCATACGGACTTAAAGCATTATCTGAGTGCTTCATGCACAGCCATGTGTGTCCACTTCACTACTACTGTAACATCAACCCTTCAACCCATCAACCCATCAACCGGAATCAGGGATTCTGCTGTCCTGGTAATAACCCTGTTGACCAGTTTAAATACCTTAATGCAATCTTACAAACTCCCACTCCTACACTCTAAATGAGTGGCTAGAGTAAAGGGGTATAGTATAGTATTCCTCATCTCATATTAATAAGGACTCTTACCCTCAATATCAAGTGGTTTGAAATGTGACAATGTCAATTAATTACACTTTGGCACAATTCCTGGGCCAATTGAAAAAACCTACCAAGCAAATTGTAAACCCAGGTAAAATAAAATATTTAAAAAAAATATATATATTAAGAAATGACAGAAGCATATTATTGTCGCCAATTTCTAATCTCTAATTACTATTTGTACACACATACTATAATGCCTTCACCAGTAAATGTTTTGGATACCTCATTTGATTTCCAATCCATAAGTTTTGGAAATCCTTACCTTTTTTCCAGCAGCACATTGTTGTATCCACCCTACCCTACCCCACCCTGTCTCATGACTTCAAGTAACCAAAATAAAATTTTAATGGTAATTTCCTATAAATAATATACAAACTCCCTGAAGAAGCCCGCCTGTTGGGCAAAGTATTAGAGAGAAAAACAAAAACGAAAGGAAAACCAGCTTTAGTGATTCATTGAGAATACCAACAGAATAATTAATATGTAACCTTTCAATTATTGTGAACAGGTGGCTTCAAAAAACAGCAAATTTGACTGGGAAATTCAATTTTTGAACTTGGTTTTCAGACATAACCAAACCTCCACCACCTATTGAGTGTCCATATGGAATACCTGGAGGGAAGTGTTACAAGCAGTACAATGGTTACTCCAAGTGTCTCCCGGGCTACTACTGTAACATCCACCCACAGTATGATGCTCAAGGACTCTGCTGTCCTGCCCGAGATGGTAAGTTATTTTTTACGACAGCAACAATTACTTTATTAAAACTTACTAGCATATACCTGTGCTATGCACGGGATTTGCTAGTGGGACAGTGGAGCCCACATCCTCATCTCTCCTTGTTCCCTCTCCCACTATCTTTCTCTTTCAAGTTGTCTCTATAACTTAGTATTTTCATACCACAAATGGAACCCTATTTAGATGATTTTTTTTTTAACTGTTCAGTGTTGTGCTGTTGTTGTCTCCCTCTCCCTCTCCCTCTACCTCTCCCTCTCCCTCTCCCTCTCCCTCTCCCGTTCCCTCTTTCATTGTGAGGTAATAAGTAGGCAGGTTCCCCCCGCTCGAATTCAAAAACAATAGTTTATGAACTGATTCAACTCTGACGATGCTCCTTTCGCAGTCCCGTAGTGAAGCAATGATGTGCCCGTCCATGACCTCATGCTTTGGGTGACCCAGAAACCTGGTGATGGGGCACTGATAGGTTTGTTTTCAGGCAGTGCTGAGGGCCCTGAATGGGGGTGCTCGATGTAAACCCATTGCTAACCCCTTTCCAACCCTAATTTGTTAATGAATCCTAGTGGAATGGTTCGGCACCATTTTTGGCAATGTGCATGTGAAATATAATGGTGATCTAGCCAGCAGTTTCAGAGAAGATAGCATTTTAAGCCGCAAAACCCTTATTTTATTAATATAGAGATGATTAACATCAAATTTAAGATTGACCATCATTGGTATACAGCGATCCTCTGTCCTCTATGATAGTCATTTTTTAACAAAGTGTAAAATCACACTCCTAATTCATTGCGATGCAATTGTCTCTTGTACTGACACCAGACAGCGTGGGTGGTTGGAAAAGGAGGCCAGTAACATTGCCGTAGCATATGCATACCGAGTATGAATACCATTGGTAATCATCATCAATGAACGCCATCTTATTCAAAGCAGCTTAATCATCGAGAAAAACGTTCACATTAAGTTATTAGGTAGAAAAAGTGATTCCCAAGATGGAATTTTCATAAATCAAGCCCCTTGAATCCCGCTCCCATAGAGATTGGCCTGGCCACGGTGCTAACGTGTAGACGAAAATGGCAAAAGTACAGAAGAAAACTGTTGATACGCCTAATACTAGGTGGCGTCCTCGGCATTTTAGCACAACCGAATTGACTTATGAGGAGATTACAATGTACAATTCCAGAGAAGTCCAAGATAAATCCTTATCTCCCCTCTCCAGACATATCAATAGGTGTACAGACTATACTGGTCTGCCTTAGCTCAATCTGTATTGGATAGACTATACTGTTTAAACCTCCTCAGGCTACTCTCCTTGTCTCAGCATCGGATTGAATCCACACAACACACAACTGGTTAGAGAATGAGTTGCTTTATTGGTGAACTGGGGTTCTATATATATACTAGTGAAGAGGAATTACACATGGAGTCACATGATGATGAAATCAGCAATGTTTCCTAGAAATATTAACTCAGCCAACTTTACTCATACCGCTGTTGAGCTTAATGGCTTTTATGACCCAGGGGGCACGGAATTGGTCTGGTATCCTTGATGTTTTATGGCCATCAAGGTCGCTGGGTGGTGAGCATCATACCGGAACCAACCGAAATATGGTATAGTTTGAATCAGTTCAATTGAACCTTTCTAACATACAGGACGTTTACCAGAAAATCTAATGTATTTCCAAATCATAACAGGATATTCTCACATCTGGTACATTTTGGAATTAGAAATAATCTTTCCTTTAATATGAAGATAGCATTTGAATTAACATTTCAAAGTACCCAGTACCTATTCGTGCAGACGGAAAGTTGCATGACCGTAGGTGGTGCTGTGAAGGCTGGATTGCATTTTGAGTGGTAAGTCCCGTAGAGTCCCATACTAACATATTGAGCTTCAACCTCCGAAAATTTAGAAAACTTTCCCAAAATAATAATCACTTTCATTGACACAAAGTCTGATTATCCTAAAATATTTTGAGAACAAGTCGATTTCTAATGTATTTCACTTAGAAAAAGCAGGGTAAACTTGGGGGTTTTAGTATGGGAGCCTATGGGCCATGAGATCTGGCAAGTATCTGTCACCCTTTCCAACGCACTTTATTCAAAGTTGGAAATCTCATCTTTCTTGGACAAACTATGTTGAAATTAAAAGTTCTGTGGAAAGGGATATTCTTATTAAGCTATATGTGAAAGAATTTGTCTGGAAAGGCGGCATAACTGATTATAAAATGTAGATTTAATTTTCTGACAACTGTACCCGTTACAACGCCACCGCTAGCGGGACTCGTTTGCCACCTGCGTCAATATCAATCATATGTGATGTGTTTAAGGAAAATGAGTCATAAGTCGCAAAATTGATATTTTTCAAAGTGTTTTTTCCACAAGATCACATTATTGGAATGTTCTGATTCTTGGAGAGTTTGTCACCTATAGTTATGTCAATCGATGTATCAAATTTCAGGACAATCTATGTAATATATCCATTCGTTTTAAAGGTCCTCATATGGACTATATTTAGTTACTTTACTGTTTAGTGACCCCCAGAAATATTGGAAACTTTTTTCTTTCAAAAACGAAAATATCAAACTTAAAATCTAGAAATACTCATTATTTTATTAGACTGTTTACTCTCATTGGAATCGGCTTGACCTCATCTTCTCAAATATAATGATGTCTCAAAATCTATTTTTTGCGACTTATGACTCATTTTCCTGAAACACAACACATATGCAATTATGTCATGAGGCAAAGGCCTATAGTAAGGGTTGAGCAACTAAACCTTGCAGCCCACAGATATAAGTTTGATAGAAATAAAAGACTTCAGGTGTGGATGTGTCTTATTTCTGATGACTAATTATATATCTTGAGGATAATCACAAGATCTAGAGCCTGTATACATGAATGCAATGAGCATATGACAAATTCCCTATGGCCTATATGTACTGAATGCAATGTCACAATATCTAGGGCCTACACTTGTATTGGATAAAATAACCATATCACAATAGCCAGAGTCTATATGTTTTGAATGCAATGGGCGAATCACTATATCCATAGGCAGTATGAATTGATTGTCATTCATGAGCAAATCATGGTATATATGTATTAATGCCATGAGCATATACAAAATTCATATTCCCTTTGTACTAAATGATACCTACAGTGTTCTAATCCTTAAAAAGAAAGTATATAAAATTTTCATTCTAGCTTTAAATGAGTTTAATCTTGTTGTAATAATTTAATGCTTTATGGACTTAATGGTCAAATATTGCAAATCACCAAAATCAAGATTATTTGTGACAAGATACTTCAACGATTAGATATGTAGAGATAGATACTACAGGGTTCAGTCTAGCTATAAGTATGAGTGTTTATGATTGGAAATAAGAAAAATCTGAATTGATCTATATTGATCTGTTTGTATTCATTATGTGTGTTGATGGGGAAACTAACAGGTTATAAAACAAAAGACAAAACGAAAATAAAAGTTGTTTTCACATTTTAGAGGTCAAGAGGGCAGGTCTTTATTTCCGAAAATGAAAAGAAATCGCTGTACAGTTCCCACGAAAAAACAAAAGAAGAAAAGGAGATATCACTTATGTTTGTCATAATCATTCAATTATTGTTGTATTCAAATGAGCTCGATGTAACCTGATTCAAATAGTGTCCAAGTTTGGTAATAAATTTGTTTGGCAAAAATAAAACAAAATATGACAATACCTAGGGCCTACATGTATTGAATGCAATGAGTATATATTAATCACAATATCCAGGACCAATATGAATGCAATAAGCATGTGAAATGAATATAGAATAGGATTAAAAGTTTGTTATCATTTTGCAGCGGTTTGTCCAACTGATATGAGGTGTATGGACCCAAACAAGGGATCCAACTACAAACCGTATTTTTATGATTATGAAGAATACCGTAGTGGCCCGTTCATAAGCCCGGGCTTATATTTGTTTCGACCCCCCTTTAGCCCCAGCTTGCAATTGAGATAGGCTTTTAATTGAGAATTAAATTTTTGAGGATTTTATTTTTTCATGACCCTCATACCCCCGGCCTGCATTCGAGATAGGCTTGTAAACAGGTCCCGGCTTATAAACGGGCCACTACGGTACGACTACTTCAGCTGTAGGCCAGACTATACCCTTCCATGTAGTGATACATATTACTGCTGCCATAGAGAAGGTAAGGAATTATAGTCGGATTGTGTTGATGACTGACCGATAAAAGGCTTTTAAGTCACAGGAAATGTTTTGTAGATGTTGAAATATTTTTTTCTTTTTTGAAGAAACATGTTTATTGGCCGATGGTAGAATATTTGATAAGTTGAATAACCAACAAAGGTGGTTGTTTTTGTGAGTTGCCAAAATCTTGATTTCTTTTCAGTAGTATAGAGACAGATTAACAAACGAGTTGGTTGAAGGAGCGTGAATATTGCACGAGTTGTGTAGCAATGAGTGTAATATTCTAATTGACTGAAAACAAAAATTATTATACATGCTTTCAATCATGAAAATCGAGTCATAAATTTGAATTTTACTGGTAAACTTAGTATGAAAACAAATTGGTCGCCATGACAACCCCATGTAAATCACTAGTGAATTACGCACTGTGCGTAAATCACTCTAGATATTTTGTTTTCAGAGCAATGAGTGTATAATCAAATGGATTATATGTGGGTAGAGGGTCAATCCCCTTGTGACCCATGCCGCTGGCATTACCATTAACTCTGTTGGAGACGGTTTACTGATTAAAATGTGTATTCAAGGACAACTATTGGGGATATGTTCTTCTAGCATGATTATCCACCCAGAAATATTTTTAACCTTATTCTTACACACAAGAAAAAAAGAAAAAGAAAATGGTAGTATTTACATGCTTTTCTGTGGTATAACATATCTTTTTTGTGTAAAAATCATTTATCATGGCGTACATTTCCCATCGAAATAAACTTCTTACAAACCACCCTGAAGAAAACCTCATTCATGGGGTCAATCACAAACAATCAATTTCATAAGAAGAATATTCCATGAAGAATATTCCATTTACCTGTTCCTACTCGTTTAATGTAATTTCTTATCATAACTGTTGTTTCATTTAGAATATTCCATAAATAAACAAATTTCTTGTTAGACTTTTAAATATTAAAAAAAGATATAATTTCTGTAGTGGTTGTGTATATGTCTTATTCTCTCATCCATATTATTATTAGTCTTGGAGTCCGAAGCTGTCCGCTGGTGTAGTTCCTTTGGGCTACACCAGGGGGCAGTGAAGAGCACTTGGGTTGGATCCGAGTTTCCAACCCTGGATGTGTTCTTGTCGTTCTATATTCTGTTTATCTATTATATCCTGTGATTTGTCTTATACGTCTTTTATCACTGCTGAGCTTTTATTACAATGTGTATTCACAGTATTTATGTCAACTCTTATTATCCATTATGAAAGATTTACTTGTTCTTATTATATCTCAAACAGTGCTGATGTGACTTATCACACCTGTTTTCCTGTATTTACCCTTATGTTTTATGTGTGGCTGGTCCACAAGGGTATGTTTTAGTAGTTGCACAATAAATCCATTGCACTAAGATTAATCTCTTGTTCCGTGTTTATTCCGCTAAGTGTCGGAACCTAGTTCACTACAATTTCCAGTATTTATTATATATTTTTCTTTTCTCTTCCAGTGAGTGCAGCAGTGTTACCAAAGATATCGTTTGCCTTTTCCCTCCTTGTTCTTGTTTCTACCTATATAAATGGTTAATTTAAAAATACATTGATTCCTTTTTGGATTGGAAGTCAATGGGAAAATATACGTGCAGAAGTTGGCTCCAAGACAATAACTCAGGCAATCCATTGTGTTCATGGCAAATTATTTAGGAAATAATGTTAATATTTTGGTTTTGATTGTATTTCACATGGACAAATTCATCAAACAAGAGCTTACTAAGCGATGGTATTTTAATATGGTATTCACTCAAATACATAGCTGTACTATAAAACATACCTCATGTTGAATATTTGATGTAGTAAGTGTAAAAAGGATCTAAAGTCGCAAAATTTATGTATTATTACACATATACCTCATGCTGCTCAAGTCGCAAAATTTATATTTTCAATGTTTTTTACCCACTGAATATCTTCGGAGGCACTTTTTCATTTTGAAAGAGTTTAGTGCTTTCTGTTGTATGTATACATGTAGTAAATTCCAAGAATGTGTATTGAATATATCTTCTGTTTTATTGGTGATTGGCTACCAAAAGATATCAAGCTCAGTTAAGATTATGTATCATGTATTGTTGCATATCCATTGCTTTGATTATGTATAAGATTTTCAGGTTTGATTTAGAGTATCAATATTGAAGTTATAAAATTTTTCTCAATATAGCAATTAATGGTGTATTGTATTCTTGTTGCCTATATTTAAAAACATAGTTAGTACAAATTATTTTGTTAACTTATTGCTTTGTATCTCCTCCTCCATCCTATACAAATCTTCATCGGGTAATTGGTGTAGGGGTGAAATAAAATACCACTAAAGATTACTCTTTTAATTTCTCACTGAACAGAGAATATTACCAAATGTAGACTGTTACAACTGAATAAACAATTTTTAATAACAAATATTCTTGTCCCATATTGTCTTGTTCCATTCATCTCCAACCCATCTAAAAGTAATTTGACCAACAATTTGCAGTATAAATAAGTGAGAGTGGAAAAACATTGTTTATAACAAGAAGTATCCACATTTATCCCAAATAAGCTGTAGCTGTGTTATAATTATAGTGCTGGACCACAGGATTACAACTGTGATTTAACACCAGCCTTGTTGAATCTGTCCCATCTATATGGCTGCAAGTCATACTTTGACTTCTGGCCTGTGGTGATATCTGCTAGTATACGTCCAGACACCGGGGATACCTTGAATTCATGTCCTGCAAATAATCCATGATATGGGTCAAATTGTCAGACAATTTAAAATCAACAGCTCTACACTGTAACACCGCCATAGAGACAGAGACCGTCAGTGAGACTCTTGCAGTATTTGTCCCCACTGTTTTAACCACACAGCATTTGTGAAAACTATATTGTGAAAACTATACTTTAAATGCCACATGGGGCCTATACAGTCCTCATTTTCTCATCATAATTTAGCTGATTCAATTAAATGTACACTTTAAATATGCTAAGGTATTGGGAAGGGTCCTGCCAACCGTCTGAGTTACAATTACTTTCAACTTATGACTTGGTTAAACAAAAGAGTTGTGGAGTGGAATTTTTACACTTTTTTTTGGACGTTACTGGTCAACGTTTCGGAGATCTCTGTCCTTCTTCAGGGCCAGTTCAGTAGTGACTAGCCAGACAGATCCGGGTCCTATTTATACTTTTACAATGCATCATGGGATATGGTTTCAAGTAAAGCTAGTTGAACAATATGCTAGGTTAGTTATAGCACTAACAGTAGTACTTCGCCCCATACCAACAACTTTTATTATTTGCTACCTATTTGCTCAAACTATCATAGATGTACACAATCTAACTGCATTCTTTTTTCTAAGTAACATAACCTCAATCATTCTCTAACATTACTAGCATAGTGGAGTAAATAAAGAACACTTTTATATTTGCTACCTATGTATGATCTTGCTCATCATTTTTGTTCATCCTCATCCAATCAAACTTGCTTGGTTACAATTGATGCTATAGTAACTAAATATTTTCAAGAATAATCAATGTTAATGAGCTCATTTATTAGTTCAATCATACCTAAAGAGTTTGAAATTTGTGTAATGAATTTGCTTTATAGTAAGTGGCACTAATTACTAAACGAACAGCAACCCCAGTTTTCTTACGATGGCTCCGGACCTTGACATGGCAAATAAAGTCACCAACATGAGACATTTCCTTACCTGGGATTTATTGCCACCCATGACCGGACTGCAAGTCTGACCAAGACTGAACCAACAAGCCCTTCAGAGAGGAGCAGGTCATGCCTGTGTGATAATGCAGACGGCTCTGGTTTGGATGCATTCAATTTTGTTGGTGTTGTTTTTGGTTGCGAAGTTATATATTGTCGCATCAGGTATACACATTATCAAGTAACATGATACATAAAACTTGGTCGTACAAGAATATAGTGAAATGTTATACATATTACACATTCTGTTGCGGTTGATCACATTATAAGAATCCTGTAAATGGGTCATAATACTAAAACATAGCTGTCTTCAAACTGGTACAATTCAAAAAGCCTATTCCATTTTCAGCCTGGCGTTGACATGAACATGGCAATGTCAAGGACATCAGACAATAACAATTGACGCGGAGGGCTATTTTAAACCTCCGTTCCACTACATTGGTATATTTGAGAGATTACTGAAAATCATCTTCTCCAAGCCTCCCAGTCTCAAGTCAGATTGAAGCCATGATGTTCTATTTTTCATAATTTGTGAAGCTCTATCAAGCTTTATTTTATTACGAATATGTTATTTACATACCTACTTGTTGAACATCTTTGAACAATGTCGTGGTGGCTCAGTTTTTCCTCGCTCATGGTTGTTGCCTTGTTGTACTCAAGAAGAGCTTGTAAAACAATCTCCTTGTTTTTACCCTCAGACTTAAATATGATTTTTAAATTGAAGAAGTGCATGTAATATTGTATCACCTTGATTGTGAATTGTAATGAATTGTATTGGCCTATATTTTCACATTTAATTATTTAATCGACAAATGTTAGCAAATTCAGTCCTTTGGGTTTGGTTACAATATACCAATATCGACGGAGGAATGTCATTATAATAAACTATAGCAAATGCCCATAGGTTAAGCACTACAAGCATAGATATGCTATTTTTGAGCAGTATTACATTTCACAGATTCAGCTTTTCGGCGTTCTTCCGACTGCCTGCTAGTTAGTAATATTATTTCATATTTCCTATATATTCTTATCAGTTAGGTAGAAGTAATCGTTCTAGGAGAATATTGTGGAGGGGTGGTAGACAGGACAGATTGATTGTTTGTTATGTAGGTGCACCTGGCATGTGTTTACTTTGTATACATTGTTCTGGTTATTGAGATAATGGTCACTCAATGTCAAACCGGGGATTTAACGGTCACTTAAGTTCAAAGCCCACAATAGGCTGATTATCGTATCCCTGGTCCTTGATAAGAGAAAATGGACATATCCAATTGTGTATCAAGAGAAGCGTGCAGAGCTAGACATACCTGGACATGTGAGATATACCTTCATGATAATTTGATCATTAAATCACCTGCGGCTAACCAAGCGACTTTATACATAATTCATTTTTGCCCATTCTCCTCAGTCTTCAATCAAAAAATGGTGGATTAAAGTAAAGCTAAAATGTGATGCACCAATGGGTAAGGTAAGCTTAGTGTTTATATATATAAAAGAGAGCTCTTTGTGTGATTATTGGGATCTAGAGAAAGATATTTTTCATTTCATTGTTGAATGCAAGCAAGTTAATATTTTCTGGGGCAACCTTACTGCATGGCTAATCAACACAGCAGAATTTAATAATGTTTTACCAAATGCCCTACCCGCCAAGGACATAATTCTTGGTCTGATCACACAAGTGAAAGAAAATGTCAGCTTGATTTTATTGTGTAAGCAGCTAAATCTTATATCGATAGGCAAAGGTTATTCAGCAGCAATACTATAGTATTGGAGGCCCTTATAAATGAGTTTGAAAGAAGGTTAAATGCTATGAGGATAGCTTAAAATTTCAGTAATTCAATTTGTAAAGCCTTTTTATCGATTTTTACATAGATATTAAATGACCCTCTAGGGCAACTTCTTATTTTAACGTTCATCAAATACCTTTTCACATTTATATTATGTATAGTTCTCAAAAAGTTCTAGTCGAAATGCTATTTCTAAAGAAAAAAAGAGCACGTACAAAGAAGTATCCATTGAAAGTTTATTTTTCATGAAGCTGTGACTTAAGTGAGTATTGAAGTATGGCAAAAAATAAGAAAACCCCCCAAAACGTTCATCAAAAAATATTTTAGTACTGTATATGCCAAGAAGGCAGGATATGATGCATTAAACTGTAAAAAAAAGTCTGCCAGACTGGATATTGTAAGGTTGAGTCCCAGAGCAGACATCCTTTTTAAATTTGTCTCATTTTTTAGTCATTTTATTTTCTAATTCCACTAAGATCTTCATGTCTGGAGCTTGGTTCCTTTAAACCATTTAGTTGGTGATGTCATTCCCTTTCAATTGGTAACAGAAGTAGAGAGGCTACAGTCAAATCAAGCGAGAAAAAAGAGTTAAATGGGGTTCTGGGATATATAGGTTCTCTTTAACAGTGTTGAGTGGCAGTACTAAGCTTGTGTTTATTTTCGGCGAAAACGTTTTTTTCAAAGTGCCACGACTCATTGAGATTTGTGATGCATTCTCAAAGAAGTTAACCAAGGAACTATTTTGGTATTTTAATGTTGCACATAAGAAAAACTGTTTATATTGTATCAATTATTACCAATGAATCAAACACTATTTGTTGGTACTCCTTGGCACACAACGTATTTTGTATGAAGGAGGTCTCAGAACAAATGCCACTACATACTGCCTTGGATCTGATACAGGCAGATTGTCAGCATCTTCTGGCAGTATGTTGTACCTCTGGTAGAGCAGACAGATGAGGAGGAAGAGGCGGTTCTTGGCCAGGGTTTCTCCTACACACACTCTTTTACCAGCCCCAAATGCCATCAGCCTGCAACAAACAGAGCAATGTCTTAAGAGAGACTGATGCAGGAACAAAGTATGCACCATGTTTAGCACATAAATATAGAGAACACCCAGCAGATAACAAGGCATCAGTTACTCTCTGGTGACTGTTTATTTATGAGTAAAGTCCCCTTGTCCTGGCATATATTATTAGACATAACCATGGTTAAAATTGTTAAAGCTAAACTGTTTCAAATTTTTGTTAAGTTTTTTTTTTTACAATGCATTTAAATGTTGTTTGAACAACCCTTTGGAGCATTTCTCCAGTAGCAACAGGGTTTCATGAAAGTTAACATATGTTTTGGAGCACATTGGAAACTCATTGTAACTCATTGTTTGATATTGAAAGGTGTCTTCTTAAGCAAATGTTTGGTGGGATACTGACTGCACTATAATGCTGAAAATTGCTAATGCATATAAGATTAACGATATCAGACCTACCACAATAACTCCTATAATAGACAGAATATTTGAGAAGCTTGTTTGGAGATAAACATATCATAGATGACAGCCAACATGGTATACTAATACGGCACTCAAATCATCATTAGATCATCTACTAAACTTCAAGAATGAGTCAATCACTTTTTGTGCTTCATTTTTCCAAAGCAAAAATTTCCAAAGCATTCAACTTGATGAATATTGATCCTTTGATCAGGAAGTTGAACTTGATTGGTTTTAGGGGAGTGTATTTAAAACTACTAAACTGTTACTGTGCTGGTACTGTGCAGAAAACTATTTTAAATGGAGATGTATCTGACAGTGTTATTTGCTCTGCAGTTCAGTGGTGGTTTTAAATACCTAGGAGTTATTGTCTACCCTAATGTGGAACTGACAAGCATCTTGGTCCAAAGCCAGCAAAAACCTACTCTCGCTCCCCTTCCCACAATAATGAAGATTTCCTAACCTGCGCCTGTTAGGATGACTGGGGGATACCAGCTGCCCATCTGGTGTGAGGAAACGCTCAGGTTTAAAACTCCAGGGTTCTTCCCAGTATCTCTCATCATGGTGATGTGCCCACAGGTTCATCCAAACCTAAATGGGGCAAATATAATGTTGGTGTCAATGTATTGGTCAGAAATGACTTCAGAAAATTATATTGTTCAGAAAAATTTCAGAACATAGGAAAATTAAATAATTAGACAAGAGAAATACAATTTTCAGTGAGTTCTCTATGAATCAATGGAGTTCACCTCTTGGCCTTTATTTAGTTGGTAGCCTCCTATCTGAACATCACGGGTGGTAACATGAGGAATAGACAAAGGAAGATTGGATACATATCGCAACACTTCAAAGATGGTGGCATTCACATAGGGCATCTTTTCCTTGTGACTAAGCTGGGGATCATCAGAACCAATGATATCATCAATTTCAGTTTGTATTGCAGCCGCCACCGTTGGGTGTTTGATACACAGCGAAATACCACTGTATAGTATTGTACTGGTGGTGATCATGCCTGGAAAATAGACAATTATATGGGCATTCAACTAATCATTTACTCCTCAAGGAAGTTTGTGCATGCTAGATGCTGGAGGAGACATACTTGTGCTCAATGCATACAATGCATGGTTAGACAGCTACGCAATCTTACATAATATAGCAAACCATCCTCTCACTCCTTGTTCACTGTGCTCTTTCTTTGTTTTATTTGACAATATTTGGGATGGGAGAATATAAGCAGCTCTGAGATTTGTATTTACTCCAAACTTGACTAGGAACTATGACCAGGAATTAATCGTTACAAAGGAGTCTTGTTAGGAGTTAATATTTGAAAGGAGATGTCACCCAACAATTTCATAACATCTGAAAACAATTTCATTATGTTTTGGATGATTATTTGAAGCTCAGGAATGCTATTTCCCCCTCGAACTATCATAGATGTACACAATCTAACTGCATTCCTTTTTCTAAGTAACTTGCTAATCATTTTTGTTCATCCTCATCCTATCAAACTTGCTTGGTCACAATTGATGCTATAGTAACTAAATATTTCCAAGAATAACCATGGTATCATTTATTAGTTCAATTATACCTAACAAGTTTAAAATTTGCAATTTGAGAGATTACTGAAAATCAACTTCTTCCAGCCTCATCATTCAAAAGAAAATGACAGTGACAATGAGCTTTAAACTGCAGATTTGTGTGCACAAGTTCACAAATTTCGGGAAAGAATGACAATAAAGAAAGGTATTTGTTATGGATGGTTTATTAACACAAAATTACAGTTACAACTGTATTAACTTAATTTGAACAACAGAAGTACTTGGTTCGCCACACGACATGATTCTGTAGTGTTAAGTGAACAACTGGTCCTCTTGCGGAGCTAGTTGTATGCTCCACCTACCATCCATTGGGGGGTGCCTGCAGTCATGACTTCACAATGACGTTGTGTCGCCTCCTGACGGAACTGGCCGGAACTGATCATCATACCCGACTCTAGTAGAGATGCCTCTTGCTGCCGTAGCCTGGTTGGAGTTTGATGACAGCGTCGATGTTGATATAGCTTTAGGGCGGACCCACAACAAATGTATCTTAAGTCAGATTGAAGCCTTCAAGATGTTCTATTTTTCATAATTTGTGAAGCTCTATCAAGCTTTATTTCATAAAAAATTTGTTATTTACTTACCTGAAAGTTCAACGTCTATCATAAGACAGAGAATGTCAAGCTGGCTCAGTTTTTCCTCGCTCTTGGCTGTTGTCTTGTTGTACTCAAGAAGAGCTTGTAAAACACTCTCCTTGTTTTGACCCTCAAGCTTAAACATGATTTTTAAATGGAGAAATTTTAATAACTCTTCATCTATATTTGTTTGCCAATGCACCGTTAAATATCAATATTAGTATTCAGAAATACACTGAATGAAGGCTATACTAAGGTCTTATCACAAAGCACGTTGAGCTACTTTTGTATTATTAAATCTATAAATTATTTAAATCTCTGCCCACCTCCTTGATACATGACTCATGAACCTTAGCACATCCCTCAAATATCTCTTCAATTTCGTGGACATACTTAGGTAGGAAGTGTCTTAGCCATGGGAGTATCTCAACAAATGTTCCTGCCCCGCCGTTGATGCAAAAACGATTTATTTCTGGTTCTAATTCAACCATTGCAGCTGCGTCTTCATCTGACATCTTGTGTAAATAAAGCTACCAAAACACAAAACAAAGATAGTTGGTTAATAACATCTCTGATCTGTGAATCAAGAACCAGGAAATTCATGAATTAGAAATGTCCCATCCACTGACTCCATCATAACCTTCTTTTATTATGATATACTTGAGAGCAAGTGAATTCTTCACAATAGAACCCAACATCTGTGGCATTTTACTATGTACAATTTTCTCTAAAGGCTGCATTCTCAGCTATTACAATCTTGCCAAATTTATTCATATTACAACTTATCAGACTGGGTTAATCAATGTTGTATTGCTGTTAGATGTAAATTATATATAATGACCCATTCTCACGAAAGTGGGGCTCCCCCCCCCCCCCCTCGCCCCCATTTATTCCATGTATTCGTCAATAACGTGGTCAATCCTGATCTTAAAGACAAATGAATTGACTTGATACATCCGTCTTGACATGAGCGTCAATAGAATATACACTTTTTTTAATCTATGATGTGTATTTATTTTATTTCATACTAGAATGTATGCTCATAAGCTTGCTAAATGAGAAATGGCTAAATGACAGAGTGAAAACATGGCCAGATATTAATGGTTGTGCTTTTCAACATAATTACATGATCCTCATATAAGTAGCCAAATTTCATTAGCATAGACTCTAAGACACATGTATATCACTGGTCATTGGAAGTTCCTCACACCCTGGGCAATGGTATTACTCACGGTTGGCTTGACCACGTCGCCCTCTGGCGACATGATGCTACCCAGTATGCATAATTATATATCATCCCTCACTATTAACATTATATCCAAGCAAATATTTGGCCAATGTGATCATGCTAATGTGATCATGGCAACGTGATCATATCCAACGTGATCATCCCCAATGTTATCACACTGTTCACATCTGTTCATATCATATGTGTTCATACTTATATCATTTTAGTTTATTAATTTCTACTACTATGTGTTATCACAGTGATCTTTGACATACTCCTGTACCAAAATGATGATCCCATTTATTGGCAAATTGGCATGTCTGGCATCACGCCAATGTTTACACACTTTCTTTTTATAAGCTCCTGTATAGAAACTAATGGTCCCATTTAATTGCAAACTGAGATACATTACCATCTATATATATATAATACCTTCAGACCTACCAAAATTAATCGTAGATTGATCAAGCAAAAACCAATTTTGATCCGCACCACTTTTGTGAGAATGGATCATGGTTTAGGATCTTCCACATTCTTTATCATTGTATTGTTCTATTAACGAGTGAAATGACTACCAATATTTTTTATGACCATCACCGTCCATGATGCAAAGCATTTGAGACATATTTCCTGTTCATACCCAAGAAGCGCAGTTTCAGGGTCAGGAAGAGTATGATATAGAGCACCTATGCTAGCCATTTCATTTCATATGAATGACCTTTCCAAAAATGCCATTTGGAACCGTTTGATGAAAATCAACCACATACATATCAAATCAGATGAGAAAAAACAGCCACCAGTGAGCGCGAATAGGTGAAGTCATCACAGGAAATAACTTTTCCCACAATGTTAATGAGGTCCTTTATGAATCCCTATAGAAAAACCACTGCCGAAAATAAACACATGGTTCTGCCACCCATAGCTCTGGTACTGGGGAACATATCTCCCAGAGCCACATTTAACTCACATTTCTTGCACAAATTGATCTTAGCAGCTATAATTCTTTCACCTTTCATCAGGGAATGACATAAAAAACTATTTATGTGTGAGTTCAAAAGAGTCCCCAGATGTATAGATATTATTGAAATAACACCTAAGATAAGAAAAATTGAGTCCATCACAGTCAAAAGGCAAAATTCTGCAGCACTCCAGGCTCAAACTTCCCATGAACTGATTGGAACTCCAATGTCATACAGTCAATACTAGCTGAAGGGACATACAAGAATCATTATAGTAATGGCACAACAATTATGTATCTACTGTGTATACTATCAACACAATTTCTTGAATATTGCGAGACAGCCCGTGGTAACATCTACACACTCTCCGGAAAAAAACCTCCAAAAGTTTAGTCAAATTACCTGTTGACCACTACCCATGAAAGGATTGGGAGACAATAGCCAAGAGTAATTGGCTGGCCAAACCATCACTTGTGGACCAACACCTATATATATGACAGATGATGAAAGACAGGGTAAAATAACTTGTTGACAGCAATCCTGTAGGGAAACTCTAGACTGGAGGTTCTCATTGATAAATTAGAAACAGTTTGGTGTTTACTTAAAAGATCAAACCTAAGTTCTTTATTTTGTTTTGCCTTGGTTTTTTTGACATTGTGGTTGGGAATTAGCAGGAAATTGTCATTTCTTATGGAAATTGTGTAGAATATTTGGTGCCTTTTCAGTATTATACTACATATTACTATGCAAACTAGAAAGGGAAATATATTTACCATGTGATGTATGATTTTCACAGTTGTTTCCTGGAAAAGTAGACAAATATCAAAGGCAGTGTTTTCCTTATCAATCTTTCTAAGCATCTCAGTGGCTGCTTGTGATGTCAGTTCTTCTACCCTCTCCAGTCCAGTTCCATATGTCTTCAAAGAACACATGATGGCTTTCTTAGCTTTTGTCCAGCGAGGCGAAGTATTGGTACTTACCATAGTTTCCCCATTCTTATAGAATATTCCTTTAAGACGAACCAATCTTGGTCTTCCAGCAAATGCTGATGAAGATGTGACGGTAGCTTCCCTTATCAACTCCTCTGAGTTGAGAATGATCCTCTCCTCACCTAGGAGTTTAATAGTAAATATGTCGCCATATTCCTTTGCCCACTCAGTAAGAGTTAAGTGGGGACGTTCTCCATCAAGCTGGAACATGTTTCCAAAGAAAGGCAGACCTGGTGGTCCTGGTGGAAGTTTTCCTTTCTTGATTCTCTGTAAAATCATCCAGAATGTGAGAAGAGAGAGAAGGAAGACTACCAAAATTGGTACTTCCATTTTGCTATGTGGAAGGTGATTCTAATCCTCACCTACTGCGCAGTTGTCTATGTCTATTCTACACTTACTTTACTGCACCACTGTTCAGTTATGCATGGAATTTGGCATATTAACCTACTTGAACATAGTAAGATCATCCAGGTTGCGCACTAGTTACTGCCCCTCTATGTAACTCGAAACATCAAAGGCAAAAAACATGAGTGAATTTAGGATATGGATAATGATCCAGAGATGTTGATTACTATTTAGTGATACAATTAGATGCTTAAAAATATAAGTACAATAAGGAATAAACGATGCCAAAGGCTTCCCACACGTCTCTACAGTAGATACGCTAACATTCACTCACTTACAGAAAGCTTGAACACTTTAGGTTTGGTACTTTGTACATTGGTATTGAATTAGATAACATATATATGCACACACTGCTGTCATTCCATGGTAAGTTTTCTTGGTTGCAGAAAATTTACATGTTTAATGGGCAAATTAATGGAATGAGGAATTAATATTACACTACCAAAATTCGAGAAAAAAAAATTAGTGCTAACATTATCCAAAATTGTGTAGAAAATCAGACTCTTCCCCAGTTCAAGAAATTTCGGCTATTGTATTCATGCTTGAATAAAAACATTTTTAAACACTGAAGCTCTTTCCATTTTGTTTTTGTGCCTTCTTCAAAAGTTATTATAGGCGAGTTACCATCCTCCACAATATTTCCCAGGTTGCGCAGATGCACTTAGGATGAGCAGCCCTTGCACAGCCATGGACTACATCCGGATTCAGGGAAAAGTGCAGCCAGTGTAAGCCAGTGTGCATCCGGCTGCACTTTGGCTGCAGTTGGCTCAGATGCGCAATGGCTGTGCAAGGGATGCACATCCGACTGCACTTACACAGTAAATATAGTGGTAAATTTGAAAGCGTGAGGATCACCGAACAATGCTTTGAAATTTGCTTTGAAATTTGCCTACTATACAGTGTTTTCTGCATCCTAGTTCTACAGTATTCGTATCTAGCTGAACCAAGAACAGCAGGATGTTTATAGACTATCTTAATTCAGGATTTTATTCAACTTGTATTCAGGGTTTTTAGTTTGGTGAGCGACAATACAGAGAGTTGAGCTGTGTACTGTGCCTATTTATTGCCATTACAGTGACGTAGGCACCCACTATATAAATTATGTCAATAACGAGGACAATACTGAGCGCAAGCCTCAGAGACATTTGTGTATAGTTGTATGTATACACATAACCATTAGTTTGGACTTTTGCCTGACACAGACGATCATACCAGGTAGACAGGGAGGAGTAAGCCTACTATAGTAACTGATTGGTTTCTGATATATAGAATATATAACCTATTGAATAGCCGTGCTACGTGCAGCTACGTGGCTGCGCTATGTGAAAGTGTAACTCTGATGAATATACAAGTGCCTTTGAACCACAATATGTAAATATGCCTTGTTCAGTGGTAGTCTCTTGAAAGTGTAACTCTGATGAACATACAAGTGCCTTTTGACCCCAACATGTAAATTTATATGTTCTTGTTTAGTGCTATTCACATTATATGGCAGCTAATGGTATAGTGGAGTAAACCTAGCACCACCTGACAAACCAATTTATTCATAGACACACGTTGCACGAGATCTGACGGAAATTATTTTGCCCGGATGTGATCTACACATGATGGGCATGGCCTACAGGAAGCTGGGGTGTGGACGAGGCCCTGGCCAGCATGCTGCGCCCTTAGTTGTATAATATATTAAAAGGGCAATCAAAGAAGAGATTATCTAGACAAGAGACATTTTCACTAATAAGATGTTCGACCCAATGGCTTGGCCAAACTGTAATAATTACCAAGTGCATGAATTTCAAAGTACAGAGAATCAACAAAAGCGCAGTCTGATGAGAATCATGGCAAAGAACGCCAAAGAAATGAGGGCCAATCTGTCAACTACTAAACCAAAAGGTAATAAGGTCCAGATAAATGGGGACATCTACACAAAAAATCAACTGTCATGCTTGCCTGAAGAATACTAACCATTTGCAGTAAAGGTGGTACGAGTAGGACGTGGTATTGCATTCCAAAGCCAGCATGCATACCTCAGTAACTTTTATCCTAGTAGGTTTAGATACGATGAGATTACCTTTGACTCCTTGGAACAGGGCTTTAAATACATGAAAGCAAAGTGTGTGGGAAAGTGTGTGGCCAGTTAGATCCTGCACACAAGGGATCCACTGAGTACAAAAGAACTTACTATCTCACCAGCATGGCGTCAACAAGATAAGGCAATTATGCAAAATGAAATTAGATTAGTTCTGGCTGTTTCTAAATGGGCCAGAGTAACTCATCATGGGCATGTTGAATAACCATGATAACATCTTCAACATGTTTCTGACCTGCACCTGTTGGGATGACTGGGAGACATGCTGTGAGGAAACGCTCAGGTTTAAAACTCCAGGTTTCTTTCCAGTATCTCTCATCATGAGGAAGTGACCACAGGTTCAGCCAGACCTAAAGGGGTAAAATATGATGGAGCAGAGAGACACACTTATTCAACATCTCTTGAAGTTCTCACTGGAATTTTGTATGGAACTAAGCAGAATTATTTGTATAAGATGCTGTCTAGTATTTTTGGAAAAACTAATGCAATTTTTAGGTAAATAAAGCAAGTTATCAATGAACCAATGGAGTTCACCTCTTGTCCTTTACCAAGTTGGTAGCCTCCTATCTGGACATTCTGGGTGGTAGCATGAGGAACAGACATTGGAGCATGAGATATGTTTCGCAGCATTTCAAAGATGGTCGCATTCACATAGGGCATCTTTTCTTTGTGAATAAGCTGGGGTTTATCAGAGCCAACGATATGATCAACTTCTGTTTGTATAGAAGACACCACCTTTGGATGGTTAATACACATCACCACCAGGCTGTATAGGGTTGTACTGGTGGTGATCACACCTGGAACACAGATAATCAAGAGTTCTGCTAATTATCTTTTACCCAACATACAAGTTACCCCACCCTCATTACAAGTATGATTAGTTCTAAATGTGATGAAAGCGATCTTGTGATGTGTTGCAACCATTATATGTTGGTAACTGTGTATAGTGTTCATACACATATTCTGTAGAATAGCTATACTTTATTATCACACTTTTCGGGTGTTTTCAAGCAATATTACGATTAATTATTTGCCATGAATTAACGGAAATTATGGTACTACTATACTATTTGGCCATCAGAATGCATTATAGGGTTTTAGTAGGATGATAATGAACACTTTTGCATTGATTATCACTGATACTCTTTCATGACTGTATTGAAGGCTTTGAAAACGATATGTTAAACAACACGTTATACACCCAACTGATGTAAATGAATGAATTAATGGACTCTCATTGCTATGCGGATGCTTTATGACAGTCGTTGGGATTGTGGATTACAATTACTGATGTGTTACTGACTGCTGGGGGCATTGCTGGTCGTTATGACTTTGGGTGACCACATGATCCCGGTATGACCACATGTGACAGGCCTAGGGTGGCGGGCATTGCCTGTGGTGGCGGCCGGTGGTGGCGGGTACTTTGATAGTATTTAATACGGAAAGAACTATCGCCCACTTTTCCCCCCAATGTCAACAAACTAGACATGCTCCACTTTATCATACAGACCTTTAGTCACTGCCTTAAACAGGATCTATAACAACCTAAGGCAGAGACTAAACAGATTAATAACCTCCATTTCGGACATGCAGGTGTGCTGTTAGTGTATATTCCTGAGGCGAACACACATATAAACAAACCAGATATGCTTTACTTTAACATACAGACCTGTAATTGATGGAGCAAGTTCTTACTACTTGCATGAGTTGCTTCTCCAAGATCCTACATGACAAGTGGCCAAAATAGGAGAGGGAAATTAGGCTATAAGACAAAACATTGTGGTACACCTTAGTACCAGTACCACTCCTTCAGGGGAGTTCTGTTGGAGGTATATTGACTGGGAGCAGGTTAGTGTACAGTTCTGTTATTTTAAAATGCATTTTGAAGCACATTTTTGCCTTAAATGTGGGTTATTTGAGAGGACTGGTGAAGGTGAATTGTACATTTTCTGAAAATCTGACCCATATATAGGTTAACTAATGAGTTGGTTGAAGGAGAGTGAATATTGCACAAGTTGCGTAGCAATGAGTGCAACCTTGTAAGCGACTGAAACCAACAAGTTAGTTAACAGATTTATTATACATGCTTTCAATCATGAAAATAGAAACAAATCGAGTAATAAATTTGATTTTTACCAGTAAACCAAGAAAACCATTTGGTTGCCATGAGAACGCCACATAAATCATTAGTGAAATACCCACTGTGTGTCACAGAGTGTGTATCACTCTAGATAATAAGATTCTGTGTAGAAATCATTTATTAGGGTGTGCATTTGCCATCGAAAATATTCTTCTTACAAACCATCTTGAAGAAAACCTCATTCATGGGGTCAATCATAAACAATTAATTCCATAAGAAGAATATTTCATGATGTTGTATTTACCTGTTTCTACACGTTTAATGTAATTTCTTATTTTTGTAATTTCTCATCATAACTGTTGTTTCATTTAGATTATTCCATACATAAACAAACACATTTCTTGTTAGACTTTAAA
Source organism: Sthenelais limicola (assembly GCA_942159475.1). Classification (NCBI taxonomy): domain Eukaryota; kingdom Metazoa; phylum Annelida; class Polychaeta; order Phyllodocida; family Sigalionidae; genus Sthenelais; species Sthenelais limicola. The sequence continues at coordinate 110,662,653 of OW804098.1, forward strand.
ATGACAATAAAAAAAATTCCAACATTTATTATATTTTTTTTTCTCTTCCAGTGAGTGCTGCAGCATTACCAAAGATATCGTTTGGCATTACTCTCCTTGTAGTCCAGTCAATTTATGAAAAAGGTCAAAAAAACTAGAACAGAAATGCGGTTTTCACCATCCTTTCCCACAAGGGCCCTGTATTAACATACTAAAAATGTAGAAAAATTCATTGTTGGGAAATAGGGGAAAATAGCCATTTTCCAAAATGGCTGCCATAGGAAAAGTGCCAAGCAAAAAATCAATGTAACTTTTGATAGAAACATAGCAAATAGATGAATTTGATGTCTATAATGGGGTTTTCAGATATGCCCAACACACTGGTGATATTTAAAATCATGTTAGACATTGCCTAATAACCGATATCCAAGATGGCCGCAATTGGAAATCTGACATTTTTGGAAAAGTTCATAACTTTTGATTGAAACATGGTATAAAGCCAATTTTGGTGCCTATTATGGGGTTTTCAGGTATGCCCAATGCTGTGATAACATTTAAAAACATGTTAGACATTGCCTGACAACTCATATCCAAGATGGCTGCCATTGAAAATCTGAAAATATTGGAAAAGTTCAAAACTTTTGATAGAAATATGGTCTAAGGACTAATTTTGTTGACTATTATGGTGTTTAGGTTTGCCCAACACAGTGAGGACAGTAAGGACATAAATGTTATTCATGTTATTCATTGTCTAACCCATATCCAAGATGGCCACCACTGAAATTCTGACAATTTTGGAAAAGTTCAAAACCTTTGTAAAAAACATAGTATAGGACCAACTATGGTGTCTAGTATGGGGTTTTCATGTATGGTGAATAGATCATATTGTATTCATTCCAACTAACCTCCATCCATTCATCATGTTCATTACTGATTTTTAACTGTGCCAAATGTAGGCAGCAGGAAGACTGCCTTAGTGGCATTGCTGTACCTTATTTTCCTGCTTAAATTTTTTTTAAAAATAAAAAGAATAGATCAACAGCAAATCAAGTGATTGAAACATCTTTTGAAGAAGCAAAGACAAAAGTTGGCTATAGAGAGTCCCTCTGAAACAGGAGAAAGTTCCACAGACAACTGTCCTGGTGATACAAGTTGCATCACCTATATATGAGTAATTCTCCCAAACGGGCAGCATTTGATTTCAGAAGGTCATTTTTTTAGAAAAAATAGAATTCGTTGAATGTCTACAATCTTTAGTGTACATATAGCAGGGAATATCAGTATAATGCAGGTGAAGTTTGGGAAGGCTGGGGCCAATATTTCGATTCCTACACCTATGATTGAGATACCTATATTTTCCCTATTATTTTGCCTTATTTCGGCCTCATTATGCCCAATTTATCAAATGATTCAGTGTAAAAATGAGATATATTACTCACTAGTTCGTCTAGCAATAGTAAATGACAAAATAACAGCTAGGAAATCGATGATGGCCGCCAACATAGGACCTGGTTGTAACCAAAGCTCAGTATCAGTTTTGTCAAAATATCCCTTTTATTTCTATACAATAACTGTGCTAATATAGAAGGATCTCTATATTTTTATTAATTATGGCGTAACGGCGACGCTATGGTGTAACGGCGACATCCCAATATATGTTCACTGCAATTCTACAGCATCTGTATTTATTCATATTTATATTTTCGACCATTTTCCAGCAGGCAAGAACAATTATTAGGAAAGACAAAATTTCATGAAAATGTTTTTTTAAAAAAATTGTTGTATATATATCACATGTTGTAACGCGACATAAAATATTCCCATAACAGTTCAAGGAATTTTTGTAAGGTAATAAAAGGTTACAGGGATATCATGGGCTATTAACTTTTCTTTTTATCCAACTATACATACATATACATCTTCCCTCCACAAAAAACGAAATGAAATTTAAAATTAATCATTACTCTTGGAGTGTTTCATTGTTTTGAAGCCAATACATGTCGTAACGGCGACACAAATATTCCAAAATGATATTTACCATGTCTGGATGAGTGTACATTAGTGATTTCATAAAAATTGTGTTTTTTCATAATAATGAACGAGTTTGCATGTGTAGAAACCATTCTTTTCAGCAGAAGTAATATATTTTCTAAATCCGCCTGTACTTTATATTCAAATTCCATAATTATTATTTATTTTCTAGCCTGAAAAGGCACTTTTATCCCAATAACAGCGAGGATTTTGACGTAAGAACTTTGAAAGTATGGTTCCCACACTCTAATTTTGGCCAAGGAATTCGAATAAAATGGTTATAATCATGTGTGATCATCCTAATTACAGGGTGTAAATACCCTAGGCTGGAAAATCAAATGATGCCCGATTGGGAGAATTACTCATATCTAGCTGCAGTATAATGAATATAGTACCTTCAAGGGCTTTCTGAGAGCAGAAAAAACAGGCAATTATAAATGCCACCTTGCATCAATTCAAGAAAGGTTCTCCTTCCATTGCTGCTCTGGAGCACGTATGTATAACAAAACAATACATTCTTATTTACAGAATATGGCCAGACTAGAAGATCACCCTGATATCCATGATATATACTAGGATGGCCTACAGATTTTAGTATGTAAGAGTTGCAAAGGCTGGTTTGGGGCAATTCTCTTCCTACTTGCTATCAACTGAACCATGCTATACAGGGATTTACTGGCCCCACATATCACAGTAGTAAGCAGTATAGAAGCTTAAAACACTCAACAGAGGTGTGATTGAAAAGCTGGTAAACTTTCTTGATGTATAAACCTCTTCATAAAGACAGAAACATTGCATATTATTGTCTCAGGTGAGGTGGCTTCAGTACGTGTGACCATTTATAAAGTTGAAGTTGTTGGGCAAAATCAATGCAAGGAAAAGTGGTAGAATATTTCTACAAAAGCAAACAACAGGCTACAACACTTTAACCAAAAGCAGCTATGGATTGACCAAGGGTAACTGTAGTCAGTGGAAGATTACTCTAGTTGCCGCGAGAGAGAACAAAGATAGACAGGACCTGCTCAAGTATAGGTTTTGTAGCTACCCTACAGCTCTCAAAACATCTGCAGTATTAACAGATGTACTATGGAATGAAGTAAAGTGTTATCAAGCATCACTGTTTTCTCAAGCACATCATGTTTTCAATTGAGGCACCTTGCTACATAGAATCTTTTGGACCTGTGGTGTACATTGGAGGACATCTGCAGCAATATTTTCATTATGTGAAAGCCATGCAAGTATGGTGCATTATTGTGTTTGATGGGTACTGGAATGGCTCTTCAGTAAAAGACACTTGAGATGAGGATCAATACTGCCTCTGACAGTGAAGAAGGAAGTCATCCTGGGAAATACATAAAACAAAAAGTGATTCCTCAACTTATTGAGTGACAGCATGGTACAAGCTGACCTTGTCATTGTCCAAACTCCTTTGATTGCTGCTGCTAACAAAGAACAATTGTTGTTGCAGATGACACATACATACTTATTCTCTTATGCTGCCAGGGCAACAGTAACAACAGAGGATATTTCTGAAGCCAGAGTAAAAGCATGAATCAACAAAGATCCAGGTCTGATTCTGGGAGACCAAAACAATTCCCTTGCCAAACTTTGTTACCACCAGTTTCATCAAAGAGTTATGAGAAGGACAGCTAAATTCCACTGCCTACTAGTGACAGTTATGGTTAGGCAACTACTGCCTTCAACCCACAGACTAGGGGGTGGGAAGTGAAAGGTCTGATGTATCCAGCAATGATGGGCAAGCCACCAACACCAGATTATTTGTTGGTGATGATTAAATGTAGCTGTACAGCAGAAAGTAGATGCATGAAGTGCAATTGCAAAAAGTATGTCATTGACTGCTCCATCAGCTAAGGTGTATGTCATGGAACATCACACCTTAATTCACCACTCTATGTTACACTAAACCAAGCCTTTGGCACAAGCTTCAAGCAAAACATAAACTAGTGGACAGACTGTTGAATATATATAATTACAACATAATATTACAACAAACTTGAGATTATTTATACATCAGTCAATCAATTAGTAAATTCAAGTTATGTTCTGACTACAGACCAAAGTAAAACTTGTACTAAATTCTATCAAACTTGTGAATTATTCAAACACCATTCAAACACCCAATTCATACCCAATCTCGACCATCACACTTCATCTCATCACCACCACATGACCCAATAATGGCAACCACTGATATTTTGAAACCTCAATCTAACTCTTATTTCTCTCTGCTTGTTCAAAATTAAGGACTGATTAGTAAATTCAGGAGACAGCAGAAGACCAGGAGACCAGGATTACCCGAGCTCTCCTGACCTATATGGCTTATAAATACCTGAATAAAATTTAGAAAAAAAAAATGAATTGGCTAAGTTTCTTGGATGGCCATCTCGGATATATGTCAGGCAATGTTTAAAATGATTTTAAATATCACCACTGAGCTGAAGCATACCTGAGAACCTGATAATAGCCAACAAAATTGGTCCTTATAATATGTTTCTATCAAAAGTTTTGAGCTTTTCCAATATTTTCAGATTTTCAATGGCGGCCATCTTGGATATGAGTTGTCAGGCAATGTCTAACATGTTTTTAAATGTTATCACATCATTGGGCATACCTAAAAACTTCATAAATATATACCAAAATTGGTTGTATACCATGTTTCCATCAAAAGTTTTGAACTTTTCCAAAAATGTCAGATTTTCGGTGGCAGCCATCTTGGATATCTATTATAAGGAAATGTCTAGCATGATTTTAATTATCACCAGTGTGTTGGGCATACCTGAAAACCCTATTATAGACACTAAATTCATCCATTTGCTATGTTTTGATCAAAAGTTACATTGATTTTTAGTTGGGCACTTACCCCATGGCAGCCATTTTGGAAAATGGCTATTTTCCCCTATTTCCCAACGATAAATTTTTCTACATTTTTAGTATGTTAATACAGGGCCCTTGTGGGAAAGGATGGTGAAAACCGCATTTCTGTTCTAGTTTTTTTGACCTTTTGGGTTTTTTGAGCTAGATTGCCTGGGCTATTGTTCTTCTGTCTACCTATCTATTGGTTTAGCCTATCCGAGCAAACAGACAATAACATTGCAGTTTATGTTCTGTAGGAATTGTAAAGAATGGCTGATTTAAAAATACATTGATTCCTTTTTGGACTGTGGAATTCCATGTGAAAATATACGTGCAGAAGTTGGCTCCAAGACAATAACTCATGCAATCCAATTGTGCTCATGGCAAATTATTTAGGAAATAATGTTAATATCTTGGTTTTCATTGTATTTTGACCAGACAAATTCATCAAACAAGAGCTTACTGAGTGATGGTATCTTAATATGTTATTCACTCAAATACATAGCTGTATTATTAAACATATAGTTCAGATCTTCAGAAAATGTACAATTTGCCTTCACCAATCCTCTCACATAACCCACATTTAAGACAAACATCAGCTTCAAAATGCAGTTTAACATAACAAAACTGATACTTAAATCAATGCAATACCAAATATACTCAGATATACCCCAAAATTATCGTTTTTTAGCAGAATTTAGCAGAAATTACTAAATATGTAGAGCTGCCAATTGTACATTTTCTGAAAATCTGACCCATATACCTCATGTTGAATATTTGATGTGGCAAGTGTACAAAGGGTCTTAAGTCGCAAAATTTATATTTTCAATGTTTTTTCCCACTGAATATCTTTGTGGCACTTTCACATTTTGAAAGAGTTTAGTGTTTGCCGTTGTATGCAGTAGATTCCAAGACTGTGTATTGAATATCTCTTCTGTTTTATTGGTAATTGTCTACCAAAAGCATTTTGTTCAAACCTGATAAATAGTACTTTTTTCCCCTAAATTTTAACATCTATAGTTTTTTTTGTGTAGTGACACATCAGATGTGTCAATAAATTCATAACAAGGTGCCATTATTAGGAGAATATAGTAGAAACAGTGAAATTATAAATATTCTGGTCAGGTCGAAAGCTTATTAAGGAATCAGGCTCAATTAAGATTATGTATCATGTATTATTGCATTTCCATTGCTTTGATTATGTATATAAGATTTTCAGGTTTGATTTGGAGTATCAATATTAAAGTCATAAAATTGTCCTCAATATAGCTATTAATGGTGTATTGTATTCTTGTTGCCTATATTTAAAACATTGTACAAATTATTTTGTAAGTTAACTTATTGCTTTGCATCTCCTCCTCCATCCTATACAAATCTTCATTGGGTAATTGGTGTAGGGGTGAAATAAAATACAACTAGAGATTACTCTTTTAATTTCTCACTGAACAGAGAATATAACCAAATGTAGACTGTTACAACTGAATAAACAATTTCTTGATAACAAATATTCTCATCCCATATTGTCTCGTTCTATTCATTTCCAACCCATCTAAAAGTAATTTGACCAACTACTTGCAATACTTTGTTTAGTTATTTTTTCTATAGGGCTTCATGAAATTCCACATTAATGGCATAGATGTAAAAGTTGCAACATGTTCATTGTCCAAAATAGGTCTACTGGTGTGTCCAAGCTAGTCTGACCTTTTCTTGATGTAGTTCATGCACTTTCTGTTAAATTTTTGCAGTTAATATCCTTTAAACGTAATGTATGATATCAGGCTTATAAAGAAGTGAGAGTGGAACAACGTTGTTTATAACGTGAAGTATCCACATTTATCCCAAATAAGTTGTAGCTGTGTTCAGTCCTGTCCATTAAGCACATTCCTCAAGCGTTGCAGTTCCCCGCATACAGTAATAAGCTTAGCCACAAGGTTAATACTAACTAAGGCTAAAAATGTTAATGGGAAACACCTGCCCCCTAAAGGTTAGGGGGTCATTAGGACTTCCTGGACAGGACTGCGTTATTATAGTTATAGTGCTGGACCACAGGATTACAACTGTGATTTGACACCAGCCTTGTTGAATCTGTCCCATCTATATGGCTGCAAGTCATACTTTGACTTCTGGCCTGTGGTGATATCTGCTAGTATACGTCCAGACACCGGGGATACCTTGAATCCATGTCCTGCAAATAATCCATGATATGGGTCAAGTCATCAGACAATGTATAATCATCAACAGCTCTACACTGTAACACCACCATACAGAGAGGCACCGTTACAAGACAGTTGGACACTTGCAGCAGTTGTCCCCACTGTTTTAACCAGTTAGAAATGCACACAGAATTTTTATATAAGGATTCATCCAGCGTCATGGGGCCTATACTGTCCTCATTTTGTCACCAAAATTTAGAAGATTTAAAGGAATATACCAATTAAATCTGCAATGATACGTTATGATACAAAAATATTTTTCATCTATACAACCAATTTCTGTTAGAAGGATTTAATTGACTCACAGTAGGTTGATTGTAGTCAGTATTAGATATAAATAGGGAAAGAGTATTCTCACCTGAGAAGCCAGCTCCTACAATAACATTTGCCCATCGTGGATGCCTATCTAATATGTAACCTTCATCGATTGATACCTGTGTGGGGAAATGAGATATTAAATGAAAACCGTGTAGCAAAATTCCCCACAATTTCATATAATTATATGTTAGAAAAATACAAAACGAAAATCTTTCGTTTTGACCGATGTTAAAGTTGCATTCTCAGCTAAACATACACATATTATGATTTAAGGGTCTGAATTTATCAATATTATTCTCTTTCTGTTATGTCTTATAGCTCGGAGGAAGTTCAAGAAAATCGCGCACTTTGTGACAAGTTTTTGAAATTTGGTACACTGGTAGATATAGGTCTAAGGTATTCAAAAATCACCGCATACAAACTGAGGTAGCCCCCTGGTGGCTGTATGCACCAAAACCAATATGGCCGCCATCAGGAAAGAAGATAATCATATGTCAGCTCCTAATTGCACTAGGTACATGTATAATACCTCTTTGTCCATGCTTTCAGGTGTGAGGAACCCATTTCTGACCTTGTAATTCAGTTTTAAGGTCATTTTCAAGGTCAAAATCCAATATGGCTGCCTCTAGCATAACAAATGTCATATCTCAGCTCCTGTTAGCATTATATCCATTTATAATGTCTATTGTCCTATGTTTTAAGGTGTGAGCAATCCATTTCAGGAGTTACCTTTCTCTTTCAAGTTCATATAAATCATTTAAGGTCATTTTCATGGTCAAAATCCAATATGGCCGACACTGGGATGCAAGAATGTCATGTAGCTCAGCTCCCTTTAGCACTATATCCAAGTGTAATACCTGTTAGTCCATGTTTTAAGGTATGAGGAATCCATTTCCGACCTTATATTTCAGTTTCAAGGTCATTTTCAAGGGTCAAAATCCAATATGGCCGCTACAAGGATAAATAGTGTGATATCTCAGCTCCTGTGGACACTAAATCTATGTATAACACCTTTTTGTATATGTTTAAAGGTGTGGGGAATCCATTTCAGAAGTTACCTCTTTACTTCAATGTTATTCAAGGTCACTTTTAAGGTCGAACCCAATATGGCCACCATTGGGTCACAAGAATGTCATGTATCTCAGCTCCTGTTAGTAATACATCCAAGTGTAAAACCAGTTTGTCTATGTTTTAAGGCATGAGAAATTCATTTCTGAAGTTATTTCCTCAAGTCAAAATCCAATAAGAATGTCATATCATGGCTCCCATTAGCAATACATCCAGTATAATGCCACTTTATCTATGTTTTAAGGTGTCAGAAATTCATTCCTGTTGTTAGAAATTCGTTCCTGTTGTCATATTCCTGTTTTTAAAGAACTATCAATGTCAATGGCTTATCTCTTTAGCTTTCTGGACCCATTAAAACAACCATAATCTTTATTTCAATACTCCTTAATAACTTTCTATCACCCAAAATTACCTTATACCCAAAATGGAAAAAAGTTTACATGTATAATATTTGTGTCGTATTTGAATGATTGACTATTTGACTATGATTTAATTGCGTAATCAATTTGACTAGTGATTGTACAATTTCATGAATTAATTTGTATTACTATTATTTAATTATGTTTATATAGGCTGAAAATGTTGTACTTAGTACATGAGCTTATGAATAAAAAACAAACAAACAAGGGACTTCCGGTCGGCTGAGATTTAGTGAAAGCGTGTCGGAGCATTGCTCCAAAAGTTTCATCTTTTTTTCAGGACAGGAAAGCAGTGGCTTTGCCGCACATAGCGTGAAAGATACATAAACAACTCAAGAACACTGGGAACATTGATCTACCACCTGGCAAGTAGGAAATACGGGGAAAAATAACTTTTTCTGCCCTCCTCGCTCATCGGAGAATCAATTTACCGCCATCTTGATATATCGCCCACCCGAGTCGCTGGCTGAACATTTTGTTCGTCAACAGAAGCTCATGAGCCACTCTCAAACGAACTGAGGAATTACGGAAAAAACAAACTTGTGCCATAGGAACTATCCATACATCTTGTGTATTTGAACTTTACGTGAGACATTTGCTAGACCTAGGAATAGTACACAATATCCCCGAATCGTGGACACTGGAGGAACCCTCACGTGGAAGCCATCTTGGCGGCTCACGAGAGCCCACCTTCGGCCCACTTCAAACTAGGTATATAGACTATCCCAGCACACGGTGCAGCATCACGTACACGGAAATAGACCTAAAAGGAAAAAGTTTTCTCCTCTCTTGTGATATGATGATTGTTAAATTCCATATATAAGTCGAAAATAGATACAAACTGTCTCAGGAAAACCCCCCACGTTAACACCAGGTGGCGTGCCAAACACCACCCCGACTAAAGATTAGCCCGTATTACTCACTAGGTGGGGCCACAGAGCCTCTCCCGTCTGTAAGCAGTGAAGCACTGTCGGAGAAAAGGGTTCACCCCCAGAGAAAATAAGTAAACGACTGAATTTTCAATCCTTGCTCGAAATCAATTAATAAATGATAAAGACTCATAAGGAAAATACTCTCTCCCGCCGGTCGGCGAAGTGATTGATTAGCTGAGACAACAGAAGCAAGGACAACTGTATATGTAATCTCCATAAAAACTAGTACCATTGCCAGCCACCCCCCTACAAGTTGCAAAGGAGAACTGTTTTGACATAAATATTGCTGGTGTTAGAGAAAGGACTGTATGGAGGATAAGGACCTAGACGAGCCAACCAGGAAAAGAAGCAGAGGCTCAGAGAACGAAATGGCCGGTGCTAATAAGGTCGATCTGTCAGAATTTCTGAACAAGTTGGACAAAAAAATGGATGAATGTATAGGGGTCAGTAAGGCTGCCACGGAGAAGGCAGAAAAGACAGATGCCAAGGTGGAAATTGTTATAACAGAACAAGGAAAGTTGCTCACTGAGGTAGAAACGATTAAGGCTGATAATACGAAAAGAGATAGAAGGCTAAGCGACCTTGAGAAACAGATGGCAGCAAGAACAGATGGTGAAAAGGAAATAAAAGAGGTCATGGTGAGAAAGGAAGATCCGGCATTCATGAGAATAGCTGAAGACGCTGGAAGAGCTGCGGTGAGGCACATTGCTGAAGAAAAGGAGAAGCTTGCCATGAACTTAATGTTTGAGATGGCGTTATTTAAAGAAACATTTGTGGCAAAAGAAAAAGTGGAGAAAATGTTCGAAGAAATATTCCTACAAATAATGGAGATCGAGGTAAAAGTGCTGAACTTTATACGAATTGGCCCTCATGTGAAGGTGGTTTTCCCCTCAGCCGAAGAAGCTGACAGGGTATGGGAGCACAGATTCAAGCTGAAGCACTATTATAGCCCAATATCTGGGAACAAGATATACGTCAACAGAGACTTACCCAGAGGTCTAAGAGAAAGGACAAAGAGGGCAGAATACCTGGCGAGGGTAGCCAGGAGAGAGGGGCTATTCAAAAAGGTGTACGCCATCGACGACAAGATATATGCAGATGGTACAATCTACGAGCCGGACCAGTTTAACCTTCTACCGCAATGCATATCCCCAGCCTTTACCTCTAAGAAGGAGAATGATGAAGTCTTTATATTCTTCTCTTCAGACTCGCCGTTGTCGAACCACTTCAAAGCTAAGTTCAGGTTGGAAGGAGTGACATATGAGCATATAGAGCAGTTCCTGGCATATCAATGTTCTAGGTTCGTAGAGGACCCCTTAAAGGCAGCTACAGTGTTGAGAATTAAAAGCGCAGAGGACTGCAAAGCCATCCTAACTACTCTTAAAGCCTACACTCAATACGAGGAATGGATGAAGAGAGTGCCTGACAGTCTATACCCCGCACTCAAGGCAAAAGTTAAGTTCCACAAGGAGATAGGGGAATACCTCATGAACACGGGGGACAAGATGATTGGTGAGGCGTCCCCGTCGGACAGCAGGTGGGGAATCGGCTTCCCAATATCAGACGAGATGGCCCTAGATCCCAACAATTGGAGAAAGGAGGGCAACATCCTCGGTCTCGCCTGGATGAGGGTGAGAGAATGGGTAAAGGAAGAGGAGAAGAAGAAGGAAGCCAAGGAGCAAAAGAAAGAGGAGCCCAACGTTGACAAGGCTGACACCCCTCCAGAAAGACCGCTGGAGGAAGATAAGGGTGCCGCGGAGGGCACTACGGCAAAGGACGCAGAAACGGAAGGCATGGAGGTAGTGCCATAGAGAGCGTGATAAAGAAGAAAGTGAAGACACAGAGACTGTCCAATATAAGAACAATGGAGGTCCTTGAAAAGATTTCTCTGATTTCCGTCAATGTTAATGGTCTGGGCAATGGTAAAAAGAGAAAGGCCATCTTTACTAAATTAAAAAAAGAAAGAAACGCTATTATATGCCTTCAAGAGACTCATAGTAGTTTAGACGAAGAAACCATTTGGCACAGCCAATGGGAAGGTCAGAGTTACTTTGTGCATGGCAGTTCCAACGCAAGGGGTGTAGCTATCCTGGTTTCGAAAGATTTTAAGGGTAATATAAGTCGGAGGGGTTGTAACCAGGATGGTAGAATAGCATTTATTGACGTTGAGTGTGATAATAAGGAACTGAGTATCTTTTCTGTGTATCTTCCAACGCATGATAAATACAAACAGCAGCAAGAGACATGTAATGAATTATATGAAATGATGTGTAAAAAGCCGGAGAGAAGCTTTATTGTTATGGGGGACCTCAACATGGACCTTGCAGGGCTGTCAAATGAGAGTAAAAAACCAGATATTACACTAGCCAAAAACAAACCTGTGTATAAAATGTACGAAATATCAAAACACTTTGATCTGGTTGATATCATACATGAATTATCCGATGGTAAGCCTCCCTTAACATGGAGAAGAAATCACCAGTGGTCAAGGTTAGACTATTGTTTAGTTGAAGCTTCGCTGAGAAGTATAATGTGCGACACTATCACCACTACCTGTGTTAATACAGACCACTGTATAATTAAAGTTGAAATGTTGTCAGAAGTTCAAAAAAGAGGTCCCGGATTTTGGAAACTTAATAAGAAAATGTTGCAGGACGACGAATATATCATGAGAATGCACGGGGTTATAGAAGAAGTTAAGGGAATGAACGACATGGAAAGTGAGAGGGAGAGATGGGAATTCCTTAAGTTCAAAGTTAAGACAGAGTCAATTAGATTTGCCAAAGCCAAAGCGAGAGGGAGAAGAGATAGAGAGAGACAACTACAGAACAGGCTAGACATTTTAATGAAAATGGAGCAGACGAGCGAAGACGAGCTAATAGAGATGGATAGCATTAGGGACGAGCTCAAATCAGATAGCCTAATAAGGGCGCAGGGGGCATTAGCTAGAAATAGAGCTAGGTGGCTGGCTGAAGGGGAAAAGCCGTCAGCGTACTTCCTTAGCCTAGAAAAAAGAAATTACAACTCAAAGACCATCAAAAGGCTCCGCATAGACGGGGTGGAAGTTACTGATCCTAGCAAAATTCTTCAGGCGAAGTCAGCGTTTTACAAGGAGTTATACAGCGAGCAAGAAATCTTAGGAGAAGAAGAGAGACAAGAGCATTTCTTTAAAAGGTTACAACCAGAGAAAACAATAAGTGAGAGGGATAGATTGGGTTTAAATAGAAAGATTAGCCCACACGAGCTAGAGAGGACAGTCAAAGAGATGAAAGGTAATAAAACACCAGGATCGGACGGGTTACCGGCTGAATTCTACAGGGTGTTCTGGGGAGAGATATCTCACTTATTTTTGCTAATGATGGAAGAGTCCTTTTTTGATTCTAGCTTAGCTGGGGAAATGTATCAGAGCATCATATCAGTGATACCCAAGAAAGGGTGCGATTTGGCCCTATTAGGAAGCTGGAGACCAATCTCTCTACTTAACACAGATTATAAAATCATTTCGAAAACGCTCGCCAGTAGGCTTCAAAAGGTAATCGGTAAGGTAGTCGACGAAGACCAGTATGGTTTTGTACCAGGGAGGTACATAGGCTCGGCAGTTAGGAGGATCGAGGATGTGAAATATCTGCTACAAGGGAGGGGTGGGAAGGGAATCATAGCTTCTCTCGATTTTCGCAAGGCCTATGATACAGTCTCATGGAAATACCTGTTCGATTGCCTAAGGAAGGTAGGGGTAGGGGAATATTTTCTGAAGTGGGTAAAATGTTTGCTGATAGGATCAAAAGCGACAGTGACTAATAATGGTTATATAAATGAATGGTTCGACCTGCAAAGGGGCGTCAAACAAGGCGACCCTATATCGTCGCTGATTTTTACAATCGTGGTAGAGAACCTTGCACAAGCAATTAGAGAGAGCTCACTATGTAAGGGCATATTTGCAGGCGGCTATGAACACAAAATTGTACAATATGCAGATGACATTACTATCTTTGCAGAAAATGAGTACTCGCTATGCGAAATGATGTCCATGGTAGGTGAATTCGGTAAAATGTCTGGTTTAATGCTGAATGTTAATAAAACCCAAGGCTTCAATATCGGAGGTGTGAAATTGTATAGAAATGTAAGTAAGGAAATACAGTGGGTAAAAGAAATGCGAATTTTGGGGATCACATTGCTATACCCAGGAAATGAAGAAAAACAAAATAAGATCAATTGTGAAGCGGTGCTTGTTAAGATCAAAAGTATTGTCGCAGCCTGGAAAAAACGAAACATCTCGATGAAGGGCCGTGTGGTCATTGTCAATACAATTATTATTCCGTGCATATCATATGTGTCAAACTTGATAAGGTTAAAAGACTTTATGTTAAAGGAGTTTAATGGGATTATCAGGGATTTCATATGGCAGGACAAAAAGAGTAAGATAGGTAAGATGTACTTAACGCAACCTACAGATAAAGGAGGACTGAATTTACAGGATTTGAGGTTAAAAATTATCGCATCAAAGATCATGTGGATTAAAAGAATGGATGAGCAATCAGAAGCAAAGTGGGTAGGTCTGGTAGGTGAAATTGTGAAGGGTGATTGTAAAAATATGATAAGGGAACGAAGAAAATACAAATGTAAAAAGAACCCCTTCTACCAAGAAATATTTAAATGGTGGTTTAATTGTTACGGGTCGAAAGAGCCACAAACAAAAGTCGAGGTTTTAAAAGAGCGAATCTGGAACAACAAATGGTTGAGGTTAGAGAACGGGAATACCAACTGGAAGTATTGGAAAAGAAAAGGCCTTGAAACAATAGATGACTTAACAGATAACGGGACGGTAAAGCTCACAAAAGAGTTCGAAATGAAATTTAACGCTCTGGAAAGGCTCAGAATCAAAGGGGTAATTCCCAAATCCTGGCTTCGATTACTAAAAATGGAAGAAGTAGTCCCTTTTGACAATTCGATCATGTGTTGGGTAGGCGAAAAGTGCATGAACCTAAGATCGATAACTGCAAAGATGGTCTATGACGCTCTAATAGTCAGATATGCTCCGAAGCAAGATAGAAATGGTAGGTGGAATAGAATGTTCCCGGAAAAAGGTCTAGATATGGAGGATACAAACATGGAAATATGGTATAAGATCCCTTATGAGTGTACAAGAGACGTCCGCCTGCAGGCGTTCCAATATAAGGTGCTAAATCGAATTATAGTGTGTAACGACTACTTGTGCAAAATTAAGATTAAGGATAATAGAGAATGTGTCTACTGCGAGGTACTGGATGATGTATTTCACTTCTTTATAGACTGTGATAGACAGAACCTTTTTTGGAATTCCTTAATCAGATGGGCAAGAAATAATACATATCTCGATAGAGAATCAGTTGATGTAATGAATGCGGTTAACTTGTTATTCGGCGTACCTGGGAATGATAGCAGGACTAAAAGACTAAACTATATTCTGTTGTTAGCTAGATTTCACATTTATAAAAGAAGACTGTTCTATGATAACGAAGTGTGTCTATTTGAATTTCTAAGGGAGCTGAAGCTAAATTTAAAGGTGATGCAAGATAGTGCGCAATTTAATCTCTCGTATAAAAAAGACTTCGGTCTGTGGGACGCATTTTACCAGGAATTGTGAGTAACAATACGCTAAACTGAATTAAAGTTTGAAAGCATGCCTTATTAGTTCGGTCAGGAGTAAACGCAGCACAACACAGAAGAGTGAAGGGCCGAAACAGTTATTGTATTTTTCGATGGTAATAGCTGGGCCAGTGGTTCTTTGTTGATAGACTGAATAAAATTATGTTTTGTAAAAAAAAAACAACAAAAAAAACAAAAAAAAACAAACAAACAAACAAACCCATTAATGGTGAAATGTTGAGTTGGAGAGTGAAAAGTTACAATATAACATTGCATCACTCTAAATAATGTATCTGTTATATTATTAAAACAACAGTCATTAGGAAAATTGAAAGACCAGGTGGCATTTACCTGATCTATCCAATATGGTACCCACACTTTGGTTCTGGCATTCATTCCCAGCCCAATTTACTGAAGTTTGCAGTGAGCAGGGCATGCTGGAATAAAGCATTATGAAAGCCTGAATATGAGCTTCCTTGCTTCATTCAGTGAGTCTGCACCACTGTTCTGAGATGTCACATGTCAATCCATGTTTGGGGCTTGGGGTAAACTGAAGGAGTTTGTATCCTTAGGAAAGTCTTTTCACCAATCCTAAACATTACTAATATACCATTGCACTGTGAGAGTGCAGGTAAGAAGGGGAGAGCAAGGCAATATTGAGGTCAAATTATTTGGATCGGTGTATCTTATGTTTTTCCCTGATCAAAATCTGACTTACAACTCTGAGAGAGATTGTTGGCCAGGAAAGAGATTGTTGGCCAGCACCACACCATCTGAGGGTCTATGACCTCACCACCATCCAATATGATGAGTTACTTAAAGGGTTTGACAACTGTGCCATCTTTGACAAGGGTTACAGAGTCTAGAAGTATTGAGGAATTGAATCCGTTCAGCAATTCAGTTTTAGAAAACAGCAAAACTATACCCTCCTACTCCTGTTGTCTATGAGTGAGGCCTTTTGCCAACTATCCTCCTTTAGAAACTTGATGCTGGACTCCTGACTCAGACCAAAGGCGATCAATCTAAACTTCTTGTCCCCAGAGTACAACAAACTTCCGTTCCATGAAAATATCATGGCTGACTGAGTATACCATGTCTTTGGAGAAGACAGGCATACAGCAGGCAATATTTATTTGTGCGTCAAAATGGCTATGACCACAGGTCAGAGCAGTCACTTCTACATCTCAGTGGGTTGGTTCATGATGCCCATAACTCATGCAGCAATACTCATCATTATGTAAAATGCCTGCACTTTGAGTATGTAGAGCCAGGGAAGACTGAGCAGGTATGCATAATGTATGATTGACAGTTTCTAATTTTAATATCTAAGATAGAATCGGTAGTGCTTCAAGATCAGAAAATAGAGACGGAAAATCCAAGCTGGTATGGTTTACCACCATACCTATCAGGTATCAAACAGACCATTGGGATTCGGTGAAGTTCTCCAGGGTCTTTGATATAATTTAGGAACGTTTACAGGATACACCAACATGGTGGTGCAACAGAAGCACCCTTTTTTTCTTGTCAACTGGCTTGTATCCATCAAATCTGTGTTTTCTAATTACCCCTATTTGGATACCATTTAGTTAAAAGTCAACAGAATATAGGAATTGCTCTTCTAGATAGTTTAAGTCGTGTATAAGAAGATAGAAATAAATAATACCTCAACACTCATGAGTCCATTACTCCAACTCTAAGGGTTATTTTCCCTGTATTTTGTAAGTTTTTTAATAACATCTGTCTAATAGTGCACTTTTTTATTATGAATTCAGTCCCAGAATAATTGTTATACATTTGTGTACTGCATATTATATTGAGGCTAAGATCTAAAGAAGTGAAAAAAATGAATAAAATATTGTGTACAGTAGACAACTCACAAAGCGAGCCTCTTTGAGATTCAAACATATACAAATAGGTATCTTACATGGATATAATGCTAACAGGAGTTGAGATATGATATTCTATTATCATGACATTCAGGATTTAAACCTTGGAAATGATCGGAAATGACCTAGAAACAGGAAAATGACTTCAGAAATGGATTCCTCATACCTAAAAACATAGACAAACTGGTATTACACTTGGATATAGTGGTAATGAGAGCCAAGATATAACATTCTTTAATCCCTGGCGGCCATATGGGATTTTGACCTTGAATGAATGACCTTGAATTACAGCAAACAGCAAAGTAACTTCTGAAATGTCTTTCCAACACCTTAAAACATGGACTAACTGGTATAACACTTGGATATAGTGCTAAAGGGAGTGGAAATACATGACATTCTGGTACCGTATCCTAGTGGTGGCCATATTGGATTTTGACCTTGAAAATGACCTTGAATGACTTATATGTTTTTGAAAGTTAAAAGTAAATCCTGAAATGGATTCCTCATGCCTTAAAACATAGGAGAATAGGTATTATATATGGATATAGTGCTTACAGTGCTGAGATATGGCATTTGTTATCCTCATGATGGCTATATTGGATTTTGACCTTGGAAATGACCTTGAAACCAGAATATAAGGTCAGAAATGGATTCCTTACACCTGAAAACATAGATAAAGAGGTATAATACATAATTCTAATGCTACCAGGAGCTGAGATATGACATTCTTGTTTCCTGGTGGCAGCCATATTGGTATTGTGGATAATGGCCACCAGGGGGCCACCCCAATTTGTATGCGGTGGTTTATGGAAACCTTAGACCCATATCTATCACTGTACCAAATTTCAAAAACTTGTCACAAAGTGCGCGATTTTCACGAATTTTGGCAAACTTCCTCCCAGCTATTACACAAATTTGTATTCGAATTGGCCACAAGAAGACAGCTACCAGCGAGCAATAATAAGTGAAATCACAGCATGGAAGTCTTTAGTTACATCTCCGAAATACAAATGGGAATGCTATTGGAACCCTGTAGCAAAAACAACCCGACAAAGTCCTCCAAAAAATGGTTGTTTCGAAAAAACAAAACAAAAGGTAATAAAATCTTTAGTTTTTTATTCAATGTTACCCAAGAATTCAGCATTAAAACAGTATAGAAAACATGGCTATCCTGATGTATGGTTTACTTGGATACCTGAGAATGCCATGACTGAAAAAATATTTGTATCAAAAAATTATATTATTTTTTCTAATGTACTTATACACCTGAGAATTTCATGCCTAGTGAAACAACATTTCTGCAGAAACACCTTGTTATTCTTTACTTACAGTGTACATGCATCTTTCTATGATGACTGGCTCAGGCTCCAGCTCAGGCATCCATTGAGCCACAAACTGCTTGAGCAGCTTCACATCAAAGTCATTGTGCTCCACATCCCTGTAGTCAGGGTCACATGGCGCACCCTTGTGGTAGCACAGCTGCCAATACAAACATTATATATTGACTTAGATCTAATCTAATCTAATCCAAAGATCTGATAGATATATCAAATTTCGAAATCTTCAACTTCTCTTAGCTCCACAAGGGCTTTTAGATTAACAGCGGTAACTAAGCAAATCAACTCATTCAACACCTCCTTAGCAACCATGCTTGCCCTGAACAGTCACATAGGAAAAGGGGGTGGGGTACCTGCCCCCCTACCCCCCCCCCCCCCCCATCCCAATTCTTGAGGTCAAAGTATGTTTTGGGCCTACAAATATACATATGTATGAACTGTAAATGACTCAACCAAAAATGGTAAGCACACATATTGAACTTGTTCATTCGTTAAACAAATGAAAAGAATGGAGGATGACCTGACCTTGAAGAGTCCTGGGTACTCATCAGAAGGAGTGCAGTAGATGTTATGCTTCTCACCCTCGTGCTCAATCTGTTTGATGAAACGCAGACAGGGGAAGTGTTCAGAGCTGAACATGCCCGGGTTCTTCTCCTTCCAGTACACCACTGTTACACGCCATGGCTGAAATAAATAATATATAGTCCTTATCAGAGCTGAACATGCCGGGGTCCTTTCTTTCCAGTATACCACCGTTACAAGCCACGGCTGACATAAAAAGTAATTACTCCTTTTTTGTGATTTGTGACAGAAAAATGCGTCCAAACTTGCTTATGAGATACCATCAAACGGATGCCAATCATGTTAAAATAGTTATCAATCTTTTTGGAAATTGACTAGTAAAGTAGCTAAGTATACCCAATAGAATGACCTTAGAAACACATTGATATATTCTATACATGTAGTCTTGAAAATAGTTCAATATATTTTTGGAACTAAAAGCCCTAAGCTCCCCACAAATTTGAAGTTGATTGAATCTGATTAATCAAAACGAAGTAGTGAAATACCGCAGCAAAGGGTTTTGGTGACCCACCCTGCAGCAACATAAACTGGGAGTTACCCTAACAAAATTGGTCAAAGCACTTTCATATGTGTAGAAAAAGAAAGAAACAAAATGTAGAAAGTTTAGTTTCTGAACGATATTAACTAAGAATGTGCCGTTAAAATGATATACTACTAATGATACTTGCAATACCTGTAAGGGTAGCTCAGGACCTAGTGGTTTGAGGAGCCTATTTGTCCAAGGTCCAGCTGTTACTACCACCTTCCTGGCTGTATACTGAGTGTTCTGGGTGTAAACCTGCACCACATCCCCTGGTACTATCCTCTGGATGTGCTGGCCATCCTTTATCACTCCCCCACGGCTCACAAACACTTTCTGTAAGTATTACATTTTATTTAGAAGTTGTATGCACCCAATAGGGGAGTTGCATAGCCGCCATTTTGAATCTTGACTCGCATGGAATTAATGGGAGTAATGGTACAGTATAAAATCTATAGAAAACATGTCATATTCAGCATGGAGTATTTGTCAATGATCTAATGTCAATATCCATGTGTTATGTTTCCATAACACTAGTTCCCATCTTTCCCATCATGCATTTGGTTTTCATAGATCATTTATAAAGGCTATGATATTGGTGAAAACATTCTTGCAATTTTTGATAAAAATGTTGCAAAATATTTGTATGTCAGATTTCATCAGAATCCATCCCAGGATGCATTGTACAGACATGCGCAGTGAGACATGCAACTCCCCTATTTATCATGCAAATATGAGGATAATAGGCTCATGGGTAATAATTCAATGCAGAATAACCATGGCCTTCCACCCACTGCTGTGTCTAGCTAGTAGTTACACTAGGCTTTATGTATCAAAACTACTCAAAATCAGGTCAAGGTTAAACAATATAAAATCAAGTAAGGTGAGAAAAAAAAAGTACAAATTCAGGATAAGAATAAAAAGTATTCATGATAAGTTAGGTGCATTTGTTTTGATTGGTTTGGACATTTATATGAAACAGAGAATCGCCAAACTTTCTATATAGTCCAGTAGAAATAGGGTTCAACCTAGAACAAATTGCAATAGAAGGTTTTTCAATGGTTTTAAGTACTTTGAGGCCTCCTTATTAACATACTAAAAGTCTACAAAAATCAAGATGGCGGAACATTCCAAAATCGAAGGTCAAAGGTCAAGGTCATCAAATCATTTTTTCAAAACCTTTTGAGCCATAAGTTTTGATTCATTGAAAATAGAATTTTAATTTTTTGCACACATATGACCTATAATGGACCCTTCATTTTAAAAGAGTCATTTGACCTCTGACCCCAAGGTCAAGGTCATTTAAGGTCATCTAAAGATGAAAAATTGGACTTTTTTAGGGAATTTGGCTCATGAAAGTTTCCATTTTTGAGAAGATATGACTCAAACTCATTCACAACATAATGTATATGAAAGCCTGTGAAATTATGAGCCATGCAGTCAATTTATAGTGGCCTGCTCCCAGCATTGACCTAACAACAGCCTAACACATGTGATAACAATAAAACAACAATAGTTGGGATTTTGACCTTATTAGACATTGAGCTCCAGATAGAACCAAACCTTTTTGGTATGATTTGATCCATATCTCTGGATTTATTAATAACAGAATTTCCATTTTTGGCATGCACAATACCTATGATAGGAGCGTCATTTTGGAATAGTCATTTAACCACTGACCCCAAGGTCAAGGTCATCCAAGGTCACCAAATTATGAAAAATTAGGCTTTTTAAGGAGTTTCCTCTATAGTCAATACAATTGTTCTTGTATGATTGGTATAGTATGAAGCTGTTTGCGATTTATAGGTACATGGGGCATTGCCACCAGTGTGTATTTTGAGAAATTCAAAATGGCTGCCAAGATGGCTGCCATAACCAATTGATATTCATAACTTGACTTTTGCTTATCCAAATCTTTGATGTTGTACCACTTTTTTATGGTTTGAGGGGTCAAGGAATCCAATGAAGCTATTTCCAATAGTCTGCGACCAGTTGCCATAGAGATAAGGTTACCATGGTAGCAAAACATTTTGGTAACCAAACAGAGATTTTGTTATTGATCAAGGTCATATCTTATTGTTGCATGCCATGCTTGTCATGGACGACCAAAGAGGGTGTAATGGGGGTCATTCAGCAACATAGAGGGTGTAATGGGGGTCATTCAGCAACATAGAGGGAATAATGGGGGTTATGGAGTACCAAAGAGTGTGTAATGGGGGGTCATTCAGCAACATAGAGGGTATAATGTGGGTTATGGAGTAACATAGAGGGTATAATGGGGGCTTATTCAGTAACATAGAGGGAATAATGTGGGTCATGGAGTACCAGAGAAGGTGTAATGGGGATCATCCAGCAACATAGAGGGTATAGGGGGGCTTATTCACCAACATAGACGGCATAATGTGGGTTATGGAGTAACATAGAGGGTATAATGGGGGCTTATTCAGCAAAATAGAGGGAATAATGTGGGTCATGGAGTACCAGAGAGGGTATAATGAGGGCTTATTCAGCAAAATAGAGGGAATAATGTGGGTCATGGAGTACCAATGAGGGTGTAATGGGGAGTCATTCAGCAACATAGAGGGATTAATGGGGGCTTATTCAGCAAAATAGACGGAATAATGTGAGTTATGGAGTAACAAAGAGGGTATAATGGGGGTCATTCAGCAAAATAGAGGGAATAATGTGGGTCATGGAGTAACATAGAGGGTATAATGAGGGCTTATTCAGCAAAAAAGAGGGAATAATGTGGGTCATGGAGTACCAGAGAGGGTGCAATGGGGGTCATTCAGCAAAATAGATGGAATAATGTGGGTCATGGCGTACCAGAGAGGGTGTAATGGGGGTCATTCAGCAAAATAGAGGGAATAATGTGGGTTATGGAGTACCAAAGAGGGTGTAATGGGGGGTCATTCAGCAACCTAGTGGGCATAATTTGGGTTATGGAGTAACATAGAGGATATAAAGGGGGCTTATTCAGCAAAATAGAGGGAATAATGGGGGCTTATTCAGCAAAATAGAGGGAATAATGGGGGTCATGGAGTACCAGAGAGGGTGTAATGGGGGCTTATTCAGCAACATAGGGGTTATAATGGGGGGGTCATTAAAAAAAATAGAGGGAATAATGGGGGGTCATTCAACAACATAGAAAGCATAATATGGGTCATGGAGTAACATACAGGGTGTAATGTGGGTCATAGAGTAACAGTAGGGTATTATGTGGTTCATGGAATCATGGTTCATGGAATGATATAGAGAGTGTAAAGTGTATAACTTAATGTTACGCAGCCCAGGGGGTGGCAGTCTAAATTTTGAGGCAACAAGGCTTTACATGATATATGGATGGTCTTTAATGTCAGTCATGGAGTAACACAGCGGGTGTAAATGGCGGTCATTCATCAACATAGTATAATGGTATGGTATAATGTGGGTCATGGTGTAACACAGAGGGTAACATAGGTGACATAACGTGGGCCATGGAGTAATATAGCTGGTGTAATGGGGATCATTGAGCAACATAGTCTAAGAAATGTTGGGGGTCATGCAACAACATGGGGGTATAATGGGGAGTCACTAACATACCTGTATTATTTATCTAATATTAGATAGAACCTGTATGGGACTGGGGGAAGAGACAATGACAAATGGAGGGTAGAATAGGGTGCCTCAGTAAGATACTTCAGCAAGACAGAGGGTATAACAGAGGTACTTCAGCAAGTCAGAGGGTATAATGGAGATACATCAGCAAGTCAGAGGGTATAACAGAGATACTTCAGCAAATAAGAGGGTATAATGGAGATACTTCAGCTAATCAGAGGGTATAACAGAGATACTTCAGCAAGACAGAGAGTATAACAGAGATACTTCAGCAAGACAGAGGGTATAATCGAGATACATCAGCAAGTCAGAGGGTATAATGGTGATACTTCAGCAAGACATAGGATATAACAGAGATACTTCAGCAAGTCAGAGGGTATAACAGAGATACTTCAGCAAGACAGAGGGTAAAATGGAGATACATCAGCAAGACAGAGGGCATAACAGATATACTTCAGCAAGACAGAGGGTATAACAGAGGTACTCCAGCAAGACAGAGGGTATAACAGAGATACTTCAGCAAGTCAGAGGGTATAACAGAGATACTTCAGCAAGTCAGAGGGTATAATGGGGATACTTCAGCAGAATGAAGGGTAGAATGGGGATGCTTCAGCAAATTGGAGGGTAGAATGGGAGTGCTTCAGCAAGACAGAGGGTATAACAGAGATACTTCAGCAAGTCAGAGGGTATGGTATAATGGTGATACTTCAGCAAGACAGAGGGTATAATGGAGATACATCAGCAAGTCAGAGGGTATAATGGATATACATCAGCAAGTCAGAGGATATAATGGGGATACTTCAGCAAGACAGAGGGTATAATGGGGATACTTCAGCAGAATGAAGGGTAGAATGGGGATGCTTCAGCAAATTGGAGGGTAGAATGGGAGTGCTTCAGCAAGACAGAGGGTATAACAGAGATACTTCAGCAAGTCAGAGGGTATAATGGTGATACTTCAGAAAGACAGAGGGTATAATGGAGATACATCAGCAAGTCAGAGGGTAAAATGGATATACATCAGCAAGTCAGAGGGTATAATGGGGATACTTCAGCAAGACAGAGGGTATAATGGAGATACATCAGCAAGTCAGAGGGTATAATGGTGATACTTCAGCAAGACATAGGATATAACAGAGATACTTCAGCAAGTCAGAGGGTATAACAGAGATACTTCAGCAAGACAGAGGGTAAAATGGAGATACATCAGCAAGACAGAGGGCATAACAGATATACTTCAGCAAGACAGAGGGTATAACAGAGGTACTCCAGCAAGACAGAGGGTATAACAGAGATACTTCTGCAAGTCAGAGGGTATAACAGAGATACTTCAGCAAGTCAGAGGGTATAATGGGGATACTTCAGCAGAATGAAGGGTAGAATGGGGATGCTTCAGCAAATTGGAGGGTAGAATGGGAGTGCTTCAGCAAGACAGAGGGTATAACAGAGATACTTCAGCAAGTCAGAGGGTATAATGGTATAATGGTATAATTGTTCTCACTACCTGTTATGGATAACTCTCAAAAGCCTATATTGTCCATTATGGATCAAAGTAAATTAGTTTTAAGTACGCAAACTATGGCATATGCCTACTTGCCCGGTTACACTAGGATTGTTGGATACGATAGATCTCAGTATAAGTGTCGACATGGCGGACCATGCCGGTGTACCAGCCATACTATTGTTTTCAGTCAAATTTATTGCCCCCGCAATGACTGCCTACCAATGACTGCCTGGAATAGTAGGATAGATATGCCAGTCTTTGATTTTGATAGTGTAAGCCTTATATTGTTCTCACTACTTGTTATGGATAATTCTCAAATGCCTATATTGTCTATAATGTCCATTATAGAGTCAAGCAAATTAGTCATAAGTACGCAAACTATGGCATATGAGACGTGCTCCATCAAAATGAGTCCCATGTCGGCCAAATCGATTTTGGAGTTAGCTATTGGATGGGTAAGCAGCAGGAAAGAGCTTTCCAATGATGTATAGAGCTTAATTTTAGGCCTATTGGGTATAATTCTATGGTTGCGGTGAGTATTTAAGGGACGCGGTTACTGGAGGAGCCGGAAACTGAGATACAGCCTGTTTAAGTTCGGCGAGTGACCTTCGGCGCGCCATCCTTGGTTACGGGCATTTGTTATCAAGCGATTTCTATGAAATTTGGGACACACTTTACTAACTGCCATAGCCATAACATATACCAAATTCAGTTCATTTACTTAGTAACTTATCATTTTATCGCGCGATGAAAATTGGGTGAAATTTGGGCAAAATACATTTCTAGGAGACTTTTGTGGGATTTATGTCGGACGCGTCGTCATGCAAAATGACCAGTTCATATGATTGGATTTTTCTCAGATTTGGGGCAGGTATTATAGACTAGTAGGGCCACAATATATAAAAAAATCAGTGCATTTCATTTAATATTTTTTATTTTATTACCCTGTTAACACGAGTATAATAATTCTGTACAAAATTCTTCGGTGCAGTGCTTGCAATATATACATGATAACACACCTATTCATTCTAACAAAACAAAATGTACAACAGTATTCACCAGTAATAAAATCAGTAATAAAATCAATAAAATAGCAGTCAGCCCCTACCCCTACCCCTACCCCTACCCCTACCCCTCCCTGGCCGGCGTTGCTGAACATTTCCCCTCCCCCTCCCCCTACCTCTCTTTGCTGGAGGAGGTGCAACCTCCCCATCCGAAGAAGATTCTGAAGATTCCCTTACCCTGCCCCTTCCCCTTACTGTTCCTCTACCCCTACCCCTACCCCTACCCCTACCCCTACCCCTACCCCTACCCCTACCCCTACCCCTACCCCTAGCTTGAGGTTCCTCTTGAGGTTCCTCCTCCTCCTCAGAAGAAGATTCATCACCACCTAATTCTAATGATTCATCAGAAGAAGATTCCCTGTCCCTTCCCCTTCCCCTTCCCCTTCCTCTACCCCTCCCTCTTCCTCTAGCCCTTCCACTTCCCCTCCCTCTACCTCTTACTGGGGCGACTGCAGGAGCCTGTACAATGTAGCCATCCCCCCCCCCTCCCTGGCCCTTCTTCAGGTACAGTTGGTTTGGGGCACATAATGTCTTTGGTTTCTTCGGTACAAAAATCACGAATAGAATTAAAAAGATACCACTGTCTGTATGCAGACAGTCCAGGAGAAGGTACAATGGGTGGGTTGTCCTGAGGGACATCACCCACATCAACAGTAAGCATTTTAAAAGTACCACTATCTTCAGGGCCTACAAATGGCCTGAAAGAAATAACACCAGGTTTGTCACTAGAAAATTCAAAATGATGATACCCTTTGATACCTGGAAAAGATTTGGAGAAAGGTGACAGGAATGCCTGCCAGTCGTACAATGGAACAAAAACAGTACCCCTTTCATCACCTACAAGTTGGGCCTGGTTGACCCCCCCTGGCGTACTGCGCTGCACACTGGCTTTTAATTGCTGAAGAGAAGAAACGTTGTCCCGACGAAATTGTTTTTTCAAGAGACCAAAGCACCAGTCGGGGGCAAACTTAGTGTGCCCAGTAATCAAAAAGTTAAGTGTAATAGACCTGTGCCTTCCAGTAAGGACACGCCACATCAAATAGGCCAAAACATACCGGTTCTTGTTCTGGCCACTACAATTATCACAGTTAAGATCTAAATCTTTCTCCCCCAGACCATAGTTTTCAAAGTAATGATTCAGATAAGAAATAACTGCATTTGACCCCTTACTGGTGCAATGGCTCTCATCTATAAGGTAGTTAACTTGTCTAGGCATTCCTTCCATGCAAATACCGAACAGGCCTACCTTCCTCGGGGTGAGAAAATAAAGGGGACCTGGTTGCATCGGGTAAGAAGGTAAATGCACTTGTTGTGCAAAGTCAAAACTGAGATGTACTCGAATGTCACATGAGCAAGGGGCATGTTTGCCAAGGGGGGGTTCACCATTGTCTCTGTACGCTTCTTTTGCATCAGCACAAAATTTCTGATAAAGAGTTCTTTCGGCGGTTACACTGTCTAAATGTTTCTGCTGTTTCTTTAACTTGGCAGCTTTCACAACATCAGGTAAATTACTACTACAGGAAATGTCTCTGTTATTACGCTGGCACTCCCAGCAGAGGTCTGTCATGGGACGACTTGTGACTATTTTAGGAAGATACTTGCGCCATAAATGACCAAAAGTGGAGTAGGCAACAGCCCTATTGCCAGTCTCTTGCATGGCTTGTGAGTAAAGACGATGAACTTCAGCTTTTGTAGAACGGCAGGGGAGAATTAAGATGTCGTCTCTGTGGTGAGAAGATACTCTGCCTGGCAAGACAAGAGCATGTGTTTCGGCATAAGATGTGATGAAGTTGATAGTGTTCTTCAGGTCATCTATTGGCAAAGACCTCACAGCACGGTGACCACCACCCTGTCGTGAACGAGTGACCAGACCATCCTCAGCGAAGGATTTTAGCAAAACTGTCAGCAAGTTTTGGCTAATCCTAGAAGTGAAGGGAGAGAAAAGAAATAGAAAAAATAATTAATAATAATTTAATCGTTGACAAAGGAAGAAATTGAACATAATGCAGGATCTTAAAATGACAATACCAAAATATTGATTCTTAGCAAATAATCATGTTATTATGAATAGCTATCTAATGTTCAGTATTAATGGGCACCACAAGATTCATGATAACACTCACTTGTAAAGGAATTTAAAGGTAGCTTTGCAAATAGGCTTGTTATGCATCCTGTAGTGGCTCTTTGGGTGTTTTCTCTCTCCCTTCCACTGGCGCCCCTTCTTGGTTGGACTGCATCGATCACTGTTGTCAGTAACAGTATTGAAAACGCCAAAGAGTGCCATGTCGAGCTCATCTGAAACGACAGTATAACAATAATGTAAAAATGAATTTGTGACTGACTAATATCACCGACACCAATCTTAGTCTGAGTCCCTACAGTTATCCTACGTAATTAGTTATCCTATGTAATTGGGTAGCACGTGTCCTCATTATTTAACAAGCTACAGCTTAAAATACTGATTAAAATACTGAATGAGTATTATACAGGCATGTATGGGCAATGAGGCAATAGAGAAAAACATTATTTTGAAATTACCTCGATGGATTTGGTCATGTTCCGACCGATGAGAGATGCGCTGTTCCACAGTGAACTGGTCTATGCATGGCCCGCCGTTAAACAATCGGCAGTTACATCTGAAATGGACAAAATCCTAGATTTTAATTTGCCCATAATGACACAAACAAACAATGTATTTTTAACCCTACATTCCACACGAGATGAGTAAGGAATCTCAGACGTCCCAAGTAAATAGCTACTCCCCAGATCTCGAGGGCCTTAAACTCCCCACGCACGAACAACACCATGCGACTTAAAACATACACCAATTAAATTTTAGAACCTCTAAATATACCCACAAGGTATCTAGCACATATAACAGCATTGGATTATAGATTTGGAATGATTTCCAGGGATGTACATAGCATAGTTTTCAGATCGCGTCCCCCAGCATGTCAACACACACGATAGAAAAGATGGCTGCAAAGCACCAACACTTACCGAAACGTGGAGCACTTTTCCCGTTCCTTGTCCACGACTGCCTGCATGTGATCAATAATAAGAATAGGTTCTGATGCTTCCTCAACTTCTTCTTCGTTCGTCTCCGGAGTTTCAGGCTGATCAGGGACGTCTGGTTCTCCATCTGAGTCAGATTCCACCGTCTCTGTTTCCTCGTTGAACACAAAATACTCTTCGATGAGGTTACGCCATTCGGCGTTGTCGACAACACCTCCCAAATTGGCTCGAGCGATGCCATTAAGAGCTTCTGCGACGGTGGCCTCAGCTTCCATGTTTAAATAATAAACCTTGGTCCATTTAAAACTTTGTTGGAGAGTAAAACACGTCTTGTATCGTCTGGAATCGAGGAATAACTGGTCGCTTCGATTCAAATCCAAGACCACGCTAGAAGATGGCGTCAGCCGGAAGTTGATCTTTTAAAGCGGCTGGACCAATCACAGGGCTGTATCGACCCCTCGTGGGCTCCCTTGACGACCCTAGCAACCATTGTTTACGCCGAATGCACTTGGAGAGAGCTCTGTGATTGGTTTACTTACGCGGCGATTCAAAAGGGAAGAATCCCATTGGCTAGAGGAGATTCGCGGCTTTCCGAGGATACCAAATGTGCTGGGGTACCCTACGATCAAATGTCCACGGCGTACGAGTGAATTTAGTGAAAAATAGCCTTCGGCTCCTTTGTTTAAACCCATCCAACCATGTTAGGAAAATGTTTACCGGCCGTTATGAAGCGTAAATAATTGTTTTTGGTACAAAATATTTTCCAGTCTCAAAAAAAAACATAATAAAGATTAATATTACGGGAAAAAAAGTTTTCGACCGAAAAAGTCCTATACCACCTTTGGAGCCCTATATCTCAAAATGAAAGTTGCCGACATGGGACTCTTTTTGATGGAGCGCCTCACATATGCCTATTGCCCGGTCACAGTACCCTATATTGTAAAGACAATACACCAAACCTTGTTTCCATTATACAGATGCAAACTAAGGCACATGGCTACTGCACAGATACTGTATATCAAAGTACCAAAAGGTAGAATTTAACCCTAAGCTCTACTACTATTAAGTGTGACTTAAAACACTCGCTAAAAGAGTGTGTTGAGGGTAAAGGCCTTAATCTTAGTATAAGATCGCTGACTAATAAATGGTAGCAACTAAAGTAATATGACTTTTGACGCCTTCTTATTGAGTGAAACTTGGCTAAAGAGTAATATACTGGATGCTAACTTCTATATTGACGGATACAATATTGAAAGATTAGATAGGATTTAGTCAATCGGCGGAGGACTATGTGCATTTATTAAGAATTCGCTAAAATACAAAGTTTTGGATGACCTAAATCACCAAAGTATACATCTAGAAGCCCAAGTATTCCATATAAAACATGAGAACTCTAAGAATCTGATCCTCGCCAACTTATATAGTCCCCCAGCGGGCAGAGATAGTATCTTTTGCAAAGAAATTACTAACATTATTGATTTAGCCAGAGAAGCCTACCCTAACTCTGAGTTAGCAATACATGGGGACATAAATATTGACATGTTACCTCATAATACCTACCTTAATAATCACAAAGAAGAGCTTCTGAAATTAGTTAATAATAAACACTTGCAATCGGTTATAACCCTCCCAACAAGAATCGGCTTAAATGGGAAAGAATCTGCACTGGACCATACCTTGTCCGACATTAAATATATTAGCCAGGCAGGGGTAATTGAATATAACCTGAGCGACCACTATATTGTCTACCTAATTAGGAAAAAACCTAGGGAAAAACATGCCAAATGTAACTTCCAAGCCAGGTCTTACAGCAACTTAAATACGGCAAATGCCGAGAATGAAATGAATTCAATCAATAACTGGCAATCCTTTTACCAGTGTACTAATCCTAATAAAGCCTGGGACTTAATGTATGATACCCTATTAAAAACAACTAATAGAATATGCCCCAAGAAGAAATTTAAGGTTAAAAAGGAGAAACCCCCGTGGTATACTAATGAGTTAATCAACTTAGCACATAACAGGGATTATTAGAATTTTAGAAAATATAGGAAAACAAAAAAAGAAGCCTTTAAGCTTAGAGCTGTTTACTTCCGGACCAGACAAGGCAGAAGTAACTACATTAAGGAACAGCTAGATAGACACAAATACGATTATAAGAAGTTTTGGCAGATACCTAACGACTATCTCCCATTCAAGGAAAAGTCTAAAACAATTACCAAAATTATTAACCCAGAGACTGGCACTATGGCATATGCCAAAGAAATACCAAATGTCATTAATAAATTTTTTGCCAATGTGGGGGCAAAAACTGCAGCACTGCTACTGGCCAGTATTAATAATTTTGACCTAGGCCCCGCGGACCCAAATATCAAATTAGATTTGGGATATTCTTCCTGTCACATCCAACAGAGATGTGCATCTTGTTTGTATGATTTATACAATTTTTGCCTATACTCAAGAAAGAAAATTGGTATAGATATGTGACATCTGTTATTATCATTGGACATAAATTGGGCAGGGGCTCCAGACATTAGGGCCCAATGACAATAGGGCCCAGAACGGACGTTAGGGCCCAAAGTCCAGATGGCTGATTCTGGGGCGGGCCCTAACATTTGAAAGTGGGTGGGCCCTAACAACTGATGGAGGTTGGGCCTGATACTAGACCTACATATTTACAAGTAAATATTTCAGACGATATGGCCCACCCTTTCCCAGACACTAGGGCCCAGCTGTGATGGGCCCGAACATCTGATAGACTACTTATTTGTTAGTTTCATTCAACTTATTGTGGGTGGGCCCTAGCGTCTGAATGTAGGTGGGCCCTAATGTCTGAGGATGGGTGGGCCCTAACATCTGAAATAATTACGGAAAACATGCGAAAGTGGGCCCTAGCATCCAAGGTTTGGGCCATAACATCTGAAGGTGGGTGGGAAATCTGAAAATAAGTGGAAGTGGGCCCTATTGTTGTTTGGCCCTACCGTTGTTGGGCCTGAATGTCTGTACACCTTGTGCAGTACTTACAATCAGGGGTTTATGGCAACATATTAAATATCATAGTTAATTATTTTCAGAATGGGATTATAGTTTTTATTTTGACTATTTTCAACCTATTTTGCCCTATTTATGCAAATTACATGAAATCTGATTGGCTGAAAGGGAATCGGATTGACATAAGGGATGATGCTCTTTAAAATTGCAATGGTAACCATCGGAATATCTTGTTGCTAAGCAACCAAGACAGATAGAATATTTTCAATGACATCATTGGATTCCTTGGGGTCAATTTAGTCGGGGTAGAGGTTATCAAATCAAATGTATCTATAAGACCTATGGATATATAGGCTCATTTCCTGTCAGCCAATCAGATTTCACCTTATTTGCATAAATAGGGGGAAAATGGTAATAATAGGTGAAAATAGAAAATGGCCGCCTGCCACATTTTTTTCAGCATCCTTGAGAACACCCATAAGAATTAAGAAATTTAAATAAATGTTGATATCAAAAAAAGGTTGCCAGACAGTTCTGCACTATTATAAGCTTTTGAGTCAATAAAATACCAAATATAATTATTATGGCCAAAATCCTACTCTATATTTTCTTAGATACCACATTTTGTTAGGCTGTTGTAATGTCAATTTTTCAAGTAGGCCTCTGTAAATTGGCTTTTTGGTTCAGAATTTCACTGGCTTTCATATGTACATTATATTGTGAATGAATTTGAGTAAAATCCTTTCAATGGCGGAAACTTTGATAAGTCATATTCCCTCAAAGGCTTCATTTTTCATGATTTGGTGACCTTCAATGACCTTGACCTTGGGGTCAGAGGTCAAATAACTGTTTCAAAAGTAAGGGCCCATCATAGGTGGTATGTGTGCAAAAAATGAAATTTCTATTTTCAATAAATCAAAATATATGGACCAAAAAGCAAAATATTTTGGATGCTTCATTTTTTGGTGACCTTGACCTTTGACCTTCGATTTTGGCATGTTCCGCCATCTTGATTTTTGTAGACTTTTAGTATGTGACCAATGGGGAAGTATAGTACTCAAAACTGTTGAAAAACCTTCTATTGCAATTTGTTCTAGGTTAGGCCATTTTTTACCCTAGATCTACTGGACTAATAGTAGAACCTGTGGTTGGTATGCAAGGGTGAAGTGCTAATTTGAGGTTGTGTGGTGCACACAGTGATGAAATTTGAGACATGACATTATATAACTGAAACTCCCCCAAAACGAGTAAATCCCAACAAAGAGATCTTGTGAATAAATCCCTTTGAGAAATATCAAGTTTGCAACTTGTGACTCATTTTCCTCAAAGACATCCCAAATGGTAAAATAGAAGGAAATTCTCACCCTGAAAGCTTCTCCACATTTGTCAGCATACAGCAGCCCACCTTGCCTCTCAAACAGAGCACTGGCCTGGGGTGGGTGGTGAAGCATGGGGTATTCCCTCCTCAGCTCTGTGTTAGACAGCTTCCTATGGACCACCTCCTGCTGCACTAGGCTCCGCTCTGACTCCTCCACAACCTTAGGGTCAAACCCAATGCTCAGCACCCCTACTTCACTGCAGCAGAAATGTCAATTCTATACTAACATTGGGTGCTCAAAATAAAAGGCTTAATCACCAAGGTATTGTTGGTGCAATCCTTCAAAGCGTCTGAAGGCTTCAATAAAGTGGCGGTAACTAATGTTTTTAGTCTCTCTCTACGCCCACTCCCTAGTGACAAATAGATAGGTTTTTATTCATTAGAAGCCAATACAATTCTTAATAGCAGATTTCCGGCAACGCCCCTCGAATTGTCCACCAGGTAACAGACCACTTAGACCATCCAAAACCGAGCGTATTAATGCTTTTAGCCGTGGTTTGGTCAGATTCAACTGAGGGCTATTAAGAAAAAAAGATTTACCAACATCTAGACCTTTTATTTAGCAGTTCTTTCGACGTCTATAACCCCCATTCCTTACCGGAAGTTGCCGGAAGTGATTGCCATGGTCTATTGTGACAAAAATACACCCCAGAATCTGACCAGACCAGGTCTAATATTAAATAGATCATATATATATAAACATCAATCATTGATTTTGATCTCATCTGATATCCCCCAAATCTCAATTAAATGGACAGGACTAGGCAGGACATAGGCGGGACTTTTAAGATTGAATCTGTTCACTCATTGCAGTGTAGTGATAAGGGGTGTATGTACAGGAAGATTAAATGACTAATTATCTCACTAAGCATCTGATCTTTCCACTTCCCTCATAGTTCACCATAGCCACCCTTCATAGCTGTGTTATGTAACACTTCTGCCCACCTTTGCCCATGGTCAACTGTCTGTCTGAAAGTTGATTACCGTATAACCTACAATAATTGCCAGGGGCAGCTGTTAAGTCAATCCCCT
Source organism: Sthenelais limicola (assembly GCA_942159475.1). Taxonomy (NCBI): domain Eukaryota; kingdom Metazoa; phylum Annelida; class Polychaeta; order Phyllodocida; family Sigalionidae; genus Sthenelais; species Sthenelais limicola. The sequence continues at coordinate 110,697,015 of OW804098.1, forward strand.
TCTTACCCCGGCAGTTTCTTTTGAATCATGAAGTTGCACTTCAACATGACAAATAGTAAATTCTTATTTATAAGCTGAAAATTCAATTGAAAATACATGACAATAATTGTCACTTGGCCATCGGTTACATGACTGAAATCTGCAAATGTTTCCCTTGGAAACGGAAATTAATTGAATTAAGCTGACACAAATAGTGAATACTTTAAAACGGCAAAACAGAAATAGAATTATAAAATATTAATTGAAACTGCTGTTAAATATTAGTACAGATACATATATATCGGTTAACAAATGAGTTGGTTGATGGGGTGTGAATATTACACAAGTCATGAAGCAATGAATCGTGACAAAAAATTAATGGAAACCAAACTCTGGGCAAAAAGTTAAATCTCATATTAGGCAAAGGAAGAGGTGATTGATATAGCTGAAAACAAGATAGGGGATTGGTAACTTTTTTATCTTAATTTTATCTTTTGGAAACCACCTCTATCATTAAAAATTAGGAGAGGTTAAAACTTGTTTAAGTAGGAGGTGGAGGGAAACACACCTATGTCATTTGTTTTGCCTTACTTGTATAGTCTCATGCCAGACTCCTGCTCCAATGTTCGCCATATTGCTATGGCGTCTGAGGTCAGGTGGGTGTAGTTTTCATGTCCCTTCCTATAGGCTCTCCTTAGTAATCTACTGTGTCCGTGTGAACTACCACGAGTATGGGGCAGTGGAAACTGTGGGGGAAAATGTGACATTTATTTGTTTAACAGTAGGCACCATTAGCCTCACGATAGGCTTCACAACAGACCTTGGCAATTAGTTATCACATAGGCCTATTGAGAATGTCTATACATAGTATTCACTGACGTCACGGCGCTGGCCGTGGCTCGCCATACTGTGGGTCAAGCTTTGTAAATGTTAGCTGGACATGCATGCTCCAAACCTCGAAAATGCTGTTTTCCGTCCGTTTTCACCCCGAAAGTTTTAGCGCATGTGATATAAAGTATGCTGATAGGTTTGATGGTAAATTTTTAGTGTGTCATGATGGAATAATGAGTATAATCGCCATTATCAAACATTCAAAAAGGGAAAGCCTTTCTATCTGGTGCTTCCCGCTCTGTCTGTAGCCACACAGTATGGCTGCCAGTGAGGATAGCTGCTGACTGGGGTGACGTCATGTGAATACTATGTATTGCAAACGTCACCAAACATTCGTAATAGAGCTTTGCAATTAACATGAAGATTTGATGATGTCTGCATTGCAATGCTTATAACCAACCAATATTAATTTCTGCGATAGGTGGCAACGCATTTCTTATTTTTGTCACAAATGGGCCTACATGTAAGCAATACACTGCACTCCAAGTTTGAATGTTGGCTATTTGTAAAGTATATTGCAAGGCTTTTCGCGGCTAGTGTGGGCCCGCCTTAATACATCTGTTAATGTATCTAGACAATAATATGTTGTGTATCGTGTATCGCAGTAAGATGAGTCTCAGGTCATTTTCAAATGTGTTTTCTCTAGAACCTTTGCTCACAATGTAAATTATGCTGAAAGAGGATAATTACTCAGTATACCTCAGGATATTTGGTTTCCATTGACCCAAAATATCTGCTCAGCTGTATTTTGAATCTCATTTCTGTATTAAATGTTGGTTATTTGTGAGGATTGGTAAAGAGAATTTGTACCTTATCAGGTGATTTCATCCATATACAACAGCTTTACTATCTTTATTTTAAATCATAAAATGCTGATTCTTTTAATTATCAAAGTCATGAAAGAATTATTACCTGCTCGAGTAGTAGCACAGTAGCACCATCATTAACCAGGTGGTATGCAGTGGAACTACCCACAATACCAGCGCCAATCACTATAACGTCGTACATGTTTTCTCTCTGTAACATAAGATGGTTAATATGTGATGGGGCCTACCTGCAAAATCGTGTTTAAGCCCCTTGTCCATTACCACGGCCGTCTTGGTGCACCTGCATCTCACACCGAGCACCACAATGATATAACATTATAGTTATTATAGTTGACAAGCTGGTCCTATTTCATATACCACAATTGGGGGTTGTACACGTTGCAAATGAGTGAATTCATGCCATTGTATTTTGTTGAATGGATCCACGCGTGAAAATATGACCCTTTTTTAGGCTAAATCTAAGAAGCATTCTTATTGGTTGAAGTTATGCTCGCTCATGACGTCACACTTATTTGTGATGTCATATGCTGTTGTTCCGTCATTGATTAGCCAATCGGTTAAACGCTGGCCTAGTGCTTTGGTATCAAATATCAATATGGCGGGTCATCAGAGTAAAGCGAGGTAAATAAATAGTTTGTTTATTTGTTTTATTTTACAATATGAGATTGTGGTATAAAAATAGGATGTAACTCGCTTAGTTTCTGACTTACTGTAAGTTTTTGTCAACCAGGGATGTCAAGAGAAGCTACAGGCTTCGAGTTGTTACATCCTATCATAGGATAAGACCATAAAGTGCTTTTCTATCTCTTTGTCTCGGTTCCTCTCTCCCTTTTTCTCTATCTCTATTTCCTGGGTAAGATCATACACTGCCTCCCTGTCAGCTCTCCCGCCCTTGATATAACCTGTTGCTAAGGGCATGAAGCAACCAATCTCAGTCACTCACTCAAGCTGGTCGTTTCAATGGACATGTGCCTTGAATCTCTAGTCTCTACCTAGCTCTACCTAACACATGTAACATGGTTATATAGCCTCTGAACTATTCAAAGCAGTAACTAAAGGCAGATGGTTGTTGACGACCAATATAGAAGAGTGGTAGGGAAGGTAAAGTGTTGCATAGAGAGTCAATACATCAAGGTTATGACACATGTGTAGTAGGGTAATCATGGTCAATTATAAACAAACAATTGGACTTGGAGGATGAGCATGTAGGAAGGCTCCGGCTTCACCTCAGCCTTCCTATTAACCAAGAGTACCAGCATCAACCTCTTACCTATACTTATTATATATAGCCAGAAATTTACAGTGAGGAACGTCATACATAATGCAGTACTGAATTAACGTGGATCAGTTTAGTAGCGAGCAGTTAACTTCAATATAAGGAACATAAGGCTGCTAACACAGCTATATGGATCTGATGATACACAGGTTCTTTCTAACTTGCTGTGAGGTGGAATAGAATGGCCAGTAGACCCGGCCAAAGCAACACAACCCAATGATCTAATGGCAAGAGTACTCAGCATCAACCTCTTAGCTATACTTCTTATATAGCAACAAATTATAAATGATTTCGAAGCAAAATGAACCAGTGGAAAGCCGTTTTGAGCAGTAAATATTGTTTTTTATTTTCGTTGATGTAACGGTCGGTCGGAACTAGTAGGCTTGGTCTGTATGCTTACAACAGTGAACTGTGGGTTCTATCCCAAAATTAGGCAACTATTAAAAGCCTGTAACTTTGTGGTCCTAAGTCAGTGAAGTGAGTTGTGATAAGGGTTATTCCGGATATCACTGTGCTTACACCTACTTATACATGATGAGATAAAGTGTGATTCGGAGGTTTCAGCTCATTTAAACGTGTTCTAGGTTTTAACATCTTTTTCATTCATATGGGTTGATTATTTATGTTAGTGGGTGCATACACCACCACGGAATACTGTAATAACTTTACCGTCAGGCTGTGTGACAGTACAGAGGCTTTCATTATTTGGGGGAAAGATGCCCGAAACGTCCTTGTGTGTTACAGAAATCATTCAGTTGCTTTCCACTCATTGGCTTTACCTCTTCACTATCAGATTTGGAAACTTGTTTTATCCAAAAACCAATAATTATCATGATGCATGATGGTGATAATGATGAAATCCTTATGATTTAACATTGATTATGATCTCTGATGATTATTTTCATACACGTTAAAGGTATATAAATACAGAAACACACATGTAAACAATGTCCCCCTTGACGAGGTAAAGCGGTTTAAGATGAGGTAAAGCGGTTTTTTGGCTGGGTGTTGCCACAGTGTTATATAGACGTTAACTCCTGAAGACTCAATCATTGTGTTTACCAACATAACTACTCTATTGATTATAATATAATATTATGTAGTGTAATATTACTACCTAAATTAACTATAAAAAAGGCCCACGTTCTATAAATATAAGAGATTACTTACTGGTGTACAATGAACGATCCAATACTCATTCAATAATGTAATATAGTCCACTCAGATCTATGTCAAACACTCAAGTGGGGCCGAGAGCCAGGGATAGGGAGCGGTATGGAATAGGGAGATTTAGCAACCACAATGCACCAACACAACACTAACGCATCCACTAAACTTTGGTACATTATTACCCTTGTGCGGATATCTCGAGAGGCCTCCAATGCAGATGCCCTCGACCTAGCGCCTCTCGAGATATCCCCACAGCGGCAATAATGTACAAATAGTTAGCGGATGCGTTAGTGTTGCGTTGGGGCGTTGTGGTTGCTAAATTTCCCTATTATCAGAGAGACCCATTGGTAGTAAGTGTGCACTTATCTGTAGGTCAAAAAGTCCGAAATATACATGACAGTCTAGGCCAAAAGTCTCAGATCGGATAAGAATGGTATGTCAGTGATTTGGCGCCCACTTTGCTAATTGGTTTCCTGGCTGAGAACTAGTAGGACTAGGCGTTTTAATGGGATTATAATGACATTTTGCGATCATTTTGCGGTAGTAACATGTAGTGTTTCCTTTTAGTTGCTCGTCAGTGATTTGAGTTGAGGGCATGTATTTTATTCTATATTGAAAACCTGTAATATGTATGTATCGTATTATAAGAAAAAATGCCTCTAAAAATGTAATTTAATGTTAATGTTAATGTTAATGTAATAACTTATGTTGTATTGACACTATCTATTTGTGTAACCTTACTTATTTTCTGTAAAATACTTTTGGCAAATCAGGCTGTCCTGAGAATATTTGAACTGGTCGTATGAAAATGTTCAATGTCCTGAATAAAATATTTTTAAATCTTAAGTCTAATCTAATCTTAATGGACTCTCTCATCTTTGGGCCCAGACTGATGAGGCCGTCCTGCACTCTTTCTAACATTATGCACTTGTCAATTGCAACCCCCACCCCCCCACCCCCGGGTAGGTAGGGGAATGTCCTTGGTCTTTTGGGAAATTTGAGGAAATCCCCGACCCCCCAGGGCAAGAAATTCCTGTAAATCCCCGACCCCCCTGGGGCAAATTTTTTCGGAGGACACTTTTTTTAGACAAACTAACATAGCAAATATATGAGATGGTTACAAAGAATGATTATTTCTTAAATTAATATTACAAAAATATAAAGGCCATCATAAAAAAAAGTCTTGCAAATGGTGTTTTGGGTTGACATAGCTCTGTAGAGCTGGATAAAAAATATTTTTGAATTTTCATTAATCAGATCTGAATGATCTAATGATATAATATAGGGGTAGCTTAGCTCTCTAGGTAATAAAGATATTTCAATATAGGCTATGTTAATGAACTCAACTCTCACTCATTACATAATAATGCAATATAAATCAATATGTCACCAATGAATATTCAATACCTGATTATATAAGCATAAAGGTAGACCTGTATCATATATAGCCGAATATACTGGATATATTAAAGTAACCCAAAATACTTGGCTCAATGTGTAAGGAAACCAAACTACAATTACCAATAGAAGGCAAGAGATGTACTTTCTCTCACAAATAAACACAAATATCAATAATAATCATTCAATACATCTCCCTCTCATGGGGGAGGAACTTTCTTCTCCCACTCTACTGGGGGGAGGCAAATATTCAGCACTAGAGCGCCTGGTCTAGGCTATACACAATATACACACATAAATCAAATCAAATCACAATAATCTCTGAAATAAAGTACAAATAATGCAATACAATTGGTAAAATAAATGGAACTCACAGTACCCAAGGCTGTAGAGAAGGACAGGAAGAATACAGCAGAAAATAAAGAATCAAACCAATTGCTCTATTATACCTATCCTACTGAATAATTAAGCTATGTAATTGGTCAACATTAGGAGATGACAGCATCTGTCATGTTTCAGAACAGTTTTCAATGGTTTGGTTGCCTAAATTCGCTCAGCATTCACAGTTAAAGGTGTGAGCGAATTCTGGCATCTGGCATCTGACATCGGCAATCTAATGCTGTCAGACAGCAATCCTTAGCATTGACATATGATAGAAAACGGCCACAGCTGGTATAATGCTATTTTAAATGCTGCTAAATTGTTATATTTTGAATAAAGATGCTAGGACATTAACATCTACATACAAATCAGCTTAGAATCAGCCATGTGTGGGCCCCATTAAGAGAGTCAACCCCTAACTAGCCCCCCCCCAGCGTTTTGGACAGCAGCTACAAAGGCATACTGTATACAAACTGCAACCACTATCTATACATGTGTGGACAGCAACTACCTCCTATATAGTGTTTCATGAGTGCCATGTCTGAAGATGACTTGCTGAACTATATGGGAAACTATATTCCACTAAGTGTCATGTTTGAACTCTAAAGGCTGCAACCACCCTCTATATAGTGTTTCAACAGTGTCATCCCTGGACCCGACTTGCTGAACATGATGTGGGACTCTTCAAGTGGGGTACCCCAATTCCAGTGACTGTCATGTTTGAACTATACAGGCTGCAACCACCTGCTATATAGTGTTTCAATAGTGTAAGGCGTGAACATGACGTGCTTAACATTATGGGGTACTCTAATTTGAGTGTACCCTATACAAGAAATGTCAAGATCCTTTAGTGTTGGAGGTAGGGTTAGGGTAGGGGTTAGGGTATGAGGTCCCAGGGGGTGGGGGGAGGGCTCATGAGAGGGGGTTGTTGAGGGGGTTAGGGTAAGGGGTGATGGAGTAGGGGATATGTCACAAGTCTCCTGTAGGTATATGCGTGCCCCCCACACCCCTAGGAGTTTGTTTTTTCATCAATGGAGTCTATCTAGGCTCTCTTTTGGTGATAGGAAGCCTACTGCCCCCACCCTCTGCCCTATCAATTTCACATTTTTAAACATTGGGAGTGCTGAAATCGGCTCTGTTTTGAAATTGGCCCATGTCAATTCATGTGTGGGTCCCCCTTTAGCCAGTGCATCTTACCATCTGATATGTTTTATGCAATGCTATTCCTCTCTTGCAAACCAAGGTATAAAACGAGTATTGGCGGACATTCCCCTACCCGTCCACTCTATATTGCTGTAAACTAAGGGACATCTCCGCCTGGGTGGGGGGATATTTTCTCAGACATTCCCCTACCATTCCCCTACCTACCCGGGGGTGGGGGGGTGGGGGTTGCAATTGACAAGTGCATTAATCAAACGTTGATAATTTATGTTTTATGTTTGGAGGAAATCGACTACAAAACCTAACGACTCTACAGTATTATTACATCATTTAAAAGGTCTTTTAAATGTATGACCTTTAATCGGTTTAATAAAAACTAAGGTCAATTATGAATATATTGGACGTCAGACTGAAAAACATAAACAAACTGGCGGATACAAGCACCCCTGATGGCGGCCATTTTGCAAATTTGACTGGCTAACGGGCATTTTTTAATCAGACCTCCCCCCCCCCCCCCCCCACACACACACCCAGCAACCCCCACCCCAAGTGTACATGGGTCAAGTCCTCAGAAAATGTACAATTGACCTTCACCAATCCCCTTAAATAATCCATATTTAAGACGAAAATCAGGTTCAAAATACAGTTCAACATAACCAGACAGATTTATTGAATGAATACAATACAGAATACGCTCGGATATACCTAGTATTTATCATTTTTCACTCTAATTTAGCAGAAGTTGAGAGATGTGTAGAACTGTAGATTGTGCATTTTCGAAAATCTGACCCATATTCGTGCAAAGTCTGTTGCTTGTATCACAAAATGTAGAATTTAACCCTTTTTTGTACTTCTCCTACTAATAAGCAAATTTATTATATATTACATGTTTGAGGTGTTTCTTTCCGAATAAATAAGTTCCACTGCGAGATTATTGTACGTCGAAGATTATCATAATTAATGCAATGGAAGGGCCAATGATGTTTTAAATTAGTAATACGGTTGAAGGGGGGAGAGGGATCGTAGTATACCTGGTTTGCCGGTGTGGGTGATGTGGTTGGTGTTCAAGGAATGGAATAAACCCTTGTCTTGTAATGGTTGTTATTTATTTAAATCACAAGCTTTCGCTGCTAATTGGGCTTCATCAGGTGTTCCTAGTAATACGGTTTTTTATTTGTATAATGAAGGCTCTCCATCAACCCCCACGTGTTAGATGGGTCAGATTTTCAGAATAACTACAATTGGCAGCTCTTCATATTTAGTAAATTAGGCTAAATTAGGCTGAAAAATGATGAATACCAGGTATATCTGAGTATATTTGGTATCGCATTGATTTAAAGTATCCATTCGGTTATGTTAAACTGCATTTTGAAGCTCACTTATGTCTTAAATGTGGGTTATTTGAGAGGATTGGTGAAGGAGAATTGTACATTTTGTGAAAATCTGACCCAGATATTGGAGGTGCGTCTTTGTAGTTCCTCTAAATAACACTACTATATTATACCCATGGGTCAAATTTTCAGAAAATGTACAATTCAACTTCGCCAATCTTTTCAAATAACCCAAATTTCAAACGAAAATAAAGTTCAAAATACAGTTCAACCTAACCAAACAGATTGCTAGAATCAATACAATGCCAAATATACTCGAATTTACCTAGGAATTGACCGAATTGCAGCCTAATTTAGTAAAACTTACTAAATGTGTACAGCTGCCAATTGTACATTTTCTGAAAATTTGACTCATATATACAATGTCATGTGTTTATTTTTTTTATTCAAGCAATCATTTGGTCATTAACACCGTTCTACTCCGATGGTATATGGGTCAGATTTTCAGAAAATGTACAATTCCCCTTCACCATTCCTCTCAAATTACCCAGATTTCAGACGAAAATAAAGTTCAAAATACAGTTCAACCTAACCAAACAGATTCCTAGAATCAATGCAATACCGAATATTCTCAAATTTACCTAGTATTGACCAAATTGCAGCCTAATCTTGCAGAATTGACTAAATCTTTCCAGCTGCCAATTGTACATTTTCTGAAAATCTGACCCATATATGATAGTAATTTGTGTCGGAGATAACTGTGAAGCTAAACGGTTTATGATGGGTGACGTGTGGTACGCTGAATGTTGTATCTTTTTTTATTATTATCATTTCTTTACGGCCACGCATTTCTTTACGCTGAATTTGGTATCTTTTATTTATTATTATTATTTCTTTACGGCCAAGACATTTAAATAACGTTCAAATGTAAAAACACTTTGTCCACCATGGATACCTTCGAGTGTTGCCTGTTTACAAAGCTCTGATTCAAAATTGTAGTTAAAAAATAGACACAAATATCAGAAAATTAGACATACTATTAATCTCAATACCAAAACATATTTCTAATTAGAATATAAGTCAATCAACATTACCACAAGCCAGGCCCCCTTTCTGTCTTCAAGGTGAGCTATTAATCCTATAAGTTATAGCTATTCATCCTATAAGTTATAACTGGTGGCTGCGATCCCCAGAAAATGGTTACAAATGGTGGCAAGGGAAAGTTTTGTGATACCAAAGAAAAAGTATATTATGTTCAAAATCAACAACAAATTGCTGAAGGTTGAAGACTTGTTAACCAAGAATGTTTATGCTGAGTTGGTAAAGCAGGTGAACCCAGACTATGAAAAACTTGATAGTTGGGAAAGTCTTCTGATAGAGGATAAATTTGTTAGTTCAGAAAAAACTTGGAAAGAGAAATTTGTTATACCAAACAAGAGCTATGATGTACCAAAATGGCAGTCGTTACAATATAGGATCATACATAAAACGGTGGGATGTAATGTGTATTTGACTCAAATCAAATTTAAGAACAAAATATCATGCGATTTCTGTCCAGAAGAAGATACTATTTGCCATTTCTTCGTTAACTGCAACAACCAGAGTTTACTGTGGAAAACCTTAAGATCTTGGTTTCAGAGAAGTGCCTTAATTAAAGGTTTTAGACCGAGTGAGTTGAATTTAACTAACATCCTCCTTGGATACAGCGGTAAGAGCCCTCAGAGAGATTTTATTAATTGGTTGTTTTCTGCATTGAAATGGTATATATATAGACAGAGATTATTCCACGAAAATGTAATGGTTTTCAAAGCCTTTGTCAATGAAGCAAAAATGCATCTTAGGATTCTGGAATATAACAATGTTGCTCAAGGTAAAGGGAAGAAGAACACAAATTTCTGGAACCAGCTTATACGTGAACTCGAAGAATAACATGTAACACTTGATGAGTTATGATTGTGTTTTAATATCTCCATAATAACTGTTAGCTTCGTATAACAACCTGTTAGTCCAGGAGAGACGAGATGAAAGAGAAAACCGAAAATACAAAAAAATATAAAATAGAGAGGGAAACGATAATTGAATGTTGATTAGAATTGTATGAGCCTAGTCGGCAGGATATGTTGAATAAAACCTTTTAAAAACAAAAAAAAATCCTATAAGTTATATATAACGTTGAGAACATGTACAGCAGTAATATATGGGTCAGATTTCCAGAAAATGTACAATTGGCAGCTGTACACATTTAGTAAATTCTGCAAAATTAGGCTGGAATTTGGTCAATACCAGGTAAATTCAAGTATATTCGGCATTGCATTGATTCTAGCAATCTGTATGGTTAGGTTGGACTGTATTTTGAACTTTATTTTCGTCTAAAATTTGGGTTATTTGAGAAGATTGGCGAAGTTGAATTGTACATTTTCTGAAAATCTGACCCATATGATGATGATGTAATTATCAATATTATTGAAATTGCTATTGGTACTGCTTCATTTCTACTCCTAAAAATCACATTGATTTATTGTATGACTTCATCTAATCCTGCGAGCTTGCAGCTCATTCCAATTTTATACTGGTATCAAAGGAGCTAATCTTCTCCTATGTAATTAATTCGTAAATTGAACCTGGGTACGTTAGAACAACCTGGCTTGTCCGGGAAATGATATCTCCCAGGTGAAATACAATCTTCTTCTTTTTTTAAAAAAAAAACAAAAAAACGTTAAGGTCACCGAGAAAATGTACAATTGGCAGTTATGTGCATGGGCCGGATCGTCAGGAAATTACAATCGCCAGCTCTACACATTTATTAAATTCTACTAAATTAGATTCAAATATGATAAATGCTAGATATATCGGGGTACCTATGAGACGGTATTGTTTTAGAATAACTTTTTGGTTGTGTTGATCTGTAATTTGAACTTTATTTTTCCCCTAAATTTGGGTTATTTGAGAAAATCAGGAAAGACGAATTGTACATTTTATGGCAACTTCACCCATACACATGTAAAGAATTGGGCTAAATTAGGCTAACAAATATAGATAATATAAATATCTGCGGATATTTTCGGGCATTTTGGAAAATACTTTTAGTTCCATACGGGACGATTGGCGAGTTCAAATCAAAGATAGCAGATGTGGAACATTAGTTGGTGAAAGAACCCATCCTAGGGAATTAATCTCTTTTGCGTATTCAATACATGTATATCTAAGCTCATCCTATATATATAGGGTATATTTAGCTACTTTACTATAGTAAATGTCCACCCAGAGATAGTGCAAACTTGTTTTTCTAAAATTAAAATATCAAACTTAATATAGAAATATTATTAGATGCCCGAATGTTTGCCATCATTGGAATCGGCTCGATCTTGTATTTCCAAATATAATGATATCTCAAAATCTAATTTCTGCCACTTGTGACTCATTTTCCAATAACACATCACACATATTAAGAAATTTAGGAAGTATTTCTGTATTTATGTTTGCATGAAACATCCATAGGTACCGGTTATCAATATCCATCTAAACTTTGCAGAATTCACAAATATTGCAGATTGTCCATTTTCTGACGACTTCACTCAGCAACACAATAATACGAATAACGAAGAGACGACTACTACCTAAAACAAAAAGGAAAAAGAGAAAAATAATGAAAAGTAATGAAAAACGAAAAGACATCCAATACATATCTTCATAGTAAAATTTACATAAAATTTGCCTGGCGACAATTGGCCTAGTTCACAGTAGATTCTATTTTTAGCTCCTGGCTGAAATCAGCCATTCGTGAGAGACGCTGTACATATACAAACGTACAAGGGTCAGATTGGCCGAAAATACACAATTCACCTTCACTAAATATCATAAAGAACCCAAATTTAAGACAGAAATGAGGTTCAAAATACAGTTCAACATAAGCGAACGGACTTGTGAATCAAGGCAATCCTAAATATATTCAGGAATTCCTGGTATTTATCACTTTTCAGCCGAATATAGCAGAATTTAGGAAATATCTAGAGCTGCCGATTGTACCCTGTCTGACGATCTGACCCATGATCTATTTCAGGCCATAGAACTCGACCCGGTTAATACTCAGACCAAGATGGATCGGACTTTCAGAAAATGTACAATTCGCCTTCACCAATCCTCTCAAATAACCCACATTTAAGACAAAAATGAGCTTTAAAATGCAGTTTAACATAACAGAACAGATACGGTAAATCAATGCGATCCCAAATATACTCAGATATACCCGATATTCATAATTTTGTCAGACAAATTTAGCACAATTTCCTAAATGTGTAGAGCTGTCAATTGTACATTTTCTGAAAATCAGACCAAGATCCTAGCTTGTGAAAGGACTTCATGGTTGGGTGACCCTTGAAAGCACCCAATGTTGGGAAGTCACCTGTGTTGTGGTGTGTGTGTTTGGCTCTGCTTCCATCGGGACTGTGCATCTAGGAGTAGGAGGGGGAGGAGTCGCAATACGTGGAATATTCTATTTACCTTTCCTGCAGATGGAAGAGCTGGCATCGTGTTGACAACTGATCTGTACACTTAGTGATATACCTGGGAGGAGAAGTAAGTGTTTAATGATTGATTCATGGGTAGAAAGGAAGAGAGAAAATGCCATTTTTCAAGGCTTTGGGTCGACCCTTCTCGAGTTATATAAATGGGTCGGATTTTCTGAAAATGTACAGTTCGCCTTCACTAATTCTCTCAAATAAGCCTTACATTTTCTTTCACTCATCGTCAATGATTTGATATCTCAGTTGTTTATCATTTGTACAATAACGACTTGGTTCTGACTTACTGACTTCTTCACCTTACAAATTGGAGGAACAAATTTTGGAATATCTCTAACATTATGCGAGATGTTTATTCGTCCCCTTCTAACTCACTCAAGATTTTATTCCACTCATTTTCTTTGGGTTTTCTTCTCCCCAGAATACTATTATTATATTCCCTCACTCTTATATTCATTCTCAATTCGTTGGCAAATGCATTGAAGTTTATTTTGTTGTTGTCAAAGATCCTCTGTCGATGGATATAAACCTTAGCTGCCAGAATTATCCAATTCATTGTATTTTTTCTCTTATTTTGACCACTGTATCCCAACAGAATACTTGTGTTATTCTCAAATAAGCCTCATTAAAGACATAAATTAGCTTCAAAATACAGTTTAACATATATAGCAAAACAGATATTACAAACCAACGCAACACTAAAATATACTTAGATATACCCGGTATTTATCATTGTTCTGACTAATTTAGCAAAATGTCCTAAATGTGTAAAGCTGCCATTTGTACATTTTCAGAAAATCTGACCCAAATAGGTGGTAGATGGATAGAGACCCATTGGTTAGGATATCCGAAAATGTACAATTCGACTTCCCAAATACCTTTAAAATATCCCCAAACTAAGACAAAAATTCGGTTCAGATTGTTTCAATCGGCGCAATTTTGCAGGCTTGAGGTTGCTATCCTAAGATTAGATAATAATGGTGATTGGACGTCTACTGCGCTAATGACTTTCCCGGGCCTGGATAGGCGTCCCGATGGGATCATAATGCCCGTCCCGATAGGCGTCCTGATGGGAATTAAACTGTACATTATCCTAAATCATTCTATTTGAAAGAATGTTTATTTACCATTCATCTATATTTGTATACTCATCTATTTCCTATCATCTAGTAGTATTAATGAAATGTAACGTACTTGTCTTTAAAATATGAGTAAATGTTGAGAGTAAAGCAAGTAGCCTCTTCTATTCTTTGGTAAGAGGACAAAATACATGACTCTTAATTTTAAATTGTTTACAGATCTTTTACCTCTTTCACCCCTATATTACTTTCATAGAAGAAAATGCTTAGTCATATTGAAACTGGATCCACAGATCATACTGTAATAGGGGATTTGCGTAGCCGCCATTTTGAATCTTGATTCGCATGTAAAATGGGACTAATGGTACAATCTATAAATTAAAAAAATGCCATTTTCAGCATGGACTATTTCAATAATCTTATGTCAATATCCATATTTTTTACATGTTTCCATCACACAAGCCCCCATCTTTCCCAGCATGCATTTGGTTTTCATAGATCATTTACAAAAGCTATATGATATTGGCTTAATCATTTTTGCAATTTTTAATAGAAATGTTGCCAAATATTTGAACGTCATATATTTCATCAGAATCCATACCATGATGCACTGTAACAGACATGCGCAGTGGCACATGCAAATCCCCTATTGTTAAGCCCTAACGTTTGGAGAAAGTTAATTATCGAATTGGATGAATGTATAAATCTTGTACTGCATGGCGGCTAAAACATGTTGTTCAAGAATGGACAATTCACGAGTTAACAGGATAATTTTGGAATAATTTTGGAATGTGCAGTAACAGAGTGAGATAATGTTAATCAAAGAGTGATAGGTATATTGATAACGAACCGTAATGTTATTTCCCTAGTGGCAGATGGTGAATCAGATTTCTATAAACATTGTGATAGCAACGTAACAAAACATCGACAGAGTCGACACGCGTATTTTGATATGATTATTAAATGTAATTGACTTAATTTTGAAATAAAAAAAAAATAAAAAAAAATACTGTACGTACAGTGTGTGTGGGAGAGGGGGAAGTGGGGAAGAAGTGTCAAAAGTAAAAAAAAGAAAATCAGAAAATTTAGAAAAAAAAACGGCGTACACAACTGCGTCCAAACGGACAAGATCTTGGTAAGATTTTCTCAACACCGATTTAGAGTTTTAGAAGCCCAGAGGGCAGGCCAACTGATATAAAGATTGATGTTCAAACAAAAAAAAGCTCCACTGAAACTGAAGTAGGATGATTGCATACACCAATTGTTAGTATACTAGAGAGTATTAGGGTCAGACTTTCAGAAAATGTACAATTGTCAGCTTTACAAATTTGGTAACTTCTCCTAAATTAGACTGTTATATGATACATGCTTTGTATATCTGAGTAACTTTGGCATCGTGATGATTAAAACTATCTCTTCCTTCGTGTTAAAACTACATTTTGAAACCTGACCCATAAATACTTAATGTTGTACATGTGCAGTGGTGCATGAGTGTGACACAAATGTTTTACTTATTCATAACGGCATGTACAATATATATAAACTGTATACTGCGTTGTATAATGGCCGGTTGTCAGTACTGAGAGTTCATGCTGTATACAATGTGTATGCATATTTGGTCCATTCCTACGAAATGGGCCCAGTAGCCCGAAAACATTGTGCCAAAAAAAATCCTTTCAAAATTCTTCTTAGGTGGGGAATCTAAAGCAGAGTAATGGAACATTTCAAATTTAAATTCGCTACTAAATTAAATAAATAATTCTTATTCTACATAAAATCAAAGACTGGGTTAGGATCTCCTATGTTTTTACGTCGCACATCATATTGGCACTAAATATTAGGCATTTTGGCAATGATAAATTAGTTTGGGTTTGATTAGGCAATTTATTTGGAAAATAGGGGTAATTCAACATGTGTTGGACAATTTATATGAGAAGTACTCTCTTATTTTGATTTAGGAATTTCAAAATTAAAAACAGCTTTGTTTTTCAGTTCAGGTTTTTCCAGACATTACCTTTTTTCATCTACCACAGTTCTCTTCATAAGCAAGACATATGGTTGGTATAACATTGTTATACTACTATATCTGAGCGGCAAGATGATCACCTGACCTAACCGGAAGGAAGTGCCTGTTGCTAGGCAACTCAACCACGCCAACTTTGAACACTCACATTCATACAAAGCTGTTTCAACCAGTCGGTCCTGTTTGGATTTCTTTCAAAATGGTTGTATGCAAAGCCTGTGGTGAAGAACACACACATCCAGGGGAGAGAACTTGTCGCTTCAAAACTAAAGCAATAGAGGCAGCTAAAACAGCTGGTTCTCCCGATCCAGATAATGAATGGAAACTTTACCTTCATATAGACGAATCTGACATCGGTGCCGTCAAAGTGGAGCCCTTGGTTCTACCGACCACTGAGGAGTCTCTGGCTGCATTGGTTAAAATGTCACAGGATCAGCAAAAACAGCTTTCCAGCCTTGTATCTGGTCAAGCACTAAACAAGGCTGCTTTATCGGGTGTCCTTTCTCGTGTACAAGTCTTGGAGGATCCTTCTAAGGTTCGCCAGCCAACTACGCAGAATGCCTTACTTGTCAACGCACCACCACCACCACCCTTCGTCCCTCCGCCTACACCGCCACAGCCGCCGCTGACCCACACACCTGTCGTCGACACTTCCACTGGTTCACATGCGGAGGAACCTACTGCTGCAGGTGCCATGGTACAGTTTGCTTCAGCCATGTCACAGCTATCTCTCAGTATTGATCCTACGGTCATCAAACAGCAAGGTATGCCACTACGCCCCGAGTTTCAGTATCTATGTCTCATAAAAGGTATTCCAGCCAAATCAGCTGATGCGGCTAAGATGTCTGTCACCGAGTATCTATATGGAATGTCACTCGTGCTCGAGCACCTAATTGCCTCGGGCGGCGACTGGAAGAGCTATCTCCTTCACTTGCAAAACATGCTCTCTTTCGCTATTGGTAAATCTTATGAATCCATTGCCTTCTCTAGTTATGACAGAGAAGTGGTCGACTGCTACCTACGTAATCCGGCTGCGGGTTTCATTCCACGCTCGCCATTGTCAATAGCACTTCATTTCACTCCTGCAGTTGAATCGAAAAGCAAGATACGCGCACAGACGCCTCGCCAGAAAAGAGCCGAGGGTAAATTAGCGGTTCCCCAGGACTGGCCTGAAGATGTGTGTTATAAGTTTAATGTTGCTTCATGCTTCGGCTACTGTGTGAGGAAACATGTCTGTGGTAAATGCTTGCAATCTGGGCATAAGGTGGCGGCGTGTCGGAATTCAGACGCGCTGCAGAAGAAGTTGTGACTTCCGCCTTCTACCATCAACTTCCGCTGTCATGGCCACCAAGATCCAGTTTCTGCCCCTTCGGACTCCGACATTGCCTACGATTCGGATAATTCTGCCTCATTACACACCCATAGTTCCCCGGATTTTGTGCATAACGATGATCTTTCACTACCGGTGGAATTTAATAGACTTTCGCCTGATGATTCTCCCGTGAGAGTGGGACTCACGTCGACTCGCCTTCCCCTTAGTGTCCGCTTGTGTTGTAAACACAGGGTCGGCGGTTTATATTCTCAAATGAATTTATCAGGTTGGTTACATGAGTTGGACTTGGAGCCTGACATCAATCTTCGCCAGTTTCTCTTCGAAGGCATATCTCAGGGCTTCTTCATTGTGGATCGTGATGCTTGTGTCCCGATTTATCAGTGCTCCAACTACTCGTCAGCTACCACAGATCCAGCTTACTCCTTTATTACCAATCTGCTTCGTGCAGAGATGGCGGATGGGAAAATGATTTCTGTTAGTTATATTCCTCACTGCATACATTCGATCGGCGCCGTTCCTAAGAGTTCTGGCTCCTATCGCCCGATAACTGACTGTAGTCGCCCGCCTGGCAGATCAATAAACAACTACATGACTACTACTGCTATCCCTTTCCATTTCAAGACTGTTGATGATGTCTCAGATGCTCTTTTGCCAGGATATTACATGGCATCCGTAGACATTAGAGCCGCATACAGATCGATTAGCGTTCACCCGTCTCAGTGGACCCTACAGGGTCTTAGGTGGGTCTTCAACGACGTGTCTCTTACTCTAACTGATACCCGCCTATGCTTTGGCTTGTGCTCGGCTCCTTACATTTTTAATACCATCTCTGACTTTGTTGTTGCTTGTCTGAGCCGCAGAGGTTACCCAAATGTCATCAACTACCTTGATGATTTTATCTGTTGGGGCCCCACATTCCACCACTGCCAGTCGACTCAATCTGAGTTAATTTCACTTCTTGGCCAGTTGGGTTTCCTAGTAGCATGGGAGAAGTGCACTACTCCATCGACCTCCTGCCGCTATCTAGGCATCATATTTGACTGTGCTTCCATGTCTATGTCTCTGCCTGCTAACAAACTCGACAAGCTCCTACACGAAATAAATTTCTTCACGGACAAACATTCTGCCACTCCACATCAGCTAAAAGTCCTTTGCGGAATCATCGCCCATGCTTCCAAGCTGGTGCGTGGTGGACGTACCTTTTCGAGACGCATCATCGACTTGCTGAAGGGTCTGGATGAGTCCACCAAGCGAGTTATATTATCACTTGAATTCCATGAGGACATCAAATGGTGGTCTCGCTATGCCCCGTTTTTTAACGGCAAGGCCTGCATGATCAAGCACCATTTTCGTGATAGCATGTCTCTACACACTGACGCTTGCCTATCAGGCTTCGGCTTGGTCTGGGCTGGTGATTGGGTTGCCGGTTCATTTGTGAATGCCCCCCCGCCTCATCAGTTGCTATCCGTGTCTTTCGACCATTGCCACTGGATTAATCTGGTACCTCAGTTATTCAACATCAATTACCTGGAGCTGTTGCCTATCTGGCTAGCTTGCTACAGATTCGGTGCTGAGTGGCAAGGTTGTAGGATCGTATGTGTATCGGACAATACTCAAGTTGTCGCCATGATAAATTCAGGTCGCAGCTCCAATTCTTACTGTATGGACATTCTCAGAGATATATTCTGGGCATCCGCGACTTGTAATTTCCACCTGACTTCGAGCCATATCGCCGGTCACCTTAACGTTGTCCCAGATGTTCTATCCCGCCTTGCTTCCTTTGATTCTGTTAGCATTACTGACTTGTCCTTGTGCTGTTCCAGGTGCTACCCTGCGTGATATTGACAACCAAGTATCCCTTAATATCTGCAGTGCATGGGCGTCTAATACGTTATCCACTAGATCAGGACAATGGAAAAAGTATTTCACCTTTTGTGACAGTTATGGCCTGTGTCCAGTCCCTGCATCTACGCAGACTGTGGCCAGGTTCCTGTCATATTTAGGTCTCTCTATGAAATTTTCTTCAATCGACAATTACTTGTCTGCCATCATTAGCTTGCATAAGTTGTGTGGCGCGCCTGAGAATCTACGTTCTTCCTTTTACATCAAGATGGTGCTTTCAGGCCTCAAGAGGAGAGTGGGAGCTCCACCCAAGCAAGCTATTCCTCTAACGGTTGCTCAACTACTGCACCTCTATCTTCATGTGAACCCTCTCGACCCTAATCAAGCTGCGATGTGGGGTGTTATTGCCATGTCGTTCCGAACTCTGTTGAGGAAATCAAACATCGTTCCGGACAAGTCTTCATGTGATCGGGATTCTCATATTATTCCTAGATCATGTGTTACCTTATCATCTTGGGGAGTTCACATCTCAGTTGAGACCAGCAAAACTAGAGGCTTGTCATCTACTCCACTTCTCATTCCGCTAAAACGCCTACCTGGCTCCCCCTTGTGTGTGGTGGGTCTCATCGAGGACAATTTTCGTCAGTTTCCAGCCCAACCTTCATCTCCGATTTTCCTCTGCCGCCTGAGTGGCAGTGTGCGTCCCGTCCTATACAGAGACGTCTTGGCTTTCCTGAAGTCTCTAGTGTCCAAGATTGGTCTTTCACCTTCCAATGTAGGCCTTCACTCTCTCAGGAGGTCGGGCGCCACTTTCCTGCACAGCATCGGTGTCTCCCTGGTTGACATTAAAGGAGTTGGTGACTGGCGCAGTCTATCTGTCTTGGAATATCTGACACTCTCTTTGGACCGTCGTCGTCAGATAGACTCGATAGCGTCTACTTATTTCTCCTAGACATTATATTTTCCTCTACTTTACTACTTACTACTTTTGGCTTGGAGGAATTGTATCAGAAAAGATAACATGTCCGAGCCAAATAAATATATTGCTACTACCCCTTTTTCCTGACTCTTCTGTTCGCGTGATATGGTTGGTATAACATTGTTATACTACTATATCTGAGCGGCAAGATGATCACCTGACCTAACCGGAAGGAAGTGCCTGTTGCTAGGCAACTCAACCGCGCCAACTTTGAACACTCACATTCATACAAAGCTGTTTCAACCAGTCGGTCCTGTTTGGATTTCTTTTTTTTTATTTTTCTCTCTCTTTGGAGGAATTGTATCAGAAAAGATAACATGTCCGAGCCAAATAAATATATTGCTACTACCCCTTTTTCCTGACTCTTCTGTTCGCGTGATATAAGAAAAAACGACTCACATAGTTTTGTTATCACCTTACCTTGAAAATCAAGTGTTATTTCTGCCAGGTAATTAATGGTTATTTTATAATCCAGGGTGGAGGTATGTGCGACGTAAAAACATTGTAGGGCAATTCTCTGAAAAGTCTTGCATTTCAGGCATGGAAATGAGGAAAAATGTAATTTACATTACAGATAAGAGGTTTGTGGATTATATTTCATGAAAGCACATATTCTCCTCTATATAATCCTGAAATAAGTGACATTCAGTGTCAATTATCAAGGAATCTGGGGCCGAAAACCTCATTTTAAGCATTTAAATCAATAAATGGTCATTTATAAAGTAGAAATGTATATATATTCATTTGGCAGTGGCCTTGCTTGTACTTAATGGATTTGAATGATTATACATCAGAAGAAAGCTGCGTTTCTTGCGATTTATTTGGTATATGTTAGCCACTTTATATCCTATATAGTTTTACCTATATCAAGCCAATAGTGCGTCCTAAAAACGTGCGACGTAAAAACGTGAGACATAAAAACAAGTGTTTTCTCTATATACTAAATGCATATTTCTGTTCAGACCATTTGAAGGATCTGGGTGATTTTATATCAGCAGAAAGCTGATATCCTTGCGGTTTGTTTGATATATAACACAACCTTCTATCTCAAATAATTCTTCCTCTCTCAAGCAAATGTTGCGACCTAAAAACGTGCGACGTAAAAACATGTGACCTTAAATTAGGTATTTTGCCACTCTATGCACAAGACATTTGTGTTCAGACTATTTAAGGGATATGGATGATTTTATATCAGCAGAAAGCTGATATTCTTGCGGTTTGTCTGGTTTAAGTTACAACTTTCTATCTTAAATTGTTTTGCCTCTATCAAGCAAATGTGACGTCCGACGTAAAAACGTGCGACGTAAAAACGTACAATGTGCGACGTAAAAACAGGTGTTTTCCTCTTCTACACACAAGACATATCTGTTCAGACCATTCATATTGCATACACAACAAGAGAATTGATTGCCCAATATATTCATATTAGTTTTAAATGATTTTTTATAATAGGATTGAAAAGCACAACTAATCAGTGTGGCGATGTAAAAACATACATAATTAGCCATTTTCCCATTGAACTTTTTTAAACAGGCATAACATCCTTACTAACAGTCCTATTTGGACTCATTAGGTATCAAATGTTAGGGATTGTTTTTAATATATATCAAATGACTTTAATTCTTCTGAAATACAACATGTTCATTGCATGAAAGTGAGCAAAATGTGCGATGTAATAACAAAAAAAACCCTTCTAAATATTGTTTGTGCCATAATTTAAAATAAATGTAAGTTGGGTTACTAAAATGCATAAAAATTCGAACCTGGTGACTGAGCAAAATCATTCGGATATAAAAAACGCAAATTGATATAGATTTCTGAATCTCCAGCTTCCAAATGTTTAATCAGTGACAATTTTCTATGAAAATATCAATTTTAAATGGTTGTAGCCCATGAAATATACATCGGCCCTATAACAATGTATATATCAGAGGAGTTCCTATGCCAAGAGGAATCAGTCAGTATGATTTGTTTTAATATCAATGAATATTACACTGAGATATGAGGCATAGAGGGGCCAAAGGTAGGGAAAAGGGCACTGGGCCCATTTCGTAGGAATGGACCATTTACATACATGTGTAGGCCTATGTATAGTGTTTATTTCCGGATATAATAATAATACAGTAAAATATCTTACACTGGAAAAGGATGCCTCTTTTCTATGAAAACCATAGCTCATTGTACATTTTCCGAAAATCTGACCCGTATACATGTTCAATGTCCATATACATTATATATACATTACATACATACAAGTACATTCATACATTTATTATCGTTCTAGGCTAATTGCCCCCCGATCTTAAGCCCCCCTGTCACCCCCCCCCCCCCCCCGGCCAAAATCTCAGAGGGCTTTTTTTTATTTTAAACATTTTATTCGGAAGATTTCCACAATGTGGTAGGTCTCATCTCCTTGAAAAAATATACAGTTTACATATACATTAACTTCATATCATTACAGAAATAGTTAGTGAATACTCATTACAAATTACAATAACGACAATACAGCTTCAGCGACGAAAGGTCACAACACAACATTTTTCTGGTATAGGCCCAGTAGTTAAAAACAATGATAGATGATTCGCTTATTTAAAAAGAATTCGTCAACATTACCACCGATTTTTGCTTTACCTTTACTCTTACTACCTTTTCAACTGTCATAATCAACTCAATCCTATTTCAGGAGCGAACAATACAATATTTCCTATAACATCCAGTTCTCCTCAGCTTTTAACTGATTTTCAAGCGCAGGAAATGACATGTTTTTTGTTAACAATGGTAAGCGATTCCACAATCGTGGCCCCTGGAAGAATGGGGATCTTCTCAATTTTTCGGTTCTGGGTGCCGTTATGACTAGATTCACACCTTCTGCCAACCTGGTAGCTCTTGGCATTTCAAGGATCAAGTTAGGGTCGTCCTTTAGATTAAACATTAAGTTTAAAATTGCAATGTTACCCTTTTTCTTGAATTTTGTAATCCTAGTGGCATTATACATTTCTTCCAGGGTCCTGTTATTGTCATTCTTGAATATTACTCTCACCGCTCTGTTTAGTACACTCTGAATCTTGTTTATGTTTTTTACAAAGGCCATCTCATGAAATAAATTACCATATTCTGCAATTGACAAAACGTGGCTTTTCACAATTGTTTCGGCCATCTTTTGATTAAGGGTACAATATTTAGTTTGGATTGAATCGCAAATCGCATCTTGATAAAATGCTTAAGGCAGGGGGCTTAAGTCAATTGGCCTGACACCATTTATTATACACACATTGCTTTAAAACAACGTATCTAGAGTGAGTAACGCATAGTGCGTATTTCACTACTAGTCACTATGTGATGTAGGCTTGTCATGGCAACCAATTTGCCTTTTTTACTAAGATTACCGCTAAAATTCAAATTCACAACTCAATCTTTTTCTATTTTCATGATTGAAAGCATGTATAATAAATCTTAAACTAACGAGTTGGTTTCAGTCGCTTAGAATATTATACTTGTTTCATGCTCCTTCAACCAACTCGTTAAGTTAATGTGCGTTAACCTGTATGTACAATACACTATAATACAATTGATACATGTACATGGGTCAGCTCGTTAATTAACGTATAATAGGCAGCTCTTCATATTTGGGAAGATCATGCTAGAGTATATTGTAAAATGGTGAATACAGTCAGGTTCAGAAGGCAGTTTTGGACCCCTAAGTTTTAGGGGTCATTAACACGTTTAGCCTTAGTCTTAGCCTTGTGATTAAGCTTATCGCTGTATGTAGAATCGGGTAATGTGGCCGTCTGGACCTGAGTGAATACTAGGTATTTGTGGGTAGTCTGGTGTTGCGTTGATTTAAACAGGCTGTTCAATCGCGTTGAACTATAATTATTATGAACCCCATGCATTCTTGTCTTCAATTAATGTTATTATAGATAATTGGGGAATGCGAACAATCAGGGTGTGTCCTCTCTAGTCATGGAACATATATTATCATTTCCATAACAGTTAAATTATGATTATTGTTATTATTAATTGCTCTTATCAATATTCATAATATGTATCTCCCCATTATTTCCTCAGAACTGAGCCTTGTAAACATTTCTGTTACTAATATTCGGTCAACATTATGTCTGGAATTAGCATAGTTACTATTAATTAGCTCTTATTAATATTTATCTCCTATAATTATGTCAGAAGTTATCATTCTTATCATTAATTGCTCTTATTGATATTTATCTCCTATAATTATATTCGAAATTAGTATTAATATCATTAATTGGCCTTGTTAATATTCATTAATTATCAGTGTTATCAGTAATAGGGGAATTTGCATGTGCCACTGTACATCTCTGTTACAGTGCATGCTGGGATGGACAAATGTTTGGCAAAATGTTCATCGAAAATGGCAAGAATGTTTTCGCCAATATCATAGCTTTTAGAAAAGATCGATGAAAACCAAATGCATGATGGGAAGGATGGGGACTTGTGTGATGAAACATGTTTAACATATGGATATTGTTATTTTTTTAATTTTTTTTATTTTGTTTTTGATGAAATGAATATTCCATGCTGAACATTGCATGTTTTCTATAGATTTTATACTGTATACCATTAGTCCCATTAATAAATGCCAATCAAGATTCAAAATGGCGGCTATGCAAATCCCCTATTCCTGTTATTAATATTCATCTCCCTTTATTCTGTAGGAAATTATCATTGTGTTAACATCCCACTATCTTTATTTCAAATATAACTAATATTCATATCATTTTCCCCTATTTTTCCCAATATCCTCTTACAATTGCGATTATTAATTACTGTTATTAGTATTTATTTTAAATTATTCTGTCAGAATTTGGAGCCATGCCTGAGGAAGGGACATACGAGTACACGCTTGATAAAGGCAGTCTGAAGAAGGCTCAGAAGGAGCTGAATGAGAACCCTAAACAGACGCTATCCCAGATAGAGACCTTCAGAACATGGGTTAAAGCACAGCCACACCTCTCATGCCGCACAGGTAGGTTAATTGGGTGCTTCATTTGGGATATGGGTCAGATTTTCAGATAATGTACAATTTAACTTCGCCAATCTTCTAAAATAACCCACATTTCAGACAAAAATAATGTTCAAAATACTGTTCAACCTAACCAAACAGATTGCTAGAATCAATGCAATATATGCCGAATATACTCGAATTTACCTAGTATTGACCAAATTGCAGCCTAATTTAGCTAAATTTACTAAATGTGTACAGCTGCCAATTGTACATTTTCTGAAAATCTGATCCATATGTTAAGGGCCTAGTCCACAAAGCCGATTCTCATGCGATTTTGCGCCGCAGAGAACCGTTTTCCACTGGATTCTGAGAGAATCACATGAGAATTGAATTATAGTGGACAAGGCCCTTTACAGACAAATGAGTCACAAGTCGCCAAAAATGATTTTGTAAATGAGGTTTCAACAAAAAACCCTTGCTTAACTCGAATAAATAAATTATTTACTGTGTAAATGACAGGATTTTGTTAAACAAATCTTATTTGAGAAACTTGCACATGTACACCCCTTTTCTATCTACGTAACCATATTTATGAGATTATGTCGCGATATAAACTCTCTTTACATTTCTAGCTCTACTTTTCATCGGACCTATAGTATTTCAGCAACCATTTAACAACTAAAATCATTATTACAGCTGTTTGACCCCTAATTCCTTTCCTTTCTTATCCTTCATATTAAAATATCGAAACTTGAAAACTATAGAAACTAAAGAAGCTTTTATTTGATTCCATGTAAAGGGCACCACAGAGGTATCCTTTCCACTAAATTCTGTGAGAATCGCATGAGAATCGGCTTAGTGGACCAGGCCCTTAAGGATCAATTATTTGATTGTGATAATGAGATTAAAATTGTTAATGTAATTTGGCCAATAAAAATATCTAAAAAAATTAATTTCCTCTATTCTCCGCAGATGACCATTTCTTGCTGCGGTTCCTCAGGGCGAGCAAGTTTAGCCAGCTGCGCGCGCAGGAAAAGCTGGACAACTTCCTGTCAGTGCGGTGCAGTCCCACCAAGGGGGTGCCCGACTGGTTCTCCAACATGGATGCCACCTCCCCTAACATGGCCAAACTATTCGACCTGGGGTAGGTTATTTGTGTTGTTTCACGGGAAAATAAGTCAAAAGTCGCAAAAAATGGCATTTATTTGAGGGGGGGGGAATACAAAAGAATGTTTTTCATTTGTACATTTATTATCGTGAGTTGCAAATGCATAGACTGAGGTCTGCGATTAAATATATTGGTATATGAAAGGTAACATAGTTTAGTATAATATAGAGTACTTAAGGGTGGTCTCCACTGGCTGCGGTAAGCTCTGTGGTAGGCTCTGCGGTAAGCCTTGCGATGGTGCTGTGATGGTGAGAAGTGGCGAGGTCCTGCCTACATGGCCAGATGGCCAGTGAATCATGTAGGCAGGACCTCGTCATTCCTCTCCACCTACAGAACCAGCACAAACCATCGCGAGGCTTACCGCAGAGCTTACCGCAGCCAGTGGAGACCACCCTTAATGTTCTAAGAAACCTCTCGACGTGTATTAGTAACTTAAAATGTATTTACATTTCGTTGAATAAAACGTTTCACTTTTGTGAAATTTCACCAAATAAAATTTGTTTTTAAAAAGCATGTTTTTACCCCTGTAGACTGCAATACCCTCTGCCTGGTGTTGATGATGAGGGCCGGACCGTCATCCTTATACGAACAGGTACGTAGTAGTCTGAGTCTCAGATGGGAAAATATGTGGTGCGTTTAAAGAAAACAAGTCACAAGTCACAAAATTGATATTTTTCAAAGTGACTTTTTCACAAGTACCCCTGAATTTAGAATATGATCTAGACGAAAAGTCGCCAAGTGGCAATGCCATGCATAAAAACCTCAGCTCAGCAATTCGACCCAAGCTCATTGGCCAACACCTATTGCGCAAATCTGCAAATAATTTCCAAAAATCCCTACGTTCCCATATGTACACACACTTCAAACCTGTCCCAGTCTCAAGCTTATTGATTTGAAGAGACATTTCACCCAAAAGTTTTAGGTCTTACTAGTATAATTACGGAGTTCCAGCATTGCATGCTTACACCTATTTCTCTCTGTTTCTGATCGTTGCCGACATTACTCGGCTGTAATGACGTCATAGGTGCGGGGATTCCCCACCGGAACCCTACCCAGAACGAGGCCCATGTAATGACGTCATAGCAGCAGGGAATCCACAGCGCTGATCGCGATGTGGAGATTAAAGCTAAGAAACGAAACGATTTGGAAGGCGTCGGGAGACGCCATAGGAGGGAGGTGGGCGGGATGGTGGGCAATGTCAATGTACAAATAATTCAATGTTTAGTAAAGTAAATAGCCCAAGACTTCTCCTGTTGTGACGATATCCTTCCGATTCCTGGTGCCACACATACTCTAGACTAGATAATATACATACATATGGAACATATAAATACAAACACAGTTAGGTAAATAAAGCAAAGAAATAATGCATTAAGCATCCCAAAAATGAAAACATTCGGAGCAAGGGTTTTTGACAATAAATCACTTCAAAAAGTGTAAATTTTGCGACAAGTGACTCATTTCTTGTAACACATGACATATTGTCTATATTTCAGGTAACTTTAACCTGTCTGAGGTGTATTATGGCGACATGTAACATATCACATATTGTCTATATTTCAGGTAACTTTAACCTGTCTGAGGTGTATTATGGTGACATGTAACATATCACATATTGTCTATATTTCAGGTAACTTTAACCCGTCTGAGGTGTATTACGGCGACATGTAACATATCACATATTGTCTATATTTCAGGTAACTTTAACCCATCTGAGGTGTATTACGGCGACATGTAACATATCAGATATTGTCTATATTTCAGGTAACTTTAACCCGTCTGAGGTGTATTACGGCGACATGTAACATATCACATATTGTCTATATTTCAGGTAACTTTAACCCGTCTGAGGTGTATTATGGCGACATGTAACATATCAGATATTGTCTATATTTCAGGTAACTTTAACCTGTCTGAGGTGTATTACGGCGACATGTAACATATCAGATATTGTCTATATTTCAGGTAACTTTAACCCATCTGAGGTGTATTACGGCGACATGTAACATGTCCCATATTGTCTATATTTCAGGTAACTTTAACCTGTCTGAGGTGTATTATGGTGACATGTAACATATCACATATTGTCTATATTTCAGGTAACTTTAACCTGTCTGAGGTGTATTATGGTGACATGTAACATATCACATATTGTCTATATTTCAGGTAACTTTAACCTGTCTGAGGTGTATTATGGTGACATGTAACATATCACATATTACTCCATTATGAAGGGAGGATTAACTGCAGTTTGTATGGGCGGGAGTGTAATCCTCCTGTGTAATCATGTGTGTAGGATTACATGCAACACAGCAGCATGTTTCCGGTTTGCTACCATGCAAACTCCCTCCCTCCTTTTGCTATGCTGTTACATAGCATCTCACTGATACACTGGATGGAGGGGGGAGCTTTTAGGAACAGCCATTTGTTCTACTTCCTGTGAAATGAAGTTTTGTTTCACAGAAACCTTGGCTGTCGTTTCCACTGCTACTCTAGCTCCTAGGTACAACATTTATTAATTGAAACTAGATTCTGCAAGGGGATAGTTTAGTCTACAATAATTGTAAGTCCCATTGTTCTGTAATGACAATTGTTTACATAGAAAATCGATCAAAAATAGACCAAAAGTTACATCAGGTCTACCTGTCTGCCCGCCTGTCTCCAACCTGACTATTAAAGTTAGGACAGTCATATTACCGATCAGTCAACTGTTGATTTTCTTTGTCAATAATATATTTTGACATGTTTTCCTTTATCATCATGGAGTAAAAATAGAACCCCAACTCGTAGGTATTATTAGCAATAGGATTGCATGGGTCCTCGTCAAATCTTTTCACATAACAGCACTCGCCCTATCGGGCTTGTGCTGCCATGGAAAAAATTTGACTCTGACCCATGCAATCCTATTGCTAATAATACCTACTCGTGAGGTTCTATCATATTGTCTATATTTCAGGTAACTTTAACCCGTCTGAGGTGTATTATGGCGACATGTAACATATCACATATTGTCTATATTTCAGGTAACTTTAACCCGTCTGAGGTGTATTACGGCGACATGTAACATATCACATATTGTCTGTATTTCAGGTAACTTTAACCCATCTGAGGTGTATTACGGCGACATTATGAAGCTGGGTTTCATGACGTCAGACGTGCTGCTGAAGGATGAGGCTATGCAGGTTCATGGTATCTCCATCATCCTCGACTTTACCGAGTTCACTGCGGCACACGTTACCATGTTCACTAGGGACCTCCTCTCCAAGTGCATGAAATGCTGGCAGGTACGTTGTAATTCTGTTGTGTATTTGTAATGAATTTTATTTGTTCATGAATTTAATCCAGGTGTTCTTTGTTTCATTTCGTTTCATATCTCTTCTTTGTTGTTATTTGTTATAATGCGTAAAGTAACATTCATGACATTGTCGAAACATAATATTTGCATAAACATACATTTATAATATAATATAAGAGTTACTGGATAGTGTAAGAGTTTCTGATGAAATGTGTAATGACTAAACATTTAAACTGGAAATGTAGATTGTTTCATTTTTCATTTTTCGGGGACGACCCAAGGACCACCTGGAATTTCGATAATTCATGGATAAATAAAACATGTCATTAGTATTACCATTAATTTTGATCATCTATTTGCTGTACTTTCAACTTGTATGTACACATTACCTTTGTACATTTTAATTGATGAAGTGCAAACAAATCTAAATTCTTGTTTAATTTGCCATATGAATTAAAATTAATTGCTTTCCGAATCTATTTATAAACGTACCATACACATGTGAGCGTCAAATTAAAGATCAGAATCCTTGTCATTGCAAGATAATAATTATATGCTCCATATATTCCTCAAATGCTGACCCATGTGTCAGCCAATGTTCCTTAAATGAAATATTTTTTAAAAAATAACCCCCCAAAAAAGGAAATAAAATAACGAGAATTAAATATTTCAAATGTGACCTCATCTAATTATTTTTCAAATATTCCTAATCCTTGGGGTACTTTATGTTAATTTGTATGGTCTGACTTTAATCATGTTATCATTATCCGTCCAGGACGTGTACCCTACGCGGATTAAGGCCATAAACTACTACAACACGCCCGGCTTATTCAATGCCTTCTTCGAGCTTCTCAAACTGTTCATAAGTGAAAAGAACAAAAAAAGGGTAGGTGCATAAAATGTATACCAGTGCCATTTGTAATGTCATGTATTGGATAGGGCTTCTGTTATTCCAGGCCCCTCATTACATTCCCGGGATAGTATACTACCATCCATCTAGGCGCAGTACCACCTATTGTTGGGTTATGTTTTACCAGGCTGTGTAGTTCAGCTCCTATAACTGGTCTTCCAGTCACTCCTGGGGTAGTATACTACCATAGATTGTATGATGTTTTATCAGGCTGTGTAGTTCAGCTCCTATATCTGGTCTTCCACTAACTCCTGGGGTAGTATACAACCATATAGATTGTATGATGTTTTACCAGGCTGTGTCGTTCAGCTCCTATATCTGGTCTTCCACTAACTCCTGGGGTAGTATACTACAATCTATTGTTGCATTATGTTTACCAGGCTGTGTAGTTCAGCTCCTATATCTGGTCTTCCACTATCTCCTGGGCTAGTATACTACCATAGATTGTATGATGTTTTACCAGGCTGTGTAGTTCAGCTCCTATATCCGATTTTCCACTAACTCCTGGGGTAGTATACTACCATCTATCTATCACATATATGTGTTAGCCGCTGCCTAAAGGACTCAAATAGAGTGTATATATAGCATTATGGAATGCCTCCAATTATCATAAGTTGTTTCATATATTTATTGTGTATGTTCTTTATTTTTTTATTTCCTCCTTCTTTATTTATTTATTTCCCCAGCTGCACTTCCACAAGGGATCCAAGGAATCCCTCCATAAGATCGTGCCCAAGCGTATGTTACCTGAAGAGTACGGTGGTACAGCAGGCCCCAGAAAGGACCTGGTTGGTAAGTGCAAATAATTCTACACTTTCTACGGAGACAATTTAACTTTTTGATGATCTTTCGTATAGTACGTGTGGGAGGCGGAGGTGCACCCACGGACACATGGTAAACTGTCAAAATTAAGAAATACTTGTCACTGAAAGTTGACAAATTTAATAATAAAAAATGTAGGCCTACATGAAAGAATTTTTTTTATATAGATGAAAACTATTAGAGTTTTCCATTATTATATAAGCATATGTAAATATGTCAGGGTCAAAAATGGGTCCACAAATGGTACAACTGGCCCACTGGTGGCACCAAAAGTGGTGAGAAAAAAATGGCACCTATGATTTCCTAAGCCCTTGAAACCTGACGAAATTTTCTGTGCAATAAAATAAAATCAGCATTGAAGTCCCCACGGGATTACGTTACGTTTCGATCCCCACTATAAAGCTAGAAAAAATATGTAGATGCTATATAGATAACTACCTGAAGTCATTTGAATGTATCTTCATTGTTATTCATCTATTCATCTATTATTCTCCATAGAAAACTGGAGGAAGGAGCTGATAAAGAACAAGGATGAATATGAGTTGAACGCGGAGAGACTGGGTGTAGATGAGGACAAAAGACCAGCCGAGGAAGACCTAGGACTGGCAGACTTCGGACTAATGGGGTCCTTCAGAAAACTTGTTGTTGACTGAATCTTAAATAGCGAGGGTTCACTGTAGAAAATGCTATGTACGTTTTTCGTTTGATAAAACTTTATTTTTGACGTTCAAAATGTTGTTAAATTGTGTCTGGATTGAATCATTTTGGGGGGCAACAATTATTGTATTCAAGATATCCATTTCAGTGTTTCTGGAAATATATCAATTTATAAGCAGGACAATTTCCTGGTTGTTATGTGTAACACGTAAAGTTCCAATAAACGGTACACCGAGAGAAGAGCTGTGCTCTAGAAAAACAATGTAGTTTGTTACTTTATTCATAGAGGGCAGCTGTGTCTTACCTCGCGCTAGGCTGTACAGCTACGCCACCTGTCAGTAGACTACGAAAACAATCTCCTTCCCCACGATCGCCTGCTGTCCTGGGGAGAAAATGTACAATCAGTTGCTTTACACATTCAAGCGAGAGGCTTTCCCTCTGTTTGAAGGGACTCTCTGAACAACGAGACTATATTAACATAGTCTCGTTGGTATGAAATAAAATTAGTTTTTTTTTTAAATTTTAAATCTAAATTATCTGAATGAAATCGTCCGAAAATGCGCAATTTGGCAGGTCTGATTATGCTAACTTACCTTCAAACCTGATGAGTGCTGATCATATAAGATGGTAGCGTGGCCGAGCGGTCTAAGGCGCTGGTTTAAGGCACCAGTCTCTTCGGAGGCGTGGGTTCGAATCCCACCGCTGCCAATAATTTTCCGGCTCTAACCGAATCAATGAACAATGTAGGGAGGACCCCTGACCCTCGGCAGCACAACCAGTCTAGGCTTCTCAGATCGAATAATCTTAAATGGTATCTCTGTGATTGGACGCCTTCTGTGGCTCTACCTTATGGTTTGTTAAGGTCATAACGTAATTGTAATGGCATTTTGCGCGGTTTGGAGCGAGAGGCTTTCCCTTAGTTTGAAGTGAGAGTCAACTTTAAGCTTAGACTGCGACAACAACAAGCTGCCAACAACAACAAGATTTTGAATATACATTGTGGTATAATTTAAACTTAGGCCAAAACAAAAATAGGTGTGTTTCCGATTTATCTGGCTGAAAAATAGGTTTAGGGGGGGGTAACTTTTTTTTTTGTTATTTTTTTTTGTTTGGAAACCTCCTCCCGGGAACTGAAAAAAATGTCTTTTTCATAACAATAGTTGTTTTGAACATGGGAAATGTGCCTTTTGACAGTTTCAGGTTAGGAAAACCCGTTTTCCTGCTTTTATAAGCTTTTTTTGTCAAAAAATCCAAAAAAAGTAAGATATGGTAGGGAAAAAATCAGGTATGGTAAACATTTTTTTAGGTAGGGTAAGGTTTTTCTAGGTAGGGGGGGGGGGGGGGTAAATCGGAAACACACCTATTTTTTTTGCCTTATGCCGAGCTCTATTCTGAATCTTCCTGTATATTTGGTCACTTCATCCATATTGCATAATGATTGACAAGTTGAAACCTGCGTTGTTTGATTTTTGTCATTATTTTGAATTCGCTCTGCGTTGATTGTTATTTCATTTCTTCTAGAAGACTATATTCATAGAATATAGATACTTTTTATTATATTAAACTGCTATTCATCGATGTTTTATTTCATTTTCAAATTGGTTGAAGAGTGTAATATTATCAGTGCAAACTAAATATGATATGTCACAGGACAATGAGTCACAAGTCGCTAAAGATGGATTTTGAGATATTAGAAAGATGAGATCAGGCCGATTCCAATGATAGTAAACATGTCTAATAAGTATTTCTATATTTTACGTTTGATATACTTATAACAACTTATGAATGAAAAGTTTGCAATATCTCTGGGTGTATATATACTAGTAAAATAGCGAAATATACTCTAGAAAATGACGATTAGAAATGCATGTATTTAATACACTGTCTTGAAATGTGGTACCCCAAAATGTAGGCACCCCAAAATGAAGACCTTCCCCCAAATACATCTTATGACTAAAACACTTTGAAAAACAGCAATTCTGCGACTTGTGACTCATCTTCTTCTAACACATCACAAATATTACCCGGTCGTTTGGAATTAACTCTAGAGTGTATCCATGAATATTATCAATTCATATGGAATAAGCTGTAGTCTATATGGATGAATATTACCAGTTTATATGGAATTAAGTGTAGAGTGAGGAGACATCTTTGTTCCATCAGCCTCCTGGAGCGGATCTCTATGGTAACGCTACACTGGAAACTGTTGTGAATGCATTCATCACTGTCAGACCCGCCTCACCCGCCGCCCCCCGCCACAACAAGTGTTTCCAGCCCGCACCAAGGCCCGCAGAGGCGGCGAATATTGAAAGAATGAAGTTCTTAATTCTCTCCCTTTCTTTCTTGCTCGATCCTTCTCTCATAAGATTAGATCAATGTGGGGTCTAGTGCTGTGCTTCGATCTATTTTCTCGATTCCTGCCTCTTCTTCTCTTAGCTCTAGCTAGCTCTGCCTTTCTCTTCCTCTCTCTCCCATGTTTAAGTATATCTCTGGACCCGTTCTCTCCCTCTCTCTCCCTCTCTCTCTCCCTCTCTCTGGATCCTTTCTCTCCCTCTCTCTCCCTCTCTCTCTCCATCTCTCTCCCCTCCCTCTCTCTCTCCCTCTCCCCCTCTCTTTCTCCCTCTCTTTCTCCCATTCTCTTTCTCTCTGTCTCTCTCCCTCTCTGTCTCTCTCCCTCTCTGTCTCTTTCCCCCCGGTCTCTCCCTTCTCTCTCCTCTGTCCATTTAAATTGTTGGTTGTGTCATCAATAGATAGAAGCAGTGTTCTATTACTCTGAGGTTTATAAATATCACCTCGGCTTGGACAAGAGCTTCATGTCCTACCTGTATGTATGCCCTACCTGCAATCATGCCCTACCTGTAATTATGTCCTACCTGCAATTATGTCCTACCTGTATGTGTGCCCTACCTGTAATTATGTCCTACCTGCAATTATGTCCTACCTGTATGTGTGCCCTACCTGTAATTATGTCCTACCTGCAATTATGTCCTACCTGTATGTGTGCCCTACCTGTAATTATGCCCTACCTGTATTATATGTCCTACCTGTATGTATGCCCTACATGCAATCATGTCCTACCTGTATGTATATGTCCTACCCATATGTATGCCTACCTGCAATTGTGTCCTATACCTGTATGTGTGCCCTACCTGTAATTATGTCCTACCTGCAATTATGTCTTACCTGCAATTATGTCCTACCTGCAATTATGTCCTACCTGTATGTATATGTCCTACCTGTATGTATGCCCTACCTGCAATCATGTTGACACAAATGTCATGTTAAAATGCAATTATGTCCTACCTGTATGTGTGTCCTACCGGCAATCATGCCCTACATGTATTTAATTCCTACCTGTATGTATGCCCTACGTGCAATCAAGCCCTACATGTAATTATGTAATCATACCTTACATATAATTAGGCCCTTCCTGTAATAAGGCCCTACATCAGATTAGGCCCTAAATTCCAAACTTCCGCGTCTAATATAGATAGCCATCTGATATCTCTGACCCTTGCTCTATTCTCCGTTTTTCCAGGTTTTGTGATTGTGGCTTATGACATTTTATCAATCTTTGTATTTATTACTTTAGGGGGGAAACCCCATCGACTGGGACTCGAGGTGAAATGCATCTTGCATTTTAATTTGAAATAACAAATTTTTTGATAATGATAATCATATTTAATATAGCACAGTGTACATATTTCTCATTTTCCGGTCTTAACAGCCGTATTTTGCAGCTCAAATTATTAAAACAAAACTCATTATAACGACTGAAACATTGATTTCTATACCTCCCCTATTTAACGAAACTGGGTATAACCTGAATGGTTCTAAAAATTGGAAGTACATCAGGAAACAAATTATGAAATTAAAGAGTTAATTAACTGGCCAGGAGATATCATTTCTCACAAAACCATTACATTAAATGTCTATTTTTAGTATATTAAATGTCATATCTATCATTTCATTGAATAAAACTTTATCAAATTTCATTAATTCCCTGGTACATGTTCTGGTGTTCAGACCCTGCTGTCACAAAGCGGACACACGTGCACCCAGTGGTGCCCCCTACTGGATGTTTTGGTTGGCTGGCTCCGCACATGCGCAGTGCTGTCATCACCAGCCATGGCTGTCATCCGGCGCTCCACCTAGCGGAGCTGGCAACAATCAGCAGCCAAGCACGCAGCGCCTCATATCGGTATCATTACGGGCGATCTCTTGACCTAGATGTGTATGAGTAGGCCTATTTATAGATGTGTATTAAATTTTCCTCTATCTTATCTTATTCCGCCTTTTTTTCTTTCTCCGTTTTTCCCTTCAGTTCTTTCTCCACTCTCCCTCTCCCCGATCTTCTATCTTTGTCTGTCCCCTATCTCTCTTCCTCTCTCTGATGCCTCTCTTCTCTCTCTCCTCTCTCTCTCTCTCTCTCTCTCTCTCTCCCTCTTTCTCTCCCTTTTCCCATTCCCCTCTTTCTCTCCCCCACCTCTCTCTCCCCTCTCGCTCGCTCTCTCTCCCTCTCTCGCTCTCCATGTCTCTCTCCCTGCTCTCTATTTTTCTCTCTCGTTCTCTCTCCCTTTTCATCCCCCTCTTTCTCTCCACCTGTCTCTCTTTCCCTCTCCGCGTTTCTCCTTCTCTCTTGCGCGGGGTCTCTCTCCCATTTCTCTCTTCATCTCCTTTATCTATTTCTCTCTCACTCTCCCCTCTCTCCCTCCTATCTCTCCCTCGCTTGCTCTTCCACCCTCTTATCTGCAATTCAGACCCTTAGAATTTAACATTCCTTCTGTGAGTGTCCCTTGTAATTGTATCAGTATTTCTTTTTCCCCCTTCCTTCTCTCCCCCTCACCTTATTTCAGTTCCCTCTCCCTCTCTCTTTCTCTACTCGCTATCACTCGTTCTCCCTTTCCTCTTTCTTTCCCTCCCTCCTTTCTCCCTCACGCTCTCCCACTCCCTCCTCTCCCTCCCACTCTTTCCTCTATCTCATCATACGACATGGAAAATCAATAGCTTTATTTGCCTTTATGTCCTGACATGACATTATGTTCTAAACATATAGTTTCTTTTTGTATATTCATTGATATCATTCCTCTAAGACCCATTGTTTTCCTAAAGAGAAAGGACAATGAATGGGCAGCAGTACTGCTTGGGAGCAACCCCCCCCCCCCCCCCATCATGTTGAGAGGTGGGAGGGGGTAACACATGTGGACTCTATTCGCCGGTTTGTGGTTGAAAGCTCCAGGATTTGCCTGTTTCCTTCACTCGCTGACATTTGGTGCAAAAAACATTTTTATGTGCAACATGGGTGCATAGATGGGAGGCAGCTGAGGCTTTCTGTGAGAGAGTTCCTCGCATAGATTGGGCTGAAATTGCCTGAAAATGTACAATTTCCCGGCTTCAGCAATCCTCTGAAATAACACACATTATAAAGGAAAATGAGATTCAAATTTATAATTCAGTTTTAACATGAATGAACTGATATATTTTTATACAAATATAGTCAGATATTACTGGTAATGGTCATGTGTCGGCCTCATTTAACAGATTTGACTAAGTGTGTAGAATAGCTGGTTGTATATTTTCTGATAGATTGACTCCCTCATATTAGTCCAAGAAAGGACCCAGAATGTATGGAGAGAAGGGCGTCTATATTACGGTGCAAGGGTCTCGATGATATGTGAGTGAGTGAGATTGGTTGCTTTACGCCCTTATCAACACTTTGAAGTGTTATATCAAGGGCGGGAGAGCTGAGAGGGAGGCAGTTTATGATCATACCCAGGAAATAAGAGATAGAGAAGTAGGGAGAGAGAGAGAGAGACAGTTATAGACAATTAAGTCTAAAGTCACAAAACTAACATTTTTCCATGGGATATCTTTGTAAGAAAGTTCTGATTTTTGGGGTGCTTGGGGCTTTTAGTTTCGTGAATAGATGTATTCAATTTCAGGATTATTTCCGAAAATGTGCGAAAGTGGGCCCTAAAATCCGAGGTTTGGGCCCTAAGGCTGCGTTTCCACTGGCTCGCTCTTTTGGACCGCTCATGGCCCGCTCTTTTTTATTATCTTGAGCGCATAACAAGCGAAGATTGAGCGAAACCAGAGCGATCTAATGGAATCGGTTCCTGTGCTCTCTGTACGCTCTGAAAAGTGCCTATGTGCGCTTCTTTAGAAGAGCGCAGGACGTTGCGCTCATATTTGCCGTGTTTGATTTGAGCGCAGCAACACAAGGCTCTTTCTACCTGTTAAAGAAGGACTAAGAGCGCAGTGAGAGCGCACAAACACATTTACCATTGATTTCATAGAGGAAACAAGCGGACCAGTAGAATCGCCCTGCGCTTGTATTGCGCTAAAAATATTAGCGGAGGAAGAGCGAATGACGGGCTCAGCAAGAGCGAGCCATGAGCACACAAGCGAGCCAGTGGAATCGGACCTTAACATCTGGTGGGTGGGCCCTAACGTCTGAAAATAAGCAAAAGTGGGCCCTATCGCCGTTGGGCCCTAACGTTGGGCCCTAGACAATTTTATTCTTTACGATTAGTCCCATAATTCCATGTGAATCTATAAATTCTAAATGGCGGCTATACAAATCCCCAATTAGTCCTCCGGTGCATGTCTCCAGGGTCTCCTCCTGTCTGTGATTCCAATCATGCTGGTGGAATATTTACCATAGATAAACCTCCTATTATCGCCTCTATATATAGTGCAGGGATTGTGTGCCTATTGCTACACGTAATACTAAGTGCAATAACATGTGACATCAGAAATACAATCTTTTTTTTTTCATTTTTTATTTTACTTCAATTAAGGATCTGACGTTATTGCTAGATGCTTCTCTTGATGTGGCTGGAAATGTTGTTGCTAGGCCAAAAGACTAGGCCCAAAGATGAGAGAGTTTCTTGAAATGGAGGGAGAGCCTCTCGCTTCAAACCGCAAAGTGGGCCTAGACTGAATGATTTCCTTCCTTACATACCTTTCCTTATGTAGCAGCTGATAAGGACCTTAAAGTAGGGAAGGAATTTGCTATACAGACATCAGACATCTTTTTTTCTACAGTAACACTTTCTTAGCTATTTGTTATACGCGCTAGAACAGAAGAATATTTCTTTATTTTTTGATATTCAGATTTATAATCAACTCTAGAATGGTTCTCTTTTCAGACTGTTAATTTAAGAAGCAGACTCTATAGGAATAAATAGATGAACGCAGTAGTTGCTTGGTGATAGAAGATAAGAGAGATTAAATGCATTAGAGATTTAATGTAATAGGTGTGTTAATAGTATATAATGTGTTATAGAGAAATGAGTCATAAGTCTAAAAAAATGGATTTTAAGATAATTGTATTTAAGCATTCATTCACCATGAGCGTAGATATTTTTGTTTTATTTTGTTTTATTACAAATAAGGCCAATACATATAACAATACATATCAAATAATAATAAAAGAATCATATATATACTACCCACGGTGTAACCCTATCTCAAATATACCAACCTACACCTTATAGTTATAGGACCCCCACGTCGTTACCAGAAACCACAACAACACTGTGTATGACCATTCCAAAGTGTTTGTGTTTTTTGCAAGGGAATAAATAAGTCTTAACCTGATGTAGCATATTGTATACAAGCAGGCTTGATGAGGTAAGCAGGCGTAAGGCAGGGTGATCCATCGGTAGGTATATAGGCATAACGAGATAAAACACTGGGGGTCCTGCTCGTCATTGAGCAATTCGTGTAAAGAGCGACTCCCCAGGAGCTATTTATAGCGAGGTGTTATCATGTAATGTGATTGTCATGGTTGGAATGGTTTAGTGGTTAGTGGTTATTAAATTGTGTAGGATTGAAGAAGATGGGAAGTTGCATTCTGGAGGACCATTTTGCATCTGTCTCTGAGTTTGTTAGACCCTGCCCACACACAGCCGATTTGGCTCCCGATTGTCTCCCGATTTGGGTCTTCCGATGAATCCTATGATTTCATTTCTAATCCTGGTTTATGTTATTTCCCAAACATAAACCAGGATTTGAAATGAGATCATAGGATTCATCATAGGAGACCCAAATCGGGAGGCAATCGGGAGGCAAATCGGCTGTGTGTGGGCAGGGTCGGCAGTCTGTTGTCTGTCCTTCTGTCTCCTCCCTCCTCCTACCCCCTTGTCCTCTCTCTTCCTGTCCCTGGTTCATTGTTGTCTTCTCTCTGTGAACCATTCTGTCTTCCCACTCTCTCTGTCTCTCTCTTTCCTACCCTCCCCCTTTCTCTCTCTCTCTCTCTCTCTCTCTCTCTCTCTTCTCTCTCTGGATCATTATCTTTTCTATTTGGTTGTGTGTGCGTTTGTCTCTCTCTCCCTCACTCTTTCCCTCTCCCCTGCCTCTCTCTCCATGTTACCCTCTTCCTTTCTTCACCCCCCTCCCCACCCTCTCTCTCTCTCTCTCTCCCCCACCCCAACACTTCGCTCTCTCTCTGTCTGTCCGTCTGTCTGTCTCCCTTAACCATTTTGTTTTCCCTTTGTCAGTCTGTTTCTTTCTCGCTCTCTCTCTCCCATTGGACTTAAAACTTTCAAATAAGAAGAAAAAGCTATCTCAAACTTTCCAGATTTGTTGCACCCCAACCAATGCTTCCTCTATAAGTCCTGCCGCCCACCTCCATTGACCACTGTACTCCCTATACTCGGTCCAATAAGTAGTTGACACGGGCTAAACAGGATCCTTTAAGAAGAGAGAATAGTGGGGGAGTTTTGACTTGAATGCTTTGCCCCCTAAATCGTCGTTTGCGATCGACCATGGCGATATATACGTCTACATTGTACAGCGCTGTCTATGTTCCATGTGCAGCAGTTGTCTTTAACCTTCAATGAAAGTAAGGGCTGGTTATACTGGCCCTGTTTTGCCAGGGTTGATTGCAAAGAGCGGCTCGCAGAGCATAGGGTTGACAGAGTATAGCAGCTCCTACACAGGGACCCCGCAAGTCCAACCACCTGCCCACCTACTGAGCAATACAGGAGTAGCTCAGGAGCGGCTGGTGAGTTGCTCAAGGCTGGAGACTGATTAAACAATTACAGTGGATGACGTGTGGGCTGTGTGTCTAATGGTCATACCATGAGAGAGGTCATACCACGAGTGTAGTGGTTCATACCTGCAGTGTTAAACCCCTTCCACACTACAAATCAGAAAGCGCTTCGAATCTCTTTCTAGAAGTTGGTTTGGTCTACACTACACTCAAAGTGCTTCCAAACCAGTGTAGGTCCACACCCTCAGATCAGATAAGAATGGTAAGCCAGTGATTGGACGCCTACTTTGCTAATCGGTTTCGTGGTCTAGGACTAGGCGTTCTAATAGGATTATAATGACATTTTGCGGTCTTAATGGAAATATGATGTGGATGGAATCT